>CM019823.1:143151650-143751650 GCA_009763385.1 Coix lacryma-jobi var. lacryma-jobi | reverse complement strand
TTTTCTTTAAAACTAACCAAAAAAACATGTAAAATCACAGACGGCACCGCACTAGTACAAACAAACACTTTAAAAAACTTTTAAAATTAAAGACACTATATGAAGAATTTAAAAGTGTGACCCCACCGAGTACTACTCTCTCCGTCCCTAAATAAGTGTCGCTATTGTGTACGTGTCACATATTTAACTTATTTGTAGAAAATATGTGCAATATTTATATTTCTAAATAATTTTGTTAAAAAACTAGATGTAAAGATCTTTCCGATGATACTAATTACTTAACATAAATATTAATATATTTTAATATATAATTACCAGTAGTTTTTTCTTGGGAAGCGATAACGAAACTTATTTAGGGACCGAGGGAGTAGGGGCTGAGGGAGTACTCCCTCCGTCCCTAAATAAGTGTCGTTGTTGGTGTGCGTGTCACGTGTTTGACTCAATTTGTAGAAAATATGTGTAATATTTATATCTCCAAGTAATTTTGTTAAAAAAACTAGATGTAAAGATCTTTCCGATGATACTAATTACTAAGCATAAATATTAATATATTTTAATATATAATTGCCGGTAACTTTTTCTCAGGAAGCGAGAACGACACTTATTTAGGGACAGAGGGAGCAGGTCAAAAGGGCTATGGCTGTCGTCAGCTCTTACGTCGGCAGGAAAGTTCTAGAGGCGTTTTGGGGGCTGCCCAGCGAACCAATGTGGAACAAGCTAGCGCAGAAGGACTACACAGACCGTCTCTCCTATTTTGGCTCTATATATAGAATTTTACTTTTTCTTATGTTTAGTTTAAGAAACGATGTGATTTTCATCCTCTTCTCATTTTTTGGTTTGGTTTATAAAAAAAAGATAAGATGGTTCATCAACTTCTTATTTCTTACAGACTAATAATTAATTTATACATGACTTGATTTTACCAAAATTCATGAGATAAAACTTTACTTAGTATGAGATATTTCTCAAGCCAAACAAGCTTTTAAGGGTATATTTGGTTTGAGAAATGAGGTGATCCATCTTCTCACTCCTCACTTTTTTTATTTGGTCGGTAGAATAGAACGGGTTCATACATCACTACCTCATTCTTCACAAGTCAATATAATATATATATAAATATTTAAAGAATGAGTTAGTTCCACTAAAATTCATACGCATGATGCATTATTACCTTATAAAGCATGAACTGATGTGTCATCACCTTATAAACCATGAATTGATTTAGACCCCATAATTTTCCACACAACACAAGTCGTGTGAATTCCAATTGCCGTAAATCCCTGATTAGATATATTTTGTATGAATAGTATTAAAAAATGTAATCAAATCTATGATACGTAGACGTAGGCAAAGTATACGTTTCGGGGTCCCACTTACATCTGGGACCCGGATCCGAGGCGATCCAATTGGGGGCAATTATACCTCGAGATCTCTGCTGCACCCACTTGTCAGTCAGGCTATCCGACCCCGCTTCTGACGTCACTTCACCCCCGCTTCACCCTTTTTCGCATTTCGCCTCACCTCTGTGATTGTTGGATCTCCCTCTATAAAAACCTGCAGATATTTTTCTCCGCCACCTCGCTTCCCTTTCCAAGTCGCCCGAAAAGACCAGACTACCCCGCTCCCCCGAAAGTCACAGGGGGAGAGGAGGGTAGTTAAGGATAGAGCGCATCGTCATCGCACCTCCACTCGCCGGCGAGCCAGACCACCAGTGAAGCAGGCAGCGATGGCGGTCGCAGAGCTGTGGGAGACGCTGAAGCAGGCGATCGTCGCGTACACGGGGCTGTCGCCGGCGGCCTTCTTCACGGCCGTCGCAGTGGCGGCCGCTCTGTACCACATCGTGTCGGGGCTCTTCGCGGCCCCGCCCCCGCCGCCGCCGCGCCCGCGGGAGGAGCCCGAGGCGGAGCCGCTCCCGCCCCCCGTGCAGATGGGGGAGGTCTCCGAGGAGGAGCTCCGCCAGTACGACGGCTCCGACCCTAAGAAGCCGCTTCTCATGGCCATCAAGGGCCAGATCTACGACGTCACCCAGAGCAGGTCTGTTCCTTGCACCAAAACCCTAACTTACCCCCTGTTTTCATGAATCGATCGTTGTTCTAGTGGGTAGATTTTGTTGCGGTGGCCCGATTCTACCGTAGTCGAGTCAGTATTCATCATTATGCCGTATATATGTATAGAAGTGTCGCCCCTACTTGTTATTGCTGTATATATGATTGTTGATGAAGTTGCATAATTGGCCGGCTTTGCTCTACTATTTGGGTGACCTGACTGAGTATTGCTTGCTGATTTTTTAGCGCATAACGATTTAAGTTATCGGTTCACTGATGGTTAGCTACTTCAAGTTTTCAGATGTAACTATAGATTGTTTTGTTATGAGGACGTGTTGCAGCATTTCTAAACGTCTGTAGTTTAGTTCATTGAGGTAAAAATTTCATGATCTATTGAATGGTCATGGCAACTTGGTTTGGTTGATTCGTAGTTGTACAATATGAACAACAACTATGGTTAGCAATATGAGCTGCCACTCTGGTTAGCTAGGGATTTGTTTTTTTGGTAATGAGTGAAAATTTAAGGTGTCATTCGCAGGCAGCAGGTTATCAAGATACTTTTGGGGCCTAGATGTCAATTCCCTAATGTTTGTTGGGATTGCTTTCACTGAATTTTTTTTCTTGCTTGGATTGATCTATAAAGCAGTATATCTAACCAATTTCTATTTGATTAGAATCTTTTTAGCACCAGTTGACTGTATGCCAGCTGAGATGATGGCTTTAGAGTTGATAATGGAGAGTATATTTGCTGATGATTGCCTGATTTGATATGGTTTCAATGCTCATATAATTAAAGTTACCAATTTTTTAGCTGTTGCGCTTTAAGTATTTTTTGCGTTTCTGCATAAGCTGGGTTTTGTTGTTGCTTATGTAATTTGGAGTACATTGCACTGTTCCTGACTTACTAGTGAAGAGATGTGGTAAATAAAAAAAAGGTTGTAACCTTTTTGCTTGTAAAGCGTTCTGATTCAATTGGAGACTGGTGCTACTTTTGCATATGCATGTCAGTTGGCACTGGTTGCCTGGAAGAATTAGCGAAAGGTGCTTTAATGGTTTTTTCTTTTCTTGCTTTATTCCTTTTCTAAAAGTTTTTTGGTTAGGTCTGGCAATGGAATAAGATATGTGATATCTCTTAGCTAGCCCTTTGGTATGCAAGATGCAGTTGCTGGTGCACCCATATTTTGTGGTGGCTGATGTGTTTTTAAAACTTCTTAGATCTGTTATATAATAATTATATGCACAGCTATGTTCGATATCTGCACATTGCACGACTGCCCATGCGAAACACATGCAAGGTGGGTAATTTTTATATTATGCATGCTTATGCTTATCTTATTCAAGAATAGTTGTGCTGATTTGGTCAGCTGTGAATCAAGCTCTCAGTCCACCCCGCCTGGTCCTTTTCTTACTTTACATATTGAGTTCTGTATTTGTAATGTTTATTAATGACCCTATGCAGAATGTTCTATGGTCCTGGTGGACCTTATGCCCTATTCGCTGGTAAAGATGCCAGCAGAGCCCTAGCAAAGATGTCCTTTGAGCCACAGGATCTTACTGGCGACATCTCTGGCCTAGGCCCATTTGAGCTTGACGCCCTGCAGGATTGGGAATACAAGTTCATGAGCAAGTATGTGAAGGTTGGTACTGTCAAGAAGACTGTCCCTGTTGAAGACGGCAGCACCGCAAGCACAGCTCCTGAAACCAGTGAGGCCACCACTGAGGCTGAGAAGGCACCGGCAACCGAAGAGAAGCCAAGGGAGGTATCTGCGGAGGCGGTGACGGAGAAGGAAGCCCCAGCTGATGAAGGTGCCCAGCAAAATTAGAGCTTTTCAGAGCCTCCTGTGTATGCAGCAATAATTCGGCATGGTCCCATTCGGTTCATGTCTGGGCCCTGCTATCCTCTCTTATCACTTATCAGCACTCAGCAGCATGGCCAGTGTAATTGGATATGTTATCTGTACGAGCGCCATGGCCCTTGAGGTGCTGGTGCTTTATATATTGTTATTAGTCACCGTTGCAGAATTTAAAGACATCAAGTTTGTGCGCCCCTTGCTCAGTTTGATCGGATAATAGGTGCTAATTCAAAATGAGTTATTTTATTTGTACCCTATAGATCCTCCACTCAATTTATATCATCTTAGGGCTTATTTAGTTTTGGAAAAATTTTGGGAGAAGTACTGTAACACTTTCGTTATTATTTGACAAATTTTGTTCCAAACATAAACTAAGTAGATTCAAAAGATTTATCTTAACGTGTACATACTAAAAGTACAATTAGTTATTTTTTACCTACTTTTAGTGCTTTATGCATGCATCTAAATATTAATGTGACTAAGAATCTAGAAAAATTTTGGATCTTTTGGGAAACTAAACACCGCCTTACCCATTTTTGTAGGAACGCAATCATAGGTGTGGTTGATTACGCTAAGGGCAACGTTAGTGATAGCTTAGAGCTAGCTAAATCAAAATTTTAATTTAATTTTAATAATAGAATAGTACAAAAGACTCCAAGAAATATTTCACAGTACATCTCTCAACGTTTCGATGTTCAGTACTGCTTGCTGCAGTCTAATCTTTCCTCCATATTGCCGGAGTACTGTTTGGTGTTTGGATTAGAGTTAGTGCTGGTATACTGTTGTTGTAGACATTTTAAATATTAGATAGTACTCCGTACTTCTTAATCCTTGTGTTGCACAACTAAGTTATGCCACTCCCGCTTCGACCCTTGGGCTACAGCTACACCAGGGGCCAATAGGAAGAAGGTACTCAGGGGGAACTCTTGCCAAGAGGAAGAAGATACTCCCTCCATCCCAAAATACTCTGCGCTGGTTTTAACCTCGCAAGTGTTATTTCTCTTGTTTTGGTTAAAGAATTAGGTTGAATTTTTTTAATAAATGGTCACTCTTTCGGTCCATTTCCAATACATAGACCTTGGACACACTTAGGGCGTGATTGGTTTCCTGCTTCCACTGAAACCAGGCCCGTCTCATGCAGAATCTTTTAGATACCCCGTTGTTTGGTTACCCTGATGTTTCACAGAGCCTGGTTGAACTGATGCAAAAAGGAGCGTTGGGTCTGGCTCGGCATGAACGAGAATCATCTGCGTTTCCTCTTTTTTTCCTCTCAGCCTGGCCCGAGCCACGCATGTTGTGTCAGACTTCATTGCTTCTGCTCACATCCGGTAGGCTTTTGTTGGCGACGATGAACCCAAGTTGCGAGGACGCTCCCAATAAAAATAGATCACGCAGGAGGGGGTAATGTCACCCTATCCAATGCAGGGTAGTCTTATCAACTTGTTATGCATGTAACAAAACACAGAAGAGTACATTCTGGCTCAACTAATACAGTAATACACGTTACCAAATAAACTAGTGGAATGAGATTCTGCATGGTGTCAGCCAAGTTCCGCTCAACCTGGCTCATAGGCCGAAGGCCACCCAGGCTACCAATCACACCCTTAGCACGCTATCGGCGAGCTCCCAAAGAATAACTCTTAGGATAGCTCCAACGTATGACCTAAAGAGATATAAAAAGGAGAGAGTAAACTACAAGAAACATAATATACTGGACCAAGAATGTTTACTTAGCATTTATAAGAATATGTAGATTATTTGAGTACCCAGTGCATACAATAAAAAAATAAAAAAAATAAAATAAAAACACCACAAGTTTAGCTAGTAGCTATTGGTATGTATGCTACTTTGTCGTCTAATAAAAAATAAAAATACATATAGTTTTGTGTAGACTAACTTTTTAAAGTTTGATTAAGTTTTTTTACAAAGTATTAATAATATTTATATCTCTAAATAAGTTTATTATAAAAAAATATTCAATTATTTATCTAATGGTACTTATTATACATAGTAAGTATTAATAGTCTCTTGTATATATTTGGTTAAAATTAAATATTTAACTTTTTATTTAGGAAGTAGAAATAACACTCTTTATAGGATGGAGGAGTACCTGATAGAAAATAGAAAATAGTGATTTATTTTCAAAGAATCTTCGTTTTATTGATAGATTTTATATGATCAAATATGTCTAGTTTTTTTTTATTAATGTGACCTAGTAAATAGTTTTAGTATAAATTCTGAAGCACAATCAAACATATAGAAATATAATAGATTTAATACCAATAAAATCTATCAACAGATAAATAGCAAAAATCTATAAATATTAATCATATATGAAAGTATTTATATATATTAAAGTTGTTATTAACCAAATAATATGAGTAGCAAAAGGTTATGTTATTGGCTATAAGCACAATGTAAGGACACATAAACACATAGACCATCGATACTATAAATTTTAACTTGGGATCATTTTCGATGGTGGATGGTTAAGAAAGAACAGTGCTTCATCAAAATACCAAAGTCGGAGACGTAAACAATTATTTATTTCTCAAGCGTAAGACAAACGCTAAAGTGAGCTTGGCATGCATATGTGGCCTATGAGTATTCGCGTACAGTAGCTAGGCTGCTCAGTTTACGCGGATTCTCCAGCGGATATAGATTTTACTATTGTATTTCTAGGTTTAAACACGTAAATCAAGATAAATTTAAAATTACACTTTTACTCCTATAAAGGGCCTGCCGTCTTCTGTCATAATTTAAGAGGAGAAAAAGAACAAACACAGCTTCAAACGAAGAAGTGATGGTGTAGGTTCTGGAAGCCCGGTGAACGACTGGATGAAAGAGTTTTCGCATTTTTTATAGAGCTTTTTTATTTCGTTGGTTCCAGTGTGGTGTACAGCCGGCTGCAGCTGTCAGCTACTGCTCTTTGTACAGATGGTCTGAGACACTGCAGTGAGCTGTTATTTTGGGAAAAAATTTGAACCGTAAACGTATATTTATTGTGGAACTGAGGGAGCACTCAGCAAGGAGAAAACGTAAACATGAACTTAATTGTACAAATGTACAGGGAACAATATTGACACAATATTTATGGAGAGATAAACAACCTTTCATTTTACAAGTTGCCATTAGCATACTAATCATATTTCTAGCATATTTAGGGGCACATTCTTTTGCTTATTTAAGGGTCTGTTTAGATCCTACCCACTAAACTTTAGTCATTTTTAGTAGCTAAAATACCAAACACTCCCACTAAAAGGGACTAAAAAACCTTTTTAGTTTCTTCTAATCTCATTTAGTGAAGGTGTTACTAATTTAGTGACTAAAGTTTAAAGGTTAGTGGGTAGTGGGTGATCCAAACAGGCCCTAAAATCAGAAGGTAATGTGTTCTTTTTACTCGTGTCCGTAGACCTTTGAGGCACCGTGGTTCGCATCGCCATGCGCTTCGTCTTGATACCTCTGGTCGGTCTCCGTTTTCTCACCCTCTAGAAGCAGCTTTTCATCTTTGTACTATCTCGCTACATGTGTTATTTGGTTCTTTCTGAATATGTACTGATTTTGGCTATTTTAAAAGTATTCTGTGAAAGAGAATAAACCGAAGTACTCCCTCCGTCCACGAATAAATAGATTTCTAGAGTTGTCCTAAGTCAAACTTTTTAAACTTTGACCGAATTTCTAGAAAAAACTATCAAGATTGATGATCTCAAATTCGTATCATTAGATATATCATAGATTATATTTTTATAATGTGTCACTTTTATATCATAAATGTTATTACTCTTTTCTATAAAGCTAGTCAAAGTTTAAAAAGTTTGACTGACACAGATTCTAGGAATTGATTCTTTCATGGACGGAGGGGGTATGACTAATAAGAGAAATAAAGAGGACATTTTTTTGCATGCCCCATTATGTTGTGCAAGTACTCCGTATTCATTTGCCATGTAGTTTTGGGTTTGCTTTGACCTTTTGAGGACCGTGTGAACCTTATTGAATAGGGAATGAGTTGCAATGCATGAGGCTTGACATATGCTAAACACTATATATGATATGTAGATATAGACATATATGCCACGAAAATGTTGTGAAAGTCATATATTCTGAAATTTGTTTCTTGTCAATGTGCCGGGCACCGAGTCTAAATCATGTGTTCTAAGGGGTTGAATGGAATGGGAAAGTCGAAGTTGGCTCGTGGAGCATTGTCACTCAATCCATCGTACAATCATACACATGGAGCAGCCCCCGTTTGAAAAATTGATATTTTCATAAATCAGAATGGGAGCTTCCTACTCCAAAGCTATTCTGAAGATAGGTTAGCTCTTGTGAGTTTCCTTACACTGTTGTCTGTGGTCGGGCCTGGCGCACCTCCAACCAAAGGCAAGTACATTGATTTTGTCTCATAGGTGGTTTCATATAGTGCCATATAATTTTAAGATGACTTAATAGACTACATATATAATAGTTTATTTTTTAAAGTTGTCTCGTAGCAACTCATAATTTCTTATTTATGGATAGGATAAAAATAAATTGTGAGTTGCATGACAACAACAACTCAGACATGGTAGAATAGTTGTCTCATAGTCCTAAATTTAATTTTAGCTGCAAAACAACGACATCTTCCTCTCTCGCCTCTCTCTTTCATCCACGTCAACAAAAAAACCTACATGACATTGCATGAGACCGCGTAAAAGACAACTGACGTGTAGCAATTTACCTATCCTAAGGGCGTGTTTAGTTGGTGGCTTAAAAGTTTTTGAGTGCCATATCGGATATTATGATAATTTATTAAAAATAAACTAATAAAAAATGAATTATATATTCCGTCAAGAAACTATGAGATAAATTTATTAAGACTTTGTCATTAGCATATGTTTACTATAGCATAATATTATCAAATCATGAACCAAATAGACTTAAAAAAATCATTTTAAAAAGTTATCGTAATTTGTTTAATTTTTTATTTTACATGTAATACTCTATGCATGTATCTAAACATTCGATGTGATAGGTGGAAAAATTTTAGGGTAGAAACTAAACACCCCGTGACTCCAAATCAAAATTTGTTCTCATGTGTTGGTAATTTACGAGCTTGTCTCATGTGTTGGTGACCAGCAATTTGTCTATATCACTTGGTTAATGGAATCCCGTTGTTCTCTAAAAAAAAAACTCCAAATCGAAAGTTGTTTAACTGGCTGACTGGCACAAAGAGTGTGAACGAGAGTTATGCATTTTCCATTTTTCCTCCATATCTATTGTGATTGTAACTGTAAAAAGGGTGAAGGCGACGATCTCCACTGGCTCCAGCAGTCCAGCAGGTGTTCTGAATGGCTTCTTGCTCCTCCGTCCTCGCCGCACCATCGCTCTCCGCCTCGGCGCCGTCCAGGCGGCGGCGCGCGAGTACGGTTGGATGTCTCCAGCGCGGTCGCCGCGGCAGGGCCGCGTCCGGCGGCGTGCGGTGTAGCGCCGGCGGGCAGGGCGGGGTCGAGGTCCCTGCGAAGCGTAAGCTCCCCGCTCGCACTGAATCTCTAACCTCTCGTGTAGACTTCGCTTGGAAATCCGACCGGTTTTATTGCTGGAATGCCGCAGTGTCGGAGCTGTGGGCGGCGGCGAAGGGCGCGCCTCCTCTGGCCGTGCTCGCGGGTGTGGCGGCGGCGGTGGCCATCTACAAGGTTGGGTCTAGTCTCCTTGCGCCGCGCCGTTCCGCGCCCCGTCGGCTGGAGACCCAGACGGCCCCGCCGCCTCCAGTCCCGGAGCCGGTGCAGGTGGGTGAGATAACGGAGGAGGAGCTGCGGCAGTACGACGGGTCTGACCCCGAGAAGCCGCTGCTGATGGCCATCAAGGGGCAGATCTATGACGTCTCACAGAGCAGGTCGCTTCCTTTGAATCCTTGATTGCTTCAGCTCTAACCTCTGATTATTCATCCATTTCGTCGCAACTCGCAACGCTGTAGCAGTCACTCGTGGTCAATCAGTAGTTTATTCTCTTCACTTATACAATTGATGCTTTTTAAAACAAGGCGCTTTAAAATGATGAAGCAGTGTTCGTAATTTGAGGAGTTCTTCTGTGCTACTGTACTAATGTAAATGAACTGTTCTGAATGAACAAAGTGAGTCAGGCATTGTTCTGATTCTGGATGTGGGATGACAAAGAACTGAGGGTTGGTGTGACCAACCAGATAGGTCGAGAATGACTAGTGGAAATACCTTTGTTGGAGGGAGACTGGATTTCTGCAAATATAGTCCCCAACTGTCTTTGTGATGGAGCTTCTGATGCTTGGCCTGTAGTTATTGAGTGTACAACATTGTATTTAGTGATTGAACTAATTCACATAGTGTCTGGTTTCCTATGCTCACCAGCACACATGTAGTACTAACCCTCCTTGGTATCTATCGATATGATATGCCAAAGCAGTATCAGCAATAAGCCAAGAACATAATTATGTTTCTTTGTTTTCTTTTTCTTGCCCATGCTTTTTTGGTTGCATCAGCAAGAACACGGCCATGTCCTTATTTTATTATCTCTAAAATTTGAAGGTTGCTAATTTCTTCTCATAGATGGTATAACCATGAACCCCATGAGAAAAAAGAATAAAGATTTGTTTAATAATTATGAAATGTAGGGTTGTCCATGAAAACTCTTGCATATTGTGTTTAATTTCTTTTGAACATCACTGTCAATCCTAAATCTTTATTTTGTGCGTGAACGAATTTAGTTGTAGTGATAAATATATCAGTTTCAAATTTTGTTGATGTCTAACTGAATCTCCTATTTGGATGGAATCATGACTTTCATGTGGTGTGACCGGAAGCTTTTGGAGAGCAAAAAATCCATTTAAACATAGTTGCATTGGATTCTCATTCAGCTTACTGGAGCATGAGGCATAAATTGCTTTTCAGCTATTGCTTTTGTTTCCTCTGATTAAAGTAACTAGATAATGTGCCACTTGCAGTTCAAATACCATGGTCCCGTCAAAAAATTTGTCCTGACGATGTCACTGCCAATTTACCATGCACGCATAGCATATTGTTGTTAACACTTATGGCATGACCACATGATATTATTTTTCCTTTTCTAACTGATTTTCGCTGTGCAGGATGTTCTATGGACCTGGCGGAGCATATGCGTTATTTGCTGGTAAAGATGCCAGTAGGGCATTGGCCAAGATGTCCTTTGAACCACAGGATCTGAATGGTGATATATCTGGCCTAACACCAATGGAGCTCGGTGCCTTGAATGACTGGGAGTACAAGTTCACCAGCAAGTATGTGAAGGTAGGAACCATAAGAAGAGCAGCGCCTGCTGAAGAGGTTTATGGCAGCGTTTCGCCTGAAATGAGGGAAGAAGTTACTGAGCCTGTGGTTGAGCATGAGGCTGAGCCTGAGCCCGAGCCCGAGCCCAAGCCGCATGATGACGATGCACCATGAATAGGAAAGTAGGAAACACACAAAGACATCTCAGTTCTGATAGGAAGAACGAAATGGAGGGCGGGGCACTGCTGATAATGTTCCAAAGTTAGTCAGAATTTAGAAATAACGGAATGCCTCGCACCTGTTGCGTGGATGTTTGCACCAATAGTAGATGTGTATTCTGCAGTAGGATTGAATGGTTGGATATGTACAGGTCATGTCCATGTTGAGATGAGTTATTTCATCATATATGTGCAGCTCTCGCCTCTGGAACAGTAAGGCTCACTCCTGCTTCGACAAAACGTGATGTACAATTTCTGCTCCTCAATGGACGAGAAGCGTCAGAAAAACTATAGATAGATCTTGTGTTGTCTCGTGTTTCTTTAATCTCCGCCGTCACCTACCTGATTCGACAATGCTATGCAATTAGACCGTACGGAATTAATCACCACTGCATTATTCCCATCGAACGGGGCACGGCTGGACCCTTTTACTCTGCATACTAATGTCCATTCCGGTTTTAATATACATTGGCAGGCACCTTGTGCTTTGAAATACTGTATAGGAGTAGTGTGCCGCGTACTGCAGTTGCTTCATAACCCAGAAGCATGAATCGTGCATACCATTCTCTGCCAGTTTGATCACCAATTGGGTATAGCAATTGTACTTGTTCCTCTAAAATTTATGCAACGGCAAGACATTGCAGGCAGGTTTTACTTTTACGAAGTGCGTAGGCAGCCTTGACCCGTTCGGGTGTCAACAGTTCTTCCAGCTAAAATGCTCTTCCTTTATTCTCAGAGTCAGAGATGCTGCCACTTTATTCTCACGCTACACTTGTCAAAATTCTGACTCGTGTGCTTTGCCACAGCCCAACAGCCCACACCACACATCAACACAAAATAACAGGAAAGGCCCACTCTCTCCAGCCCACAGCTCAACATCAAGCTTTGCTCAGCTGCGAGACTCTTGTGCTGTTTAGTCCCACACCGCCTGCTCACAGGTGACGACACCAGCTTAAATAGCCAGTCTTCAGCTGTGCACTTGGCGCTTTGCCGAAAGCCCTTGGCGCGTCTCAGCGCCTAGAGCGGCGGGCAATGCGTCAGGCTGGCTTCACGGAGCAGCGATTACCGCCCGCTTTTAACGGTGGGAGTATAACGGGCCGCTGCGCTCCAGGCATGCGCCCTCTCTGGCAAACCACCATTTTTTTTGCTTTTTGTATTTTTTTTAAACTCAGCCCATGCGCTCTGGCAGACCATTTTTTTCTTTTTGTATTTTTTTGAACTCAGACCAGGCAAAGGCCCAGTTTTTTGGTTTTTTTTTTAACTCAGCCCATGCGCTCTGGCAGACCATTTTTTTTTTGGAACTCGGCCCAGGCAACTGAATGTTGTTATTAGCACCTAATGATCTTTCTTTTCTACCGCCACTATTTGTCAACTCAAGAAACACATACACAAAAACACCAATCAGTAGAAGCGTTACAGTTGGATTCAGCTTTCAGCATTCTTGTTTCCGATTGCTGCAGCGGGGGGGGGAAAAGTTCTGCAGGGAGCGGATTGTTGTTCATCATGCATTGGATTAGACTGGTTGGATCGTTATGTAGTTTCTAGGCTCTAAATTTGCCAATATGCATGATTACTATCAATGCCGGATCTAGGATAAAAGTTTAAGATGAGCTAAATTTTCTCTTTGTGACATTATCTTTCACCTCAAACTCTTGTTAACCTTGTCTAATGATTACAAATTTTGGAATAACATAATAAATTTTTAGATAATAAATAAAATTTGGCTTCACACTTCTTAAAAAAGAGGGACCAGTCTAACATTATTACAAAGTTTCACTTACTCCATACAATGTGTCTAACATTAATATTCAATGAGAAAAATAAAAGGTCATCTATAGGAGGCGATCGAAGAACTATATCGACCTTGTCTCTAGTAGCTGGCAAGAGTAAATTAGGTGGAATAACAGACTACATAGAAAGGATAAAACTCGAACTGGCATTCTCTACGTATTTGCATCGGCAGTGATAACTATAACAAAAATACCTCTGAACCATTACGATCCATTTGAACACACTTGCAGCATCCAATGCATGCGGTCTACCGACATGTGTCCCGTAATAAAAGGGATTATGCCTTCTCTTTTGAGCTAACCTATTCTAAGTTTAACCAAACTTATTGAAAAAATATTATTGTTTACCACATTAAAAAGTAAACTAGAAAATATAATTGATAATGGATCTAAGGGCTCTGTTTTGATATTAAAAACTATAATTCATTTTTGTACTATCTATGTGAAAGGCTTTCTATTTAAGTACTATCTATGTTCACAAAATAATGTAATTATAATATTAGTGTGAGTAGACTAGCTTAATTTTGAATGTAATTATAATATTAGTGTGAGTAGACTAGCTTAATTTTGATCAAGTTTATTGTGAACAGTATTAACATTTACTCCCTCCGTCCCTAAATAAGTGTCGTTCTCGCTTTCCGAAAAATATATTAATATTTATGCTAAGTAATTAGTATCATCAGAAAGATCTTTACATCTAGTTTTTAACAAAATTATTTGGAGATATAAATATTACACATATTTTTTCTATAAATTGAGTCAAATATGTAGCACGCACACCAACAACGACATTTATTTAGGAACGGAGGGAGTATGTCTCAACTAAGCTTATCATAAAAATATACTTTATAATTAATTTGATGATGTTTGTTTTGTATTATACTTCCTACAAATTCAAAGCTTTTGCTAGTATCTACACATTACATACATCTAGATGCGTAGCAAAAATTATAGATCTAGAAAAGTTAAAACATTTTTATAATTTAGGAGGAGGAAGTATATACATTAGTACATTTTAATATAACTTTAGTTAAATTTTAAATTATTCTTAAAAATTGAGAATTACATTCTTTTATAACAGCGGAAGTATGAAAATAAAATGAAATGTACCGTTCTTCGTAGCAAAAAAAACTTGTACTTTTTCGTCTCTAAATAACTGTTGTTTTTGTTTTCTGAAAAATATCTTTGACTAAATATATATCAAAACAAATAATATTTATCATATATAATTAGTATGGTTAGAAAGATTTTTAAATCTAATTTTAACAAATTTATTTAAAGATATAAATGTTAGAGGACTGAGGGAGCAGGTATCAAAACAACACATGGTGAGAACTGAGGTGTCTTTTGCCGTCCCATTGTTAAAGGCACGCAGCTAGCGGATCAACGAGACAAGAAAGAAAGAAGGGGTGACGTCTAGGCTCTGGTCAAACTAACGAGTGGGGATCTTCTGTGGCTGGACATCGTGCTTCTGCTGACCTATTATATTCACTCCAAACATCCTGTTGTGGGATCGGACATTTGAGGGAGGCATCTTCTTGCAAAAAAGGATGAGTCGCTGTGTGCAGAAGATCCAGCCTTGACAAACTCAGCCCCCAACTAAACGTGCAGAAACACAGCTGTACATGTGCGCACCACGGCACCAGCAAAGAAGAAGGTGTCAACGGAAGAATTCTAGAACGGAGTATTATTTAGTATTTTTATTACACATAATAACGGTGTGTGCATTATGCTGTGCGTAACCGCGTAATGAGCTGCCGCCATTGAACTCGCTCTCTCTTAAAAAAAACAGCCTCCGTTGAAGGTTATTTCTTTACAACGTCTTCAGGTCGTCGTTGCAGCGCACGTAACGGCAGATGTTTTAATTCTTTATTCCTCCAAAAATATATTAGCAACCTCTCTCTCCATTTGATTTATCCTTAAGAAATTTTTTTTGATCTGAATCCTTATCCTTAAGAAATTGACTTAAGCTGAAGTTTAGTTTGAGTGACTAAAGCAATTAGACAAAGATCTTAGTACCCCTCCGTCCAAGCTCCTTCCCCACCGTCGGTCGGCAAGCACCCTCCACCCGCCACGCGGAGGGTGGAGGACGGAGAGACACGCGGACCTGCGTTGCAGGTGCTTCTCATGCTCGAGGCCGACGTCGACGATATCCTCGCCAACGACCACGATCTCACTGCTCTGCACTGACTCCTCTACCGGCTCAGAGTCCTCTCATGCTCCCTCAACCTATGCTTCGGCTTTGACTCCTTGTCCCTGCGCGCGTGGAGCTGCCAGTGTGGAGCGCGGAGGGCGGTCGTGCGCGTGGCCGGCACCATCGTCAGCAAGATCCAGTCATGGGTGTTGATAGTGAGGCCATCACATGCCTCGTGGCCGCTCGGAGCTTGCACTACTACAGATCAGGCCTTTAGTCCCGGTGGAACCGGGCCTTTAGTCCCAAGTATCCCAACCGGGACTAGGAATCCGGGACTAAAGGTTCCGGCCTTTAGTCCCGGGTCCTTTCCACCGGGGCTAAAGGTCCACGGACGAAAAATAAATATGTATTGTGTGTGATTCGAACTCAGCACCTCTCGCCTCAGGCACGCTTACCAACTGAGCTACGCAACTCACGTGATGTAGTTCTGGACATTTTCCTTTTGAATCCACTCGGGAAGGACCTTTAGCCCCGGTTGGTAACACCAACCGGAGCTAAAAGGAGCTTTAGCCCCGGTACTCAGCACCTCTCGCCTCAGGCACGCTTACCAACTGACCTACGCAACTCACGTGATGTAGTTCTGGACGTTTTCCTTTTGAATCCACTCGGGAAGGACCTTTAGCCCCGGTTGGTAACACCAACCGGGGCTAAAAGGAGCTTTAGCCCCGGTTGGTGGTACCAACCGGGGCTAAAGGGTTGGTATTACCAATCGGGGCTAAAGGTCCAGGACCTTTAGTTTCGGTTGGTATTACCAACCGGGACTAAAGATTCACCTTTAGCCCCGGTTGGTAATACCAACCGGGACTAAAAGTCTTTAGCCCCGGACGCAAATTTTTGCCGAGACTAAAGCTCAGTTGCCGATCGTCCAAAGACCTGTTTTCTAGTAGTGTTGAGGTGCGGTTGTTGTCCCTGTCTGACGATAGGGAGAGAAAGGAGAGAGAGAGAGAGAAGGGCATGGATGCTTGAGAGAGAGGAGAGGGATAAGGAGTATCTTTTAGGTTGTTGATGTATCTATTTGAAATAAGTCACTTTTAAGTTAGGGTTGTTTGACACTTGAGTCACCTAAACTGACTTAAGTTTGGTTTAAGTCAAACTACAAGAAGTTTGACTAAGGCAATGTTTGATATCGCTCTTATTATAAAAATCAGATTATATAATTAAATTTTGGTCCAAAGAGGATTAATTATATGATGGATTCATGTATCTTCAAAATAAATATATGGCCATGAGCTCTTTTCTAACTTGATTTTCATATATGATCAGCTATCGTGATAACCCTATTATGAATTCAGGTCTATGGCATGGTTTCAATAGCGCTAATTTTATGCTACTCCAATTAGCATCTACTTGCAACCTCGCCTCCCTTATAAATGGTAATAGAACCATAGGTAAAAATATGAATTTTTTAGGTACCACTTGTTTGGATCATACTCCGTACTATCTTCTAATTTTAACATGCAAACATGAACCTAAAATGACATGAGTCCACCGTCCACGCATGAATGAAGATTGAAAGGTTCCGTAGATACCCAAAAAAATGAGACGCCGAATATGCCACGGGAAAGGGTCCCTGCTGCGCGACAGACATGCGGGCCCCGGGGGAGCAGGAGAAGTGTGGCCACCACGCCGACACGCTTCGCCATCACCATCACCATCACCATCAGGAGGCTGCGCGTGAGGCGGCCATGGGAACTCGTCGTGTGCTCAGTCGCAGGCCATACACAAAAGCGAAGCTGCGTCAAAGATAAGGGCGGCGGCCAATCACAGGCCTGATTGAGGCCACCACACTCCCCTCCATCCGGCTCATCTCTTCCCTCCACGGTGGCCGGTGCGTACCCCACGTCCCCACAACGTGCAGCAACCCAACATGCGCATTAGGCCTCCAATTTCCACAAAATCTCATAGAGGTCCGTGATTTTTCTTCCATGCAAAAGAACAAGAACTCACTGACTCACGATACAAACTTTTTTTTTTTGGAAATTTAGAGCCCAAACAACTGTTATACAAAGAACAATTCATATTTTAGTTTAGCATTTACCATCATACCAAAATTCATGGCAAGCATTCACAAACAAAAAAAAATGGTAAGCTTCATTAAGATACGATTTGTATATATTCACAAGGAAAAAAAAAGATGTAATAATTGTGTATGCAAACCAAATGCGTGTGTTAAACACACAACCAAGCAAGATTCTTCTTCCAACGACATACATGAGTTTAGTATAGAACTAATGCATCATGATAAGTTTGCATAAAACAATATCACTTTCTATTCTACCTAGTTTAAAACGACTTATAAACTGGAGTAAGTTCATTTTGACAAGGGGAAAAAAGTCCAATGCGATATTCTCTATATTATTGCTTAAAAAAAAAGAAATTCGCTGTATGACGAGGGTCCATACGTTTTTTTTTGTACCATATAGAAAATTCCGGGCCGACCCGAAGACCTAGCCCAAAGGCACCCCACCACGTGTGGGCCCCACACGCCATGCCGCTCCGGCGACTCAACAACCCCTCTCCGGCCGGCGCCCTCCCCTCCCATATAACCTTTGGCTCCAAGCAGGAGCCTTTCTTCCTCCTCCTCTCCACCCACCCAACTCGTGCTCTTCCTCGGGCCAAGGCGGGGCCAAAGCCAATTCCACATCTCCTGCCGGCTGCCGCTCTCACCGAGGACCCTTCTCCAAGAACTGCTCCGACTCCTAGAGCGGGAGAGAGGTCGAGGGAGGAGCCCATAAGAGTTTCTCCTCGCCTCTCTCTCTTTCTCTCTTCCTGCTTATCCATCCGTCTGCGAAAAATTCTTGTCGCATTGGTTTAGTTCCCTTGCCAAAGGAGGCGGCTTTCCTGATCTACATGATGGCGAGCACGGCGTCAGCGACCGCCGCCGCCGTGGCATTCGGGGCTGCCGCCAAGCCGCGGGGGTCGTCGTCAGCCCTCCGCGCAAGGGTGGCCGTCGCCGGCAGGCGCCGCTCCGGGGTGGTCGTGCGGTGCGACGCCGGCGTGGAAGCCCAGGTGCAGGTGGTGGCCAAGGCGGCCAGCATCGCCGCGCTCGAGCAGTTCAAGATCTCCGCCGACCGTGAGTGCCGCCTTGCCCTCAAATCCGCCGCCGCTGTTGCCTTTCCTGTAACCTTGGGATGCCCCGGATTGTGCCGGCCTGGTGAACTGATTGGTGGATCATTTGCGTCGCTTCGGGGCTACTGCTGCTGTTGGGATTAGTTTTGGTCTGGTACAGGTCAAAAGGTGTGGGTGGTTTGGGGAAGGAAAAGGAGTAGGTGCGAACTTTGCATTGTCCTGTTGCATTTTTGCCTTGACCAAGCATAATTTGAATATTCATTCTGCATTCATTGGAAATGTTCATTGCCTAACTTCTTGCTAAGTAAAATTAGTATGTCGAGTGGGAGACCAGGTCCGCATGGCATCAATGAGAAATGAGATTTTCTGCCATTTTGCAAGGGGTCTTCTCGGCATCAGGATGGGAACGTTGATTAGTAGGGAATGGAAAGTTACATTCGTGGGATTTGCTCAAGCAGTTAACTGATTGTGTAGTTAGTTATATGCTTCACAGATCGGTGGAGCTTCTGTTTGCATACATATGTTCGGTGGTGAAAAATTAAATGACTATCTTATCTAATATCTATATCCACCAAAATTACATGTTGTATGAACCTAGGAGTAAATGATAATGTATGCATATTTAACTATATTCCTATATAAGGAGGAGAAATCTAATTTGATAGTGATGCTAAATAATTATATTCATATGTTTTTGCCATCAGCTATTGGTCATGCATTTTGTGCAGAAATGTTTTGGGGGTTCTCTTGTTTTGGTCATATTCATCTAGTGTGAGCATGTTATTTTCACCCTTTAGAATTTGCTTCAATCAACATCTTAGAAAATAATACAATAAAGCTTTATATTTGTGTGCAACTATATCCAAATTATCAATTTCAGAAACAAATTGTTTTGCTCTGTGCAGTGTTTGACAATGTTTTAACTTTATATTCACTACCAGGGTACATGAAGGAAAGGAGCAGCATAGCTGTGATAGGCCTCAGTGTACACACAGCATCAGTGGAGATGCGTGAAAAACTTGCGGTTGCAGAGGAACTATGGCCCCGTGCTATTCAAGAACTTACTAGTCTAAACCATATTGAAGAGGCTGCTGTTCTTAGTACCTGTAATAGAATGGAAATTTATGTGGTGGCCCTATCATGGAACCGAGGCATCAGAGAAGTAGTGGACTGGATGTCAAAGGTGAGAACCAATTGATCAACTCTATTTGTTCAGTCTGTTGTCTTTTTGCCCCAGTTTCTTGGCTGCTCGAAGACAGATTAGGAAAGATTCCCTAATGTGTGTATTTTTGCGACTTCGCAGAAAAGTGGTATTCCTGCTTCTGAGCTTAGGGAGCACCTGTTCATGCTGCGTGATAGTGATGCTACACGCCATTTGTTTGAGGTATCGGCTGGGCTGGATTCTTTGGTTCTCGGTGAAGGACAAATCCTTGCTCAAGTTAAACAAGTTGTGAGAACTGGACAAAACAGTGGAGGCCTGGGAAAGAACATTGATAGAATGTTCAAGGATGCAATTACAGCTGGAAAGCGTGTGCGTTCCGAGACTAACATATCATCTGGTGCTGTTTCTGTCAGTTCAGCGGCAGTTGAATTGGCACTGATGAAGCTTCCAAAGTCTGAAGCCCTGTCAGCTAGGATGCTTTTGATTGGTGCCGGCAAAATGGGAAAATTAGTGATCAAACATCTGATTGCCAAAGGATGCAAGAAAGTGGTTGTGGTGAACCGTTCAGTGGAAAGGGTGGACGCCATCCGTGAGGAGATGAAAGATATCGAGATTGTGTACAGGTCTCTCTCAAAGATGTATGAAGCTGCAGCTGAAGCTGACGTCGTGTTCACGAGCACTGCATCTGAGACCCCGTTGTTCACAAAAGAGCACGCAGAGGCACTTCCCACTATTTCTGATGCCATGGGTGGTGTCCGGCTTTTCGTCGACATATCTGTCCCAAGGAATGTCAGCGCATGTGTCTCTGAAATCGGTTCTGCACGAGTATACAATGTCGATGACCTGAAAGAGGTGGTGGAAGCCAACAAGGAAGACCGTCTCAGGAAGGCAATGGAGGCGCAGACAATCATCAGCGAAGAGCTGAAACGGTTTGAGGCATGGCGGGACTCGCTGGAGACCGTTCCAACCATCAAGAAGCTGAGGTCATACGCTGACAGGATCCGGGCCTCGGAGCTCGAGAAGTGCCTACAGAAGATCGGGGATGATGTTCTCACCAAGAAGATGAGGAGAACCATCGAGGAGCTAAGCACCGGCATCGTGAACAAGCTCCTCCAAGGCCCGCTGCAGCACCTGAGGTGCGACGGCAGTAACAGCCGCACCCTTGATGAGACACTCGAGAACATGCACGCTCTCAACCGGATGTTCAGCCTCGACACCGAGAAGGCGATCATCGAGCAGAAGATCAAGGCCAAGGTGGAGAAGACCCAAAATTGAGGCCAGGAAGCATTTTTTTCTACCCCGTGTATACATACCCTCTCCAATTCGATTCCAATTTTTTTGATCCTTCCGCTTACTGAGCTCCTCCCGTTCTCGCTGAGATGTCAACTGTGCCGTGAATTAGCGCCATGGCAGCAGCTCAATCTTTTGAGAGAGAGTGGCAAATTGTCTCAACTCCAGCTGCTTTTCTTTGTAATTATTGCTTGAGCTGCTGTGACAAGAGCCCCATTCTTAAGTTATAATTTATTCGGACGAAATCAACAGGAAGCAATCCATGTGTCAGCCGATGCTGCTCTTTGCCTTTGGCTACCTGTAAGCTTTACTGATACTGTATACTACCTTTTACGTTAGCCCTGTATTCAGATTGTCGAGCATTAACATTCGCGAAGAACTTAACCTTGTTTTCTGTAGAGATCAGATTGGTTTCAGTCATAGTATGCACTTAATTTCTTCTGTTTATTTGATTTGATGTTAAATAAACAAACAAACAATACCACAATTGGCATTGTCCTCAAGACTAATGGCCTGAACTTGCAAGATTAATCTAGCATACTGGGGCCATAACAGCTGGAGCTGGTATAACCGAAATGCATCCATGAATTTGGGCCTGATTCGCAGCAAGCCTCGCCATTCTCAGTAAAATGATACAGTTGCCGTTGTTTGGTTACAGCTGTGATAGGGACTGGAGCTTTTGCTTACTTCACAGGAACTGAATATGCACTTTATATAGGAACTGAGGGTGTGTTTAGAAGTGGTTGAAAATTTTTGGGTCTAATTTAGTTTATTAAAAATAGATCAATGATAAAACTAATTACATCGTCATACAATACTTAACAAGACAAAGTTATTAAGCCTAATTAATCAGTCATTAGTACATGTTTACTGTAGCACCATATTGTTAAATCATGAACTAATTAGACCCAATAGATTTGTGTTGCGAAGTAGACTCTGGCTGACAAATTAGTTTTATAATTATTTTATATTTAATACTTCATACATGTGTTTCAGTAGGTGATTTTTTTTTTAGATGAACCTGAATATACAGAGTTTGCTAAGCTTGAGTATATTAAGCTTTTGTTTACTAGCGGCCTCCGTGCTTGTTGCTGCCACTGCAATGACTTGGCTGCGATCATTCACTGGGAGTCAAAAGTAATCAGACTGCGACAGTTAAACATGTGACCATATACGCCTTCAACTTCCCTGTGAATTTACTCCGTTAGTTGTATGCTTGATCTCCTAGGTAGCAACCATATACTGCTCCTGTTGTGGACTTTGTGAAAAAAAAAAATCCGCATCTCATAATTTCTTATTTAACTGTTTGGTTTTACCCATTCTTTTTCATTAATTTGTATTTATATATTTGCTGTGGCATCAGGTTGATCCATGTAGTTGGAACTACGTATATGAAAGCATTTAAGAACAGAATTGCTAGGCCTAGGTGTTGGAACAGATCCATTAGCAGGTCTGGGCCTCCTCTGTAGTTTTAGTAATGTTCTTTCACAGAACAGTTTGATGTGGCTTTGCGCCGATATCGATTAGCACCCCCGCACAAACACTCCCTATTCCAGAGAAAAGTGGGTGTGGTGGGTTCTTCAATTCCAACCATCGTCGGCGAGAATGAGATCGCTACTCCATGAGGAATTGAGGATGAGGGACGCTCTTCGGCGTCACTGTCTGCTCGAAGAAGAAAGGGAAGGGGAGGCCGCCGGTGGTGGCTGGAGCCGGGCGGGGACGCCCGCCGCTCATAGTCATCAGTGTGAATGAATTCGACGCACGGCTCCAGAGCGCGAGGCCGTCCCGAGTCCCATCCATCCTTGTCGCGCGGTCACATCTCCTCTCCGACGACCGCGAGCAATCCGGGGAGGAAAACCGGGGTTCAGCTGCTGGTTGCTGTAGCCAGCTCAGCTGTCGAGGACGAGAGGTGTACTCTGCTGTGTGCTGTGGGGCTGGAGTTTTTATGACTGATGAAATGAAACCTTCAGGCTTCAGGCATGTGGCATACTGTACTGACGACCATGCATGGTTCCAGACTTCCGGTTCCTTGGAACACTCATGCTTCCACAGTTCTAGTACTTGCTCATGGAACAATATGCCGTTGTCCGAGAATTTTAAGTACCCGGGGGGTTTGTTTTGGTTTCTCTGACAATGGACATGTAGAAATACTATATCTTTTTTTGTCTTCGTTTATGAATGAAGAAGAAGAAAAGGCAATAGCTATGACCAACCCAGCACTGATGGCTGATGGCCACCTGTGTACTCTGACCTTTGATTGAGTCAAACTGGTACACCTAACAATGATGCGGTGCAGTTTGTGCTCTTCTGTGCCCGTGGAGGACTTGTATGTCACGCTGATCAAAGTCCCGCATGTCTTTGATCAATGTGTACTACTGTACACATCAGCAGCCATTGCAAAAGTCCCGGCTTCGATCTTGGCACATTTTTCTTTTTTCTTTTCTGAAAGAGCAACAGAGCATGGCCATTGATGTGAGTGAGAGTTCAGCCTAACTGCTGCCAAAGCAAACAAAAACTCTCCTTGTGAAATTTATGTGCACTGTTCTCTTCAAGACATGCCGTGATTAATTAATATTATATATATGTGATCAATCTGTCACGACGTCACGTCGCCGATGAGAAGTCAAGTCTGTGCTCATCACGGCATTTACGTACTTCTTTAGACTTCCAATGGAAAAAAGTAGTTGGCGGTCCATAAATTTTCTGACTATAAAGCTCCAGAGAGCATCACATTTGTGTTGAAACAGACTTCTGGGTCCGAGCAGCTTCTTCTCCCTCGTTGCACCTCACTTTCTCTTCTACTACAGCATTTGCTCTTCAATCGCAGCATCGCGTCATCATCATGGCAAGAAGAGCCAGGCCGACGACGCTGGTGCTCGTCGGTCTTCTTCTAATGGCGGGCCTGGCAATCGTCGGCTACGGCCGAAGAGCTGCAGAACTGGGTGCCTTAGCAGTCGTCGGCGGCAGTGGCGGTGGTGGCTCGACGCCGGCCAAAGGCTGCTGCTTGTCCAGCCACAGCCACAGCCACAGCCAGTCTGCAGGGAGACACCTTGGTGGTGATTGCTGCAAGCAAATGCAAGTTGTGTCCAAGAGGTTGGTGCCCCAGGGGCCAAACCCTCTGCACAACTGACCACCAGCTCCGTCCTCCAGGACTCCAGGCTCCAGTGCCCAATCCAAGGAGAAATCGGTCTGCACTTGCAACGAGAGCTCGCTAAGCCATACAGAGTGATTAGCCTAGCTGTTTTTCTTTCATAAGGTCGGTCGTGTCGTGTAAATTATAGGCCTACTACTACGGCTTAATTAGCTCGCTGCTAGTTCAGACGGTCCCTCACACTTTTTGTCACTTTCAGAGCTGCTCTTCATCAGCCGGAGAATGAGACTTTGTAGTAGTAGTGGTGGTGGTGGATAGTTGGGTGCGAACTATTGCAGAGGCCGGAATAAAATTCCTTTTATCGAGAATTCGCACTGGGATTTGTGATTCTGACATTGTAACTTTCTCTACATGCTTAGCCGTTGCAGTCTTTTTATTGGATTTTCACGACATCGGACTATCTATGAAAATCCTGCCGGAAAAGCAGCCAATTTGATATGAAAATTAGAACTTTATTTCATACGAGCATTGTCACTGTAGTAGGCCCTTACCGTAGAAGAAAGGGGGATGATATGGTGTGGCGATTGGAATTGTAAGATGGGAATTACATCTCGTGGTCAATTGGCAGTGGAATCCCTCTCTTCAGTGAAAGTAGCATACATACGAGTAGGTGTGTTAAGTTCTTGTCCATGTGTGTGCAGATAAAATAAGATCAGCTCTGATGTCTATGACAGAATATAATAGTGCTACGATGATTGGTGAGTTAACCAGTAGTACAATCAAAGGGCTCTAAAAAACTTCAGCATTGTTGATTCCCAAACGCCCAGTGACAAGTAATTAACAGTTTAAAACTTCAAAGCTGTACTGTTCATATATTGTCGATGTTTCGACCCCGGAGGTATGACACCAACTAGTAATATGATCGCGTGCTCCCTTCCTGGATGGTGATGCAAGATGACACAAGGGTTTATCCTGGTTCGGGCAAAGAATGTCCTACGTCCAGCGGGGGAGGAGGTTCTTGTATTACTTGCACCTAAGTGCTTGTACATAGGCAATATAAGCTCAACGAGCGTGGACGAGAGTCTGGACTCGTGTGTGTGTCGTGTGGACTCGTGTGTGTGTCGGGTCATGGTGTCCTCTTTTATAGAACAAGAGGAGGCCAGGGTTACACAGGAGTGACATGTACCACGCCCAATACGGCGAAGGGTTAGAATTCTGTCTTGTCGAGGTCACTGGAGCCGGCGTGGGGGTTGCCGTTGGGGCGTCCTTGAAGCGTGACTTCCATCCCGGGCGCGGACGTGGAGGCGTGGCGACGTGGAGGCCGTGCAGCGCCCATTCCGGCACGTACAGGACGTGGCAGGGTCCCTCCGGGTCTTGGGGTACCTGTCCTCCAATAGCATGAAAGCAGTCAGGGCTCGAGGGGCGCAGGGCCGGCCTCGAGGTGGCGCCTACGGGGGGCTCGAGCCCCCGCAGGTATGGGCAAGTCCCGGAAAACCCGGCCGTACAGCGGGAATCCAGGTCTCGAGATGTGGCTCGAGTGTGCTACAGTGCAGGGTATGGCCTAACAGTGCTGTACTTGTGCCTTTTTGCCCATGCTTGTGGTGAAAATGAGGTTTGACTCTGGCCCCGGTTCACTGTGGCATACGTCGTGTACCAGAGGATGTGACCGGAGTAGGTGGACGCATTAAATGCGCAGTATGGGGCGGGTATCCGATGTCTGGCGCTGCTTGAGGGAGGTATGATGTGTCTCGAGGGATAGGTTACCGTGTTAGAGAGGCTCGAGGTCCCCATGTGGGGTCTCGAGGAACGGTGTACGGCTGTAGTGGGCTCGAGGCCTATGTGCCGGGGCTCGAGAGGTAGCCTACCATGGGGCGGTCGGTAAGGCTTTGGCGGGCCCGGGCTTCCTGGCGGTGGCCGGCGTTGTATGCCTGGAGGGGTTGGTTTTTTAGGGGGTTAGACTAGTTAGGTCTCTTATTAATTGGTGCTCTAGGTTTAACTTATTTGTTTTGCGTTGATTGGGGTACCCCTTTTGTGGTCATCATCCAAATGGGTACCATTGTTTAGTCAGGCAGGTGGCAGCCGACAGATTGGAAAGGACAATGAAAGATATGGGAGAGGATGTGAAGTCTAAAGAGTAGGAGATAATAATTCATCAGAAAATGGCACAAGTGAAGAAATGATGTTCTCTATTATTCAGCTGGAACATGTAGGCTTGGTTGACGAACACGTCAGCACCACAGCATTTTTTTTCTCTCTCAGAGTGAAGAGGATAGGTGGGGACTGCTGGAACTTTGGGTCAACACTGTGTACTCCCTCCGTCCCTTTTTTTTACAGTCGTTCCGGAAAGCGTGTCAGTGAGGAAAACACGGATTTCTAGAGACAGTTATTTAGGGACGGAGAGAGTATCCTTTTAGTTGATGTTAGAACTTTGAACTGTATGCGGCGTTCTCACTTTTGTTGCTGCTTGTTGGGCAGATGTCACCATTTAGTTGTGAAGTTAGCCAGGGGACCGTCCGGCTGTGTGAGCAAAGAATGCAACTCTAAAAGATGTTAATCCATACAAAAGTTTTTTTTTACCCTGTCGAGCCCTAAAAGATGTTAGACACAGCTGATTTCAGCATATTATTTTGTAAGAGAGAATAAATCGAAGTATGACTGATAAGACAAATGAACCACGGCATAAAATTCAACGATCGTGCAGGCCAATCACACAACTGCTCCTTTTGTTTTAGATAATAGCCCAACTGCTCTTTCGCCCTCCAGTAATCATACAAGCACTGATGTCACACCATAAGAGATAGTGAGATGACGACGAATCTGTCATGTATTAGACAAATGCAACACGTAAGCAATAATTAGACGGATCCAAAGTTGGAGCAAGGCCGGACGCCCCACCGAACCTGTGATGCTCTTGCTCTGCTACTTAACTCCTCGAAGCGAACCCGGCCGCAGCCCTCGCCGATCAGCAATTCAATTCAGCATCAGCTTTACTTGCACGCGTTGCTTGATGCTTGACGACCTTGCCCCAGCTCCATATCCCGCCCGTCCAGCCCAGCTCTCTTGCTGCTGTTCTCCACGTCAATCGATCATGGCTTCAACGTGGCGTACCCTGATGCTCTTGGCATGCGTACTGCTGCTAGTCGCGGAGCTTACCAGTTTCAGTCAAGGCAGGCTAATCGTCGCCGGAGAAGACGAGAGACCGGCGGCGTCTTCAGTGGAGGAGCAGATGTACAAAACAGCAACAGCGCAAGAACATCTTGGCAGTGGTTCTCGTTCTCCTCCCGGCCGAATGTATCAAGCGTCCGCAAGACCAGTGCCCCGAGGCTCAAATCCCCTGCATAACCGATAGACGGTTCGGGACTTCAGGCGATCTTGGCTCAAACCACCTCTGCAAGCCCAGTCCCGAAGGCGCTGGCAGCACAGAAGAAACGTATGGGAGAGGATCAGAGGAGACAGGAGAGAAGGAAAAATAGAAAGAAAAAAAAACCCCAAAAAGATGGTGGTCTGCCAGAGAGGGCGCATGGGCCTAAAGCGAGCCTGGAGCGCAGCGGCCCGTTATCCTTCCACCGTTGGAAGCGGATGGTAATCGCTGCTCTGTGAAGCCAGCCTCACGCATTGCCTACCGCTCTAGGTGCTGGGACGCCGAGGCCTTCGTCAAAGCGCCCGCAGCCCACTACGCAACTTGGAACGGGCGGGCCACGGAATGCAACACCAGACCCAGGCCCATGCGCCACAATTGACATCCACACCACCTTGTTTGCCCCCGCTCGGGTCACAAGCAGTTGCTACCTGCTCGGCGAGTGAGCCACTGAGGAGTGCCTATTTAAGATGGGGTTATGCTCTGTGAACAGGCAGTGTGGTACTAAACAAGACACAAGTGTCATGCCAGTTGGCTTTGAGCTGTGGCTAAAGGGAGTAAGAGTGGGCTTTTCCTGTAATTTATGTCACCGTGGGCCATTCTTAATTTGTGTTGATGGTATGGTTGGGCTTGTCTGAAGAATTTTGACAAGTGTTGCACTGCCACTGCGACGTGAGAAATGAAACTGTCAAAGTGGCAGCATCTGAAAAGAAAGAAGAGCGTCAGGCGTCAGCTGGAAGAGCTGCTCACATCCAGAAGACCATAACGATATCAAGCCGTCAATCTGAGCTCTGTATCTTGAATTCTCATTTCAGATACGGATGAAACTCAATTTATTATCTGTTTTTAGAACCCATATTCGTACCTATATTTTTTTTTTTAAAAAAATCAGATTCTAACTGATCCTGAAAAACTGTTTCGCACCACTATGATTCCTCCATATTCAGTGAAATTCCATGCGCCACTGAAGAAAATGGGATGTACTACATTCCTGGTGTAGTGGTGTGCATCATAATTCATAACAACGTTACTGCAAGTGCATGCAAATTTCTCTACAAGGGCGCACCATCGTTGAACAATGAGATTCAGTCTCCGCATTAGGTTCATTGACAGTCAACACTCAGCGCTCATGTGCAATTGAGATACCGTCTTTCGTATTTTGCACTGTGATAGTTATCAGATTTTAGTATGCAGCTGTGTTCTCGCCGCCCTCCAGAACAAAATAAGGTCCGATTGCTGATGTCTATGATGCCATGATGGGCATGTTGCAATGATGATCGATGGGTGGTCCAGTTTATCCGAAAGAAAGAATTCCCTATGAGCCATTATAAAAGATTGCAATTCCTTTTACGCCACTGGAAAAATTTGGTGGTCTTTAGCACCACTGCTCAAACCCCCTGCATAACCAATAGACGGTTCAGGACTTCAGGTGATCTCTCCTCTGCAAGCCCAGCGCCGAGTCGGGACCGGGGGAGGGGAGAAGGAAAAATAGGAAAAAAAAAACAAAAAGATGGTGGTCTGCCATAGAGGGCGCATGGGCCTTCAGCACGCCAGGAGCGCAGTGGCCCGTTATCCTCCCACCGTTGGAAGCGGGCGGTAATCGCTGCTCTGTGAAGCCAGCCTCACGCATTGCCCGCCGCTCTAGGTGTTGGGACGCCGAGGCCTTCGCCAAATCGCCCCTGCATAACCGATAGACGGTTCAGGACTTCAGGTGATCTCTCCTCTGCAAGCCCAGCGCTGAGTCGGGACCGGGGGAGGGGAGAAGGAAAAATAGGAAAAAAGAGAAGGAAAAATAGGAAAAAAAACAAAAAGATGGTGGTCTGCCATAGAGGGCGCATGGGCCTTCAGCGAGCCAGGAGCGCAGTGGCCCGTTATCCTCCCACCGTTGGAAGCGGGCGGTAATCGCTGCTCTGTGAAGCCAGCCTCACGCATTGCCCGCCGCTCTAGGTGCTGGGACGCCGAGGCCTTCGCCAAAGCGCCCGCAGCCCACTACGCAACTTGGAACGGGCGGGCCGCATGATGCGACACCTGGCCCAGGCCCAAGCGCCACGATTGGCATCCACACCATCTTGTTTGCCCCCGCTCGGGTGACAAGCAGTCGCTAGCTGCTCGGCGAGTGTGCCACCGAGGAAAGGGTATTTAAGATGGGGTTATGCTCTGTGAACAGACAGTGTGGTACTAAGGGCAGTCCCAACGGTAGAAACTGCGCACGATTTCCATGATGACAAGTCAACAAAAAATTGTCTATAGAAATCATCTCATACAATGAGATTTCTTCGTGTAATAAATGTAAACTTTTTTTTGCTCTCATTTATCCTCATCCACCGCTCTCTCTCCTCTACTTTTTGTCTCCTTTATCCAATCACGACCACAGGTCCAGCGGCTCCGGTGAGCATGCACCATGAGGAGTTATTGGTAGAAACTACTGATTTCCTCATAGTGGTAAAATTAGTCATTTCTTGTGCATCGATTCAAGAGTAGAGGTGGTTTCTCCATGTAGAAATGGTTTCTACAATTTGTAATCTCTTTCTTCTTTAATTAAGCTACCATGTCAGCATTTTGCTGAGTCGGCGGGTCATTTAATTGAGATAGAAACTGCTATAAATGCTTTATTGGGAGTGCCCTAAACAACACAAGTGTCATGCCAGTTGGCAAAGCTTCTCTTTTTTGAGCTGTGGCTAAGAGTGGGCCTTTCCTATAATTTATGTCACCATGGGCCATTCTTAATTTGTGTTGATGGTATGGTTGGGCTTGTCTAAAGAATTTTTGACAAGTGTTGCACTGCCAGTCTGCCACTGCGGCGTGAGAAATGAAACTGTGAAAGTGGCAGCTTCTGAGAAGAAAGAAGAGCGTCAGGCGTTAGTTGGAAGAGCTGCTCACATCCAGAAGACCATAACGATATCAAGGCGTCAATCTGAGCTCTGTGTCTTGAATTCTAATTTCAGATACGGATGAAACTCAATTTAGTATCTATTTTTAGAATTCATATTCGTACCTATATATTTTTTAAAATCAGATTCTAACTGATCCTGAAAAACTGCTTCGCACCACTGTGATTCCTCCATATTCAATGAAATTCCATGCCCAACTGAAGAAAATGGGATGTACTACATTCCTAGTGTAGTGGTGTGCATCATAATTCATAACAACGTTACTGTAAGTGCATGTAAATTTCTCTACAAGGGTGCACCATCGTTGAACAATGAGATTCAGTCTCCGCATTAGGTTCATTGACAGTCAACACTCAGCGCTCATGTGCAATGAGATAGTAGTTATCAGTTTTTAGTACACGCAGCTGTGTTCTCGCCGTCTTCCAGAACAAAATAAGGTCAGATTGCTGATGTCTATGATGCCATGATGGGCATGTTGCAATGATGATCGATGGGTAGTCCAGTTTATCCGAAAACCTCAGCCTCGTTGCTTCCATAGGGCATTGTTTTGTCAGGCACGTGGAATAATGCTTTTTTGACATAAATACCATAGAATTATATACTAGCAAAGAACCTTCCAGATCAACAATTCAGTTGTATTGTAGAGCAAATATCTACTAAACATGTAGAATTAAGCACCATTTCTGCAAGCGTCAGAAATGACGCACGCAATTGAACTAATCCGACAGGTTTCTACTTCCCATGCATCCGAGCACTCATCAGTCATAAGCATTGAGCAGTGCGCCGGTGCCCGCTCTCTTCTTTCATTAGATATGAGATGTCATTGTGTGTTTCATGGTGCTTCGTCTTCGCTCGTCTGCCCCTGATAGCACATTCTGCATAGTAGCTAAAAAAAACAGGAAAACAGTATCAGACAAAATGCACTATGCGGATACATTGTAGGTGTCATCTCCAAGGCAAACAATCACTAGTTTTTGTAATTGTAAATGGGAAAAATTGTATATGAGGCCTAAATCAGGGTCTGCTTGTATCCCAACCAAACGCAGACTCGAAAATTTTGTTGGCACGCGCTGCATGTTATGCGAACTGCATCCGTTGTGGGCACTGGTATGTGATGTCCCATTGGTAGATCAACAAGACGAGGCCAGACATCATGGACGGTGCTTTTTTGTCTTTTTTTTTTAAAAAAAACTCTTCGCTAAGACAAAATTGTCTGATTGGTTGTTACTGCATTATTCCAACAGATACTTTACTGAAATACTGAACAAAAACTCTTGGACATTGCACAAGGAAAAAGAGTAGAAATCTAGAAGAAACATGGCCGTGTCCCTGTGCCACCATAAACTTTCGCAACATGAGTATGCCACATTGCCATGGCCATGCCAGCATGATTTCGCTGTGTCAGTCATGCGGATTGAATATACCTTGCGGCTGTTTAAGGACTAGATTGTAGCTAGCCAATTTAGGCTCCGTTCGGTTGCACCATTCCGGCCATTTTTGGCCAGGAATGCTTCCGGCGCTGTAGAAACTATCGAAGAAATGAGAGGCCAGGAATCGTTCCAGCCAGGATCGGTGTTAACCGAACGAGGCCTTAGGGTCTGTTTCACAGAACCAGTTCAATTTAGGGTCAGTTTCACAGGAATCAGTTCAATGTCATAGGAAGAACACAGGAAAAGAAATTGACCCTAAATTGAAATTAGTACCTGATACGTTGACAGTATGGATTCAAGTGAACCTATGAAACCCATTTAAATCCCTAGTTGACAGTAAAGGGGAATACAGAAGAACATTATGCCACTTCATTTTGCAAAGTTCCGGTGGAAATTCTGAAAAAAGAGATAATATATAGTTCATACATTCAATTGAGCATTGTATCATTCAGCGAAATTTCAAGACATCATATAACAAATGTAGTATAAAAAGGTTTTGAAGGAAACGTAGAGCTAAGGAGCATATGGTCTGAATGTCATTAATCCAAAAGGCCTCATGTATGATAGCCAACAGCTAAAATTTCTACGTAGTACTACATAGACGATTAAAAAATTACAAGGCGTGCCATTTTTGGTCAGGCAGCAGATTAAAGAAACAAAGTGCAGTGCATGACAACGTTTTTGTGCCGCTTCTGTTCCCTCAAATAAAATCATCAATTATAGCATGAAATGCCTCCATATCAGTATACGACCATATGAAATGAGGACCGCCATTTGCAATTAGAGACATATAATAATATCCCAAAACTTGGAGCGCATGCATGAATGGTATGAGAATTATGATCTGAACATTTTGACCCCAAAGGACTCATGAGTACTGCCCATTTAACTTTGGTTCTGCTTGATAGGATCCCTTTTCCTTTCGAAGTTCTCCTTGAACAACTTTATCAATTGTTTGATTCTTCTGTAACCTGAGACGCAGTTCACACCAAGTAGCCATATTCATAACATGTTCTGCGCTAGTTTCATGCTCTCTAAGTCTAGTGCCAAGATGACGCCAGTTCCTAAAACCCTCATTTGCTAAATGACCTTTTCCATGCCCCTTCCTCAATAGTTTGCAACAGAAACAAAACACTATCAAGCTCCGTGCTGTATACAAGCCATTCTCTGTCACACTTTTCTCCATTTGAGAGAACTCTAGTGTATGATAACGCAGAAAACCTTCTGGAGAATTTGTCTCTGGGACCTTTCTCAATAGACGGGTCTCTTCTAGGACCGTTTTGCACCAAAATATCGATCATTTTAGAATCAAGCGCATCCCAAGTTCTAGGATCAAATATATCCGGCTGCAAATCACTATTGATGCCGTTGCCGCTGCTGTTATCTTCGGTACTTGGTGAACTATCCAAGCTGGGATTAGCTACATCATCAGTATGGCCACTAACTTCATCTGCAACAGCAATATTAGCATTATGGTCACCTCGAACAGTTTCAGCATTCTGAGCCTCGACTTGCTCTCCGATGTTAGCATCACCGTCATGACCCACATCTCCTCGATCAGCATTTGGACTTTGATTTTCAGGACTGAACCGAGATTCTTTCACGACAAATCTATCAAGAGCGCCCTTTTGAGATCGAGCAGCTGCTTCTAGTCTTCGTTTCTTCTTACGCTTTTCATGACCAGATTCATACTTCCTATGTCCATAAGACGACATGACGCGAGGCTTGAGATCTGCTTGTGATCCAAACAAAACTAAATAATTAACTAATGCGACTGGAACGGTACATATGCATGGATTCTAGGGTTAGCAAGATAGGGAAAGAATCGAACATTGAGGGCGCGGTCACTTGGGTCTTGCCGTGTCTCGTCGGCACCGGCGGTCACCGGCGGTCAGCAGTCAGCACCCGGCACGGGCGGCACTGGGTCGCACGTCGCAGGGAAACTGAAGAGCTTGAGACGATCATTGTTGTCTGATGTGCCGCATCTGTCCTTCACAGTTCGCGTATCGAAGAACCGAAAACACTGCAAAAGTTAGTAGTGGCCGGCAGCCGCGTTGGTGTCAATAAGATGAACAAATCAGTGGGAGATAAAGAAAAGATTGAGAGTGCGAGGGACCTGGAGGAGGCAGGAACGGGGGCGGGCGGCGGCAGGAGACGAAGAGGCGCCCAGCCCCAGGTGGACTTGGGAGAGAACTCACCTATCGTAACAACAATTGGGCTGTGTGGGATATATGGGCCGTTTTTTCTCCCAATTAGGCATATGTTACTTTATAGGTTCCTACTTTATATACGAAGATTTAGTTCATCCGCAATGGTTATCAAATAGCTAGCTAAGAGAAATTATATTGGCTTTCAATAGCATTTTATATATAGTTAGTGAAATAACATATAAAAATAATAAAAAAATAGCACTCTTATTGGCTATCGAGGAGAGATCAAATAGCTAGCGACTTCTTAATAGCTAGCTATTTGATAACTCTCCTTGATAGCCAATAAAAGTGCTACTTTTATAAGTTGTCTCATCAAAATAATATTTATTTATATGTCTCATCTAGATATCATTGAGAACCAATAATATTCTTGTAAACATCAAATAACCAGCGATTCGAACACCGTTGCGGACGCCTTAGAGGCCAACTGTTTGGGTGATCGTGTGACGCGCGAGAATAAATGCATATATACATGCAGACGAACATTGAATCTTGAAATGACACACATATGAAATTTTACAGAGCCGGTCGAGATCTCTGCAGCAGAACACAATGCTGCCGTTTTGGAGCCCGTAACCATTATATATATATAGGGGAAAAAGGAATCAAATCATCAAACCGAATGGGGAACGCAGTGCCACATTTTTTCTTCTTGGGTAGGAGGAACACGACGAGAACAGAACCAAGAACAAAACGGATCGAAAAAAAAAGAGAAAACAAGCTGGATCAGGCAAGAACTAATAATAAATAAATAAATGGATGGATGGTATCATCACGCATGGTGAACGGCCGGCCCTCTGAAGTCTGATCCATGCCGTGCCTGGTCGGTCGGGGTCGTCACATCTTGGCGAAGGAGGCGGAGGATCCGGACCGGTCGTAGTAGTACTCGGGCATCGGCTGCGGCGGGCGGGCGAAGGAGCGGTTGGCCTGCTCCAGGTCCTCGTCGTCGTCCTCGTCGCCGTCGTCCTCCGCGGTGTGGAGGTGGATGCAGGAGCAGCGCTCCAGGGACGCGAAGAAGGCCGACGCCACGCCGGTGGCCACCCACATCGCGTAGCCCTCCAGGATGCCGCCGTTGGCGTTGATGCCGTTCATGGCTGACGTCCTCTTCCCCTGCCTCTCGCGCCGGTCGAGGAAGAGCGGAGACGAGGGCGGTGGAGGATTGGTCTTGGTTGGTGGTTGGTTTTCCTGCCTTCGGTTTCAGACGGGCGTCTCTCTCTGTGTGGGGGGTTGTTGTTGTTGTTCCGATTTTTTTAGACAAAGACAGTGATGTTCCGAAATTAGGAGAGTTAGCCTGTCAACTCTTACTTTAGAAGGTTTGTATTGGGAAAAAAATCTATTTAACCCCCTCACTTATTAAGGGTTGTCTACTTAACCCTCAATCTATGAAATCGTGTGTTTTACCCTCTGAACTTTATAAAACAGGTCAAATTATCTCCTCAGCCAGTTTTAGACGGTGGTTTTGCTATAGTAACAACAATTTTGGTTTTTTATTTTTTGTTTATTTTGGCTGAATTTTTGAAAAATCATAGTAAATCACAGAAAAATCGTAAAATGGAAAATCTAATTTTGTTGGACTCCACATGAGTAGATCTACATAATGAATATATAATATAATATGCTTTAGTACAAAGTTTTTGTTGTAGATTTAAATTTGTTCTTTTCTAAAATTAATTGGAACAATTCATAAATGCAGTTTCTATGGTCCATTTATGGTGAAATTTTTATGGTGATCTAGTTATTGTATGATTGAACTACAATAAAAAATTTATACTCATTGGATCATATATAACTTAGTTATAGATTTATTTAGATTTAACAAGCATAAACCCTAAATAAATCTATAACTAAGTTATACATGATCCAATGAGTATAAAATTTTTACTATAGTTCAAGCATACAATAATTAGACCACCATAAAAATTTCACTACAATTAGACCATACAAACTATAATTATGAATTATTTCAATTAATTATAAAAAAGAATAGACCTAAATCTATAGTAAAAACTTTATACTAAAACACTCATGTGGAGTCCAACAAAATTGAATTTTCCATTTTACGTTTTTTCTGTGATTTTACTATGATTTTTCAACATATTCAGCCAAATAAAAAAAGAAAAAAATCAAAATTGTTGTTACTGTAGCAAAACCACCGTCTAGAACCGCCTGAGGGGGGTAATTTGACCGGTTTTATAAAGTTCAGGGGTAAAACAGATAGTTTTGTAGATTGAGGGTTTAAGTAGATAACCCTTAATAGGTGAGGGGTTAAGTAAACTTTTTGCTTTGCATTGTGTGCCATGCATATAGAATATTGGTTGTTTTGTGCCCAAGGGAGAACAAAAGAAAGTCACCAGAAGAGATGGTGATGTCCCTGAAAAGTTGGCATCCTCACAAGGCATGCATAGTGATGCACAAGACAACGCAAGGGATGATTGTTCTTCGACATGCTGGCATGGTGCTGCAGATGTGCATCCTGGTCCGAAGCACTTTCTTTTTGGCCCGTTTCAAGCACAACAGGGTCTAGGGTTGTACGAGCCCAGGACCCAGGACGGCAGACTCAGGGTATGTTTGGCTTCTGGCCACCGTCTGCCACGCTGTTGTGGCGGTCTTGCTTAAGCTGCGATGAAGTAAGTGTCCATCTAATCTGCGGCAAGAAAATAAACGCTAAAAGCTATGGCCACTGCAAGTTGCATGCAAACCAAACAGCTGAAGCAATTTATGTGGCCGCCTTTAGATGAGTGTGGCAATATATGGCGCCAACCAAACATCCCCTCAATACATAGTGCCATGCTTGGATTTGGATCGCTGCTCAAGCACGTTGGACGACACGGCAGGACATAGTATTTATTGAAGGTCTGATGAAGACTCACTTCTATTTATGGCTATGTTCGCTTGAGCTTAGTTATAATCCATTCTTCTTTTCAGCTATGAAACAATATTTTTCTCTCACAATAAAATAGGATCAGCTCCAGAATCAGCCATAATAAATCATGTCGAACAACCTCTATAAACACTAGTAACTCATTTCTCTTGCATGTCCCCACCCCATCCCAACATTCACGGTGTCCCAGTCCCAGCCCCTCACCCCTAGCCCCCAGCGTGCCAAACGTGGATGCCGACGCAGGCACTGACCGCAGACGCAGAAGTGGACCTCCTCGATGCCTGCTCTCCACGTGAGACGTGCTCACACCCTTTCTCTTCATCGCGGTCACCGCCGCCTAGGCCAACTCAAGCATGACAACCATCAGAGCTCGACCCTCAAGCCGTCGTTCGCGGGAGCCTCGCCCTTAGCCACAGCCTCCACCCCTCCTTCCCTTGCTCGCTTGATGGCCATCGTCTCCTTCTCAGCTCGTTGCTGCTGGCCTCCCTTCTCTAGCAGGTCTCACGCTGATCCGGCTTGCTAAAAGGGTCATGCTCATCGGGACAGACCGACAGACCGTGCTTGAGCCCTTGCTAGGCACGAAGCCCAGATCGGCATGGCCCGGTGGCATGTCGTGTTGGGTCTGCCTTAGTGCCAGTGGGTTGTGCTTTGGCCGGGCTCGTACCGGGCGACCCATTTGCATATCTATATATGCCGATTTGCATATCTATACATGCTGGTGATTTGGAAGATGGAGGAGATCCTAGCAGTGAAGTATCATCCCTGAGCCAATCGAAAAAGCAATTAAATAGTGGAAAATAGAAAAAACTATGGTGAAACCCACATTTATGTCACGAGTGCTCACAAATTATAAACTATATATATACCTTTTCAATGTCTCGTTGTAGGAACACTAAATAGAATGAAAAGGTTCCAAAACGAATAACACAAAAATCTGTTCAGTCTGTATACTGTGTTTGCAATCTGCAATGCTCTTGGCGTTCGACGAATCTAATGTAAACAAAAACTAAATAAAAGAATCAAACTTGCACAGCTTGATCCATTTAGGGCACATACTCAACTAAATAAAATAATCAACCTTACTCAGCTTCATCCATTGAGGGCAACTACTCAACTATGCCTAACAAAAGAAAGAGAAATAATTTTTATTCACTTTCGACAGCGATAAGATGGAGGTGCATCACTGGAAACTTATTGGTTCTGTTCGTTTGAACTTATTTATGTCGGATTTTAACTATTTTAATAATATTTTATAAGAAAGAATAAACTAAAATATGAAACATTGTTCATGTCAACATTGTTACTCAACTATAATACATTAGTTTTTTTAATAAACTTTTGGCTTCTCAGGCTCTCAACGCACTGAAAACTAGAAGCTGCACACAATGTGTTTTCAGCTTTTAGTTTATCTATATACTCCCTCCGTATCTTTTTTAGAGTTCGTTTTGGAAAAGGTTTCGGTCAAACATTAGGAATATAATCATGAATAACTTTAAATTATTGAGTTTAGAATGTAAAAATCATATAAATAAATTATCTTGAAAAGTACTTTCATAAAAGTATATATATACCACTTTATAACAAATATTTTTAAAGAAATAAGTGGTCAAAGTTATGCTTTGGAGACCGTGTCGCTGTCCAAAACGAACTCTGGCCTTGTTTAGTTTCACAAACTTCCCCCAAATATTTCTAAATTCCCTGTTGCTTCAGGACCGAGACCCCGAAACAGCAGGTTGTCGCACGAACGAATGCACAGAGCGAAAGCGGAAGCAAACGGAAGAGAGCGGGAAGTTGGGTGAAGTGAACAGTGCTCTCCCCCCTCCCTGGGAGGCTGAGAGATTTTTATATTAATCCCGATCAGTTTGAAAGTACAAGAATGTCCTTCCAACCACTCCGTTACAATTACAACGACGCCCTAGTCAGCTACTCCATGGCTTCACGCTGCTTCTCTCGGCGTGAGGGGCATCATCGTAACTTTGTCCCCTGGCGGGCCCATCGTCCCCGGCTCCTTTTCCTGGCCGGTGGGGCCGCTCTCTCTGACCCAGGATTCTGGCGTCCTGCGAAAACCTGTGAAAAACCGAGGTCACGAACGACAAAAACTCCCGCCGGAAGCGTCGGGCTCCTTTCGCGCGAATGCCACCATCCGCACGAATGCTCCGCTTGCCAAAACGCGTGCTTCCGCGCGGATGCTCTCTTTCGCCCGAAAGCCCCGCATTCCCTTAGCCTGCGAGCCAAAACGCGTGCTTCCGCGCGAATGCTCCCTTTCGCACGAAAGCTCCGCCTTCCCTTGGCCTGCGAGCCGAACGCGTGCTTCCGCGCGAATGCTCCCTTTCGCACGAAAGCTCCGCCTTCCCTTGGCTTGCGAGCCGAAACGCGTGCTTCGCGCGAATGCACCCTTTCGCACGAAAGCTCCGCCTTCCCTTCGGTACCGCGGGTTGTAGGCGCCTGCGGTCTAGGTACCGTCCCAACAATAGCCCCTCACGGTCGGATTCGTAAGCTTGTGACGTTCGACCGTGTCCTTTCGCTAGGCGCCTACGCCCGCCCAAAAAACCTTCGTTTCGTTTCGAAGCCAAGTTTTTTTTTACCGGATGGGCCCTTTGTCACCCTTAACATCGTGTTACGTCTGTCAAGCCGTTTTGATGCTTTGTAATCCGTGCCCAGGTGTCTTTTCGTCTTCCTCGGAAACCGTGTGTCATGATGGGATGCCTTTGCGACGCTTAGAACTCCGCGCCCAAACGTCTTTTCGTTTTCCTCGGGAACCGTGTCCTGGCCGCTCGTATATAAACGACGGTCTTTGGGATGGGGAGGCTGCCAGGCTTGTGGACGTGTCCCCGCTCCCATTGCCTCTCGCGCTCAAAGCCTTACGCCATTCGCTTTCGGCGAAAGTTGCCGGTGTCTTCTTCGATCATTCGCTGGGCGATAAGTGTGGTACGTAGTTCTCTCCTCTTGTTTTCGTTTCTTTTCGTCTTATGTCCTGCAATTGGTTGTCTAAGTTTGTTTGGTTGCGCGTCTTCGCTCCCCCTTTTCTTTCTTCCTTTCGCGTACATTGTTTGTTTATTTGTCTTTCGCGCCATGTTAGATGGCGTCTTCCAGCTCAACGTCGACCTCGGGCTCATCTAGCGAAAGTACGGGCGCTTCCGAGTCAACTTACCGCGAATGTAGCGCCGAAGTGTCCATTGGATCTGGAAGTGCTCCGCGAGTTCCGGGCCACAGCGGAAGTTTGTCTAATGATGGCGACTCTGGCTTGGTTTTGGTCCCTTCCGATTGTTCTTTTTACCTGGGAGCATCGCGAATGACGCCCGCCGTCTTGCAAACAATGGTCGAAAAAGGGCCTCTAAAGAGAGATCACCTCGCGAATTGCCGCGTCCCCGGAGACGAAGAGGTGCCCATTCCGCGCCCAACGAAGCCATCGTCTTTCGCGATTACTTCGTAGCCGGGCTTGATTTTCCTCTAGAAGAGTTCGTCTCGGACGTTCTTTCGGGGTTCGAGATACAACTCCATCAGTTGACACCGAATGCGTTTGTTAGACTCAGCGTTTTCGCTCACGTGATGAAGATGTTAGATTGCACACCGCGGGCAGACGTTTTCGTTCGATTTTATGATATTCACCGTCGCCCGACGAAAGTAAACGATCCCTACCTGGGAAACGAGCTACCCAACAAAATCGGATGCATTAATTTCGTTCCGTGGAAGACACGGGGTAGTGTTTCCATTTCGCTCACGTATCGGAACAAGTGGTCGGATTGGAACCGGTTCTGGTTCTACTACCGCGTGTGCTCAGACGAAACCGTCGCCGCTGAGTTGAGTAAGGGAGAGAGAAAGGGGTCTCCTCTTGTGTCGGTTTTGGATAAATGTCCTGGGAAGCACCTTCCGCCCGTTGTGCTGGGCGACAAGGAGGCAATTCGCTGTGGGGACGCATTCGCACTCACAACACGATTTCAGATCAGCCGGGATCTGGTCGACGAATGGATGGCCATTGGTATGAACCCGCTCTGCAGTGCGACTTCCTTCGAAGATTTTTCTGACAAGGACGGGTATCGGGGCCCCCTCCTACTGCTAGAAAGACCTGCGGATTTCTCTGATGATGATAGCTATGTGAAACACGTCGAAGCTGAGACAAAGAAAATATGCGGTCCGTACTTGCGAAAAGAAAGCGAGTTTCAACTCGGCAATCTCGGCCGGAGCCGCCGCTTGAATCGGGCTTTCGATGCTATGGGCGTTAAGTACGCCGAAAGCCCTTAATTGACGAGGGCAAGGATGAAGCTGGAGGTTCAAAAACGAAAGGAAAAGGCGCGGCCCGACGTGGTGGGCGTAGCGGAGTGATCCCTCGGAGGAAAAACACTGAGGTTGGGGACATTCGCATCGGTCGTCTTGTTGCGAAGCCGATGCTTACAAGCCAAGGAATAGTGATGGAGTCGATCCCCGACGTTGATCCTTTCGATCATCCGAGGGTGGTTAGTTTCTTTGCCTCTCTTTTGCTTTGTCTTTCGGTTTATTCGCGATCTTTGCTTTTCCTTTTCGCTAGAACAGTTCCTTTATGATATTGATGATGCGCGCGTGACCTGTCTTATCTTGTCGTTTGTTCTGCAGAGCTCCACTCTCGCTGCTGGGATGGCGCCGAAAAAATCGAGCATGCCTCTTTCGCACGCAGCCTTCGATGATGATGCTTCGGTTGCTGAAATGCCAATATTCGCGAAGGTCGGCGCCCGGAAGCCCTCTGGTCCGCCCAACGTCGCGGAGCGTCCGGCGAAAAAACGAAAGTTTCTCGCCCCGACACCTCTGCACGGGTGTCAGGCGACAAGACCGCTGCTGGCGAAAAGGAGAGCGCGTCCCTGAGAATGCCTGCCCCTGCTGCTGCTGACAAAGGTAAGCTATGCCTTTCGCCGCGCTGCATTCGTCTGACCCAGGAAATGGTGGAAGGGCAGCTCTTGGGTTACGGGCGGCTGGTTCTCGACGGGGTGCCCTCGGACTACGAGAACCCGTGCTTATATACTGGCTTGAGCTCATCGAATGATACTGACGAGGCAAAAGAGGAATCTTATCGCGTTGCTCGTTCTTTAGGTGCGCCTTCGGACGCCCAACTCGCTTGCCGTCTTGACTATCGTCGGGCTGGAATTCTTCCTGGCGGCAGCGAGGAGGCCACTAAGTTTTGGAATTCTCACAAAAAGCTTTCGTCGCGCCGGAGATCGAAAGGGATCTCCTGAAAGTTAACTGTCTGAAACTCGACGACGCCATCTCTTTTCACCTGGCAAGCGTAAGTGTTTGATTTCGCTGCAAGTTTTGTAGCTCTTTCGATCTTTATTTTCACCGCTGTTTCGCTTCTATACACAGGCTGCCGTTGTCGCTCGCAGCCAAAGCAATCAACGGGATCTATATATTCGCAAGCTCGAGCGTGAGAAGCAAGAGCTTGACACTCAAGTGACGAATTTCGCCACCCAAGTGAAGGAGCTCGCCGCCGACCTTGAGCAGCAGACCAAGAAGGCCGACATTGAGCGCACCTCGAGGAAAACAAGTCAGAAAGAGGTGGAAAACCTCAGGAAGGAACTTTCACAGCTGCGGGCCGCCCAAGCCGAAAGGGAAAAATTGCTTTTAACCAATGCTGAGGAGGCCGCGGCTCGCTTCCGCGAATGCCTTCACAGCATCGGCGTCGAGGCGGATGGTCCCTCAGAACGTAACGTCGATAGCCTCGTTGGCTGGATTCGCTCCGAGATGGAGTCGCTGGAGGGGCACATGGCCCTTGGCCGAGACTACGCTGCCGTTACCGGCATCAAGGCGATCGATCATAGCCTTGTGGACGTCGGCTGCTCCCATATCACGGAGCTTTCGGTCAAGGAAGTTGACTACTATTGGCGCACCCCCGAAGCGGCGAAAGTTCTAGGGAAAAGATTTTTTGATGAGTTCTAGCTGGCTGGCGGGAATGATATGTCACTCATGCAATCCGCAGTGGCTCGCGTAAAGGTGTCTTCTACCGACCGCCTGAGCTTTCGCTTGACTTCTGTGTTAGCTATCGCTTTTTCTGCAGCATCCTGCGGCTTAAGTGGTGCTTCTTCTGAGATTTCGCTCTTTTGTGCAGACTCCGGAGGAGAAGACGCACATTCAACAGGTGTTTTCGGAGTACATTTCTGAAAAACGGGTGCGCGAGGCCGAGCCGGAGGACGAGGCGAGTCCGCCCCAGCCTAATGATGAAGCCCCCGAGAGCTCAGCCGCTGCTGCTGTTCGCGATGCGAATGCCTCTCAAGACGCAGCGGTAGACAAATGACTTTTCTAGGGCCCGTTTTTATTGTGCTGGTAGCTTGTTCTTGGACCTTCTGTAAACTTTGGGACTTAAGTTCGAATGTTGTATCTTGAACAGGGCGCGGGTGCGGGAACACCGGACGTTCTCGACATCTGCCCGTTAATGATGATTAAGTCAGGCGATATCTGTGTTGGCGGTGACTTGTGGAGGAGTTTTCGCTCTAGGTTTCCGACGGCGTCGCTTTCGGCTTACATGAAAAAACGTGCTAAGAAACTTAGGCGCACAGAAGAGCAGCTACGCGCTTTTTATGAAAACTTCGATCGACGCGAACTTGAGTCGAGGCAAATGAGGCGCGAGGCTTCGCGCGCGCCGCCAGGCTTCGGGGGTGCCGCATTCGTTAAGTTGGAGCCCGAAGACGCCGTGCCTTGGCCAGATGAAAGGCGATACAACATTTTCCTTGGCCGCGGAAGTAGTTCGCGGCCCTGAATTACGTTGTACAAACTTTACCTCTCAAGTCCGGTGTAATGAAAAGTGTCGCAGTGAGTTCTATCTTTCGGTGTTGATCGTTATTTGCAAATGCGCGATTTTTTTCATTCTTTCGCTTGATTGTCACTTGGACGGTCGTAGATTTTGCTACCTCCTCGCACGGATTGCTGTTTTTACTGTGTCTTTCGCGCGACAGATGAGGCGGGAATCTTGTGCCGAATGATTTAGTCGCTGTCATCCTACATGTTCGCGCGGTAGTGCCTTGGTTACGGGCCCTTTTGGCCGATAGATTAGACGCGTCCGTCCCCGAACGCTTGGACGATGGTCGGTAGAATTCGCGCGAGGAAACTTTCGGTGCGAGCCCCTCGGCCGGTAGTAAAGACGCGCCCGCCCCCACTCACTTAGGCGAGGGGCGGTAGCATTCGTGCGAGGACTTTTTGTGCGAGCCCCTCGGCCGGTAGTAAAACGCGCCCGCCCCCCTCACTTAGGCGAGGGGCGGTAGCATTCGTGCGAGGAAGCTTTCGGTGCGAGCCCCTCGGCCGGTATTAAAACGCGTCCGCCCCCACTCACTTAGGCGAAGGGCGTAGCATTCGTGCGGGAAGCTTTCGGTGCGAGCCCCTCGGCCGGTATTAAAAACGCGCCCGCCCCCACTCACTTAGGCGAAGGGCGGTAGAATTCGCGCGAGGAAGCTTTCGGTGCGAGCCCCTCGGCCGGTAGTAAACCCTCGCCGGTATAAAAACGCGCCCGCCTCCACTCACTTAGGCGAGGGGCGGTAGCATTCGTGCGAGGAAGCTTTCAGTGCGAGCCCCTCGCCGGTAGTAAAAACGCGCCCGCCCCCACTCACTTAGGCGAGGGCGGTAGCATTCGTGCGAGGAAGCTTCGGTGCGAGCCCCTCGGCCGGTAGTAAAACGCGCCCGCCCCACTCACTTAGGCGAGGGGCGGTAGCATTCGTGCGAGGAAGCTTTCGGTGCGACCCCTCGGCCGGTAGTAAAAACGCGCCCGCTCCCACTCACTTAGGCGAGGGGGGTAGCATTCGTGCGAGGAAGCTTTCGTCGACCCCTCGCCGGAGCCCCACTCGGCCGCCCAAAAACCCTAGGCCCGCAAACTCAAACCAAGCCTCCGCCCGCTCCTGCACTAATATTTAAAATTCATCGTGGGAAGCTACTCCCCCGTTGAACCCCCCGGCCCGTAGCAATAAATCCCCGCTCCCACCTCCACGTTAGGCCGAGGGGCGGTATCATTCGTGCTCGAGGGAAGCTTTTTTCATAGGTCGTCAGCCCCTCGCACGCCCGGTAGCGAGGTAGTTTCTCCTCCAAAACGACCGCGAAGGTCCAACGCCCACTCACTTAGATCAGGGGCGGTAGCATTCACGCTTGATAACTCGGTTGGCTAAAGTGTCTTTATGAACGCGACATGAGGAGGCTTACAATCGACTATGATTATGATATTGCTCCTGTTGTCATCTAGCGGCGCGCCTGCTTTCGCTTGTCTCCTAGCCGCAGCTTAGGATGGATTTGTTACTTGATAGGGCCTTCGCCTAAAGTTACTAGATTGGTGATGTAGCTAGACGCGACGCCGGAAACAATAATCAAAGCGAAAACCCCGGTTCCTGGTGCCTCCTATTCGCATTTTGCTTTTGAGCCAACTTTTTGGGACTGATATTTGAATAGAATCAGTAGCTTTGGATGGCTGGGGGCTTACACTTGGCGTTTATTTATATCGCCCTGCCCCTGGTATGAGAGTACTGCGTTTAATCCCTTGTCTGTACTTCTGAACGCTTGGTAGGTGAAAAGTTAGTATGGCGTTTATGCTTTTGCAACTACTGGTGCCTGCCATGTGTCTTTGCTGACGTTGTGGACCCCATTGGTGTTTTCTTCTTGGACTTTTTACCGTCCTCCCGTATTGTTGGAGGACGGTTTGCTTTTGCCCGCAGGCTTTCGTTCCGCCCTCTCGTTTTATTGGAGGTCGGTTTGCTTTATAGCCCGAAGGCTTTCGTTCCGCCCTCTCGTTTTGTCGAGGGTCGGTTTTTTCATAGCCCGCAGGCTTTCGTTCCGCCCTCGCGTTTTTGTCGGAGGGTCGGTTTGCTTCATAGCCCGAAGGCTTTCGTTCCTCCCTCTCGTTTTGTCGGAGGTCGGTTTTTTCATAGCCCGCAGGCTTTCGTTCCGCCCTCTCGTTTTGTCGGAGGGTCAGTTTTTTCATAGCCCGCAGGCTTTCGTTCCGCCCTCGCGTTTTTGTCAGAGGGTCGGTTTTTGTATAGCCCGCAGGCTTTCGTTCCGGCCTCTCGTTTTGTCGGAGGGTCAGTTTTCACTTAGCCCGCAGGCTTTCGAGATTGTCGCTGGATGTGAAGGGTCTCTTTGCCCAACCTCCGCGACATTCTCTTTTCAACACTTTTAATGACAAATGTCTCAACCTTATGTTTGGTTGACTTCGTCTTTTACCGAGCCACGCGATGTTTTGGGGGAATTATGTTTGCTTTCGCGATGTAGCGGTTACATTCGGCTGCCCTCGTTAAAAACCTCGCACCCCGATGAAGGGCTTCCCCAGCGAGGAAAAAGAGTGCAGCCGACCTTTGATTACAAGAATGGTGAAAGATGGAAAGGAAGTTTACATCGAAGTTCAAAAAGATAAATTACGGGTAAAAACGGCGCAGATTGCTCGCATTCCATGTGTGGCTGATTCTTCGCCATTGTCATCCAACAACCGGAATACACCGGGTGCTGCCATACTTGCCACGATGAAGGGGCCTTGCCATTGCGATTGCAGCTTACCTTGCTTGTCTGGCTGCCGAATGGTGACCATGTCTCCAGGCTTGATATCCTTTCGGACTATCGTCTTGTCCCTGTGATGCTTTGTTTCGGCATGGTATTTTTCGAGATTATCTGCCGCCTTCAGTCTTACTTCTTCAATAGCGTCGAGTTCAAGGTGTCTTTGTTCTTGGGTTGTTGGGGCCAACTCAGTTCGGAAGGAGCCCAGCTTTACCTCTTCCGGTGTGACTGCTTCCTCGTCGTAAAGTAACCTAAACGGGGTGAAGCCGGTAGCTCTGGACCGTGAGATGTTGTGTCCCCACACAGCCGTTGTTAAGGTGTTGGCCCACTTGCCTTTTGGCGAGTCATATAAGGATTTCAAAATTGCCGAGAAGATTAGGCCATTCGCTCTCTCGACAGCCCCGTTTGCCTGTGGGTAATTTACTGAGGCGAAGTTAAGCTTTATGCTGAGCTCATCACAGAAACTCCTGAATTCGGCGCAGTCGAATTGCTTCCCATTGTCGCAGGTGATGAATGACGGAACACCGAAGCGACAGATTACCCTCTGCCAGACGAATTTGGTTAAGGAGGTGGAAGTTATGCTAGCAAGAGCCTTCGCTTCCACCCACTTGGTGAAATACTCGAGAGCAACTGCTGTGAAACGCAGGTTGCCCGGAGCTGCCGGTAGCGGGCCGACTATGTCGATGCCCCATCTCTGCAAGGGCCAGGTTGGTACTATCGGCGTGGTTTCATTTGCTGGGGCTTTCTGATTTTTGGCGAACATCTGGCAACCTTTGCAACATTTTACCAGCTCCCTGGCGTCTGATGCGGCGGAAGGCCAATAAAATCCTTGCCTCATTGCTCTATGCGCTATTTTCGTGAGGCCCTCTGTGCGCTCCGCACATTCCGGCGTGCATTTCTTCGAGTAGTTGAATGCCTTCGCGCTTGCTTATGCATTTCAGAAGAGGAGCTGTTATCACATTTTTGAACAACTGCTCTCCGATGATTGAGTAACCTTTCGCTCTGCTGGCCATCCTTTCGGCATCCTTCCTAGACTCTGGCTCGTATGTCCCGGATAGATAGGCGAATATCTGCGACCTCCAGTCATCACTGGCGATAGCATGTACCGAACTTGGATGTTCTTCCTCCTCTTTCACTGCTTTGGCCGAAAGCACTTGATAGAAGACGTCTGGTGGAAGTGGTAGATTTTGTGCTGCGGCTTTGGCCAGTTCGTCTGTGTGGCAGAACCGCCTAAGTTAAGTGGCCCACATGCATCCATCATTGTCTCAAAGACCTTTGATCGGCATGCATGAGTTCCAAATGACTTAAGGGATCTGTCGGGTGTCCTCGGGAAACCCGAATCATCCACATTTATCTTTCTTCCAGGATATTCCTTTTCCAGCATCACAGTATTACAACAGTTTTATAGATACAGAAATTCAGAGTAAAGCGGAAAGATTATACAAAATAGATTAAAACTTAAGTGTTAAGTTTACAAACCATAGTTCTTAATATTACATAAAAGTTCGGAACTTCATAATATACATAAACCATCACAGAAGCACTTGCCCAAGGTTACTCATCAACATCATCATCACTCTCCTCTACGAGAGTGAAGAAACACTGGCCATCAAAGGATGGTCGACTGGCTCACCTGCAACAAGGGTAACAAACCCTGAGTACAAAAGTACTCAACAAGACTTAACCGACTAGAAAAGAGATGAAACTCAGGTATGCTGGCTAAAGGGATTCAAGGTAAGGCTTTAGCAGAACAAAGCTTTTTCTTTTGCATAAAAGCTTACTAGAGTAACTCCTATATCCAAATTTTATTCAAGATTCATATTCAAGATTTCCTAAGGATTTTTTTTTAAACATTTAAAACATATCTCTGATCAAAATCCTTTTCTCCAGATTCATTCTTTACTACGGTGCAGGTCAGTGGATTGAGGCTCCATATCCGAGGAAACACGGCGATTCGAATCGATTAAACCCAGCTGGGGATTCAGTACCACACGACATATGTAGAACTTAATCTTGCATATGTCAACCCTATCTATAGATCCTCCTATACAAGAACGGGTCCAGCGTCACCCGAGAGTACAGTACACCTCGAACCCGACTATCTCATAGCCCCGAGGGTACACGCTACTCCCGCCATCTCTCCACTCCCAGTACGCGGTTATCGTTCTCAGTATTGGAATAGCTATAGACCAGGCTTATCATTGTATGGGCCTGTACTCAAAAGTCTCAACCTAGCAGGCCAACAACGGTAAGGTCCTATGTAGAATAGCATTACATCAAGACTCCTTTCTTGATGTAAGCTACCATAGAGATTATACCAACATTGAAAATATAACCACATGGTCGGGAAGTGTGAAAAAGCAAGTCTAAGCATTTCTACTGTTTGTGTAAAACAGGTATCAGGGTTTGGTATAACAACAAGGTAAATCATGCATCAACAGGTTTAAAACATTATTTGATAAACAGCTAATGCATCAAATTATAAAGAAAAGTGTAATTGCGAAATTCAAGGGATTGGTTTAAATGCACCGGGGCTTGCCTTGAAAAACAGTGAAGTCCGGCAACTCAGACGAGACGGGAAGATCTACACCCTCAGAGGAAACCCACTGAGAACCAGGCTCTTCCGGAACGGAGTCTACACGAATAAATGCATATGCATGATCAATGAGATGCTTTGACATGAACATGGTAAAGATGAAAATTGTCCAAGCTATCGACAATTACTTGAGTACAACTTTCCTTCATGAAAAGGAAGGAACTAATTTGATTAATAAATCTTTAAAACTACAAGCATTTCTTTTCATTATCATAAAGCAAGACTACATAATTAATAAATGACAAAGAACAATGAACACATAGAAAACCTTAACCAGGGAGCATTTCATGCTAGATTCCCATTGGTTGTCAAACAAATCCAAAATCACAAAAACCTAAATGATTATTCTTTTCTATTTATTTTTATAAGCCTATAAATAGCTTTTACTTATAAAACAATTATATTAATATAAACAGAGATGAAATTAAACATAAAGGTAGACATGACCAAAATAAACTTGCATTTCAAATTTCATGATTTTTGGACAAACACGGAAAATTACATAAATCATCAAAGTTGCATTTATTAATAAAGTACAGATTTAAAGACTATAGCAAAAGTACTCAAAACACATATTTTATAATTTTTATATTAGCACAGACATGCTATCATCTATCATGTCAAATTTCATAAAAAACAGAGCTATAGATTAATTATAGCAAAAATAACAAAACTGATTACTGTGCATAAAACCAGAAAAAGAAAAGCTTGAACGAACCCAAACTGGGCTTTCGGCCCAGCCAACTCGCCCAACGTGCCGAGCGCACGATGGTGAGTGCGAACGCATTCGCTCTAGGCTCGCGCGAGCGAGACAACGCCCGAGGGTTCGCTCGAGACCTGGCTCCCGCGAGACAGCGCCGAGGGTCCGCTCGAGGCCTATCTCGACCGAGACGATACACAAACCAGACACTCGTCCGAGGCCTGACCCTCGGCTCGGCGAGGCGGAAAAAGACTTGTCCGTCCGAGACCTAGCTCGGGTGGAACACGTTCGCCCGAGGCTCGCTCGAGCGAAGCGGAGGAGGCGCCTGCTCGAGGCATAGCTCGAGACGTGAGCACGTGTCCCCATGTCCCGCTCGAGACCTGGCTCGCAGCGAGGCGGAGCGCCCTGACAGCTTTGGCAGAAAAGCCCTTCGGCTTACGCGAAACCAACCCGCAGTCCAAGGCGCTATTCACCTGAGTCTGGGACTTTGCAACCAACACCCTGGAAGATCTTATCTTTACAAACGCGAGATCCCTGGCCATGGCCCGAGCGTACGACGGCGAACCGAGCGGCGACCGTCCTTACGCGGCCAACTCCGACCGTTAGAGACTTAACTAAGGCGAGCATCAGCACCGACCAGCCAAACGCGGCCGAAAGAACCCCTAAACCCTAACCCTACTGTTCCGGCGAGGTCTGGCCACGCACGGCGGCGATCCGAATCGTGGCGGAACTGTTCCGGCGAACTCAGGCCGATAGCAGTAGAACGGAGGGGAGGAAGATCCAGTAGCTCACCCTGAAGACGATGGTGCGGATGGTTTAGATGGAGCAAGCTCGGAAGATAGACGACCACGGTACACAGCGGCGATCGGCGGAGAAACTCCCGGTGAAGATGGCGCTGTTTCCGACGAGACCTGGGCATTAGACATGGAACCGTCGAGCCGATGAGTTCACAGGGATCACGGTGAAGCAATAACACAAAGAAAGTGGTCGAACAGATGCTCGGTTGAGCTGACCACTGCAGACCCGAGCTCGGCGGCAATTCCAAGACCGGCGGAGAGGATTCCGGCGAGCGCGAGTTCTCTGAGGTGTTAGAGATGGAGAGGTAAAGTCCGGGAGGTGCGCAAGGTAACAAGGTACTTATAGGTGCGGTGAATTGGGATAAGATCAAGCAGAGACGGTTAATTTTGGATTGGGATCAAGATGGTGCCCGTCGGTGCACCGTGGCAAACGGCGACGGCGAGCGCAGGAGAAGTTGCCACGACGTCGAGAGAGCTGGCCAGAAGGTGCGCAACCTCGCCACGGTCACGGTCGTGTGCGGATTCGGGAGAGATCGGCGCCACCGCGCACTCTCGGGTGACCAACAGATCACCCCCTCCCTGCCGCCATGAACAGTGACAAGAACATATCCTCTCCCTTTCCCCTTCTACCCTTCTCTAAAATAAAATTATACTTTAAAATTTTGAAAAGAAGTTGAAAATATTCCAAAATATCAAATGCTCAGAATTCAAACTGAACATCTTTTATTTTTGCAACACACCCAAATTTGACTTGCATTTTAATTTGAGTTGAATTTGCAAAAAGGATAAAAGGACAAAATAGAACTTTCACAATACTTTTGATTTTTGCATGACCACTTGAAAAACTTTACACATCAAAGTGTTTTCCTTAACAGAAATAGAACAACTTTGCTTTTTGAAAACATACCCAAATTCTTTTTAAATTTTTTAATTTATAGAAAAGGGAACAAAATAGGATTTTGGGAGTATTTAAACTATTAAAATGAATTTCAACCAAAATCTGCTCTATACCCCATTGATGACTTGAATAAAAATCCAAATACACCCTTGAGATATAAAACAAAGTTTGATTCAAAATTCACTGCTATATAAGAAATTACCATAAAACCCCTTTACTCAAACAAACACAGACTAAAATCATGAAAGCATAATCTAGAGATCAACTTAAGCACTCTTTATCAACTAAGCATAAGCATCAAATGATAAACTTGTTTTAGTGAATGCAATACCAGGTTATCACTCAATTGAAATGCCAATGCATATGATGACATGTCAGGTTTTAGTTTGCTTAACACCGGAGTGTTACAGTCTGCCTCTGTGTTTTCGGCCCTTGGAATGTGACGTAAGGTGAAACCAGCGAAATACTTCTCCATTCTTCTGATTGCTGCCAGATACTTGGCTAGCTCTGGTTCTCTTGCTGTGAAATCCTTTCGTGACGAACGGACGATGAAACGACGTCTTGACTATGAGTGACTATGCATCTTCTCGCTCCGATTGGTCGGAGCTTTTGTAAACCCAACAATACAGCTTCATATTCGGCGGTGTTGTTGGTTGTGAGAAATTGCAGCCTTGCGGCAAATCTTACCTTCGGTCCTCTTGGTGGTGTAAGGATCGCCGAGATTCCGGCTCCAGCCATTCCCCATGCGCCATCACAGTTCACTGTCCACACGGGTTCCTCGAACTCGAGAGTTGTGTCGAAAGCGGCGGGAGTCCAATCTGCTATGAAATCCGCCAACGCCTGCGACTTGATTGCGGACCGGTGCTGGAAATCGATCACATATTCGTTTAACTCCGCCACCCACTTGCCAATTCGGCCGATAGCTTCGTTGTTGCGAAACAATGCTTCCAATGGCTGAGCCGAAAGGACTATGATGTGGTGAGACTGGAAGTAGTGCTTTAGCTTTCTAGAAACCATTACTACTGTGTAGGCTATCTTCTCTAGCTCTGAGTAATTCAGTTTTGCTCCCGAAAGGGCCTCGGAAACGAAGTAGATGGGAAACTGTGTCATCTTGTTTTGATGTTCCTTCTCCTCCACCAGTACTGCGCTTACGGTGGTGTGGGATGATGCGAGGTACAGCAAAAGCGTTGCTTCCGGCGACGGTTTAGATAGCGTGGTTAGCTTTGTCAAGTACTCCTTTAACTGCTGAAAACGCCTGCCGCTGCTCTTCCCCCCAATCGAAAGGATCAGAGCTACGCAGAGTTCTGAAGAATGGCAGCCCTTTTTCGGCGGATCTTGCGATGAATCTGTTCAAAGAAGCCAGTCTTCCTGTCAACTTTTGCACTTGCTTTCGGTTTGAGGGCGGTTGCATGTTAATGATTGCCACTATCTTGTCGGGATTGGCCTCGATTCCTCTTGCCGATACTAGGCAACCGAGGAGCTTGCCTTTCTTGATGCCGAAAATGCACTTGTCAGGGTTAAGTTTCAAACCACTTTTTCGGAGATTGCCGAAAGTCTCAAGTAAGTCTGCTTGATGATCTTCCTGCCTGTCGCTCTTGACCACTATATCGTCAACGTAAGCCAACAAGTTTTTCTTTTGCTTCTGGCTTTCGAACACCTTGTCAGTCATCCGCGAGAATGTTGGGCCTGCATTCCGCAGCCCTTTCGGCATTCGCCGGTAGCAGTTTGTACTCGTAGGGGTGATAAAGCTGGTCTTCTCCTCATCGTCGGGATGGAGCCATATCTGGTGATAACCTGAAAAACAATCTAGCAAGCTCATTATCTCGCAACCGGATGCAATGTCGACAAGCTTGTCGATACGAGGCAGAGGATACGGATCCTTTGGGTAGCATTTGTTGAGGTCGGTGAAATCGACGCACATTCGCCATTTTCCATTCTTCTTTTTCACCAAAACAACATTCGCCAGCCATTCAGGGTACTGGACTGGTCGTATTACTCCTGCATCGAGTAATCTTTGTACTTCGGCTTTCGCCGCGTCGGCCCTTTCGTTTGACATTTTTCTCAGTTTCTACTTTCTGGGCTTAGCGCCGCTTGCGACGTTCAAACTGTGCTGGGCGAGATCCCTGCTGACGCCTTGCAAGTCGTTTGCTGACCAAGCGAAAATGTCATCGTTGTTTGCGAGGAAAGATGCCAGAGTGCTTCTCTCTTCTTCCGGCATGCTCGACCCGATGTGTACAGTTCTTTCGGGCCTGGAGGCCATGAGCGGAATCTTTACCGTTTCTTCGGCTGCCCCGACCTTGCATTCCGACGAGCTGACGATAGCATGCTCTTCGGTGGTTGTTTGCATCTCGCCTTTATTCGCCACCTCATTGATAAGGCTATAGCCTGGGGTTGGTTTTCCCTCAATTCTTCTAGAGGCTTGCTGATCTCCATGTACAGCGATAATGCCGAAAGGTGATGACATCTTCATGCACAGGTAGCTTTGCTTGATGACAGCGTTAAACTTGTTGGTGAAACCTCTGCCGAAAATGGCGTTACGGATAGTCCATGTTTACTATGTCGAATGTCAGCGTTTCAGTGCGGACTCTTTCCCCTTCGGCGAAAGATACAGGGATTTTCTTTTTGCCGATAGCATCAATCTTTCTTCCTCCGAACCCATACAGCGAATTGCCGGCTGGGTCCAAACTGCGCCTGTCGAATCCCATCGCCTCGAAAGCTTTGACGAACAGGATGTCTGCCGAGCTTCCGGTGTCGATTAGAATGTTATGCAAGGTGAAACCGGCCACATTGCCCGTGGCGACGAAAGCGTCACAATGCGGGTAGTCGCGGACTTTGAAATCGGACTCGTCGAAGCATACCGGCGCTAGTGACCAAGCTGCCTGTTCAGTGGAAGTCTTGGTGATACTATCTGGACTCTTCGGTGATAGTCCCTTCTAGCTCTCTTACTTTCGTGCTCGAGGTTAGATCCACCCGTGATGGCGAAAATGTGGCCTCTTGACGGGAGGATGTTGTTTACTGCATTGGTTTCGTTTTCCATTTCCTGCCCCTGCTGATAGCCTGGCTGTGCTTGCTGCCCCTGAGGTTGGGTTTGAGCCGGAAGCATTGGTGGCGGCGTTGGCTGACGCTGATAGTGCATAAATGACAAAACTGCCACCGACTGCGGCGCAAAGACCGGAAGCTGATAGCCCTGATACGCCAGATTGTACCAATGTAAATTTTGGGGATGCATGTACTGCGGAGGATGCATGGGTGCACCTGCGTAATTGCTGCATGCTGCCGCCAATGTGGTCGGGTCTTGCGAATTGTGGAAAACATGCTTTGAGCTTTCGGCAGAGGCTGAAACTTGATCCTTATCTTTCAGCTCTTTCGCCATCTTGCTGTATTTGCAGTCCCGAGGTGTGTGACCGAAATTGCCGTCACAAATGACGCAATACGGTGGCCTGGGCCCTCTTCCGCGGCCTCTACCGTCTCGACCGCCGCGTCCTGTCCTTCCACCGCGCCCTCCGCGAACGGTTGATCAAACCCCCTTTGGGGTGAAAGTCTGCCATGTCAGGCCTCTCCGTGCCTGTCGCTGATTGTGCTGGTTCTTCCTGCAAATTGTTGATTGAACGAAAAGGCCTGACAATCCTCTGATTCGGCACGGGCGGTGGTCGACTTGCTTTCGTCCTTGCCTCTGCATCAGGCGGGCGGCCTTGCATCGCCGAAAGTCATCATCCGACCTCGCGTACGCATTCATTACGTCGAACAATTCCTTGACATCTTTCGGCGGCTCCCTGGACAAATGAGCGGCGCACTGCCCAGTCCCCAAGCCTTCGATGGCTGCTGCGATCACCGCAGCTTCCGGCACTTTCGGAGCTTGAGCTTTCAGCTGGATGAAACGTTTGAGGTACTCCGAAAGTGGCTCGTCGTCTTGCTGGGTGCAATTCATAAGGTCCCGCGTGGTCTTGATATCCGGTCGGAATCCTTGGAAAGTGGCCAGCAGTTCGGCCTTCAGCTGTGCCCACGAATAGATAGACAGTGGCTTGAGAGTGGTGTACCAATCGTGGGCCACGTCTTCGACTGCCAAGATGAGAGATTTTGCCAAAGCCTGATTGTCTTCGCCTGCCGAAAAAACAGCTGTCTCGTAGCTTGCCAAGAACTTGCGTGGGTTCGCTTTACCGTCGAAAGTCGGAATGCGGGGCTTGTAATTGAGTAGCCACGGATGAGCTTGCAACTCTCTCGAGAGTGGAGAGGTTTCGTCGATGGCGTTGCCGAAAGCTGATGGTTGCTCTCGCCTTGGTATGAATACGTTTTCTTGTGCTATCGGATTTGGATCCGCTCCGGCCCTTTGCAGCTCCTGAATTTCCTTCTCGAGTTGCCTCCTCTGCGCCTCAGCTCGCCGAATGGCGTTGCGAGTCTCGTCTTCTCTTGCTTTCGCCGCCAACTGCTGCTGCAGCTGGTCTCTTTGCAACAACAGCCTTTCGATTTCCCCTTGCTGCTGAGCCAGCGTCTTGATTGCTTGGGCGTGTCTTGTGATTTCATCATCGTCTTCATCCTCATCATCGAATTCGTTCTCGACGTGTCCATCCGGCGTGCCGTCTCTGCCCAATGTCCGCTGATCCTGAGGCTGCACGTCCTGGCTCGTCGATGCTCCCGGCGGCGGCTGCGTTTCTATCGACAGAGCGCCGCCGAAAGGTGGTGGCTCTGTGGCTGTGTTTGATGGAACCTGGCTAGCTGGGACTGAAACCGCGACGGTGCCGAAAGCATCCTTCTTTGCGGCGGTCGTCTCCGGATTGTCGACCGTCTTCGGCGCTTTCCTTGGTGGCATGGTAAGCTCGGGCGACAACCACGGTGGGCGCCAATGTTGTTTCAGGACCGAGACCCCGAAACAGCAGGTTGTCGCACGAACGAATGCACAGAGCGAAAGCGGAAGTAAACGAAAGAGAGTGGGAAGTTGGGTGAAGTGAACAGTGCTCTCCCCCCTCCCTGGGAGGCTGAGAGCTTTTTATATTAATCCCGATCAGTTTGAAAGTACAAGAATGCCCTTCCAACCACTCCGTTACAATTACAACGACGCCCTAGTCAGCTACTCCATGGCTTCACGCTGCTTCTCCCGGCGTGAGGGGCATCATCGTAACTTTGTCCCCTGGCGGGCCCATCGTCCCCCGGCTCCTTTTCCTGGCTGGTGGGGCCGCTCTCTCTGACCCAGGCTTCCGGCGTCCTGCGAAAACCTGTGAAAAACCGAGGTCATGAACGACAAAAACTCCCGCCGGAAGCGCCGGGCTCCTTTCGCGCGAATGCCACCATCCGCACGAATGCTCCGCCTTCCCCTGGTCCGCTTGCCGAAACGCATGCTTCCGCGCGGATGCTCTCTTTCGCCCGAAAGCCCCGCATTCCCTTAGCCTGCGAGCCGAAACGCGTGCTTCCGCGCGAATGCTCCCTTTCGCACGAAAGCTCCGCCTTCCCTTGGCCTGCGAGCCGAGCGCGTGCTTCCGCGCGAATGCTCCCTTTCGCACGAAAGCTCCGCCTTTCCTTGGCTTGCGAGCCGAAACGCGTGCTTCGCGCGAATGCTCCCTTTCGCACGAAAGCTCCGCCTTCCCTTCGGTACCGCGGGTTGTACGCGCCTGCGGTCTGGGTACCGTCCCAACATTCCCCATCACATCAATCTTTAACTGCATGCATGGAGCATTAAATGTAGGTAAAAAAATAACTGATTGTACTTTTAGTATCTACATGTCGAGACGAATCTTTTGAGACTAGTTGGTCAATGTTTGGATAAAGTTTGTCAAATAACAACGAAAATGCTACAGTGCAAATTCTAAATATTTCTCGGAACTAAACAAGGCCTCTATTTGTGATACGGAGGGAGTACTAATCAAACAATAGCTTTTGAAAAGGCAAACTGTTTGTTTTAGCTTCTGAGACTTTTCAAATCAAAAGCCAGCCCATCTGGGCCACTTATTGCATCGAGCGGGACATGAGGAAGAAAGGACCAGAATTCGTCCGAGAATAGACCGGGTTGGTGCTCCCCTATCCCAAATGGTCGCGGCGGGTCGGGACTCGGGACGGGACGACAGCCTCGAGTCTCACGTGGGGCCCGTGGGCCTCCCCGCCAAGTCGGGAGAACAGGGACACGGTGGTGGCACGGATAAGCCGATAAGATAGCGGGCGGGGAGAGCTCTCGCTCCGACTCTGCCTCTCATCGCCACCCTCTCTTCTCCCTCCCCTTCCCCTTCCCCTTCCTGCACAAGCCAAGCCAGCCACCCACCCCACACCGCATTGGCATGGCGTCGTCGTCCTGCCTCGCCTCGCCGTCTGGCGCCGCGCTCTGCCGCCCGAGGCGGCCGAGGTGCCGCGTCGCGTGCTCGGCGGCCGACGCCGGCGGGAACACCGAGCCGGCGTGGGCCAAGGGCGCGGGCCGCCTCGCGTGCGGCGTGCTGGCGGCCTGGGCCGTCGCGTCCGCGTCCAATCCGGTCATTGCCGCGAACCAGGTTGGTGAATATCCCTCTGTCTCATCACATACTCCTCCTATTCGCCTTGCGGGCCAGGTGCAATTTCTGGAAGTTTAATGGTCAGTAAAAGCGAGCGATTGCTGGGATGGAATTTTTAATAATCTCTGTCAAATTTTAGTCTCGGTCTGGGTGGTCACTGGGTGTCATTTTTCTGGTTAACCGGCCTCACATTTTGCGATCTGATAGAAGGCATAGTCACTATTTACGTTTTCCGTTAATTCGGTTCAGAATAAGTTGCTGTAAAATATATATAGAGCTGCTCCATTGAAAATTTCTTTACATGGAAAACAATAACTAGTCAAGTGCAAGATGTTTTTCCTTTACAAAATTGTAATTTGTACAAGCGTTGGGAGATTTTTGAGGGTTCTGTTATGTTCCGGAAAGCACCTGAAATTTAGCATCATCACCCGCGCTCAATCTAAAGCTAGAAATAAATTCTGTTCTTGGTTAGTCTTAAGAGACTTCAGATTGGCATTGCATCTTCAAAAGTGTGTTCTGCTACTGTGGTACAGCTACAGAGAAGAGGGGAATATTTGTGCTCTATTTGGTGATCTAATTAACCAGATGAAGCATGCCCATTTTCACTTTGCTTAGGTTGAGTTGTGAACATAATCACAAGAATTATGGGTCGACCGGGTCGAGGGATGAGGGTCGACACTCAAGAAAAATGTGGTACGAAGGGGGTCTACCTATGTGGTACGAGAACCAAATATTTGGTACACGAACCCGAAGCCTATGGGTCGGTGACCCCTGGTACATTAAGAATTATTAGGAACTGTGAATACATTTTAGGCCCTGTTTGGATGAACTAGGACTAGTGATTAGCCCAACTAGTTGGGTTCTATAGACTAGGGAACTAACAACTAGTGGGTCCACATGTTTGGATTCTCAAGGGCTAAAGTTTAGGCAACTAGTTGTTAGTCCATGGGATCCAAACAGGCCTTACTCGTTTTGTTTCAAACTGTAAGAAATTTTGGCTTTTCTAAATACATTGCTTTTACTATGTATCTAGACATAGTGTATATCTAAATGCATAACAAAAGATATGAATTAGAAAAGACAAAACTTTTATAGAAATACTATTTTAGCGTTAAGACAGATTAGTTCTTTATTTTCTTTTTGATAATGTAAGTGTGACCTGAATATACAGTCAGTCTACTCAGCATTTTTAGAAGCAGCACCTTAAATCTAGAACTTCTTTCGCTTACACAGTGCTGAATTACTTTACTGACATTACATTATTCGTTGTTTCCTTTATTTTGTTAGAGATTGCCTCCACTCTCAACGGAGCCAAACCGATGTGAGCGTGCATTTGTGGGGAACACAATTGGTCAGGCAAATGGGGTGTATGACAAGCCCCTTGATCTCCGGTTCTGTGATTACTCGAACGAGAAAACTAATCTAAAAGGCAAGTCTTTAGCTGCAGCTTTGATGTCCGAGGCAAAGTTTGATGGCGCTGACATGTCTGAAGTTATCATGTCCAAAGCTTATGCTTTTGGTGCAAGTTTCAAAGGTAGTAACTAATTGTGCACCTCTTTTTTTTTTAACAAAAAATCATATAGCTTATTCTGTTGTTCTTATTCACTGCACAATATTGCTGAACTCTTTTACTTATGCTGCAATACAGTAATACTGAATGAACAGAATGATGAGCTCTTCTGGTTCAAATGCTTTTTCAGGAACCGACTTCACGAATGCAGTGATAGACCGCGTCAATTTCGAGAAGGCCGATCTGACAGGGGCAATCTTCAAGAACACAGTTTTGTCAGGATCGACCTTCGATGACGCGAAGATGGGTGATGTCGTGTTTGAGGACACAATCATTGGCTACATTGACCTTCAGAAGCTATGTACAAACACCAGTATCAACCCAGATGCGAGATTGGAGCTGGGCTGTAGGTGATTCAGCAGATTTCATCCCTATGGTTCATGTTAATATGTCGATATCGTCCATTGAGTGTTCATGCCTGTCTATAGAGCCACCATGACAAGACGCGATCCCAGCAGAAAGAAGTAATGCCGATTTTCACCATATATCTATCTATGTATAAACACAAACCTCTGTATATCTCAAATATCAGCAGCAGCAATGTAACCATGCTTCTCAGTTCTTACACTTGCAATTCAAACACCACATATACAAGGAAGCACTATGGTTTCCCCCCACACACATATTATTATCATTGTTCACAACGCAGTTATATATAACAAACATTACTGTCTCATGATGGATCCATGCCATGGAATGCAAGGATGCATGGATGCCTTATTCTACATACTACTATCACACGCTCTAACATGCGCTAGATTTGCCAACATTATTGTTTGCCTCCTGGTCGTCCCTGGGTTGCTGGCTCCTGCTTGATGCGCACCCATCTACTAGTATACTGGAAAACTGCCCCCTACAAGGGCTGATGCTGCTCATGGATGATACTATGCTTGCTGTATAGCCATTGCCAGCCATGCCGGCACGGCTATACCTAGACGCACCATCTAAATGGCCGGCCCGCCGCCGGGCACTTGCCGGTGGTAAGGTCTTTTCTTGTCTTTGTCTTGGAATTCTTTGGATTGTGTTGCCGATCGAAGGGCTGCCGTGTTCATTCGACGTCGTTGCCATTGTTCTGCTGCTTGCCGGTGTCCATGAGGCAGGTCTCGACGCCGCCGGTCATCCAGAGGAACCACGCGTAGCTGCTCCGGTGGTGGCTGCTCTCGGGCTCCTCGTCGATGGCGCCCGTAAACATGTCCTCCGCGCCGCCCATGTCGCCGCGGGCGTGCCAGAGGAACATGCCGTACCTCCGCATCGCTTCGCCGTCCGGTGGTTCGGCGGCCACCGCCTGCTTGAAGTACATCTCCGCCCTGTTGTTGTCACACGTGTGTGCCGTGATCACGCGTAAGAAATCATCAAGATCCTAATAACAGGTTAGTTTCAGATGTGATTGAATGAACAGATGCATTTGCATGCATGCATGTACCTGTTGATGTCCTTGTCGAACTCGTAAAGGAGCTGCGCGTAGTTGGACAGGATGAGCGAGTTGGCGCCGCCTGAGGCGATGACCCGCTCGTACGCCGCCTTCCGGCGCCGCGCGCGGGCGCTGTTGATCTCCTTGATCTCTTCCTCGTCGAGTCCTTCCTGGCCGTAGCTGTTGCTGTCCCCGAACAGGCCGCCGCCATGCAAGATGCCGATCTGGCTCCACAGCTCCTTCTCCACGTCCGCCTCCACCAGCTCCGGCATGTCGTCCTCGGGTTGTTCCTCCGCCGCGTCCCCGTTGCCATCGGGGTGGTCGGCCTCTGCCGCGTTCACCAACGACGACGCCGACGCCGGCTCGGGCTTCTTCGCCTCCATGCGGCCCCTCTCCGCCTCCACGATCGTGCCGAGGCAGCAGGCGACCATCCCGAGCAGCCCGAAGGCGAGGTCCGGCGACTGGAGGTGGACCTTGCTGAAGACCCACGCCACGGCGCCCCCGGCGCCGCGCGCGGCCTCGGCGGCGCCCCCGGCCGCCGCGCCCTGGACGGCCTCCACGGCCTTGACGAGGGCCGCCACGGCGCACCCGGCCGCGCCCGTGGCCGTCGCCCGCGGCACGCCCCGCCGCGCCGCCGCCTGCTTCCTCCTGGCCTGGATGGCGCGCAGCGACGCCGGCACCGCGGCCATGGACGGCGGCTGCTGGTCCCCGGCGCCGCACGCCGCGGGCCTGAAGGACCGGGCGGCGTTCCCCCGTCCCCCGGCCCTCGCGGGCGCCGGGAACGCCGCCAGCGCCAACGACGGGACGCTCCTGGGCATGGCGACCACGCTCGCCGGCGTCATCGTCCTCGCGACCGACCGACCGGGGAGGGAAGGAGCCACAGCCAACGCAACGCGAGAGGGCTCTCTCGAACGGGAAAGGGTGGTGTTGTGTTGGTTAGGAACGGAGGAGCCTCCAACCGAAGGTGGAGTGGAATGGCGATCTAAACTTGCGGACACGGAGGGAGAGGCATTTATAGGCCGCCCGGGCCGTGTCACGTCGGGGAAGGGCCGTGGACGATGCGTGCCTTGCGCGCCAGTTCGGGCCAGTTCAGCGCCTGCTTAATTTCGTCGCGGAGCAAGGGGGAAAAAGGCTCGGCCGCGCGCTGCTCTCGGCGAGGGTCGTTTTGGCCGCGTGCGGGTGGGCAGCACCAACTCGTGTGACGCGCACGGCGATCTGGCGTTGCGTGGCACCGCACCGTCACCGTGCGTGGTATCCACCCTGGACGGGAACGTGTCCTCCTCTGCCGATGCGAGCAGGAGAACTGCCCGGAGAGGGATACCGAAAAAAAAATTATTTAACCAATCATTTGCAAAAATACTAATTATTAATACTCATATATCGAAGAAATTATATAATAGTATTTATCTTCTTTTAGGGAAAAGAGCAGTGAAGAAATTACTCAAGGTTGCTGCGGCATGTGAATTGTGACAGTGTTCCGTGTTCCAAGTTGCCCGGCGATTGTCACTGCCCGGGATTTTTAAGAAAACTTGAAAAACAATACTTATCATGACTTGGATTGATTGTTTTAGGTTATAATTCTTTCCTCTTAACGAAACTAATTTAATTGTCTTATATTACTATGGTCCATTATGTGTCATGCAATGTGCCTACACCAAACCAATGCTACGAGGTTGGATTGTTCGATAAGAGTATAATGTGCGGTTGTGGCACTACACATAAAAGGAGGTAAACACAGGTGTGGTCTATTATTATTTCTAACAATCTGACGTGAGAGAGTTGTCATACGTTGCAGAACCAATGCCACGAGGTTGGATTGCACGATAAGAGTATGATGTGCGGTCGTGGCACTACACGTAAAAAAGGAGAAAACAAAGATGTGGTCTATTGTCACTTATAACGATCAGACGTGAGAGAATTGTCGTACATTACAGAACCAATGCTACGAGGTTAGAGTGCACGATAAGAGTATCATTGTGGTTATGACATGACACGTAAAAAGGGGAAAACAAAGGTGTGGTCGATTGTTGCTTCTAACGATCTAACGTGGAAGAGTTGGCATATGTTGCGTTGTCATATTAGCTTATATTGATTGATCTAGGAGGATCAGACATAAGTATGAGTTGGCATCGATATTATCACTAAACCTAGTTGTTCATGCAAGAAACAACACATAGAAGTTGTACAAAATAGGGTACACATACAGTGCACCAAACCAACACTACATATTGGATTGCACGTTAAGTGTAAGATGTATGGTTGTCACATTACACGTCAAAAGAAGGAATCAAATATGTGGTGCAACGTGGGTTTTCACAACCTGACGTGGGAGGATCAGCATATGTTACATTTTTGTATTAGTCTATATGTTGATCCAGTTGTCGATGCTGCCAGACCAAGGGTCCCACCTAACGCACTATGGTCATGACCCAGTACCCCTCTGGTTGTGGTTCAACCACTGAAAATGGCATGGTGGTCCGGCACAGCAGGATCCAAAGGAGTCCTTAGGGATCGACTACCCTTGAAGGGAGTGTGTTTGGTGAGGGACGCTTGAAGGGTCGAGATGACGGACTAGAGAGGGAGGGTGAATAGTCATTTCTAAAATTAATCGCATCGGCTAATCGAAACAAATGCGGAATTAAAACTATCGGTCTAGCCAAGACTACACCCCTCTACTTATACTCTATGACACCTTATAAAAGATCCTAAACAATGCAAATAAGGTGTCGGGCTAGCTAGAGCTCACCTAAACAATTTTAGCTTGCAAAGTTACACAAACCTAAGCAACTAGTACTCAATCAACCGGGGAGCTCCTACACATGCCACTAAGCAAAAGCACAAAGCCTAAGCTCACTAGCAATGCTCAATAACAAGGCTACACAAGCCAAATTAGAGAGCTCAACTTAGCTACACAAACTAAGCAATGTGACTAGCAAGACTACAAGTCAACTAGTCACTCATGGGATCAACTCTATGCTACACAAGCAAAGAATGTAACTAGCAAGCTACACAAGCTAACTAATCATAAGAGCAACTATACTAGCATATGTATATGAACAAGTAAGTACAAGCTAGTGAATGGAGTTTGCAAACCACCGAGAAGATGAACACGAAGTTGACACAGTGATTTTTCTCCCGAGGTTCACTTGGTTGCCACCAAGCTAGTCCCCGTTGTGTCGACCACACAGTTTGGTAGTTCGGCGGCTAATAGGCACCACACCTAGCTCGACACTCGAGCGCCGCAAGAACTCACCCACAAGTGAGGTTAACTCAATGACACGCTCTACTAGAGTTGCTCTTCGTGATCCCCGCGGGGCGAGCACAATGCCCCTCACAATCCTTCTCCGAAGCCACGCACAATCTTCACGCGGGCTTCACGACGGAGACTCGATCACCAAGCCGTCTAGGAGGTGGCAACCTCCAAGAGTAACAAGCACCACCGGCTTGCAACACGAACACCTAGTGCCACTCGATGCAATCTCTCAATGCAACGCACTAGGATCACTCACTCGCAATCGATTCGCACACTAGCAAGCACAAGTGAGTTAGAGGGCTTCCTAGCACTCCCCAAGCATGGACACCAAGTCCCAAGGGTGCTAAGCACCAGCCAAGGCCGGCCACCACTTCTATTTATAGACCCCGAAGCAAAACTAGCCGTTATGCCTTTGAATGGGCTGACTGCGTACTGACCGGACGCGTCCGGTCAATGTTGCAGTTGCGTCCGGTCGATGTTTCATTAGTGACCGGACTCATGTTTCATTAGCGTCCGGTCAATGTTTCACTCAGCGTCCGGTCGCGAACAGAGAGGTTCCAGAGACGTTTTCCCATGACCGGACGCGTCCGGTCACAACTGACCAGACTCACACTTAGTGTCCGATCACTCTCTTGCATGCGTTGCCTCCCGGGAATAGTGGAATAGGCGCGTCCGGTCACATGTTGCACTAGCGTCCGATCACTGTTTCAATAGTGACCGGACACATGTTGCAATAGCGTCCGGTCGCTGTTGCAGCGTCCGATCATGCCTGAAATCCACGTTTTCAACTCCGGTTTCTTCTCCTTTGCAAATGTGCCAACACCACCAAGTGTACACCACCTTGTGCATGTGTGTTAGCATTTTCCAAACATTTTTCAAAGGATTAGCACTTAGCTCTTGCCTCGCCACTCGATCCTAACACGTCACAAAGTTAGATCGCTTAAGTGGCACTAGATGACCGATATGCAAACAAGTTTGCTCCTCTTGATAGTACGGCCATCTATCCTAAACCCGGTCATAAACTTCTCTACACACCTATGACCGGTGAAATGAAATGCCCTACAAATATACCTTTGCCTTGCGCATTCCATTCCATCTCCTTCGGTGTTGATGCAACACATGCACCAACCTATCTCCAAATGATATGATCCACTTCATATCATCATATGGCCTCCATGGTCCATCGATCTTGACCTCACTTGCTTTTCACCATTGCTTCGGTCCTTCGGCGCCAAGTCTTTGCTCAAGCCTCCCGACACTCGGTACCAACGGCTTCAAAGCCTCCAACTTGCCCTTCACCTTCGCAACCGGTCCATCAAGTCAAGTCTTGCCTTGATCTTCACCATCTTAGCCACATGACTCCATGTCATGTCACATATGCAATAAGCTCCTTTATCATCACATGTATGAGCATTGCAACATCCTCCAAGCCATTTCACCTCTATGGCATATGTTGCTCACACACGATCACCTGCGGACTAATCACCTGTGTAATTCACTTCAAACACATATTAGTCCACCTAAGTTGTCACTCAATTACCAAAACCAAACTAGGACCTTTCAACGCTCTCACGCCAAGTAGCCTTGCACAAAGTACAAGTAAGAAGCACAAATGCAAGTCAAAATAAAAAAAAGCATGTGCACCACCTTGGATTTCCACTATTTGACATGGAAAGACTATCACGTACATCATGTTTGTATGTGCAATTCTTGGAAGACTAGGAACAATCATGAATTAACATGTAAAACCTAAATTTAGTTGTTGGTTTTAGTAGGAAACAACAAATACACAAAGGTTGCATAGAACTAGATGATACTGTGCTAAGGAGCAATTTTGATGTGGGCAATCGATGTATGAATTATATCCATTCTTACATATATGAAAATATAAAAGTAGGGCAAGTGTAAGAAGCATATTGTCCATGCACTACTCATCAAAATAAACGAAAAAACTCTATTTGACATAGGTTGATTGATTCACACTTTATATGTTATGTTTGTTAATATGACGATCTAGATTAATTACTTAATAATCTAATTCTTTTATTTGTGAAAGTAGTTTTCCTTATGTTAATTGTGGTCCATCGTGTGTATGTCATGCGATGTACATATACCAAACCAATGCTACGAAGTTGGATTGGACGATAAGTTGTTGCATTAAAATCAAATATGCGTGTATCATGGGTTTCCATTTTTTGACATGGGAGAATTAGCATATACCACATTGTTTGTATTAGCATTTGAAAGCACCTAGGCTCCTAGTGGGTTTTGGTGATTAATGACAATGTAAGATTATTGCGACTAACGTGTGTTTTGTAGAAACAATTGAGTCAGGTCATAATAATGGTGATTGCTTGGGCAATATGGTATTCATGCCCCTGTCGATGGAAATCATTTTGGTTTTCAAAGGATGGATGACAAGGTCGAGATAGGCTAGTTCTAAGTGTCGATTGGCGTTGCATACACTTAGAGTAGTTTAGGATTTTGTTTTTCCTTTGGCCAGACTATTAAGGGGAGTGTGAACTAGTAGCTGACCTAGGTGAGTCTAATATGTTAGGTGTGGTGCACACTTTTCAAACATATAGGTGTCTTAGAGAGTGCCCAAAGATCATTTGGAAGAAAGATCATTCACAAAGATTCATGATTTGGAAGTGAATGGGCCCTCGTTTGAGTGAGCGAATGCTGAGAGCAGAGTGACCGGACACTAGGCCGGTGCATTTGGTCAGTGTAAAAGGCTTGTAGCTAGGGTTTGATTGTGACCGGACGCTGCTACATGGCTTGGATCGGACACGACTGTGTCACCTCTGGGTGACCGGATGCTGGCTACAGAGTGACCGGACGAACCTGAGGGCAGAGTTCGGTCATGAGCATAGAGGTTCCGGAGAGGGTTTTTGCTGACCGGACGCGTCCGGTCAATGTTGATCGAACGCAGGCAAAGTCCAATCCTGGCAAAGTACAATTGTTAGAAGGTGGCGTCAGCTAGCCGTTAGGCACTGACCAGAAGCGTCCGGTCAGTACTTAAACAGATGAGTTGTACTTCTTTGGGCATGGTTTGAGTTGGGGGTATAAATAGACCTTCTACTCATTCATGGAGGGACTCATGCTCATTTGAATAGTAGACATAACACTTGAGAGTGCAAGTGAGTGCAAAAGCCTAGTGAGGTCTTAGAGATTTTCTAATCACAAGATTAAGAGCCTCATTAACAAGTAGAGAGTAGCAAGTGTGCATCCACCTTTCTCATTAGGCTTATGTAGGTCAAGTGAGAGTTTGTGCTTGTTACTCTTGGTGATCGGCATCACCTAGACAGCTTGGTGGCGATCGGGGGCATGGTGATCATCTGGTGGAGCTTGTGGATGACCCATCTCATGTTGTGACCAGTTGTGGGCGATTCACCGGGCTGGAGAGGCAAAGAATCAGCCCGGAGTGAGCACTTAATCCTTGCGTGGACCAAGGGGAGCGATACCCTTGCACGGGTGCTCCAACGTGGACTAGGGGGTGTGCCGACACCTTGATACCTCGGGAAAAATCGTCGTGTTCCTTTTCTCTCTTTACATTCCTCATTTACTTTGAGGATTTCAATTCTTGTCATTTACATTTGTAGAATTGCAATGCTAGAGTAGGATTGGAACCTATGGTGCAAGTCCTTTTGTGCATTAGAAAGTCAGAACACACTTTTAGACACAAGAGGTGAAATGGGCTAGTGTAGGGCGTAATTATTGCAAGAAATTTTAGAATATCCCAATTCACCCCCCCCCCCCTCTTGGGCATCTTGATCCTTTCAGCATGTACATTGAGTAGAATCAAGATAATATGTATCCTCACTAAACCTAGCATATGTCATAGGATGGATTGCATGTTAAGTCTAAGATGTGTGGTTGTTTCTCTACATGTCAAAAGAAGAAATTAGATATGTGATGGTTGTTGCATTAGACGTCAAAAGAAGATATATGGTGTGTGCATTGTGGTTTTCCACCATATGAAGTGGGAGGATTGGCATGTGTATGTTGTATTAGTTTGTATATTAATCTGGTAGGATCAAAGATAACTATGAGCGGCCTATATCTCATCAATAACTTTATTATTGATACAAGAAACGACACACAAAGCATGTACAAGGAAGGGTGTGGTATTGTGCTGATGACTTTTTGCTTTGCCATGCAAATTTTTTCATGTGTCTACTCCAGGATATGAGAAATGGAAAGAAAGTACTTGTCACCTTGAGTTATTATGTCATGATATTAGTAACTCAGGGTTATCCGCAATTACAAACACATAATAACTATACCTGCCTATAACAATTATCAGATGATAGATACACTTTTTTGGTACTATTCTGACGTTCTTGGCACCAACTTTGATCGTTCTTATTGGATCTTACTACAAAAATTCAACCTTCCTCGTGTCATACTTTTGAACATCCACTAGTATTTCTTGGAAGCTAAGGCTTGGAATATGAATAGGGAGATGCCTTCTGAAAAGTCACTTGGAGATTTATATGGGTTTGTTTTACAAAACATGGACACTAATCAAGAATAATAACATCCTAAATGTGCTATGGTCGGTGGATTGCAAAACCATTTTCTTGCTTAATGATGAAGTGGGACAAGAAGGTGAGACAAGTAACAGGGGTCGGCCTAAGAACACATGGAAGACTTGGGACCTCAGTTGATATAACAATATAAAAAACTAGCAAATGAAGATAGCGACACAATGCAATCTCTTGTTTTTAGAGTAGTCATCTTAGTGATGAATCATAGTGTTGGGATAAAAGGGCAAAAAAAAAACAATGCACAATTAATCCCCCAACTTGTGATGAATCATGAGAACATCTACCACTAGGTTAGCAGCGGAAATAACAACCACATGCACAATAGACACAATGATTTACGTGGATAACCTCCTCAACGTGAGGAGTAAAAACTATGGGACCAACCAGTCCACTCCAAGCTTCCACTATAATGAATAATGGGTACAAAGAGTCTTCTCTAGAGCATCTAGAGGTTACACCAGCAACAACATATTCAACAAGTTACAACTGATTGGTACTGTTTACAGTAGTTGTAACTGACTACAACCACAACCATCTCACAAGAGGAATAACAACAATCAAACAGAGAAGTCACAGATTTTATCCCCTTCAGTAATCCATTCATATATCACAAACTACAATTCCATTGTGCACGGATTTTGGTAGGCAAGTAGATCCATGAGTGTCGTAACCACTGACCAAATTTCAGCTCAACCAGACACCATTTGACCACCCAAACAAATCATCTACCAAAACTGCTCTGTCCTGAAACTGCAGTGACCCAAACTGACAAAACCCCTCTAAAATCTTATGCTCTACTCAACCAATCCTCAAACCAACTGAAGAAATCGAACTACTCTAAGTGAGGAACGAGCTCACTAAGTTTCGTGTCAATCCAACCACGTTTGAGCGTCCAATCATTGGCTTGAAGATGGCCGGTTTAGAGCCACCAAATATGGACAGATTTGCTTCTCCTTGTCCTTCCTCTCTTCTCATATTGTGGTGTGTGTTCTGTTTTCCCTCACTCTCTTAAGAGTGACAACAGCTCTCTCTTGCTCTCAGCTCTCCACTGAGGAGGCTAGGATTTTTCTTATGTGCTTCCCCAAGAAGCAATCTCAACCGTTGATTCCAACCGACATCAACGGTGCACAAGCTAAGCACCGTACTTGTGGCTGTTTTGGACTGCTTTTCTGGACTCCAAAATCACCCCCCGTGCGGAGGGATAGCCCAACACATAGTAGTATCAAAACTACTCATAGTCATCAAGTCGCATATACCAATATCATAGAAATACTCCCTCAGGCTATTTTTTAAAATGCTACTATCGTATTGTGCTTGTTAAAGTTAGTAAAGTTTGATCAAATTTACAGTGAATAATATTCACATTGATTATGTATAAAATTGATCCACATTGAAAGCATTTGGTTTTTCAAAATGTGAGAATTGTATTTTTTATGGACGGAGGCAGTAAAAGGTAAATGACAACTTGTGTGAAAGTGTGATGTAGTTAATCGCTCCCTCCATTCTAAAATAATTGCACATCTTAATTTTAGAAATCAATAAATAATTTCACATCTTAAATTTAGAAGTCAATATTTTAAATTTTAACTAAATGTACTAAAATTATCTTTATGATGCATATTAGTATTATTAAATTATATAATAAATATATCAAAGTTACAAATGTTAATCATATTACTGGTTAAATTTAAAAGTTTGAATACTTAAAAAGTTAGATGTGCAGCTATTTTTTCTATTCGTTTGAACTTATTTTTGGTTAATTTTAGTTATTTCAATAGTATTATGTGAGAGAGAATAAACTGAAGAATGACTAATAATCCGACTGATAAGTTCAGACGAACGAGACCTTAGAAGAAATAGAGTACAGTAAAAAAGAGAATTGATGAGACACTCGTAGATTAGAAAACTATTGTTTCACGAGACGACATATCTACTAGACTCACATACGTGACGAATTAGCACTCAAGAATTGGAGCTCCACAGATCGCATGCGGCGGGCCTGTCGTGTCCATTCTAGTCTGAGACAAAACCATAGCCACTAGTAAACCTGACAATAGGCTGGGATCCCAACCGAACCCGCACCACTCCAAAGAGATACATGTTGATTAATTAATCCACACCAAACCAAACTCTTCTCTTCTGAAACCAGCCCAATCCAAACTGTATTGTTATTTCAGCCCCTAGGCTCTCTCTGGCGCCCCGATAGGTTCGCAAAAATATAGAATTGTGGCTCTGCGCTCGCACGAGAGGACAGAGTCAAGAGAGAGTAATCTGGCATTGGAGACGGATAGAAACCGATTCACACCACCCCAGACCAAACCAGTCCACTAGCCTCTTTAGCCTAATTTCACCCAAACTATGTAGGACTAAATGGAAAACCCAACCACAGAACCCGATTTCAGTCCAAACCAAGGTTTAGCCGCTAGCCAATTTTAGGTTCTAGTGTACATAATATACATGCGTTGTTCACTTGTTCGTGTCATGTTGAAGCCTACGAGGGCTTGAGTAGCTATTGGAGGCTCCTGGCCACCGGCCCAAGTGACGGGCAGGGAATTAAACTAGGTACACTCGGGTGTACCTAGTGCTTGTACATCTTCATGGTGGATGATTGACATGTGTCAGAAAAGAATATCATGTGGACATCAGACAACATACTTGGAGACTAAATTTAGAAAATCGTTCATAACATGAGAAGACTCAGTTGTTGCGAATTTTGCTAGATATAAGATTTAGTTACCTAGAGACGTGTGAACAATTCACCCATGAAGGGTATACAAGCATTGGGTGCACCTCGGGTGCACCCAATTTGAATCCGGCGGTGAAAGGTCCAAGTTTGGTTTTGGTAATTGAGTGACAACTTAGGTGGACTAATATGTGTTTAAGGTGATTTACACAGGTGATTAGTCCATAGATGATCATGTGTGAGCAACATATGCCATAGAGGAGAAATGGCTTGGAATATTGTCGGGGGACCACAAAAGGGGTACCCCCAATCAACGCAAAACAAATAAGTTAAACCTAGAGCACCAATTAATAAGAGACCTAACTAGTCTAACCCCCTAAAAAACCAACCCCTCGAGGCCTACAACGCCGGCCCACCGCCAGGAAGCCCGGGCCCGCCAAAGCCTTACCGACCGCCTCATGGTAGCCTACCTCTCGAGCCCTGGCACATAGGCCTCGAGCCCACTACAGCCGTACACCGTTCCTCGAGACCCCACGTGGGGACCTCGAGCCTCTCTAACACGGTAACCTATCCCTCGAGATACATCATACCTCCCTCGAGCAGCGCCATACATCGGATACCAGCCCCATACTGCGCATTTAATGCGTCCACCTACTCCGGTCACATCCTCTGGTACACGACGTATGCCACAGTGAACCGGGGCCAGAGTCAAACCTCGTTTTCACCACAAGCATGGACAAAAAGGCACAAGTACAGCACTGTTAGGCCATACCCTTCACTGTAGCACACTCGAGCCACATCTCGAGACCTGGATTCCCGCTGTACGGCCGGGTTTTCCGGGACTTGCCCATACCTGCGGGGGCTCGAGCCCCCCGTAGGCGCCACCTCGAGGCCGGCCCTGCGCCCCTCGAGCCCTGACTGCTTTCATGCTATTGGAGGACAGGTACCCCAAGATCCGGAGGGACCCTGCCACGTCCTGTACGTGCCGGAATGGGCGCTGCACGGCCTCCACGTCGCCACGCCTCCACGTCCGCGCCCGGGATGGAAGCCACGCTTCAAGGACGCCTCAACAGCAACCCCACGCCGGCTCCAGTGACCTCAACAAGACAGAATTCCAACCCTTCGCCGTATTGGGCGTTGTACATGTCACTCCTGTGTAACCCTGGCCTCCTCTTGTTCTATAAAAGAGGACACCAGGGCCCTCCACGCACACGAGTCCACACGACACACACACGAGTCCAGACTCTTGTCCACGCTCGTTGAGCTTGTATTGCCCCTGTACAAGCACTTAGGTGCAAGTAATACAAGAACCTCCTCCCCCCGCTGGACGTAGGGCCTTCTTTGCCCGAACCAGGATAAACCCTTGTGTCATCTAGCATCACCATCCAGGAAGGGAGCACGCGATCATATTACTAGTTGGTGTCATACCCCCGGGGTCGAAACACCGACAAATATGTTGCGAGGCTCACACATGTGAAGAAGGAGCTTAATGCACATGAAACATGACATGTGGTCATGTGGCTTAGATGGTGAAGATCAAGGCAAGACTTGGCTTGATGGACCGGTTGCGAAGGTGAAGGGCAAGTTGGAGGCTTTGAAGCCGTTGGTACCGAGTGTCGGGATGCTTAAGCAAGACTTGGCGCCGAGGGACCGAAGCGATGGTGAAGAGCAAGAGATGTCAAGATCGATGGACTATGGAGGCCATGTGATGATATGAAGTGAGTCATATCATTTGATGAGAGGTTGGTGCATGGGTTGCATCAACACCGGAGGAGATGAAATGGAGTGCGCAAGGCAAAGGTATACTTGTAGGGCATTTCATTTCACCGGTCATAGGTGTGTAGAAAAGATTATGACCGGGTTTAGGATAGATGGCCGTACTATTAAGAGGAGCAAACTTGTTTGCATATCAGTCATCTAGTGCCACTTGAGTGATCTAACATTGCGTTGTTACTAGGATCGAGTGGCGTGGTGAGAGCAAGTGAAAATCCTTTGGAAAATGATTGTGAAAATGCTAACACACATACACATGATGTTGTACACTTAGTGGTGTTGGCATATTTGCAAAGGAGAAGTTGTTGGAGAAGAAGTTGTGTTGAAAGGAGGCATGGAGAAGTTGGACAAACTAGTGTATAGTCCCACTCCCTCCTGTCGAGCTTGCGAGGCAGGATTCAGCGGTTTTCGGAGAAGTGAAGTGCTCTGGGAGCATCGGACGTTGGTCCGAGGAGCATCAGACGCTGGCTGAGCATCCGATGGAAAACCCTAGTTTCTGTCAGAAGTTGAAGAAGCATCGGACGCTGGCAACAGACGCTGAGGGATCACTGTTGCAGAGTCTGATGCAAGTGACGTGGCGCGAGCGTGCTTTCCAGGGAGCATCGGACGCTGGCCTGCGTCCGATGTGGAACCATCGGACGCGTTCGATGTGTTTCTGTCCTCTCTGGAACCTCTCTGGTGTGTCATCGGACGCTGGGGTCAAGCGTCCGATGCTAGTCTCGGTGCGTCCGGTGTGAGGGCGATCTTGCACAGAATTGAGCAGAGGCATTGGAGCATCCGATGTTAGGCATTGGCGCGTCTGATGCCACTTTAACTGGCGCTCTAAGGATTATAGCCGTTGGGATCGCTCGGCCGAAGTTGAACGTGGGGGACACGTGGCGAGCATCCATGCATCAGACGCTGGCTTCAGCGTCCGATGGTCCCGTGTGGAGCATTCGATGCTAGCGAAGTTTGCCCAGTGAAGGGGCAACGGCTAGTTAGCCCTTGGGGCTATAAATAGAGTGTGTGGCCGGCCTTGGCTGGTGTTGAGCACTCTTGGGACTTAGTGTCCATGCTTGGGGTGTGCTTGGGGTGTGCTTGGGAGCCCTCTAACTCGCTTGTGCTTGCTAGTGTGCGAATCGATAGCGAGTGAGTGATAGCTAGTGCGTTGCATTGAGAGATTGCATCGAGTGGCACTAGGTGATCGTGTTGTAAGCCAGTGGTGCTTGTTACTCTTGGAGGTTGCCACCTCCTAGATGGCTTGGTGATCGAGTCTCCGTCGTGAAGCCCGCGTGAAGATTGTGCGTGGCTCCGGAGAAGCTTTGTAAGGGGCATTGTGCTCGCCCCGCGGGAGATCGCGAAGAGCAACTCTAGTAGAGAGAGGCACGAAGAGCGCCAAGTGGTCCGGCCGGATCGAAGCTAGAGCTCTTGGTGAGCACTCCATCGTGGAGAGTGTGACCTAGGGTCACCACTAGCAAGAGGATCGGCGGTAACCTTGGGCTTGCCTCAACGGGGACTAGCTTGGTGGCGACCAAGTGAACCTCGGGATAAAATCACCGTGTCAACCTTGTTCATCCCGTTGGTTTGCATTCCCTATACACAAGCTTGTAATTACTTTTATATATATTGTGCTTGTGTAGTTGCTCTTGTAATTAGTTAGCTTGTGTAGTTTGCTAGTTACCTTCTTTGCTTGTATAGCCTAGAAGTAGCTCTCTTGCGTGACTAGTTGACTTGTAGTCTTACTAGTCACATTGCTTAGTTTGTGTAGCTAAGTTGAGCTCTCTAATTTGGCTTGTGTAGCCTTGTTATTGAGCATTGCTAGTGAGCTTAGGCTTTGTGCTTTGCTTGCTAGATTGTGTAGGAGTTCCCTCGTGCTTGAAGTACTAGTTGCATAGGCTTGTGTGACCTTGCTTCTAGAATTGGTTAGGTGAGCTCTAGCTAGCCCGACACCTTATTTGCATTGATTAGGATCTTTTGTAAGGTGTCATAGAGTATAAGTAGAGGGGTGTAGTCTTGGCTAGACCGATAGTTTTAATTCCGCATTTGTTTCGGTTAACCTGTAAGATTAATTTTAAAAAAGACTATTCACCCACCTCTAGTCTGCCATCTCGACCCTTCAGGCGGGCAGCATGCTGCCGACCCCTCAGGAGAAATAAGTTGTTGGTCACATGAGCTTTAGAGAATTGGATAGAATTCAGGTCTTATTTAGTTCCTACTGCAAAAACTTTTCACCCATCACATCGAATATTTGGACACACGCATGCAATACTAAACGTAGACTAAAAATAACTAATTACACAGATTGTGTGTAATTTACCAGACGATTTTTCAAGCCTAATAAGTTTATGTTTTGACAATGTGTGCTACAATAAATATATGCTAATGATGGATTAATTAGTCTTAATAAATTTGTCTCATGGTTTCCAGGCAGAATATGTAATTTGTTTTCTTATTAGTTTATTTTTAATAGAATAAATAAATACCAGAACATCTGATGTGACAAGCAAAAACTTTTCACACCCCAACTACCACAATTGTTTTCTTAGGTCTTCATATGGGTTTGAGACTGCTCCACAAAAACAGTATGCGCAAAGTTGAAACTGATTGGCTACAAACGTAGAGCGAAACTGAAAAAACATGAATCATAGCAGTCACACAACCCATAGACCGTTTTCGGTCACCGTGCGTCTAACCGAGCAGCAACATATAGTACATACATAATAATGACACCACCACATTCCATGTTTTTTGAAGTTAAAAAATCATAGCGCATAACAAAGAATCATAATTAAAATCTGATTGCACCATCACGTTTTTTATAATAAACTCTTCAAAACAAGATATTTCGGAAAAAAAACTAACAAACATTTATCTCATATTAAATATATACTTAAAAATAATTACCAAATATCATATTAATACTACATGAACATCACAAAGATAGCATAGAACATCATATATATACTTCGTGAACATCACATATTTAATAAAATATAAAGGTATAAAATAAAAAAACAAAAATAGTGGAGTAATTAGTTATAGTCAAATAAAAAGAACAAATGCTGCTAAACATCACAAATACATCGAAGAACATCAAATTAACAATATACGATCACCAATAAAATATAACATAAAACATCATATGTATAATACATGAACATCACAAATATTATGAAAATTTTAAAATAAAAATAATAAAAATAGTGAGCCACTTAATTAGACTCAAATAAAAAGATGAACAAAAGCTATCTAACATCACCAAATATATCCTAAAACATTAATGTACACTGAACATCACAAGAATATTATAGTACATCGTATTTATACTTGTGAATGTTATAAAATATAGTCATATATGTATTATGTGAACATCGCATATATTAAGAAATAAAAAAAATAAAATTAGTGAATTAATTAATTAGATTAAAAACACAGAAGAAAATATAAAAAATAAAAATGTGTATAAGGAAATAAAAATATAAAATAGAAACCAAAATGAAAAAAGATCTGCATGAAACATAAAAGAGAAAAAGCAAAGTAAAACATAAATAAAGAATGAAAAATATAAAAGTCCGCATACATACTACTTAGTCATGGCATTTACCAACATAAAAATAATAAAAATAAAAAATAAAAAGCAAAGGAATATAAATAAATGAAAGGAAAGAAAAAACAGACAACAACAAAATGAAAACAAAAAAGGAAACAAAAAATATATTTGGACCACCAAAAAAGAAAGAAAAGTAAAAAGGAGAAGGAAAGAAAAAAAACATAGAGAAAAAATATTTAGAGTAAAAGAAGAATTGGAAATTTAAAGAAAAATAAGAAATAATAAAATCACTAAAAACATAGAACAATAAGCAAAAGAAAAAGAAATAGAAGAAAAGTAAATAATAGAAAAATGTTAAAAATTTAAAAGAATGAAAATAAAAAAAGAATAAAAGATGACAAGAATAACATAACACAACAAAAAGTATAAGAGAAGAAAAGAAAAGAAAGTGTAAACAGATATAAACTATATATACTCTTTGTTTTTTACATGTCGTATTGACTATTTCAAATATAGGTACTGCCCATTCAAATGATTTGCTGAATTTTAGAGTTTGGCTGCAGCCATAACATCTCAAGATCTCAGTGCTCTACTAAGCTTCTTCGATACTTTTACCTAATGCAATGTCAACCAAGTTTTAAATCCAAATCAGAGCCTCATATGTTAGATTGAACTAACATGCATTTGCTACATACATCTTAAAGCTATGTTTTCCCCATTATTGATGATCAAGCCTTGCTGACGATCGTCACCAATCACTACTGCAAGCAATGCGATCATCCCAAACACAACTCATAGCCATAATACAAAGGATATAAAAATTGGGGATCTAAGACTTCAGAAAGAAAGATTGGGGATCTAAGACTTCAGAAAACCGAATGAAACCCTAGGTTCAAGCCCTCTAGGCAAACATATAAATCACTGGATAAGAGATGATCTTGGAGTGGATATGGAAGCTGACCTGGAGTATATCTTGGAGCTGAGCAGGGGCGGATCTAGCGGTGGGGCGGATGGGGCTCTAGCCCCCCTACGGCCGCTAGACCCATGGAGCCCCCTAAGCCCGGCCTCCTCCCTAATTTTTGTTTTGTCATGGATACACACTGAAGAGGGGTTGAAGTTGTCTGAAGGTTGAATAAGCCTCTTTACCATTTTTTTGGATCTGCCAGCTATGTGGCAGGGCACCGAGGCGCATCGACAGTGACGGCGGCCGTGAACACGAAGCCTAGTAGAGGGAGTGGTCGGGAGAAGGCTACGACAGTCTCGATTGCGGATGCGACGGTGGTGGAAGTGAAGGTAGCGTCGGCATGGTGGTGGCAGCAGCGGTGGTGGGCTCTCGGGCAAATCGGTGGAGCATCGTGAGTAGCGACTCGCGAGACGAGAGAAGCCAGGGAAACGCTCCTGATATCTCGGGTCGTGGATTTTATCCCGTGAAAAACATAGGGAAGCGGGCTGAAATTCCACGCTTCATGAGCTTCCAAATGGCGCAAGAGATTGAAGCAGAAAAAGCCGTCGGATGGGTTCCTCGCACAAGGAAAGGGCTGGGATCCTGCTAGGATTCTAGGCTGCCAAAGGAGCCCTAACGGTGCAGTGGGCCAGTGGCGCATCACGTAACATAACATACCATGGCACAAGCATGAGAGCTGGGCTGAGTGGACACTTAGTGCGTGGTAGCTTGTCTTCTAGAGATCGTAGATGGGACATGCTCACATGCTAGGAAATAGTGTGGTTGGAGGAAATTGATGGTGAGCGACATGCGGTGAGCTGGCTGGTATAGGAGGCTAAGATCAGGGGCGCGAAGTGGAGAGCTGAACTCAAACACATGACATGGGCTGGGTGAAGTTACATAATATAATACTCTGCCTCACAAAGTTTGATTGAGTCATTGAGTTCGTTAGCAAATTAAAGTAAATGTTGTCTGACGGCTGTTTTGTTGCTACGACTCTTTGTATCTGCGAGTGCCAGCATCCTTATATTGTCTTTAAGTTTGACCACTCGTCTTATTCAAAAAATTTATGCAAATAAAGTTAAATTTAAATTATTTTTGAAGAATTTTTATTAATAAATAAAGCCACGACAAAATAAGTGATATTTTGTACAAAATTGTGAATAAGACGAGTGGTCAAACTTGATGTCAAAAAAGTCAAACGTCTTATAATTTGGATTGGATTGAGTATTACACAAAATCCTACCTAGGTCAGTGCCAGCTTCACGATCCTCTTGTCTGTTCTGTGCTGCTGAAAGTGAATCTGTTCCTCACTCGTTCTTTGAGTGTTGTATTTCAAGAAATGTTTGGATCTTGGTCTTGGATTTGTTTAGTCTGGAGTTGGGAAATGATTTTGAATCAGTAGCTCAACTGTGGGTAGCTAGTAAAAAACATGTGGTTACTAATATAATTTCTGTTGTAGTTTTATGGTCAATTTGGAAAGTTAGAATTTAGAAATGAATTTTGCTTTTAGGGAACTATTTGGTTGGGGTTGAAGATGGTATTGATCAAGATTTCAAGGATGCTCAGAAGATGAGTGGCTATCGCAAGAAGGAAACCAGTCTGTTGATAGAAGAAATCGCCACGAGAGGATGGAGGAGTGGGGATGGAGGAGTGGGCCAGTCGGCCACCACAGATCATGTGGAAGATGGATTCATCGTCACAGTCTGAACGGTTGGAGCAGCAGAATTTGGTCTTCAGTGTTGCACTCTAAATCTGTGTAATGTTCTGGTGTCTAATAGTGTTGTGAGACGAAATCTGTAATCTTAAGACTTTGGATTTTGGCGACTGGGCCTAAACGTTGTGAGAACATCATGGTGTGCCTTTTGAAATATAAAAGCGGGAGTGACCTTTTTAAAAAACAAAAAGGTTGAAGGCATTCACGTACAAGAGGGAATATAGGACAAATTCATCTCACAATGGACTACTAATGGCTGCTACTCTCTGCCTCGTCAACTTATCACTACCTATTCACACGCATAACTGAAATAGGAGGAGTAAGGGTACTATGGAAGAGTTGCAAGCCACCCAAAAAAAATCTTGGGGTAAAATAAAAAATAAAAAAATCTTGGGATAACATAGATAAGGAAGATTGAGGACACCCTTATGTGAAAAAGACAGTAGCATTCAATCGCGCCTTGAGTGAGGCGGAGCTCTCCCTAGGCGCTCTCGTTGCGACTGCGCCGGTGGCCACCTCGGCCCCGGCGGCCACCTGCCTCGCCGTTGGACACTCCGTCCGCGGCGGCCACCCCCCACCTCGTCTGCCCCGCGCACTCTCCTGTCCCTTCCCCCTCCACTTCGAGGCTCCTCTCGGCCTGCCGTCGCCCCTCAGCTGAGCCGGCGGTGGAGGATCCCCTCGGAAGCTGTAGATCTGTGTCGTGAGAAGCAGATCCGCGGTCCCTGGCCAACAAGATGGTTGGTGGATCCCCGTCGCGTCGCGCTTGGGCAGATCTAGACGATGAAGAGCTGCCGCCGCCGGAGGAGTTCTTCGCTTCCTCCCCTGGCCTTTTCAATGCTGTCCTCGGTCGCGGTCCTGCAGAGCGTGTGTCTCTAAGTGACTCAGAGGACATCAGCGACTCGGGGGTTCGCCCTCGCCACCGGTGGCCGGCAAAGGGAAGGAGCTAGCGAGGCCGGTTCGCAAGCGGCATCGAGCGCGTCGCCACCGGCGTAGACGTCGGCCTGAGGGATTCATGGCCACCGCCAGGATTGCTCACCCTGAGTAAAGGGATGGGGGCACGTTCTACAAATGACACAATCGTACAAAGAATTGTACACTCGTATTTCAACGGAATCTACGTGCACGTTCTCCACATCTTTGAAATGCAGGGATGGGGGCGTACCATGGAGCTGGAGGGCCGGACGAGGAGCTTCTTCTTGGAGTTGGGTGTTGGAACGAGGAGCTTGTTCTTGTTCTGCGCCTCTGCGGCACCTGCAACAACACCACTGCCAAAACAGCACTGATCAGAACCCTAACTCCGACCAAGAAAAAAAGAAAGAGCAAAGAACCAGAATTATTCTGTCGGATTTGGACGCTGTGCGTACAATGGTGACAGGCTAGTGTCCGCTCCGCTGGCTCCGCTCTGGAGGAGAGGATCTCCGGAGAAGGAAGCGGCGTCGGGGCGTCCGAACTTGGCAGGCAGAGCTGCTGAGAGGGCTGCGGCGGTGCTTGTTGCGGAGAGTGGAGAGGAGATCTGCATCTGCTATAGGAACTCGTAGGAAGAGGAGGAATTCGGAATTGGAAAAGGCAAACTTGCAGAAGAAGAACAAGCAGAGACGGGGGAGAATCGAACGACGAACGAGTTCGGAATTCAGAGGGTTTTTTTTTATCAAGTACAATTTGGACGTACATAACTGAAAGGTCCTAGTTTGGTTTTGGTAATTGAGTGACAACTTTAGGTGGACTAATGGTGTTCATGTGAGATACACAGGTGATAAGTCCACAGGTGATCATGTATGAGCAACATATGCCATAGAGGTGAAATGGCTTGAAGGATGTTGCAATGCTCATGCATGTGATGAAGAATGAGCTTATTGCATATGTGACATGACATGTGGTCATGTGGCTAAGATGGTGAAGATCAAGGCAAGACTTGGCTTGATGGACCGGTTGCGAAGGTGAAGGGCAAGTTGGAGGCTTTGAAGCCGTTGGTACCGAGTGTCGGGAGGCTTGAGCAAAGACTTGGCGCCGAAGGACCGAAGCAATGGTGAAGAGCAAGTGAGGTCAAGATCGATGGACCATGGAGGCCATGTGATGATATGAAGTGGATCATATCATTTGAAGATAGGTTGGTGCATGTGTTGCATCAACACCGAAGGAGATGGAATGGAATGCGCAAGGCAAAGGTATATTTGTAGGGCATTTCATTTCACCGGTCATAGGTGTGTAGAGAAGTTGATGACCGGGTTTAGGATAGATGGCCGTACTATCAAGAGGAGCAAACTTGTTTGCATATCGGTCATCTAGTGCCACTTGAGCGATCTAACATTGCGATTTTGCTAGGATCGAGTGGCGTGGTGAGAACAAGTGAAAATCCTTTGAATATGGTTGTGAAAATGCTAACACACATACACATGTTGTTGTACACTTAGTGGTGTTGGCACATTTGCAAAGGAGAAGTTGTTGGAGAAGAAGTTGTGTTGAAAGGAGGCATGGAGAAGTGGGAGAAACTAGTGTATAGTCCCTCTCCCTCCTGCTGAGCTTGCGAGGCAGGATTCAGCGGTTTTCGGAAGTGAAGTGTTGCGCTCGGGGAGCATCGGACGCTGGTCCGAGGAGCATCGGACGCTGGCCGAGTGTCCGATGGCAAACCCTAGTTTGAGCCTGTTGTAGTGGGAGCATCGGACGCTGCATCGGACGCTGGTCCGAGCGTCCGATGGCAGTGACGTGGCGCGAGCGTGTCTTCCAGGGAGCATCGGACGCTGGCCTGCGTCCGATGCCGATCCATCGGACGCGTCCGATGTGATCTGGACCTCTCTGGAACCTTTCTGTTGTGTCATCGGACGCAGGGGTCGAGCGTCCGATGCTAAGTGTCCGGCGCGTCCGATGTGAGGCAGTTTTTGCGTAGGATCGAGCAGAGGCATCGGAGCGTTCGATGCTAGGCATCGGCGTGTCCGATGCCACTTTAACTGGCGCGGGAAGGAATATAGCCGTTGGGATCGCTCGACCGACGTTGAACGTGGGGGACACGTGGCGAGCATCCAAGCATTGGACGCTGGCCTCAGCGTCCGATGGTCCCGATCCGGAGCGTCCGTTGGTGGCGCAGTTTGCCCAGTGAAGGGGCAACGGCTAGTTAGCCCTTGGGGCTATATATATCGTTGGTAACCGGCCTTGGGCTGGTGGTTGAGCACTCCAAAGCCTTGGTGGCTTGTGTGGATGTGCTTGGGAGCCCTCTAACTCGCTTGTGCTTGCTAGTGTGCGAATCGATAGCGAGTGAGTGATCGCTAGTGCGTTGCATTGAGAGATTGCATCGAGTGGCACTAGGTGATCGTGTTGCAAGCCGGTGGTGCTTGTTACTCTTGGAGGTTGCCACCTCCTAGACGGCTTGGTGGTTGTGTCTCCGTCGTGAAGCCCGCAAGAAGATTGTGCGTGGCTCTGGAGAAGGCTTTGTGAGGGGCATTGTGCTCGCCCCGCGGGGATCGCGAAGAGCAACTCTAGTTGAGAGAGGCGCGAAGAGTGCCAAGTGGTCCGGCCGGATCAGAAGCTAGAGCTCTTGGTGAGCACTCCATAGTGGAGAGTGTGACTTGAGGGTCACCACTAGCGAGAGGATCGGCGGCAACCTTGGGCTTGCCTCAACGGGGACTAGCTTGGTGGCAACCAAGTGAACCTCGGGATAAAATCACCATGTCAACATTGTCTACATCTTCTCGGTGGTTTGCTATCTCTATTCACTAGCTTGTATTTCCATACTCATACTTGTGCTAGTGTTAGTTGTTGCTCTTGTGTAGCTATCTAGCTTGTGTAGCTTAAATAGTTGCTCTTGCAATTAGTTAGCTTGTGTAGCTTGCTAGTTATCTTCCTTGCTTGTGTAGCATAGAAGTTGATGTCGTGAGTGACTAGTTGACTTGTAGTCTTGCTAGTCACATTGCTTAGTTTGTGTAGCTAAGTTGAGCTCTCTAATTTGGCTTGTGTAGCCTTGTTATTGAGCATTGCTAGTGAGCTTAGGCTTTGTGCTTTTGCTTAGTGGCATGTGTAGGAGCTCCCCCGTTGGTTGAAGTACTAGTTGCTTAGGTTTGTGTAACCTTGCAAGCTAGAATTGTCTAGGTGAGCTCTAGCTAGCCCGACACCTTATTTGCTTTGTTTAGGATCTTTTATAAGGTGTCATAGAGTATAGGTAGAGGGGTGTAGTCTTGGCTAGACCGATAGTTTTAATTCCGCATTTGTTTCGGTTAGCCGCTCCGATTATGTTTAAGTTGTAGAAAGGACTATTCACCCCCCCTCTAGTCCGTCATCTCGACCCTTCAACAACCCACGTACTCCACACTCACACCACACGTGCACACACACGCGTGCATGTGTGAACTCTGATGGGTAGCGTCCCACCGGACTGTCCTACCACTGGACCACAGGCACTCATTGATTGATCGATCGAAACTCAGAGGGTGTTTGGTTCTCACCCCCTATAGTTTAGGGCATGTTTGGTTGCTAGCCATAGTTTACCACAACTAACCTTAGGCAAGTGTGGCAAGCCACAAGAAGTGTGGCAAGCAAATTGGTTGGCACACTTTGCCATGCCTAAGGGAATCTTGCCACACTTTTTCTACTCTATGACATGTGGAGCCTACAAGAATCTTACCTAAGTTTAGTCATCAACCAAACACTTGCCAACTTGGTCAAACTTGCCTAAAGTAAAGTGTGGCAAGGTGTGGCTAGCAACCAAACTTTAGTGATAGTGTTAAAAGTGACTTTTAGTGGGGGTATTTGGAACTTTAGTGACTAAACTTTTTAGTGGCTAAACTCAGGGGTGGGAACCAAACACTCCCTCAGATGTGTGTGTGTTTTTTTTTTTGATAATTGATCGAAACTCAGAGTTTGTACCCGACATACGTCAATGTACGTGGGCTGGGCTTGGCCTGATGCCTGAGCTTGATGAGCTGGCTGCGTTTTGTGTTTCGACTGCACAAGACGCGGCATGCCTGGCCCGGCCCCGGAAACGTCCTGTGCGAAACACAAAACGCAAAACGTCTTGTATTGGGCTGGATCCATTCGTGTTATGATCTGATACGGACCGGTCCATCCAAACACCAAGCAATGGTACCTGTTCACGTTGTTAATCATTCACGGGCTGAATTCGTCGAACCAAGCAATGGTACCTGTTCTTGTCGGAGGTGCAGAAGATGTCATCTTGATTCTGCGTCCTTCTCGGATGCAGCGCTATCGCCAGCTTGCAGTCCTGCCACTCCCATCCCTCGAATTGCTCCTACATACTTCATCCGTCATTTTTTAATTATCATCCAGAAAACGTGTCTGTAACATAAACACGGATTTCTAAAGACAGTTATTTAAGAATGGAGGGAGTATATGATGCATAAGAATCCAGACTTATATTCGGCCTTGTTTAGATTGCTTTTAACTTTCAATTTTTTTTACTCTCTCTCCATCACATCACCATCACATCAATGTTTGGGCGCATGCATGAAGCATTAAATATTGGTAAAATAAATAACTAATTGCACAGATTAGTTGTAAATCACGAGACAAATCTTTTGAGCCTAGTTAGCACATGATTAGACAATACTCTATTTGTCAAATACAAACAAAGTGCTACAGTAGCAAAATTTTCAACTTCTCACCATCTAAACCAGCTATTTGTCCAAGTACTTGATCGTTGATGTTCTATGGGCTAAGACTACGTATTTGGCTAACTTGTCAACCTTGCGGCCACGAAAAGGTCTCCTGTTCGAGTCCTTGTTTTGCAAGATTTGCTTATTTTTGCGTTTTTATGTTTTTTCCGATTAGAGATCGGAGCCCGGGCAGATAATATAAAAGAAAAAACTTCGTTCCTATACGTCAAAAAGAGCCCCAGGCTGAGTCAAATTAAAGGCAAAATATTTAGGCTTTCAAATAACACTCACTATTAGCGTTCTTCCATAAACAAAATCCTAAAAATATATTAAAGGCAAAATATTTAGGCTTTCAAATAACACTCACTATTAGCGTTCTTCCACAAACAAAATCCTAAAAAATATAACAAGGACACGTTTGGAATGCAAATAAAATTTTATATCTACATGTTTTCCTCTGAAATTGAACTGATTTGTAAAACTCTTATGTTCTAAATAGGTTCTAAATGTCAAACATGAACTTTTGATTAAGGAAAAAATTCTCACCGTCAAGAAAGACAGTTGTGATGTTCCTTGGATTAAGCATATTGTTGCTGCTAAGCAGCACACGCTAGGTTTTCACTGTTTTTGTCTAACTGTTTTCGTCTGGTCTATTGATATTGACCAACTTTCTCATACATGGTCCTCCTATGTGCGCAGGTTGTCAGAGTTAGAGTCGGACACGGGTGAAGAGTTTTACTTCTCTCGCATGTGAACGTTGTTAGAGTTGTAGTCGGGATCGATGGTTAGACTAATTAAACTATGAACGGAAGTTCCTATAAATAAATTTATATCCGCAATACTTTATAAGGACTCGCATGTGAACGTTGTCAGAGTTGTAGTCGGACAGGGATCGATGGTTAGACTAATTAAACTATGAACGGAAGTTCCTATAAATAAATTTATATCTGCAATACTTTATAAGGACTACCATATGAAAAATCAAAAAATGTCTCCTTTCATAATTACAAATCAATTCTTGAAATATCATAATTCCTTGTTGACTTCAGTAATAGATTAAAATTATATAGTTTTATGGGTTCTAATTAAAAGAACTACAAAGCTTAATATTTAACTATAGTAATACATAGATAGTATAAAATTAAAGTTGTATATTAACATCTATATATTTATATGCTTTGTAAGAGGATAAAAAAATCTCTTATGATTGTATTTTAACTCAACCCAGACTTTATAGAATATTGCTATATTATTGCCAACGTGATATTATAGATTTTAAATTATATATAGAAAGAAAAAAACACAAATAATTATGTATCATTTTTGTTATTGTTTCTCCTCAATAATCGATAGTCTTTTTCTCCCGTTGCACCGCATGGGAGGCAAAATTTCTACCTCTTTTTTTGCACCTATTTTGTGTATGGCCTTCTCTAACTAGCTCTGTGAATGTGAAAATAACCAGAAATCCGAATCTATTTACAACATCGCTGTTGTTATATTATAGGTAAGGACTATTGAGAGAATAACTAGGAGTCCTAATCTAAATAGAACCTCTGATCTTGAGTAAACTGAATAGAATAGGAATCCTAATGTAAAAACAAAATTCATTTTCAATTTCCTTCTTTTTTCACACGAATTGGAACACATGACATGTTAGTTAAAAAATATCAAGCCACAATTGTATAAATATAACCATATAAAAAAAATCATGTGCCCCGTTGCAACGCACGGGCATTTGTGCTAGTAAAATCTGCTGAAAAAAGGAAGCTCCGTAGGTCTACTAAAAAATCATATACATGGCATAAATGAACACTGACCATTCATACAGTATTAAACAGAATCAATTGGATGAGCTAGCACACTGATTTTATGTACCACTTATGCAACAAATGGAAGAGTGGAGAAAAGTATCTCCAGGGAGAGGTCACAGGTATACAAATAATGGCGGACTCAGCCCGAGAAAGGTCATGGGTTCAACTCTCTAGAGCTGCGGTTTTTTAGTTTTCTTGAGAGCATTAACGGAGGCGAGCATTTTAAGGCGCTCGCCTTGATTAATAAAAAATGTCCTCCTCTAGCTGTACGGGAGAGATACTCATGTATTGCAAATAGAAATATAACATGTTAATCTATACAATCCATTTATCTCCTCCACCCTATAAATTTGAGATAGATTTATACATGAATTTTGGAAAATTGTGGAATGTCAAATTCGAAACCAAATAGCCTATTTTATTGAGTGAATTCCAATTTCTCTAAATTAAAGGGATCCTCACACCCCTTAGTAGATTCCTCTCATGAATTATCTTGAAGATTATGCAATTAGTTTTGTCATTAGTTTACATTTAATATTTTTTATTAGCATCAAACATCTGATACGAGGGTACTAAACTTTAGACTTGAGTTATCCATAGGAGCTACTCCCTCAATCTCAAATTATAAGACATTCAAAAATCTTGGAGAGTCAAAGTTTGTCAACTTTGACCAAAATTGTAAAGAGAAACACAAAGATTTATAACATCAAATATGTATATTTGAAAATATAACTAATAAATAATCTAATTATACTTAGTTGATATCATAAATATTATTATTTTATTATATAAATTTGATCAAAGTTGAAAAAACTTGACTTTCCAGGACTTTTAGAATATCTTATAATTTATTAGGATGGAGAGGCTACAAAACATCTTTGTCCACTTGCGGCGAGGTGATACATTGCTCGGCAAAGAATCGAGCATTACTCTTTATCCTTCTTCATTCACAAATCACTGGTCATGGCCACGCACGGGAATCCACCTCCCCCAGGCAATTCTGGCGAGCTGCGGCCTGCAGCAGAGCCGTGAGTCGGTGGGTTGCTGTGGTGCGGTCCTCCTTGGGCCTCAATCCACGTGCGTTGGAAAAGATTGAAGTGTAATTTAGTTCAAGGGGTGTTTGGTTCCCACTTTTAGAGTTTAGTCATTAGTGGACATCACTATAGTTGTAGTGTTAAAAATGACTTTTAGTAGGGGTGTTTGGAACTTCAGTGACTAAACTTTAGTGGCTAAACTTTAGGAGTGGGAATTAAACACCCCCAAGTTACATTCTAATCCATTCCAACCCATATGAATTGGGGTGTATGCCCAGGGAAGGAGGAGGGGACGGACGGACTATACACGGTTCGCGCGCACAGCGTTCCGTTCATGGGATGTGAAGGCGCGATTGGGACACGTCGCCGGCCGGGACGTGGCGCCCAACCGCCGCGTGCGCGCATGGGGGACCTACGGCCGGCTCTTTTCTCTCTTGGTCCCTGCCGCGTGCACGCAGACGCAGACGGCAGACGCAGCACGTACGCCGCGCCCCGACGGCGACTCGGATCCCGTGGAGCTGGTCTTCTTTCCAAGTTTCGCATAGCCTCCATTTCCTCTGGCGGAACGCGCACCGCGAGGCACGTCAGGCTGCCGCCGCATTATTCTGTGTCGTCCCAGCCAAGTCGTCGTGCACCTCCAGTGCGTGTGTTGCCTTTCCAGTTTCTGTGAAACGAGCGAGCCAGCGGCCCAGCGCCCAGCGCCCAGCGGCGGGCAGCAAGGCAACAACAACCCACGCGCCGGCGCATGGTCACGAGCGAAAGGCGGGCGAGAGCACCAAGCTACCGGCGCCCGTGGCCTTTCCGGGGAAAGGCATGGTGGCCGCATCACCATGGGCAGACGACGGTCCGTCGCCGTTTTTTTTTTTTTTTTTTTTTTTTTTTTTTTGGAAACGGTCGCCGATGCCTTTCGGTTGGAAAGGGAAGGGCCAAAGTTGAGTTAAGTGAGACTGCTAGGCGGACAGGTCGTCAGGTGAATGAAAACAAAATGGATTTTACAGTAGTATATATCGCCGGTGTTCACGTTACTGCTAGTACTAGTACTAGTACTAGAAAATTTGCAGACCCATCTCGTCACTGGAGACCTGGACAACGGAACGTCATCTGCACTTCCGGTAACGCAGCGAGTAGCGATGACTGATGACTCCGTTCCAACTGTTGTAATTGGAATGACAATGTAAATGACAATTGAGACAAGAATATGTAGTGTCCTATTCTTTTCCATTGATCCACCATGGGTATATATACAAGGTCCTCCATGGAGGTTACACAAGGGAATAATACCCCATAAAGCCTCATAAACATGTTAATGAGAGGGGGTAAATCCTATTGTAAATAGGGTCATGATGGTGGTCTATTAAGGAGGAGATTAAACACCATTAGTAGTATTGTAACACTCCCCCTTAATCGAATCCTCTTTGAGATCAATGAAAAAGTATTGTTCCTCCAAAAATTCCTGTAGGACAAAAAAGAGGAAATATATTGGTAGATATGCTATTAAAACTCCTTAAAACCCTAGTGGGAGAAAAAGGAAAAAGTATAGCACATTATGATTATTGCCTCTTTGTGAACTTGCATGAGAAAAACCTTTTCAGGAGAAAACTCATGTATAGTTTAAATAGCAATACATGTCTTTGATATTCCTTTTAAAAACCCCTATGGGGAAAATAAGAAATATGACATGAGCTTATGTAAATATTGCCTCATTAAAAACTTTCTATGAGAAACCTTGTGAGGAAAAACTCATAAAAAGAAAAGAGTACAATATGATGTTGTGACAAGTCAATATCTAGGAGATTTCTCCCCCTGAACCTTGCAAATCTCTAAGACGTCGCATACCAATCCCTTTAACACATTTTTCAAATGTGGAGGCTGGTAGTGACTTAGTAAATAAATCAGCGAGATTATCGCAAGATTTAATTTGCAAGATATCAATTTCTCCTTGTTGTTGCAGCTCATGAGGATAGAACAACTTAGGAGAAATATGCTTATTGATATTGCTTTTGATATAACCTGTCTCCATCTGTGTAACACAAGCTGCATTATCTTCATAGATAATGGTTGGTGAGTTAATTACACCTAGACCATAAGATTGTTGTATGTGGTTAATCATCCTGCGAAGCCAAACGCATTCACGTGAGGTCTCGTATAGTGCTACTATCTCAGAATGATTGGTGGAAGTAGTCACCAAGGTTTGTTTCGATGACTTCCACGAGATGGCTGTTTCGTTGTGTAGGAACACGAAGCCTGTTTGAGATCTGCCATGATGGGGATCAGATCGATATCCAGCGTCAGCGTAACCAACGATATCTGAATTTGGGCCTCTTTTAAAGAATAGTCCAAGATCCCTTGTGCCATTCACATATCTGAGGATATGCTTTACTCCAGTCCAGTGACGTTTGGTGGGAGCAACGCTATATCTAGCTAGTAAATTCACTGCAAATGCAATATCAGGCCTGGTGCAATTTGCAAGGTATATGAGCGCTCCAATGGCACTAAGATATGGAACATGAGGGCCCAAAACATCTTCTCCTTCATCCCGTGGTCTAAATGGGTCAGTCTCCATTTCTAAAGACCGAACAACCATAGGAGTTTTGGAAGGATGAGATTTATCCATATTGAATCTCTCCAATACTTTCTGGATATAGGCAGACTGATGTATAAAAATTCCAGTTGGAAGGTGCTCAAGCTGTAGGCCTAAGCAAAATTTGGTGTGTCCCAAATCCTTCAACTCGAACTCCGTCTTTAGATGATTGCGGGCTTCATCAATATCTTGTTGGTGGCCGATGATATTTAAATCATCGACATATACAGATATAATGCAAAATCCCGTTTGGGACTTCCTGATGAAGACGCATGGGCAATCATTACTGTTGGAGTATCCCTTCTGCAGAAGGTACTCGCTGAGTCGGTTGTACCACATTCTTCCCGACTGCTTTAAGCCATAAAGTGACTTTTGAAGCTTTACACAATACATGTTGCGGTTTGCGTTTTGATTCGGTATAGGGATCCCGTCAGGGACCTTCATATATATGTCCGAATCGAGTGACCCATAGAGATATGCAGTCACTACATCCATCAACTGCATAGATAGATGATTTTGTACAGCCAGAGATATTAAATATCGGAATGTTATTCCATCCATAACTGGAGAGTATGTGTCATTGAAATCAATGCCGGGTCTCTGCGTGAACCCTTGTGCTACAAGTCTTGCTTTGTATCTCACCACCTCATTGTTCTCGTTCTGTTTTCGGATGAAAACCCATTTGTATCCCACAGGGAATACTTTTGAAGGTGTAGGCATTGCATGAGAGAATACCTTTCTTTTAGTAAGCGAGGCTATTTCTGCTTGAATTGCTTCCTTCCACAGATTCCAGTCCGAGCGCTTTTTGCACTCTGCCATGGATTTAGGATCTGGATCATTTTGGAGGAGTTCAGCAACCATTGCGGAGAAATGCATGTCGACAAATGTAGTCTTTCGGTCATATGATTCTCCAGACTCGAGATAGTTGATGGAAATTTCGTGTACCCTTTGAGATGCATCATCATTTCCCAAAATGGTTGCATCAGGGCATTCCGATGTCCCAACATCAGTAATTGAGTGCACTGTTGATGTGGGATGTGAAGGTTGGACCTCCACAGGGTGTTGCTCAACATGAGGTTGAGTTGCATTTACTTGGTTGGAAGAATTCTTCTTTTTCCTTTGCTTGCTAGGAGCTGCATCCTTGGAAATGGCCGTACTTCTCCCCCTCTTACTTGGGAGTGGAGTAGTTTTATTTGGTACCTCTACTCTTGCCGGCACATTTCTCGCAGGATTGTAGGATTTTGTAACACCCTTATAATCAGTAAATGCATCTGGCATATTATTTGCAATGTGTTGCAAATTGATGATTTTCTGAACTTGTAGTTCAGTCTCAGATGTACGTGGATCATCATTGGAGATAGTTGTGGCATCCCAATTGATTTCCTGGCATTCTTTGTGGTTTGTTTGTTCTCCCCCTAATGCCGGGAAATGACCTTCATCAAAGATAGAATCAGCATACCGGGCCGTGAATAGATCCCCTGTGAGGGGCTCCAGGTATTTTATGATCGACGGAGATTGATATCCCACATAGATCCCCAGTTTCCTGTGAGGGCCCATAGATGTACGCTGCTGTGGTGAGATCGGTACGTATGTAGCGCAACCGAACTTACGCAGATGGGAAATGTTTGGAATATTTCCACGTACTAGTTGCAACGGGGAGGTTGCATGATAAGCAGTTGGACGCAATTGTATTAAGTCAGCAGCGTGTAAGACTGCATGACCCCAACATGAGGTTGGGAGATTGCTATTCTGTAGTAATGGTCGTGCAATAAGTTTGATTCTCTTGATGAGAGACTCAGCCAAACCATTTTGAGTATGCACATATGGGACCGAATGCTGAACTTGAATTCCTAAGGCCATACAATAATCATTGAAGGCACGTGAGGAAAATTCAGCGACATTATCCATTCTAATTGACTGGATTTGATGTTCAGGATGATTTGCTCTAAGTTTGATAACTTGAGCAATGATCTTAGCGAATGCATGGTTCCGTGTGGAAAGGAGGCACACATGAGACCATCGTGTAGATGCGTCTATTAGAACCATGAAGTACCTGAACGGTCCAGACAAAGGTTGAATGGGACCACATATGTCTCCTTGAATGCGTTCAAGGAACTTGAGCGGTTCGGCTTGAATTTTGAGATAAGAGGGTCTCAAAATTAATTTCCCAGTTGCACATGCGGTGCAAATAAAATCCGAGGATTGGGAAAATCTTGCATCACTTAGATTGTGACCAACAGAATTTTTCGTAATTTTTCTCATCATCCCTATGCCGGGGTGACCAAGGCAATCATGCCAAGTTTGGAATGCATTGACATTCTGAAAAATTACTTTGTACGCAACATGTCGTACGGGTTTGATATATGTATAGTACAATCCAGACGGGAGCGAGGGAAATTTTTCTAGTGTCTGTTTGCCATATCCGTTGTCCTTTGTAATGAGAAGGGATTCCTCATTATAGTCATTGTGAGTTTCAATATGAAACCCATTTTTGCGGATATCTCTATAACTTAGCAGGGTACGAGTTGAATCGGGATACAAGAGTGCATCCTCAATTGTTATCGTTGTACCCATAGGTAGCATAATAGTGGCTCGTCCAGAACCGACTATTACAGAATCGCGTCCAGCGATTGTTAAAATATTTCCTTTATTCTTTGTGAGATTTTGGAAATATTTTATTTCTCTAAGTATAGAGTTAGTGGTAGCACTATCAACAAGACACATTTCCTCATCCATCGGATTGACTCCCGTACAATCTATATAAAATGGAGAATAAAAATAAAAATTCTCAACATAGAAATATAGATTAATCAACATATGGATATTTAAAAGTGCTTATTACAATGAAACATCAAATGTGCCATAATTAAGGTAAATAAAAGACAGTAATTTATTACAACTCATGGGCATAATATTTAGGCAATCTAAGAAGACTAGGGAGTCTATTCATAGTCTCCAAACATATCTCCAGAACCATATTCTAGGAGCATGTTGTCTAAGTCTTCATCTTCCCCTTCAGGTGGGAGGAGTGCCATGATGTTGCTTGCATCCGCTGCGGCGGACTTGGAGCATCCTGGGGCGTCTTGTGCTGCGGCATCAAGATGAGAGTTGAAGTGTGCTTCAAATTTCTTTCCACCTTGGTTGGTACGTCCTTGATCAGAGCGCCCACGTCCAACGGATTTCAAGTACAATTCCACTAAGTGCTTAGGGGTGCGACATTTCTTAGTCGGGTGGTTGTAGCAACCACACTTTGCACAAGTGTTGGACTTGTTAATCGACTTAGAATTATCATTCCTCTTAGCACCACGGGACTTGCGCTGTCTCTTGCGCTTGTTCTTAGACTTGGAGGTTCCAGGATTGCCATTATGAGTGACATCCTGCTGTGTTTGTTTCTGAGTGTTAGCATGCACTTCAGGCAAAGGTTTAGCACCAACCGGTCCTTGGTTGGTGTTCCAGATGAGGAGCTCATCATGCTTTTCTGCCTGAAGCAATGTCTTAATCAGCTCAGAATAAGCTGTAAACCCCCTTTGACGGTATTGTTGTTGAAGGATTATGTGTGCAGGACGCATGGTAGACAGAGTCTTCTCAATTTTGTCCTCATCACTTGGTTCCTTCTCACAAAATCTCAGCTTGGAACTGATTTTGTGCACAGCATGGTTGAACTCTCCAACAGTTTTGAAATCCTGTATGCGGAGGTGGTTCCACTCATTGACAGCCTCTGGAAGGACAACTGCCTTTTGCTGTTCATACCGTGTCTGTAGAGCAAGCCAGAGAGCGCGTGGGTCCTCTTCCATCAGATACTCAGCTTTGAGATCAGGATGGATGTGGTTCCTTATTACAAATAAGGCACTGTACTTGTGGGTATCAGACAAGGGGTCTACACCCATCTCAGGCGGTGTGATCGCCGAGTATAATCCGCGCAGCGATAGACTCACTTTGAGATCCATCGCCCATGTGGGGAAGTTGTTGCCATCAAGAGCGAGGGACTCGAACTCTTTGGCGGCTAGTTTGGTAGCCATGATGCCTACATGTGAGTATGCATAGATTTAATTAAAATCCAAGACATGGTTGTAATAATTGAATACAAATGCAAATAATCAAGGTAAACTTGAATTGAAATAACGGGAATTTTTCTCGATTAGTGGAACAAAAGGTAATCACCATGAGGGTGTATACCATAATTTTATTATTTCACGTCTAGATGTAATCCTTGTATGTTCATAGTCGAAACAAAGGTGACATCGAGTGAAAAACATATTCCAAATGAGAGAAAAATTCAACCAAACTATTTGCATAAGTACTTGTTATAGGGAATTGAAATAAACAAAACGCATTGAACAAGTACGAAAATTGTATTCATAATGCAAAGTATGTAAATACTTTAAAGCAGTACATCAGATGTCTAAAACTGAAGGTAAATAGACTAATAATTCTGATGTAAATAAAGCAGTAAAAATGCTTCAAAGTAAATACAAATTATTCTGTAAAAGGGAAATATAAAGATAACTACGTTTTGGGCCAAAAACTGAGGTAATTGAGCCCAAAAACGCTATTTTGAGTCCACCAGACCCAGGCTGAAAGCTCGCAGGCCCCAACCTGGGCCTGGGCCGGCCATTCGGCCCAACAGGGGGGTGGAGGGGGCGCCACCAGCGGTGGTCCACCCTCGTGGGCCCCATAGGCACGCGACCCGAAGACGCGCGGAGGCCGAGGCTGGGCGCAGAGAGGCCCGGCGGGCACTCGGCGGCGGGGCGCGAGGCCGCACCGCGCGTGCGCCATCAGAGAGCCGAGGGAGGTGCTCGGCCTCTCCTCCGCTGGATCCGCGTGCCGATAGGTGCTGCCTCCGGCGTGTCTCCTCGGCACCGGCCAATCTGTGGCCGCCCCCCCCCCCCCCGAGGCGCTCAGGCCAAGTTGAGGGACCTTCGTGCAGAAGGCCCATGGGGCACGCTAATCCACGTCGGGATAAAGCGTGGGCGAGGTGGAGAAGGAGGAGGCGGTGGTGGTGAAGCCACCGGGGAAGCCGCTGGTGGTGCCAGCGACGAGTCGGCGATCACGTCGAAGCTAGCGGACGGGCTGCCGACGACGTACTCCGTGCAGGACGGCTCGCTCGCGCTGTACGCCACCGCACTGTACGCCGGGCATGGGCCGAAGCCGTGCAGCGGGCAGAAGTACGGTGCGGGCAGCGGTGACGCTGGTCCAACCGGTGATGCCGGCGGTGCCGCCGGTGGTGCCGCCAGAGGTGCCGCCGGAGCTGGAGGCTCCGGAGTGGGAGCCCGCGGTGGTGACGGCGGCTGCAGTGGAGCCGCTGCCGGCGCAACCGGCGGTTCCTACGGTGGTGCAGGGACCACTACGTCGTCGATGGCACGACGGCGGTCAGCCCGTCGTCCTCGAGGGAGTCCGCGATTGCGAGAAGCCCGCTGGGGGAAGCCCCTGCGTGCGCCTCGACGGCGGTTGCCAAGGCGTTCGCCAAGGATCTCCCGGAGGTCGTCGAAGAGCGTCGCTTGGACGCGGTGGTTGGCGAAGCTTACGTCAAGTGTGATGGCACGTTGGTATGCCATCATCACAAGCTGAAGAACGAAGGAGGCAGAGGGAAGATCGCGGTGAGTCGCCATCGTTACCTCTGCGATCGTAGCTCAGTTGGTAGAACGGTGCTGATAACGTGTTGTAATTGGAATGACAATGTAAATGACAATTGAGACAAGAATATGTAGTGTCCTATTCTTTTCCATTGATCCACCATGGGTATATATACAAGGTCCTCCATGGAAATTACACAAGGGAATAATACCCCATAAAGCCTCATAAACATGTTAATGAGAGGGGGTAAATCCTATTGTAAATAGAGTCATGATGGTGGTCTATTAAGGAGGAGATTAAACACCATTAGTAGTATTGTAACACCAACAACAAGGTCGCAGTTGCTGAGCAGTGCTTCGGAGATTTTATAATCTTTTTCCGAGCAGCCAAGAGAATGACGCAGCATGTTGTTTAACACTGTAGCATTATATATGGACCGTTGACTGTGAAATCAGACGGCCACAGTAGCCCCTGCATTTTTTTCCCTTTATCTCCGTCGCAAGAGAGTGTGTAGACTATTTGTAGGTGAGGAGGCTTTGGTGTTTGTCTGTTTGGTCTGCACTCTGCACTGCCCACACCTTGTCCTTGCTGCCGACAGATGTGCTGGGAGATTTGTTTGTCGACCCCGAAAGATCTGATGGGAGATTTGTGCGTGGACCGTCCACCCCTGCTTTCTTGCTGGAGGATATTCGCATCATATGCTCGCCCAGCCTCACTCACCTACGAGTACTGCTGCTGTACAGTATACAACAAGTGCTGGTTTGTAGCCAGCCCTAGTCTCCTAGATGCAGCATTTGCACAGTTGGATCAAACAGAACATGGCTTAACCCAGGATTCAAGTTTAAATTCCTGCTCGTCGTCGCCTCAATTCAGTATGCTTTTTTGCATCCGCGCGCGCATCAGAAGGGTACACGAATCATCCCCACCAAATGGGCATGAAAAAAAAACAGAGAGAAAGAAACAATCGAAACGAACGAGATCAATGGCAATGGCAAGAGTGGCAATGGCCGCTCTCCCGCGTCGCGCTCGCGCAGGGGGTCCGGGGCCCGGCCTGGAGCGCCGCCGCCGGGGGCACACCGCAGGCTATCCGGAGCTCCTCGTACCTGCGGAGGTCGAAGCCCCTGGCCTGCATCACCCGCTTCTGCTTGGCCGCAAACCGGCTCTCGAAGAAGCCTTCGAACGACGGCTCCTTCTTGGTCCGGAGGAAGAAGGCGTAGCCGGCCATGAAGTACATGGACGTCACGTAGAAGCAGATGGGCTCCATCACGTCCCACGACAGCTCCCAGAAGGTGAGCCGCATGAACCCGGCCGTCTGGACCACCAGGTACGCCAGCCCGCACCACAGCTCCCGGCGCACCTGCGCCGCCGCGGCCAGGTCGATGTCCGCCTTCTGCGCCTCCATGGCCTTCAGCTCCTCCGCCCTTGCCGGGTCGCTCTCGGCGGCCACGGGCAGCGCTTGCTGCACGGGAATGGCCGTCTCGATTGCCTTGACGACCTGCAGTTGTCATCAAACACAAGACCAACATTCTGACGATTTACTTGGCTGCTCTTCTTTTTCAAGGGAGATCCATCAAAAGAAAGAGCAATAATGCTGACAAGAGAAGATTGCATGATTGCAGCCATGTAGGCCCAAATGAAATGCAAATGCCTCAAACTTTGGATGTTATGCAGTAGTTAAAAAAACAACCCCTTCAAGATAAATGCAAATGCTATTATGTTTTTGGAAGTACGAAACTGTTTGCCTCATGGTCTGCTACAGAAACAGTCTGCATAGGTAAATACTAATGCACAAAATGACATGGGATTGGCTTGTGCAAGATAAGATTGTTTAATTGGACATGGAACATGTATGGGATACGCCACCAACATCTATGAAAAGGCCAACATCAAGTAGACGGTACCATGTGTAAACAAAAAAATGCAGTTCATTAGAGTAAATCGTGTAAAAGAGTTTTCAAAACTGTCCTTTTTTGCAACAGCCCAACACGGCATCACCACTATCATGGGGGCACAAATTGACAAATTGTCTGGCTGTAGCCACCGAACGACTAGATCAAGATATACTGTATATCTTTTTTCAAAAAAAGAAGAAAACGAAAGGTGCTTATAGTGCTGCCCACGAGTGCTATGACCTAATCTTGCTCACATGCCATGTGAAGTGTTCACCAAACTTTGTTTCGGTCACCCGAAACAAAAGAAAAGTAGATTAGCCACAACTTTGTAGTGCTGCATTAGTATTCTATTATTAAAAAAAAGGGATTCTAGCAATAGTAAGTTACTACAGTAACTAAGAACAACATGGCATGATAAACTTAGGATGTAACTCAAACAGAAAAAAGGTGAAAAAAACAGCTATTTCTATCTCATGTAAAAAATAAAACTCTCATAGTTCTTTAATCAAAGGAAAGATATTTTAGTGCCACATATAATAAAACTTGAATAATGAACTTTCCGTGGTTTACCCCCAAAAATCTGGCAATTCTCATACACTACATCAAATTGACATAAACTTGCAAATTAACAAATTTACCCTGCAATAAACTAACTAGTGACAAGGACACCACATGATAGGATAGTTGGTGTCAGTGCGAGAAATAGCAAATGTACTGGTAAAAAAGCTATTGGGCATATATGTATTACAGCTTTTTTGGCTATATGCAATAACAAAAATTTTAAACAGTTGAAAGGTTCATCAATTCAACGACCCGCCACCACTGGCATGTGAATGTGATGGGGCTACAACTGTAAATTGCCAAGCAAAAGAGTATACTGTAGTTACCAAATGAAATACTTTTTTTCCAAAATTAATGGTGCCCAGAAGAGGGCCAGGTGAATTCTCCTCATGTTCATTCATCGGAGTCAAGATTCAGAATTCCTTTTTTTTTCAATCATGAGGTGTGCCCTCTCAGATTTGGACAGAGGGGGTTAAATTTAGGTTTTTCATTTTTTTCTTGTGGTTTTGAGAGAAGAAAAACTCCCATCTTGGAGCGGAGTAAAATTGCCCAAACTTTGGGTGGCAACATCTCTTATTATCGTTTTAGAACAGCGCCCTTTCTTTGAATCTTTTCCTGTTGGGAAACATAGAAAAAAACACGCGGAAAGTCTCATCAGATCTCTGTGGTTTCCAAAAGAAATCTCTACCCGGTCACCCGGAAAGAAATTATCAGCACGCAAGAGAGAAGTAAAGAAACCAACGTGTCTTTTGTCTTTAAGACATCGTATAACTGCAAAAGCAAAAGCTAGACAAGGGAAAAAATTGAAGAGGAATCATCAAGCAACATTAAGCTGATGGATGGATTTGAAACGAGCAGTATACACGTAGTATATAGATAAGCAGATGGGGGCGGCGAGAATCGTACCATATCAGGCCTGAGGAAGACGGTCTTGCCGAGCACGATGACGGATCCGGACTCGTCGAGCGCGCGCGCGACGGAGGGGCCCGCGTCCGGGCCGGCGGCGTCGCAGCAGAGGCGCAGGAAGTCGGCGTACGGGACGGCGCCGGCGCCGGACGCCCGAATCCGCGCGCGCGCCGCCTCCATCTGCGCGGCGCGCAGCACCTTGCGCGCCTCCTCCACCGTGAGGCTCGCCGCGGGCAGCGCGGCGTCCGACGGCTCCCGCCTGGCCAGCGCCGGCGCCGGCGCCGGCGCGGCGGGCGGCACGAGGCCGTCGAGGTTGATCCGCGGGAACGCGAAGCCGATCCCGAGGTCCCGGATCCGGTCGCCCAGGGGCATGAAGCGGTCGGGCGGCACGGCGGGGCGGAACGACGGCTGCTCCTGCAGGAACCGCCGGAGCCCGAACGTCGCCGGCGACGGCGACGACGCAAAGCGCTGCGCCACGGCTCTCCTCAGCGCGGCCGCCATTGCTGCTGACGCTGCTGCTGCTTAATGGGCGGGCGCCGAGCCGAGGTGGAGAAGGAAGGATGTGAACGGGCTGTAATCAATCAATCGAGGTGGGGTGGATTTTGATTTGAGGGAGGTGGGGGGGATTGCAGGCTATTTATACCGCCCACGCGACGATGACAAGGACACGAGAGACGGCAGCAGCCGTTTGCCCGTTTGCCCTCGGCTCGGGTTCAGCTCGCGTTCCTATTCCTACTTCCATCCAACACGGACACGGGTCTCATCGGATCAGCACGGGTAATTCGGTCCTGCCCTTTGGGAGCCACCTGTAGTTTTCGTCAAAAATAGTATACTACGGGTGCGTTTGGAAGCGCTTCGTGAACGAGATTCTTTAAAAAAAAATCATTCTCTAGTTGTAAAATTTTTTTTTCAGCGAGAAGTAATTCTCTGTTAATTTTATAAAGTTATTCTCTAAAATAAACTAAGAGAAGAGCTGTGAAAAAATAGTTTCTTCTAATTCTATAAAGTAATTGTCCACCTTAATTTTGAGAGATTATGCTAAATAATTAAAGTGAATTACTTTCAGTCACGGAATCACTTAACCAGAAAATCAAAAAACACAACTGAAAAATTAGAAATCATAGCTCTACCAGACGTGCCCTACTAGTACCCATAAACATTACCCCACAAACTCTAGTAGTTCCCATTATACTAAAAGGCACACTTTATCATTCATAAAAAAAAATATTTTTCATCATACTCAACTACTCTCTCTATCAAGAAAAACTATAGCATCGGTGTCCGTTGAAATAGTTCAAATTTGATGAAGTTTACAATAAATACTATTCACATCTATGTCAGTATATTTTATAATGAGTCTAATGATATTTATTTTGTATAGTGAATATTAGTATTTTTATATAAACTTGATTAGACTTGAAAAAAAAGTTTCTTAAGATACGAGGAATGCATTTCTTGTATGGACGGAAGAGTACTATTTAGAACCTAAAGTTTTCGTACAATTAATATCCTTCCTTGTAGATATATTTTCTTTACTACGCTTATTTAAATATTAAAAGATTTGATAGAAATTTTCTTTGCAAACAGTTCAATTCTACGAGGAATTCTTTGAATTTTTTTTGGCTACGTGCACTGAATTTTTCCAATTCAAGGCTAGTGCAGCTAGTTCGTAAGATTTTTTTTTACGCTTCCATTTGAAGCGTCTTAAGTATTTCATATTCATATAGTATGTAAAATTCTTATTAGGCGAATAAAGAAAAACTATCGAGTTCACTGCGCGCGTGTTTAGAACAATCTAGAAAACGTGTGTCGCGAGCGCGTACAGTGCGTTTGTTTGCTTTGTCGGAGTACGAGATGCCGTCCACGAATAAATAGATTTCTATAGTTGTCCTAAGTCAAACTTTTTAAACTTTGACTGATTTTCTAGAAAAAACTATCAAGATTGATGATCTCAAATTTGTATCATTAGATAGACTATAGAGTATATTTTTATAATGTGTCCATTTTATACCATAGATGTTATTACTTTTTCTATAAAATTAGTCAAAGTTTAAAAAATTTAACTGACACGGATTTTAGTAATTAATTCTTTCATGGACAGCTGGCGCCGCGAGTACACTTCGTAGTTCGTGTTTACCATGTGCGTGTTCCGTGTTGGAAATTGGAAATCTCTCTCGCGGACGTCGAGCACGAGGCCATCGTCGTGCAAACGAGTGAACGTACGACTCGATCCCACGTATATAGTACTCCCTCCATATCATAGTAGTTGTCGTTTTAGAAAAGATTAGAGTCAAATATTGGAAATATAAATCATTAATAACTATTAAGTTTCTAAGTTTACAAATATAAAAATTATATAAATAGATTTGTCTTGAAGAATACTTTTATAAAAGTATACATATATATCACTTTTCTATAAATATTTTTATAAAAATAAGAGGTCAAAGTTGTGTTTTGAAGAACGTGTCGTTGTCCTAAACGTCAACTAATATGAGTACGGAGAGAATACTATATACAAGCAGGAGTATACTACTGTACGTTACTGTCGAAAGGCGAACGCTATGCTCACACGTCTACTTGGAGCCCAGCCCATGATAATCGTGCGAGGCGTGGCAAAACAAAAGTGTCACGTCATATATATATAGTAGTATACGTACACGATAAGACGCGTATGGGGTAGTATACACAGTACAAGTTTAAAATTTTAATTAAATTTGCATCTCCACGCAAAAGGTATGGATAATTGGATTGGATCACCAACACCGAATCGAGGTGTGAACGAAATCCCTTTTGCGATAAAATAAGCTCCTCCTTTTTTTTCATATATATATGGTTGGTGCAAGAGAGACCTAGCCACACACAAGAAACTCCATGATTTTTGAGTGCTTTGGTTGAAGCATGTACACGTAAGCAACAATGTCCAGCTATGTTAAGCACAGATTAAAAGACACGTACGTACAGATCAAAGAAACAGTATACAGCGAGAAACGACACAACTCCTGTGCGTTACGGCACCACCCACGCATTGTGATCAACGCCTTAATGTTGCCAAAACAAAAATTACTAGCTTGTTCTTAAAATCGATTTCCGTTCTTTTATTCTTATAAATCATGTTTTGACTTATTTTCTCTCACAGAATACTATTGAGATAACCACTAAAGGTTTCCAATAAAAACGGGCTTTAGTGCCGGTTCTGCACCCGGGACTAAAGGTTTCGAATAAAAACAAAAAAATATTGTGGCTGTGGAGATTCAAACTCAAGACCACACAATTAGCCTTCACGTGTGTTACCAACTAAGCTACATTACACATGTGATAGAATATGATACTTCTTCTTTTTAAATTGACTCTGGAAGGACCTTTAGTCCCTAAAAAACCTTGACCCTTTAGTCTCGGTTGCCTCGAGGAAAAAGAACCTACCAACCGGAGTAAAGAACTTTTAGTCCCGAACACAAACAAAATCCGAGACTATAGCCAAATTTGTCTATCGTCGTTGCAATCATCCACCAACAGCACGGTGCCCGCCGCGGATGCACTCGGCCATCATCAGGCAAGACCCAAACCTCGATCTCCTAGCTGGCCTTGCTTAGCAAGTTCAGTATTTTATGGCGAGCATCCCAACAACTTGGTAAAAATCACTTACTAAATCTTGAGTTTTAGCAAGTTGCTATTTTATTTGGCAAGTCAAAAAAAGACTTCTCTCCAACAAGTTGTTATTCTTACTTGGTAAAAATAGAGGATGACATATGGGACCCGCCTGTCATTGTCCGAGGAGATGGTCTTCCTCCGCCGAAGCACGCTCTGCCGCTCCGCCACCACCGCCGTCCTCCTCGCCCTCCACCTCCTCCTCACCACCGCCTCCGTCGCGCCCTCGCCGTCATCCCTACCGGAGCAGCTCAAGCGCCGATGCAGCGCCCCCGTGGATCCCGCTCCCCGAGGGCTTCTACGGGAACGCCTTCGCCTACTCCGTCGCGGCCGCCACCGCGGCGGAGCTCTGCGGCAGGGACCTCGGGTTCGCGCTGGAGCTCGTGAAGAAGGCCAAGTCGGCGGTCACCTACGACTACCGTCTGTCCGTGGCCGACCTGATGGTGCTCACGGGCCGACCGCTGTTCGTGCTCTCCAGGACGTACATCGTGTCGGACGTCAGCCACGCCGGGTTCAAGAGCGTCAACTTCAGCTGGGGCGAGGCCGTCTACGGCGGGCCGGCGAAAGGCGCCCGCCACTGCTCCTGGCGTTGATCTCGGCGGGGGACGGACGCGGGAGGGAGGCCGCGCGGGCGAGCGGGACGGATACGCGCTCCTTCCGCACTGCGGAAAGATACGCGCGCAAGGGTGGATTTTAGCAACTTGAGAAAAATACCAAGTTGATTTAGAGAGTTGTTGAAGAAGGTTTTTTGTGTTTTTGCCAAGTTTATAAGAATACCAAGCTGATTTAGGGAGTTGTTGAAGATGCTTAATATATATAATGTGGTACTGGAAATATCGGAAGCACTTATATAAATCCTTGTAAAATTAGTGGCATCTATTTTTAATCTTGCAGGTGCCTGCGTGATTCGATTCTTTTGCGCCGAGATATGCCGCCGTTATTGTCGTACGTACCGTGTAAAATGGAGCGGGAAAGATTGCAGCCTCACGTTTCTCGTCCGCGAAGTACAAAGGATCTTCGACGAATATAGGAGTCTATCGCCCCCTTCTTTTCCCTTGTCAACCGGTTTATCAGCGGTACTTCGGTTTATTCTCTCTCACAGAATACTATTGAAAGAGCCGAAACCAGCCGTAAAAACAACCAATCAAACATAATTTTTTTTTCACCTATCACATCAAATATTAAAATATATACATAGAGTATTAAATATAATCTAATTATAAAACTAATTTGTTAACAGAAATCTACTTCGAGAGACGAATCTATTGCGTCTAATTAGTCCATAATTTGACAATATGGTGCTACAGTAAACATGTGCTAATGATAGATTAATAAGGCTTAATAGTTTCGTCTCGTTAAGTATTGTATAGCGGCATAATTAGTTTTATAATTAATCTATTTTAATTAATAGACTAAATTAGTACCATAACATGTCATGTAATATCCAAAAGTTTTTCTCCCCTGCGTCTAAACACAGTATGACCGGCACGGGAAGCCGGAGTCATCTTTCTCGTTATCTCGTATCCATGCATGTCTAGGGATGAGCAAGGGCTTGGCTGCCAGCAGTGGCGGATTCAAGGGGAGAGGTCTGGGGGCTGCAGCCCCCTTGGCCTAAAAATACCCCTATGATTTCAGGTAAAAATAGTATAATTTGTCTTTAAATTAGTCCAAAATTTCCTGCAGACTACAAAAATAATGGAAAATTCATTCAGCCTAAATCATCTTAAAATCTACCAAAAACCTATTGTGGGCTAAAAATACAAGGAAAATTTCGGTCCAAACTCGGCTATCTGTGTATTTAGCCCTCCTCGTGAGTCGATTCTGGATCCGCCCTGTCAAAAAAAAAAAGGCCAGCAAATACGGATTGGAATCCTGTTCGAAATACAGCGCCGTCACCGTGAGAGGACATACAGCTACAGAGGCGCACATACAGAGCCGTGAGAGGACAGACAGAGGACGGTGCCGGATTTGGATTGGAATCCTGTTCGAAATACAGAATAGGGATGAGCAAGGCTTGCATTGTGATTGTGTGGCCTGCTTGATACGTATGTAGTGCAGGCGTGCAGCCTTGTATACTTGCTTTCGTCCATACGGGGCAGGGCATCCAGCCTAGCATCGAAACGCTCTGCGATGGAGCAGTGCAGCACTAGTCTTCTCTTCTTCTACTGTCCCGGCCATATACAGCCTTCCCTGATGCACACCTGCCTACCTCTTCTTTTTCCCCTTTCCATGACAATTGATAAATAAAATTAAAAAAACGATATCCAGATATCCGATGCATCTGGTAAGTTCTTGAGCATCAGGCCTTGTTTAGATGCTACTCCCTCCGTCCAAGAAAACATGCAATTCTAGAATAGTATCACGTTTTAGTATCTTAAATTTAAACAATTATAGATAAAAATATATTAATATTTATGATATCAAATAAATATCATTAGATTGATTACGAAATGTACTTTCATAGCAAATTTTTTTGGATTAATAAATATTAATATTATTCACTAGAAACGTGGTCAAACGTGAAGTACTTTTCTGGACATGCATCCCATAGTTGCATCTTTTTATGGACGGAGGGAGTACCAAACTGTCAACTTTTTTTCACTCTCTCTCCATCACATCACCATCACATCAATGTTTAGACACATGCATGAAGCATTAAATATTAGTAAAATAAATAACTAATTGTACTTTTAGTATGTACATATCGAGACGAATCTTTTGAGTATACATAGTCCATGTTTGAATAAAGTTTGTCAAATAACAACGAAAGTGCTACAGTTGAGAAAAATTCTCATCTTCTCATTCTAAACAAGTCCCCACTCTTTTTTTTTAGAACGGCAGACCAATCTCCATCTCCAATCTCCATCATGCGTCCAAGCTCAGTCTGGACGTGAATCCGGAGCAGCAGCACCACCACACGATCGATCGGGGCTCGTGCGCGCGCGCCCGTCCCATGTCCACCGCCGCACGCAACGCAGCTCGTCAAACCCGACCGACCGATTCCGGCCGCGCGCCCGTCAACCACTTGGCAGGCCACAGGGACCGCTCAGGCCGTCGTCAGTCGTCACGCGTCCGCGGAAAAAGTGCCGGAGCCATCCGCTCGCTGCACCAGGCAGGCACCCGGCCGGCAGGCAGCGGGCGACGGCCTCCAGGGCTCCAGGCTCCAGCGCCGCTTGCGGGCCGCAACTTGCGGTCACCGACGCCACCAGCAACAGGTGTCGCGGGCGCGGCTGCTGAGGCGCTGACCCCGCCGCGCGCGCGTCCCAGTCTCGCGGTCGCGGCCCGTGTGTGCCGCGCGCCGACCCCGCGCGCGCGGGCGTGGGACACGCGGTCACGTCTCACGTCGCGCCACTCACTCGCATCGTATGAACCTGACCGGGTTGGGGTAGGCGGGTAGCTACCCCGACGCCAAACGAACGGGCGCGCTGCGCACGGGGTCGCGAGGAGGAGCCACAAACTTGTTGGAGATTTGTAGGCAGAAGCGTGCTTATCCGGTCGCTAGTGGAGTGGCACAAGATTTTTTAATTTTTATGGTCGAATGACTTTGTGGACAGAGAAAAATCATAAAAACCAAGGATCGGGTTAGTTGTTCGAATTGTGTTTTTTTAATCGAATTGTGTTTTGGAGTAAATGAACGGTGTCCCCCCCCCCACCCCCCAAATCCTTTCATCATGGACTTGGTGCTTAGGCGGCAGGGGGGGATGGGGTATGGCCGATATATGGGCTCGTGTATAAAAGATAAAACTAAAACCGATGTGTTGCGTCAGAATCGCAACAATGCTGGTTCGATGCGCTGCACTCCACTGAGAATAAGCTAGCGTACGTACGCATACGTTCTTTTGGTTTTCTGGAGTTGAAGGGACTTCGTCATCATTAATTTTTTTTCTCTGGCGTATCCTCAACGCACGCACCATATCCGCAGGAAAAAAAACTAATGTGGCTGAAATCTTATTCCAGAAATGTTTTTTTTTGTGTGGGTGGGTGGGTGGGAATGGGGGGATTGTACTGAATAAATCCGGTCATCACGCACGGCATGGCCAAATATATCATCAACGAATCATGAGATATCGCGTTGCGCAGCGGAGGAAGCTAGCGACGACAAAAAAAAAATACGGCGTGGATGATCGAGCGAGGGCGAGCTGCGGCCTTCCCCGGTTGCCGATTTCTCTTTCACGCAAAAGAAATGGATCCAAGGAAACGGGCCCGATGGGTGTGATGTCAACGTGACTCGTCACTCTTTGCGCGGTAGTAGGCCGCTAGCTGTACGTGACACCTGCCCATGTCGACCGACTGCTTTTGCCATGCCTCGGCGGCTCGCCCGAAAAATGTACTGTAGTACTGTACGCTGCTGCTCTTCACCGCTAGCTGGTCTCGCGCTGATAGGCACTAAGGGGTTGTTTAGTTTGGGGAAATATTTGGAATTGACACTGTAGCATTTTCGTTGTTATTTGACAAACTTTGTCTAAATATGGACTAAGTAGACTCAAAAGATTTGTCTCGACATGTACATACTAAAAGTATAATTAGTTAAATTTTTTACCTATATTTAATGTTCCATACATGCAGCTAAAGATTGATGTGACGGAGAATCTAGAAATATTTGGGGGAAATCGGAGAAACTAAACCAGGCCTAAAATCAGCAGAGGGGGTCGATCGAGGAACAGCAGGTTTTCTCCCACTCCAGGGCCCTTTTCCACCGAGCGAAGAGAGACAAACGGCGCGCGGTGAAACGACGATGTGGGGGCTGCTGCTTCCCGGAAGAGCGTTCCCGACATGTTGGTTGCGATTTGCCGGTAGATGCAGATGTATGCTTTGTTTATTTTCCCTCCAATTTTACAAAATTTGTAACATTCCTCGTCATATCAATCTTTAAATATATGCATAAAAAATTAAATGTAGGTACAAAAATAATTAATTATACTTTTAGTATGTATACCTGTCGAGACGAATCTTTAGAGTCTACGTAGTTCATGTTTGGACAAAGTTTGTCAAATAACAATGAAAGTGCTACAGAGATTTATTTTACAAAATTGAGCAACTAAACACACCGGTAGTACGTGTCTACACTCTAACAGTAGGTACGAGTAGGTCATAGGTGCATGAAATACAAATCACCGTTCTCGGTAGCCAGCCAACCTATATAGTGAGAAAAAGACAATCCTACGCAAAAATCACATTGTTTTGTGCGTAGGGGCAGGCGGCAGCTATGTACTGTAGTATGCCGGTGGATGCCGCCACATGCAAGATCTGCGCATATATGCTGCATGGAGTACCATTTCCTTTCTATACACGCGGCATATTCCTCCAAGATATACTCCTACGAGCAACTCCAGCAGGTTTCCTACTTGAGCCCTAATAGCTAAATATGAGTGCTTAGACAAAAAAAAAACACAGCTCCAGTAGGGCCCCTATATTTGGCTGGGTACCCAAATCATCCCCTCATACCCCATTCTCATTGGCCCAATAGCCCACCCCCCATCTGCTGTTGCGTCGTTTCTTCCCTGCGCGTGTTCCCCTTCCTCCGACGGACACGACCACTCTAGCCGTCGCTCCCTTCCTCTTCCTCTGGCGGACGCTGTGCGCATGGCCTCGTCCCTCGGCTCGAGCACACGGCCATGGCGGAGCGTGGCTCGATGCTACCCGAAGCGAGCTCCTCCACAACTCCCACCAGATCCCGACGACGAGCTTCTCCACATTCCCCACTGCGACCTTCTCTGGCCACCGAGAAGAGCAGCCCAGCCTTGCTCGGTCGTCGCTTCCTCTCCAGGCTGCAGCACCTCAAAGCCAGCTTCAACAGCTTCTCGGCCTGCACCTCCGGCCATGGCCTAGGCCAAGCGGGCGCGTCCAGCACGCTGTGCACGACGTCCATCTTCACCGCCTCGCGCGCCTGCTCCGCGATGTTGAGGTCCAGCAGCCTCGTCAGCTTCTGCAGGATCACCAAACCGAACGCGTACACGTCCAACTCCGTGGTCAGCTCGCCGATCATGGAACACGGGTCCATGCCGGAGCCAGACCAACTCATGGCCAGATGTTCTTGTGCGTGGAGATAATACGAGGGGAAGAAAAATGATTTGACTCAATGATGCATGGGTCACATATGTCAATCTCTGCTAATACAGACTTTGAGGGCTCTATTTGGGAGCTACTGCTGGAGTAGAAGAAATTTGTTGGGCCAATAAAAATAGGGTTGAGCACCCAAATCCAAAATAGGGGCCCTGATTTGGGTGCCCCTGCTGGAGTTGCTCTTATATTATAGATATATGCTCCAGTCTAGATATCGCTATTTGTATTTGTATATAATTTAGCCGCTATATTCCGTTATAGCCATTATAGTTTCGTTATTAGCTGTTTTAGAGATATGTCGTTAAGCGTCTTAGTTCGCTATGTAAAATATTGATATGCTCACTGTTAACACGCAGCAGGCTCTTCAAATGTGTGCCCAATGTCTTATCGTCGGATGCACTGATGCGCTAAAATAAGGTGCTTGTTACTAAAAAATAGTTTTGACCGATCCAAAAAGTTTAAATTAGAGTTAACCCTAAATACTAAACCATATTGCTATATGTTAGTCACCTCGTGCAGGGCCACGTCATAACTGCTATTGAGATGTGAAGGAAAGAGCGCGACTGGATCCTTGATGCGAACTGAAAGACGAGAGATGGTCAGTGATTAAGAGGTCGGATCGAACGTTCAGGAGTTACTGAGTTGGAGTACTGCTCGACACTTGGGCTGATGGGTTATTGGGCCATGGCTCGAGCCTCGACCGCCTCCACTTTCTTCAGTTCTTCGTCATCGCGTCATGGGGTCACACCGCGCTACTTACACTGCCGCCATCGGTGACACTAGAGGGAGGAATAATAGAGAGAGATTAGAGACAGAATCAGAACTTTAGATTAAAGAGGCACGGACAATATGATTATATACCTCATAAATATGATAAATATAAATATCTCAATAGATTTTCAATATTTTTATATGTATATTTAATATTTTTAATGAAAAAACATACTATTATCATAAAAAAATAGTGAATTTATATTTTTTTATCTATATAGTTGAATTTTTTATACATATTAAAAAAATCACTGTTCAGGGGGCACGACCCCTGCTAGCCCATGGTTCCGTCTCTGACAGAGATAGAGGACACATGGGAGGCCCAAAATCACACTATTGTGCTATACTCTCTCCATATAGGAAATAGAAATTATTTTGGACAAGGTTTGAGTCAAACCTTGAGAATATAAATCATGAATAACTTTTAAATTATTAAATTTAGAGATATAAAAATCATATAAATAAATTTGTCTAGAAAAGTACTTTCATAAAAATTTACGTATACCAATATTTTCAAAAAAGTTATGCTTTGGAGCAAGAGTGAAAATCGATGACCCTTAGAGACACTTCCGACCTTCTTTAGTTGAAATATTTATACTAAACGAGATCTCATTTGAAAAAGTAGTATAAATATTTGAACTAAAGAAGGTCGAAGGTACCCCTAAAGGTTACTCATTTGCACCTTTACTTTGGAGACTGTGTCTATTTCCTATATAGAGAGAGTACTAACAATATATCAAAATCTGGCAGATGAAGATGGCGACAACGTGATCTCTAGTTATAAGAGCAGTCCTCTTAGTCATCAAAGTCACATCTACCGACATCATAGTATCAAAACTACTCTGCCCCTATAATAAAAAGGTAAATGACGACTTCTGTTACAAACGTGTGTACTCCCTCCGTCTCCAAATTAGTGTCGCCGTTGATGTGCGTGCCACGTGTTTGACTCAATTTGTAGAAAATATGTGCAATATTTACATCTTCAAATAATTTTGTTAAAAAACTAGATGTAAAGATCTTTCCGATGATACTAATTACTTAGCATAAATATTAATATATAATTGCCGGCAACTTTTTCTCGGGAAGCGAGACCGATACTTATTTAGGGACGGAGGGAGTATCTCCTATATATGCATGCAGGTGCACAGCTTCCTCGGCATACACCTGCCGGATGAGCACATAAGGTTTTGGTATTTTATCACCCGACAAGTGAATTTATACGTACACAACTCTGCTCTAGAAAAACGATGATAGCATCGAAAGACACAAGGAATTATACTAGTTCACACTGGAGTCCTACATCCAATCTCAGAGAGAGAGAGAGTATGAGTGTGTGTCAAAGGGTGATACTACAGGTAGAGCTGCTTATATAGCTGATACTGCTTATACTAGATTAATACTCCCTTCGTCCCTGAATAAATAAATTTCTAGAGTTGTCTTAAGTCAAACTTTCTTTGACTGAATTTTTAGAATAATACATTAAGATTTATGATATCAAATTAGTATCAATAGATACATTATAGAATATATTTTCATAATATGTTCATTTTATAGATATTTGTATTCTTTTCTATAAAGTTAGTAAAACTTTAAAAAATTTAACCGGCACGAATTATAGAAATTGATTTGTTCAGGGACAGAGTGAGTATTGGATTAAAGAAAAATCTCAAAGGGTGTTGGACTAGTTTGCACTTCCTCAAATCGTGGGTGAGGGTCCACCCAATGTGTGATATACATGTAGAGCTATCCTACCTTCAAATGAGCGTCAGGTCTTGTTTAAATTCCATCAAACTTTCAACTTTTTCACTCTTTCTCAATCACATCAATGTTTGGACGTATACATGAAGCATTAAATGTTGGTAAAATAAATAACTAATTGCACAGATTAGTTATAAATTACGAAACAAATCTTTTAAGTCTAGTTAGCACATGATTGAAAAATATTTATCAAATATAAACAAAAGTGCTATAGTAGCAAAGTTGAAAAAAATTCAGCATCTAAACAAGCCCCCATTTTCAAGGTAAGTAAGCTATCCGGTCAATATCAGATGCTTATGTAGAAGCCATTCCTCGACTTACGTCAGTTTCAGTGCAACCCAATCACCCTCAAATCTGCTACCTTGAAGTCTGAAACTGAACTCCCTGTTTTGTGTTTTCTGCAGGTGAATTGAACTGAGAATTTGGTTGATCAGTGCATAACTGCATATGATGCATAATTTCTGTCAGTATAAACTGGGTACCTGCTTAGGCCAAGGCAGCATAGTTACTCTGTCTTATGTAAAATAAAAAGAAAAATAGTGGTTAGGTCATAGAAAAAAAAACTTCTACGTAATAAACATGTTAAGGTTCTGAAGTAACCATAGTCATACATGTCGTGAATGATTCGAAAGGCCGGATCAGACGCGGCCAGGCTCCTCCTGGAATTTTTTTTACATTTAATCCTTTTTAAATAAATATTTTATTATTAACCCTTCCTGAAAAATATTTTCAGGCGGTAGCCCTTTTGGTCGCGCCAGGCCGACTGGCGCGACAGTGGCACTCTGTCGCGCCAGTGCTGTTGGCGCGACAAAGGCGCCACCGTGTCACGGCGCTGTTGGCCGCGTAGGGGTGGTGGCCCGCCTGTCGCGTCAGCCGCGCTGGCGCGGCTGCACTAACGGCGTAACGGCAACTTTAGGGTTTGGAGAGTCCGTTCCGTGGCGGGTCCCACCCGGTCGCACCAGCCGCGTTGGCGAGACGGGTTAGGGTTTGCGCAGCCCGTTCGGCGCCTGGTCCCACCCTGTCGCGCCCGCCGCCCTGGCGCGACAGGGCGAAATAGGCTCGGGCCCTTGCTTTTTCTCTCTCTCTCTTTTTTCCTCTCCTCTTCTCCGCCCGCGCCCTCCGCCGCCGCCGCCAACTCCCGCCGGCGCCGCCATCTCCCGCCGCCGCCGCCATCAACTCCGGCGAGGAAGGCGCCGGCGGCCGCCGCCAGGCACCCTCGCGCGGGCAGCAGAGCACGCCGCGGCCAGGCACCATCGCGCCGAGCACCTCCGGCCGCCACCACGTTGTGTCCGGCCATCACCGGCGGCCGGCCGGTCCGCCACGGTCCTCCTCCCTCATCCTCTGCTCAGTAGTGAAGGTAAATCCCTCATTTTCTTCTCCGATTTGACCTAGTTCTTGATGAAGGTTAGGGTTGGGTTAGGGTTATAAAAAAATTAATTGAACTGTGATTGTTTGAAGCGTTAATTGTTACAATGTGATGCGTAGATTCGGTTTGTGCTATGCTCTACCTATGGATTTTGCCGAAACTAGATGTTGCATGGATATATATAGTGGGTGCATGAAGGATTTGGTTATGTAGTGGAATGTGGATTATTTATTTTTTGTTAACTGTTGCTTGAAGTATTTAACATATGTGGAATTGAGGCAAATAAATAGTTTATGTTTTGTAGATGGATCGGTTAGTGAGATTTTTTGTTGGCGGCAAAGTTAAGGAAAATGGAGAGTTTGAAAGCATGAATGAGCAAGTGCAGTTCTTTAGCAAAGCACCTAGTTTTGATACTATATTTAGGCACTGTCGCAACAAATTTGGTTGCCCGCTAAGTTTGAGAGGTAGATTTGATTGTGGAAAGGACAGAGCCCACTATGTGTTCATGACTTTGTCATCTGAGGAGGACTGGAGGAATTACATTGAAGTTGTGAGCAATAGTAGTGTTAGGTGCTTGGAAGTTGTTGTGGAGAAGGTTTGTAACCCAAATGTGATGTCTGTAGAGGATAGTGCAGCGTTGGAGGCCGTAGAGAACCTTACCCAAGATCAAGATGTGCAAGTTGTCCATGTTAGTGTTGTAGATAGGTCATTGGAGTATGGTTTGTTGAATGATGAGTTTGAAGTGGACAATTTGTTTGATGAAGATATGGATGATATATCAGATGGATCAGATGATGCTGAAGATGGTGTAGCTGGCGAAGATGACTTCATTTCTTCGCCAAGCACCTCGGATGATGTGCTGGAGCCAAAGTATAGGACTGTTCCTAGTAGTAGCTCTGATGAGAGTGATGGATGTGAAGTAAGGTTCACGGAGTTGTTAGGAGTTCCAGTTGACGGGTCATTGCGAATGGAGTACAATGACGCCGAACTAAGTCAATTGAAGGCTGTCCATGTGGTCGTACCCTCAGTACCAAATTTCATGGATATTAGCATGGTTGACGAGGCTATATGTGACACAGGTTTGTCGTTGTTGGATGATGTCGTGGTAGATAACGAGGAGGTGCACATTAAGAAGGGAATGTTGTTTGATAGTTTGGAGCACCTCCAACACTTTGTTATGGATTATGCAGTTAGGTTTCATAGACCTTATTATGTCACCCACTCAGACAAGAAGAAGAGGTACACAGTCCTTTGCAAGCAAGGTTGTGAATGGGGACTATGGGCTCGTAGAATGAGGAATGAAAGTGGAAGATTCGCAATGTGAAGCAACCTCATACGTGCCGATCAACGAAGCCGAAGGGTTCACACCCTCAAAACACCGCACGATACCTTGGTCGTCGTCTTGTTGGCCTTGTAAGGGCCGACAGTGACACATCGGTTTCTAGCATGATTGAGAGCATTTTTGGCATGACTGGTTATAGAGTGAAGTACTCAAAGGCCTGGCGAGCAAAGCAACATGCAATAGAGTTGTTATGGGGCGATTGGAAAGATGCGTACAACCAAGTTCCAAGGATTCTAAATGCAATGAAACACTTCAATCCAGGGCTTAGGTGGGTGCCGATGGCCGGTCGCATTATCACAGACGTCGACGACATTCCTAAGCATGTTCTTCATAGAGTGTATTGGTTTTTCCCTCAGTCCGCGCAGGCTTTCAAGCATTGCAGGCCAATAGTACTTGTCGATGGCACATTCCTTACAGGAAAGTACAAGGGGGTGTTGATGATTGCTGTAGGAGTGGATCCAGACAATCAACTTGTCCCTTTAGCCTTTGGCTTGGCGGAGAGCGAGAACAATGACAGCTGGTGTTGGTTCATGAAGCTTGTGAGACAGAATGTTCTCACTTGTACTTCAAGCAAGATATGCATGATATCCGACCGTCACCACGGGCTTCTCACAGCTGCGAAGGAGCATGTAGATGGTCGTCCTCCTCTTGAGCACCGATGGTGCATGAGGCACTTTGCAGCCAATATATGGAGAAGGCAAAATAAAAAGGAGGTGGTGCAGAAGTTGAAGTCGCTATGTGGGTGTCGTAGTAAGGAGAAGTTTGATGAAAGACTTGCTGAGTTACAAAAGATGTTGAATGGAAGGGCGAAGTTATGGCTAGAGGATCAGATGTCTTAGAGGGAGAAGTGGGCTCTAGCATACGACGACGGAGGTGTGAGGTATGGTGTCATGACCACCAATGCATCGGAGTCCTTCAACAAAGTGTTCAAGGGCATCCGTGCAGTCCCCGTGTCAGGAATTGTGGAGTACTCATTCAGGAAGTGCAATGAATACTTTGTTAATCGATGGAACACAGCTAAGTTGTCGAAAGACAAATGGGGTAGGGCCGGTAGAAAACACCTAGACCTTTCAGAGGCCATAGCTTCTAACCAAGTTGGCGAAGCCTATGGGCCTTCTAGATTAGTGTACAATATACGGTCCACCGGAGGTACCAATCCCGATGGCGAGAAGTATGGTGGTCGAAACTACAAGGTTGACCTTGAGAAGGTGGAATGCACATGCAATATTCCGCAGTTGTTGCATGTGCCTTGTTCCCATGTCATGACTGCTTGCAAATATAGGGGCCTCGATCACGAAACTGACAAGTTCATGTCACGTACATACCTCACGTCAAATACACTTAAAGTGTGGGAGGCAAGCTTCGAGCCTTACCTAGATCCAACGCAATGGCCTGAATATTGTGGGTTGGATTATGTTCCAGACCCCGACCTTTTGAAGACCAAGAAGGGTAGAAGAAAGAAAAAGCGGCTACGTGGAGTTATGGATGAGTCCAACGGTTATGGAGACGACATGTATGGTTTTGGAGACTTTGATGAGGCCCCTGCACAAGTTCGTTGCTCCAAATGCCACAAAATGGGGCACACAGCGGCTACGCATAGTAAGCATAAAAAGAAAAATAAATTAGAACATGTCAATGCTACTAGAAATGGTACCCTAACTATAAGGGTAAGTTTTCATCCCAATTAGAACATATTAACTTTATATGCTTAATTCAAATTTTGTTTAATGCATTATCATTCTAATTTGAACAATTCTGCTATTCTAACTTGTTTGGAACATAATTGCAGGATGGCGCATCCACAGTACCCCCTCCTTCAGAGTTACTACAACAAGGAACATCGTGCTAAGTTGATACTTGAGGATGGGAGGGTAAGTGATATGCAATTTGTCCCTGTTGATAGAACATGGTGTTTGTTAACTAACCTTTGCTAACGTACCTAGTCTTGTGTTATTGTTTTGCTTTTAGGCCTTGACCTCGCTTCGTCCACACACGCACCATCCCTTGAATTGGGATGAGCGATATGCCCCGTACCTAGCTAGGGCGGGGTTCCTAAGTCTGGCCCGGGTTATCAACGCTGGTCTCCCAGACCTTGACGGCCCCCTACTTTCAGCTTTTGTGGACAGGTGGCGTCCTGAGACTCACACATTTCACCTTGCTTGCGGGGAGATGTCAGTCCTCATGGAAGACGTTGGCATGTTATTCGCTCTTCGCTTGGGCGGCCCTTGTGTGAGTGGTACCACCATTCATGAGGATTGGAAGCAAATGGTGGAGGAGTTCACGGGGGTTCGTCCACCTGACGCTGTCGAAGGAGTAAAGGAAAAGAAGACTTCCGGTGTGAGCTCGCATTGGTTGAGGCAGCATTTTGATGACTGTCCTCCAAATGCTGCGGAAGAAGTGGTTGAGAGGTTTGCTCGTGTCTGGATGTGGCACATGGTGGCTAACTTCCTATTTCCCGATTCTTCGGGGAACACAGTCTCCTGGATGATGCTACCACAGTTGCGTGAGCCATGGGAGAACATTGAGCAGTATAGCTGGGGCTCCGCCACTCTTGCTTGGTTGTACCGGCAGCTCTGCGACGCTTGCAGGAGAGGCAATGCTACATCAAATCTCGGAGGGTGCACATATTTGCTTCAGATTTGGATTTGGGAACGCATTCCTATCGGTCGTGTATTTAGAGGTGAAGTTTGGGTAAGTTGATCGAGTTCTTTTTCTCATTCTTATAACTATTTGCATCATCATGTGAACTAACTTGTTAAATTTTGTAGCCTTGGAATCATCAAGATGCTCGTCCACCTGTATGCTACCTTTGGACCCAAGTGAAGTCAGTTCGAGGTCAGCCACAACGTCGCTACGTCCAATACTCCAATGATTTGGATGTGCTTACTTTTAATCAGGTACTTTGTTCATACTACTTATTGTTTTTCCTAATCATTATTCGAATATATTGACACGATCTCCTATTTTCATTACTTACCAGGTTGAATGGAGGCCATATGAAAGGGCTGAGATTCAAACGCTCAATATCTCGACTGTTTGTCAAAGGGACATGGAGTTGTGGCGCAGCAATGTACCAATGACCTTTTACTATGTCGTGGAGCACCACCTGCCGCCGAGGGTCATGAAGCAGTTCGGGAGGAAGCAAGAGTTCCCTCTAGAGCACCAGGGGACAACTCGACAGTTGCACGAGTGAGTTTGTTGAGTCCATTTGATCGTCGTTGACCCAACATCCCATTCTCGTTGAGTCCATTTTGATGTAGGTGTTCGAGGAGGAAAAGGTTCTGTGGACAGAATTGGCTGACGAAGCACTCGACATACGTGGCTGAGTGGGAGTCGAGAGAGAGGGTGTATCCTACCAGTGGTCCATGGTCCGTTGAAAGGGAGTACCGTGAGTATTTGGTGTGGCTCCATAGGTCCACAAGAATCCGAGTGCACCCTCCTTTCTCTACCATTCCGATCACCGAAGGAGACAGTGACGATGATGACCCGTATGACGAAATAACAAGGCTAGGAGTGCAGCCGCAGCGAGCTCCACTACAACACTACATGGTAAGCATCACCATTCTTTTTTGTGAGGGTACTCATGACACCAAGTTATAGTAATTGTGCATTATGTTTAGGCTACACAGCTAGGACACTTGTCAAATGAGGCCAATGTGTACCTTGGACAAGCGGGGGGGCAAGCAAACTCCCTTCTAGCTGAGTTCTCACAGGTATTTAGGAAACTCAATATTTTTGGAACTCAATATTTAGGAAAGTCTATGTTTATGAAACTATATATTCTCTTTTTATGTCCATTCATAATTCTCGCAGAAAGTGATGAAAGCTTGTAAAAGAATGGCGCGCAAAATGAGTTGCTTGAGGGCCGAAGACCTCCAAGTCCCTCAACCACGTCTAACACTCCAGACCTCAAGTGACATACCTGAAAGCTCTCGTGGACGTCCACGTCCCGACGACGATGACGACGATGAGGAAGGCGACCCTACATATGACGAGATGGGAGGCTCTCAATTGGGTGATGCACCCGATCCGACTCAGACTCAGGTGCATATTTTGACACACATTTAATACTATTACTCCATTTCAAACTATTACGCCTGTTGTATGCAGACTTCACAGCCACCCACTCGCCGGGGGCAAGGACGCAATGTGCGTGGACGTGCACGTGACCGCTCGGACGTCGGCGCGACTCCGAACATCCAACCAACACATCTAGGCTGCCAGCGTCGACCTCGTCATCCTTTCTCCCCATCTTAGTCTATGTGAAAGCTTTGGACCCTTTATGTGTTCTATTATGGACAAGACCTTTACGTGTTGTATTATGGACTCTAAGTGAAGACCTTTATGTGTTATATTATGGACTCTAAGTTAGACTTTTATGTCTTGTACTCTCTAAGAGAAATTATGTGTGGACAAGTGAAATTATGTTTGTGTATGTGTTGATAATGTGCTCATAATGTCTATATGTGCTCATAATATGTTGTAAGGACTGATAATGTCTATATGTGTTCAGATTTTTAAAATCCAGATTGGCCAGTCGCGCCAGCCAGGGTGGCGCGACAGCCATTTGAACAGTGCCCGAGAACGGCAAAAACACTGTGCGTATGGCTGTCACGCCAGGCAAAATGGCGTGACAAGCTTGTCGCGCCAGCTAGGGTGGCGCGACAGACATTTGAACAGTGCCCGAGAACGGCAAAAACACTGTGCGTATGGCTGTCACGCCAGGCAAAATGGCGTGACAAGCTTGTCGCGCCAGCCATGAAGGCGCGACAGCCATTTCTACAGTGTACGAGAAAAGGCAAAACACTGTGCGTATAGCTGTCACGCCAGTCCGCCTGGCGCGGCAGGCAAAAGCCAGAAACGTGCTGGTTTCGCCCAGCAAGAGGCGCGACTAGTCGCGCCAACGTGGCTGGCGTGACAGGCTAGTCGCGCCAGCCAAACTGGCGCGGCAGGCGCAGCCAGATACTTACTGGTTTGGCCCAGCAGGAGGCGCGACTAGTCGCACCAGTGCGCTTGGCGTGACAGGCTTGTCGCGCCAACCCCAGCCAGAAGCTTACTGGTTTCACCCAGCGATAGGCGCGACTAGTCGCGCCAGCGGCGCTGACGCGACAGCCAGGATTTCTGGCTCCAGTGCGTTTGGCGCGACACGCTATTTCATCGTTCTGACGCCTTCTTCATTAGCACCTGTGAGAAGCTAGACTTTTCTTAACGTGACTCTACGGCAAATCCATCCGCTTGGAAGTAATTCGATATTTAACTGGTTGAAATGGGCGTGACCTCGCACTGAAATCCTGAAACTTGAAGAAGCACAACCAAAGAGCTATGCAACAATCTCACATATCACAGGAGCTATGCAACAAAGGAGCTAGGAGTAGTGAGAAGTACAACCAATCAGTCTCTTTTCATTTGGTTCGTGAGTTCATATCACAAGTCCATGAGTTCATATCACATAAATTAGTTCGTACGACATGACCCATTTACATAATTCTTCCATGAACCCCAACCGAAAGTCCTAATAGTCGTCGGAATACTCCGCCTATTCTTCAGGAAAGTTCAGCGGAGGGGTGCTACTTACAAAATATATTACGACCTCCCACAAAAGGACACCCATGTAAACCATCCTAAACCATAACTGAAAGTCCTAATAGTCGTCGGGGGATAGTCCCACGCGTCTTCAGGAACTTCATCATCCGGGTCATAGTCAAAATCCCAAACTTGGCCGCCATAGTCGTCGTCGTCATCATCGTCCTTTGTGACACCCCAATTTTAAGAACAAAATTGGAGCACAATATATGTATGCCAGGATCAATTTTCATACATATATCCACGTCATAGTAAATATCAAAACAATGCTTTTATTAATATATCGAATATTATTACATAAATGACCCTCGGGTCTGAAAGAAAAAGTACAGACTCTCTCGACATCTAACTCTAATGAAGACTCTGAAGTAGTCGCGGAAGTCTGGACTCCATCTCCACAGGAAGGTCGACCGGGGGTAGCGCCATCCTAGTACAGGTCGTCAGGGTCGAAGCCACCGTCCTCTGGATACTCCGGCTCCTCGTGAACGTAGCCACCAGCGTCTCCGTAATCGCCAGCGTCTGGGTGGGGAAGCAGGGGGACAAAGAGGAGGGTGAGTACATCGAAATGTACTCCGCAAGTGTAGAAAATATGTGCTTATGAGGCTAATAACAAAGGTAGGCTGACTTGTTTGACTCAAGCACCTAAAGCGACACACCCTATTAATCCTATTAATCCTATGCACCTATTTACTAGGTTATAGACAGACTCTGTAGTAAAGTAACAACACTCGGAGTCGCACCGAGCAAGACCACACTCGGAGTCACACCGAGTAACCAACACTTGGAGTCACACCAAGCAACCGCACTTGGAGTCGCACCAAGTACCCACACCTGAAGTCCATCAGGCAACCGCACCTGAAGTCCATCAGATGACCCGAAACAGTAACCAGTAACCAACTAATCTCAAAGAAGTCCAAGCCCGCTCGTGACCGTGAGCACGGCTGATATATCAGTTTTACACTCTGCAGAGGTTGCACATCGTTACCCATGAGTCGTGCAGGTCCCGTCACGCTAAACACTGCCAAGGTGCATAGCAGGTTGCACTGCAAGGCCTTTACAAAGTCCCTCCAAGTCTGTGTTACACGTACTCTAAGGTTTCTCCCATGTCCATAAGTCAAAGACCCCAAGGGACCCCTCTTGAGCCACTAAACAAACCCCGTGTAGCATAACTTAGAGGATACTAATTAATTAGCCAGGTCCAGCCCGTCCAGATCTCATGGTTGCGCTGTCAAGCCGGGTTACATGCTCTGAGAACCGGGTCCTAGGGATCCAGGCAGGATATGTCTAGCACGAGCCCCGAACCAAAAACCAAAAGCAGCTGCTGAGTCCCACGGCACAAAACCACCAATACGGTTCCATCCTGCCGGATTTACCTAAACCATGTTTCTACAAAAGTTACCATGTTCACATTCGTTCCATAGTTCATTAATCAAGATTATAAACATTTAACTCTCATCCCAACCATGACTGCAGGGCTAAGCAAGACACCTACCCAAAACATCCCAAACAAGCGACAAGGATAATAGAGCAAGATCTAGTAAACCATAGTGTAGGATTCAAATTTGACATTTGCATGCATCTACTGGATCTAATCTACTCTAGTACCAAAAGTAAAATAAAGTGTAGGTGCAAAATGTTCAAGAACACTTGCCTTCGGACTGGGTCGAATCAACTGGGTCGGAAGGATGGTCTGGAGCGTCCTCGTACTCCGCACTCTCTGGCCCAATCAACATACATGGCACATACAAAGCGAAATGAATAACAGTACAACAAACAGTAATAAAACAGTAAACAAATAGATCTACTGCGTAGAGAACAAAATTATGAATCTAACGCAAGTTGAATGGGTTAAAACGGAGTTAAAAACGCAAAAGTTATAAGCATTTGAAGTTGGATGGCAATTCTGTGAATAAATCAAACTCATTTTCGTATTTTAAATAAATAAAAACTGAATTTAAAAGAACTCTGGACCAGGCCTCATTTTCAAGGAAAAACGGGGGCTAGATCAAAAGAAAACGCAGACTCAGCGCATAGTAGAAGTGGACGGCGGGTTGATTAACACCAAGTTGAGGGTCCTTTATGCAAAAGGCGCAGGGACGGTCGGCAGCGCCGGCGCTGGTGACACGTGACGGCGCGTCACTGGGTCGGTGCACGTCTGTGCTGTGGACGGGGCGCACGGCGCTCTGGCTCACGGTGTATGGTGGACCGAGGCCAGCGGGCTCTTCCCCGTCTCGCCCGAGGCTGAGGCCAGCGGGTTCTCCTCCGACTCGCCCGAGGCTAGCGCTCGATTAGCCTCGGCCTTCCTCCTTCCGACTCGCCCGAGGCTAGCGCTCGGTTAGCCTCGACCTTCCTCCTTCCGACTCGCCCGAGGCTAGGATTAGATCGGGGGCGGTCGGCTAACGTGTGCGCCGCGTGGTGCCGACGTGTGCCACATGGCGTACGGGGGTTGGACCGGCGTGCCGCGTGTATGGTGGACCGCTGACGTGGACGGGGTGAACTGTGTCCACGGCGCAGGCGCACCCGGTGTATACCGGTTCGGGGTTTGATCTAATCTCCGCCGCGGAATCAAGATCGGACGGCAGGGAACGAAAAGGGAGCCAGGGGTTACCGCCGGCGGGGAAGGGCACGGCGGCGCCCGGGCTCTACGCGGCGGCGCCATGAAAGGACTCGCCGGAGTTCTCGGGGAGGGGCCTAGGGACCAGTAGAGACCTAGGGGAGAGGCGGAATCGGACGAGGGCCTTACAACGGATCCGTAGACGTGCTTCTCGCCGCCGATGGAGGTTCGGAGTCAGCTGGCAGCGAGGTCGTCGCGGCGGCGGTGCTTGCGTACTCCGGTGAGGTCGCCGACGCAGCGCTCCTGCTCCGATTCGCTTCGGGATAGGTCTCCTGGACGCGGCGCGTGATCGTGAGGCCGAGGGAGGGAGCGACGAGGGCCGGGGTGGCTCTCTGGGACGGGACGAGCTCAAGCCGAGCTCGGTGGCTGTTAATGGCGGTGGCGGCGCGGGTGGGCGAGAGAGGGCCTAGGGTTCTGGGGAGATCTACTTGTAGGTCGAGCGGGAGGGGTGGCGGCGCGATCCGATCGAGTGGGAGAGCCGGAGGGTTCGGAGGGATTGTTGGATCGGTGATGGCCGATGCCATCTGAGCGGACGGGAGGCGCGCGCGGGAGGGAGGGGATGACGACCTGACTGGCGGGTCCCGCCTGTCAGCGACGGAGAGAGGAGGGAGGCCGGTGCGTGGGCCGCGGGAGAGGAGGGCGCGGCTGCTTGGGAGAGGGAGCGGGCCGAGGCCGCGGCTGGGCTGGAAGTGAAGGTAGGGGAAGCCCAAACCATTCCTTTTCCTTTTTCATTTGTTTCCCAAATTCATTTTGAAATCCAAATTCAAATCTGTTTCAAAACAAAACTAATTTGAAAACTTTGGAAACATTTTCCCTAGTTTTTGTAAATAAAACTTGATTTTGATTTTGTAAAATTTCTATAAATCTTTTTATTTGCTTTCTAAATAGAATAAATCCGATTCGCCCTATACGGGTTTAATGAATTTATTTTTCACCCAATAAAATTGTGCAACGGCATGAATGCAACATGACAATATTAAATAAATTTTATTTTCCTCCTCTAATAAACTAGCCGACCTATTTAGTTTCTAAATTTTTAATTACATTGGGGAAAATTAAATCAGGGTGTTACATCCTTCTCCTTAGGGACAGGGAGATGTCCATCATTCGGTGGTGAATCGGGAACTACACAACGAAAATAAGGTAGTGCCAACAACTTTAACAAATGTAAAATGCATATTTCATCCTTGCCAACAAATGAAACAATGATTACCAAATGCAATACTCACACAACTGGCGACTCAATTTCCGTTTTGCAATGCCCTTTTCACGCGCCTTCCAAAAGAAGTCAATCTCCCTCCTTCTCTCTTCATCCATAAAGTCGTAGCGCTCCTTGTTCACTCGCCAGAATCTAATGAGCTCCTCGGGGTCATGCTTGTTCTTGAACTTTTCATCGGTCGCGCGATCAAAGTCAACAGGTAGCATGTTCCACGTCTCCATCGATGGCATGAGCACACTGTACCTAAACCGCACTTGTGACCTGGCGCTGTGGAGTTTCAGTCTCTTCCTCTCACTCAGGTAAGGCGAACGGACAGTCAACTGCAATTCCGCAATTATTTGTCCACGGCCAGGGAAGTCCTCCCAATCGCATGACTTCCCCTCCTCAACAAACATAAATCTATGAGAAAACAAAAGCGAGTACGTAAGCTGAATCAATAATTCTATGGGGAGTTCGAAGAACTCACAAAGCGCTCATTGGGCCCCCCATAAGCATTGCCACAGTAGTGGCCCCAACCAAGCTCGGATGGAACAACTCCTTCGCGAGCCAGGATACCACACTTGCACTTGATGTATGGCATACTCAAGCACGGCCATGACTTCGTGCCAGATACGAAGTCTATGGCATCCTGCTGAGAAGGCCAGTGCGATTTCGGTCTATAGTTGAACTCCTCAAAGTCACATCTTGGGAAACCTCTCTGAAAATGAAAATATTCAGAGTCAAGTGTTATAATATGAAACTCATGCCACCTAGTAAAATCGATTCAACGAAAGAACACTTACATCGTTTTGCTGACCACACCTGAAGAAGGGAATAAACATTTCAGGTTTGCTTGGCTTTTGAAGTACGACAGGCTTGTCACACTGGCAAGTTGGAGGATGCAAAATCCGATACAATGTAGCGTCAAGCTTCTCCTTTGTCGTCATTTGTGGTGGGTTCGATGGTGGACCGACCCAACGAACAAACTCACCATATGGATAGCTCTTCCAGGGGTCGTATGGAAAGTACATGAGGCGGCGATCAAACTCTTCAACACCATCGATCCACTGGTAGAAGTCACATCCAGCTAGATAAACATTAGTAGGGGAGGCGGGACGGCGTCGAAGTTGACAGCAGTAAAAGGCACGCCCAGAAGACTGTGGATGTCTTGACTGCTTCACAAATGCAGATAACCCACACAAGCATTTTGGTGTCGGTTCGGCTGGTGGGAATGGCCCTTTGTCATCATCGTTCGGCGGATGGTGCACAAATTCCATGTTGTTAGACAATGCCATCAAATCTGCGACAACAAACCAAACCATACATACATATTAAATCGAATGGCACCTACACTGATTTTCTCGTACACCATATAAACCCTAAACATTCTAGTCGTATAATAATTTAGCCCTCTATCACACACATTGTGATGGTATAGTGCAATGCAAAATCCAACCATATCATGCATGACAACCATCAAACCAGTAACAAACTCAAACTAGTTCAAATCATACATAGAAATCAATCAACAAAAATACACAGAAATCAGATGACCAAAGAGGCATACCTGGAGCACACGATCCCTACAAACGAGAAATGAAAACCAAACTTGATTTTGTGGACTAAATAAAAAAACAAAAGATTGCAAAGTATAGAAATGAAAGATGAGAGAGCAAGCTGGAGGAAGGAAAAGAAAAAGAAGGACTGGGCTGGCTGGCGCGCTGCATTTATTTGCACCAGTCGCGCCAGCCGCCCTGGCGTGACAGTAGTCGCGCCAAGCCCACTGGCGCGACTACTGTACATGATAGGTGGGACCACTACTGGTGCCACTATCCTCGCTGTGGGTCCCACCTGTCGCGCCAGCCGTCCCAGCGTGACAAAGTGGGCCGTTCGACGCGACAGGTAGTGGGGCACACTACTTGGCCGCCGCTTAACGGCCAGCCGCGCCAGTGCATGTGGCGCGACAGGCGGGCCACCACCCCTACGCGGTCAACAGCGCCGTGACACGGTGGCGCCTTTGTCGCGCCAACGGCACTGGCGCGACAGAGTGCCACTGTCGCTTCAGTCAGCCTGGCGCGACCAAAAGGGCTATCGCCTGAAAATATTTTTCAGGAAGGGTTAAAAATAAAATATTTATTTAAAAAGGATTAAATTTTAAAAAAAATCCCAGACCTCCTCGTGTCAGTGCCTGCCTGCAGCGCGGTCATGGCCGAGCAGCCACAGGCAGCCAGTTCGGCGAACACGGCAAACCACATGACCCGAGCCTGGAATTGTATAGTAACTAGTATCGGAGTGCGCGCCTTTGCGCGCCCGTGTATTTTTACGGTTGTATATTTAGAAAATCGAGTTATGAATAATACTGCAGCATATGAATCATAAAAAAGATGATAGTACTATGTGGTTTTATAGCCACAGGAAACCTGTTAGATTAATAGTACTATATTGGTCCATATATGTTACGTAACATATATATTACATGATATATATAGATATTATAGGTCATAGAGTAGTTGTTTGCTGACAATACTTCACGATGTAGGAGGTGTTTAAAAAGTATAATGACGGAACTTTTAGGCCGACAATTACACACACATTTACATTTACACATAGTTGGCAAAAAAAAGGGCAAAAAACATGGGTAAAAAATCTATGTTAGATCTTTGTATGGAAATAAGTTCAAGGATAGAATTTTAATATAGATATATATTATACAAAAGAACTAAAATACTTCAGTTATTTTTACATGCACCATAACACATTCATTGTGCATAATATTACATGGAGCGATTACATAAGTTTAGCATTGAATAGATATGTCATACAATGAGCAGCGGAAATTTGTTTGGCGGAACTAACATTTCTTGGATGACGGTTGTGACAAGATACACATGTTGCGAATATCAAGGCTAATTTTGAACCCTGAAAGTATGTGGGTAATATAATACGATCATAAGAAAACATGATAACAAACCGGAAGCTAATAGGCATCTAAAGCAGTGAAAATAAGGCTTGGATTATGTGTCTGATTGGGGTTAACAAAGCAGAGTACTGGCTGACTGGTTCGTTACTGGAGGTGTGATGAGAATTATGTGTATGAACTTCAAATTTTTCCTATTAACTTGGTGCATCAAAGAGATCTACAAACTGATAAACCAAAACAAACTTCTATATTGAATAAAGGTTTTTTCCTAGGGCAAAAATTTAGTTATATTACATAAATACTCGTTTCCCCGAACCAGAATCTAGATTTCCCATGTAACGTGGAACTGATATAAGAGCACAATGAAACAATTCATTTCAATAGAAGGTTTATTTCACAGAAAAGAACAGCTATATTAAAAAAGATTTTATTTGGTTGCTCTAAAATCTAGTTCTCCCATGTATTGTGTAACTCGTTTGTAGAGATAGGCATAACAACACTGAAATGATGCATGACTAAGTTGTGGAAACTAAGAGCAAAAGAAAATAAGTTATCCAAACAACAGCTAACCAGAGCAGTTAGGAACTTCATTGGTGACCAAAGGAATGCAGAATGCACCACTGCAACATACCTGAAGTCACACAGATTAAAAAGTTTACCAAGGAAACTGAAGATGATATAGTTTTGCTGACAGCACATGTAGATTAGAAGGAAGCTTACATATGCAGCTTCTGAAACTGTCATAAAAAAATTGAAGGAGAGATCATAAACTATGATAACACGAATAAACTAACATATTATAGGGAGCATAGCCACCCTATGTTTTGTTGTGGAGTAAAAAAATTCTCTCAGTTCTGAGTCGGTCAAATGCTAATATAGCTTATACAACTAAGACAACTCTGGTTTGTATTGTAGTTAAGGTAACCCACATACCTGATGAAAAAAACTGCAAAAATAATAAGTTGTAACAGATAACATACAAAATCTACAAAATCAAGTAAACATGCATGTATCCGTCCGAGCTTTTACCAATTTAGGCTACACAAATAATATGATATAATGAGGTGTTATCTATGTTGTCCAATGATTTCATTTGAAATCATAAGCATGTGGGCTTTAACAAATTTAATGTAAACAGGTCAGTGACCACATCTTGAAACACATGGCCTATGTAGCAAATGAGAGATTGAAACACACTCATTTTTTACACATCACAGTACACATTGATAGTAATAAATTTCTTTGAGTGGTCTCTTATAGACAATTAAGAAATATGCTAATCACAATACACAACAGTAGCTTTTTAACGTGCATATATTTTTTTTGTCTAAATCAACCAAAGCATTAGGCAAATGTCAGACCTGACCAATTTTATTTATTTATGGATCATTAACAAAGGGAAAATATTTTTTTACTCTGGTACTTGTGCATGAGGCAAACTCATCCCTGTTTTCAAACACCTAAATTGCCACGACATGAGATCACAACTTGGATTGGCATTTAATCGAACACCCAAACTACAGGTAGTAGAATGGTAGCAGTACAGAGTAACAAACCGAGCGAATGTTTCATCATACCTCAAGGCGAAGAAGCTACAAGAGCTACAAGAACCTGTCCCCCAAAGCCACAATAATCCTGATTGGCAATTAACACTTTCATTGTACAGGAGCAAGCTGACAACCCGATCACTGCAGTAAATAGACGGGGTCACCTAGTATTTGGGTTGTGCATCAATCAACAGACGACAAATCAAGTCGAGACAGTCTCACCTGGTACCCAGATCGATCTTCTTAAGCAACCTGCAGGATTGGGATGAGGGCTCGCATGGCTCAACCCCCGAGAGCAGAAAGATCTGCTACCGTGAAGACCGAGAGGCCTGTTGGCATGAGCCTCTGCGAGCACTGGGACAGGTAAGGAGAGAGGAGGATTGGGGGAGCGAACCGGCGAGGAAGAAACAGTGGAGCCGGGCGGAGCACCGACAGCAGCCCACCGTGCGTGGGAAGGGTGAGCTGTGCGGCAGCGTGGGCGGTGCGGTCGCGCTGTGCCGGAGCTGGAGTGCCGCCGAGGGCTGGCGTGAGCCTCTGCGAGCACTGGGAGAGGTAAGAAGAGAGGGAGGGGTAGGGGAGCAGACCGGCGAGCGAGGAACCCCGGAGCCGGGCGGAGCACCTGCACAGCCCCAGTGCACGAGGAGGGCGCGCTGCACGGCGGTTGCGCCGTGCCAAAGTTGGCGTGACAGGGAGCCGCTGCTGCTGGGGGAGCTCGTACTGTGCCACCGCTGACGAGGTCCGCCACGCCTGGGGGGCGGGGCCAGCAGCACACAACGCGGGGATGTGTCTGCGGTCATCGGCCGCGCCGAGGATGGACTGGCGAATGACGGCTAGGGTTTCGTCAAGCGCACGCCTACCAGCAGAAGGAGGTAGTGCCAAGGTAAGCCATGGCGGCGGCCACTGGAGAGACCGGAGAGACTCAGCCGCGCGAGTCGGTGGCTGTGGACGGTCACCGGCAAGGCGCACGCACACGCTGCGGCCCCGCGCGTGCCGAGGGCGGAGAAAATGGTGAGGAACTCGATCGGGGAGAAACCGAGGCAGAGGCAAAGAAATAGCGACGAAGCTGATCAGGAAGAAGCCGAGGAAATGAAAACCAGAACCAAAGCGTTTCTATTAGGACGGATGTCGTAGAAGCCGCTACTGCGAAGAAGCTGGTGTCCGAACCAGAAGCTGCGAAGCCGCGCGAGGAGATCTCGGCGGTCGAAGGACGGATCCGACGGGCCTGGCCATTTCGGGCGACGTGGCCGGTGCCTCCGGCGGAGGAGCAGGCCATCCTTGTCTGGGTTAATAGTATAGTAGAAGTGGACGATGATGCTCTGCTCATCTGCTGCACTACTGCACAAGGGGGCATGGCGTGGTAAAGCACAGTCGGTGGTGGTCCGTTGCATCTGCATTTGATCAGCTCGCGTCATTCGTCGGCCGTTCTTTTGGAATCGGCGCCGCTCAGTTCCTCTCGCCGACAAAAAAAGACATGTATGTATACTGTGCACCTCCGTTTGAAAATAGAATATTATCATTCGCACTCCAAAAAAATCAACCTTTTGCAATTTTAGTAATTATATATATTAAAGAATATTGATATTTGTAATACATAATTAGTATTGTTAGATAGATTATTGGTGCACGTATTTTCTACAAATCTCTAATTAAAATTGAGAAAATGTAACCTATATAAATACATTTATAGCGGCTTGTATTCTTGGACGGACCGAGACGACGTCCATTTGCAGCGTGGTCACACTCACACATGAACGTGATACACCCGTGTGGTGTTTTGTGTGGGCGCGGAAAAAATCCAGAGTTTCATTCATCTGACTCTCTATTATTAGCAGTGTCCATCGAGCAAAAGCAACAGAAGATTATTACCCGTGTGGTTCTGCTGCTGCGCTGGCGTGACAGCGCCCGTCAACTAGCTTGTTTCTGTTGAAGATGCGGGCGCGGGTGCCGTGATGGGATGGGATGATCGGTCTGGCCCAGGAGCAGCTGTATCTCTTTGCTCACCTGCATGCGCCACGCCACAGCGGTGGCCGCCACATCTAATCAGTCTGTTGTTTGCTTGACAACACGTGTTAGACGGCCACAGTTTTTTCACAGAGTAAAGTTCGCCACGGTGGTGGCGCCAGTTTCCTTCGCCACAAGTGTGGCGCCGCCACAATCACGATGGCAAAACGAGGCTACAAACCAAACATTACTTTCGCCGATCCCTTTCCAAAGCCCGGCCAAAAGACCCGTGTACTATGTAATAATAATAATGCTCATAGTTCGTCTCCAACAAAACATATCTATCCTATCTGATGCGGGACTCCGAAGCAGATGCTGAAAATTGCCATGTGTTTATTATTATTATTATTATTATTATTATTATTATTATTATTATTATTATTATTATTATTATTATTATTATTATTATTATTATTATTATTATTATTTGTGATGAGAGGGTGTGCTGGCTTAGGGCCCGTTTGGTTCGCGGATGAGCTTAGCCTGACTCGCATAGAAGGAGTCTGGTTCTGGGTAGCCAGACCCAATACATACAAAAACGTGGTGTTTGATTGTCTGTACGCACGAGACAGGTTAAGCTGAGAAACTGTTTGGTTGCTCGTATGAGAACGAGTTGTATGAAATAAAAATATGTAAATAATCATCATCATGACATTTATTACGGACAACTATTATCGTATAACACTTAGTTTACCTTATTTCTCCTTAATATACTTTGAAATATATTAATATCATTTAATATATGCTAATAATATATTAATAACGTCATTAGATGACTAGCATAACACCGCTAGCATTGCACCACACGAGTCTGGCCCGACAGAAACGACCGATTTCTGCGTTCCTCCAGAGCCAGACTTCTGGAGGAATCTTACACGAGAAGAGTCTGGCCAGACAGATACGCGAACCAAACAAACGTCTGTTCTCGTATCTGTGGAGCCTAGCTGAGGAGTGATACCGCCAACCAAACGCACTCTTAGCTTCGTTCTTGGCTTCCCATCCCACAATAATAATACAGAAGTTGGTGTGTGGTCGTGGACAAAGCTAGGTCACACACGTACATGGCACTGGCACTACACGGAGTATTGGAGTAATATATGTGTCTGCCAAGATTCTCTCGTGCCGCGTCCATGACACTGCTACTCCGAGTGTCCCAGTAGTTGGGTACAGCGCGGTGTCCCGTGGGATCGATCGATCGGATATCCTCTTCTACTTGTTACAGATGTGTCGAATATAGGTATAATTCGGTTACAATTGGACTTGAGTTGTGTTAGGAGCTAGGATAGTGTTGGAGACAAACTGTGTATCCTAGAGGGCCATAAATATGAGGCCACTCCTGTTGTAACCAGAGAGACGACTTGGCGGCTGGTTTGGGTGGCGGCGAGGCCGCGGAATCGCCCGGATGCCGGTGTAGCTGCTGTTTTATGGGGAGGAGCGCACGTAGTCATGCCCCGAGGATTAGACACATCGCTGAACCTTGTTAAAAAATATCATGCCTTGGTGTCGTTCTCATTTGCGTATTTTCTTCTATGGTGGTTATGCTTCCGCGTTCTTCGGTTAGCAGATCTGTTCGGGTTTGGAACTAACTGCGCACTCTAACAAGTGGTATCGGAGCCAGATTTATAGAAGAAGATCGTGGAGGTGCGATGGATATGTTTCACACCGCGCAAAGCTTGCACGGGTATGTCCGCAGAAGGACATGGCGCAAGGTGGAGCATGACGGCGATTGACGACTCGATCGGTGGAGTTGGAAACTTCGAGCGGGTGGCTCGAACCGTCCAATGGGCTGCAATCAACAGGGATCCGTCCAGACATGGAGATCAGGTTGATGGCGACTGGTGGCTGCTGTTCGATAGGGGTCGGTCAGACGTAACGACCAAGTTCGACGGTGCGGCTGGAAGACGTCGTGGATGAAGACGACGGCTTTGACTCATGATCAGATTGATGAGATTTTAATCTTGATCAGGGTGATCGTTGCAAATTAGCAATGACGGTGGCGTATGCCATGATGGACTTCAATGTATTATGAAGGACGAGTTCGGGATCAAGGTGACGACGATTGCAGATGATTGTCTCAGTGACGTACGGTTGGAAACTCAAATCGCTACGTAAGGCAGCTGGCTGAGACTTTCGTGCGTGACTTGGAGTCGGAGCAGGCGTTGGGAGAAGCAAGTAGAGATATTACATGCATGTTATGGTTGGAATACGTGGTAGCTACATGCGTGGTGTGTTTTTCTTGTTGCATGTGTACGCATGCATGTTCCATGCATGGGAGACACGTTGGATGACCATTAGGGAACTTAGGGCACTCACAATGCAGACTCTATCATAGAGTCTAAACATATTTATTACACTCCTATTTATTGTATTTTGCTGATGTGGCAGTGTAGTTTTTGAAGAAAGAGAGACAAAAACTAAGACTCCAAGTCTTATTTAGACTCCAAGTCTATGATATCTTCGAGGTAATAAATAAACTTAGACTCTATGTAGAGTCTGCACTGTGAGTGTCCTTATACGTGATTTCTTGCTCGGTGAAACCTGAGACTCTGGTTCGTGTGGTAATTGGACGCTTGGTTTGTCACGGTGCATGATCCGATCAGGATGTGTACCCATATGTGCATCGCAGAAGAAAAGGAACGGGCAACAGAGCAGCATGAGTCGATGCGGGCTCGGGATCGCTCAGGTTTCTTGGCTCCATAAAACAGAATAAGTCCATGGGATTGCAGATCAATAGCAATCGAAGTTGTTCGTGACTGTTATGACTGTTGAGGACGAACAAGGCGACACTCAAGCGGGTTGATTTTGTCATGTGCAAGCGGCAAGACGGTCGACGAGGTTTGTGAGCGGCGCGGCTATGACGGAGAGGCTAGCGGTGTTATGCTAGTCATACCGTGAGACAGGGACGACGATGGGATTAGCGACGACGACATAGGATCGTGGCGGCTGATGGAGTTCTTCGCTCTCTGTAGCGTGGTGACACGTGGCACGAACTCAGAATGCGATTTTGCATTGGAGAAGTTTGTGTGCTTCCAAGACAGCAAGGTACGTGGATCGATTCAAGTCGTATGTGGGATCGAAGGACGTAGGGCTAAGTTGGAAGGAACTATAGACGACTGATATCTATACTTGCAACTGGAGTAATCTGGTTGGTCAGTACTGCGGGAGGCTACGGTGTAAGACGTCGGACGTAGCAATGCAGTGGAAAAGAAGAGCAAGCTAATATGACAGTTTTTCATATGAGACTCAGATAGCGGTTGTGAAATTCTCGGGGTCACATATATAGTCAGGTTGAGTATGATATTGGATTCAGTTAGCTCGTGTGGTGTCTAATAGGAGCAGACGTGCTTCAGGAGTCAGACATGTCAAGGCTGAAGATGAATCTAATTTTATTCAAGAGAGACTGGGTGATGAAGAGAAGAGTGCACAACTGCAGGTGGAGTCATGAAGTATGGTGCTGCAGGTATAGCGGAGTCTCTTGTTTGCGGTGGGTCTGTGACCAGGCTCGTCGGACAGCTCGTGTGAGCTGTAAAGGCAACAACTAAGTTCGGGTACACGAAGGTTCGTGCATGAACGACTTCAAGAAGACGTACATATTCGTCAAGATGGAGTTTGTTAGATATGTGTCGAATATGTGTATAATCCGGTTACAATTGGATTTGAGTTGTGTTAGGGGCTAGGATAGTGTTGGAGACAAACTGTGTATCCTAGAGGGCCATAAATATGAGGTCACCCCTGCTGTAACCAGAGAGACGACTTGGCGGCTGGTTTGGGTGGCGGCGAGGCCGCGGAATCGCCCGGATGCCGGTGTAGCTGCTGTTTTATGGGGAGGAGCGCCCGTAGTCATGCCCCGAGGATTAGGCACATCGCTGAACCTCGTTAAAAACATCGTGCCTTGGTGTCGTTCTCATTTGCGTATTTTCTTCTATGGTGGTTATGTTTCCGCGTTTTTCGGTTAGTAGATCTGTTCGGATTTGGAACTAACTGCGCACTCTAACACTACTTGCCAGGTTCTTCTTTTGATTTGCATCCCTAACCCAACAATAGCTAGAACACGCGTTCAATATAATTCCTCGAATGCACGGAGAAAACAAAATGGCACACAAACGCAACGAGGATCGGAGCAGCAACTGCAGCAGAGTACCAATGCAAGCGTTGGCCTGGCCGTGAAACAAACGGACGGGAAAAATCAAGATGGACGTGTCGCAGCCTCGTAAGCACGACGAGACGGACGTTCTCTGTGCGATCCTTTGCCTCTCTCTCTTTCCAAAAACATGAGACCGAAAAAGATAGATGAAAAGGCACCCAGTTCCGTGAAAAAAAACAACCCAACACGTGTATAGCTGGTCGTCACGCGCACGCCGTTGTTACTAATGATGAGCTTCATCGCGATCCGTCTCACCAGAACATCACTATCCACATCTGACGCGAGACTCGAGTAGTAAACACAGCGCTTCGACCAGGCCAAAAACCTTCACCCGACTGATAACCTGAAACGGCTGATTTATTGTTGTGACAGAAAAATACTGTTCTAAACCGGCTGATAAGACAAGCGAACATGACGCTTGTTTGAGAGCGCCTTGCTGTCCATCATCTTCTATAGCCGAACAGCTGCTAGTGTTTTCCGGACCTGTGGTGTGGTGGCTGGCGGTGTCGTAGCACCAAACAGTTTGGAGGGCTCCAAGGAACTCCGCAATCACACAGCTCTGTCAGGACGGACGTAACATCACATATGGCCAATCAGGTTGGAACTTGGAAGGGACAAATCAACAAAAATGAACTCCCCATGGACTCGTAAAGAAACCAATTATAACAACAGAGAATATGTTTTGTTCCTTCAGAATTTCCGAAAACAGAGATGGTACCCAAATTCAAGCTGACAGATGGTACCCAAATTCTGGTTGAGGAGGGTGCCTAGCGCAGTATCTGAACTTATAGGTACTCACTCTGTCTATAAAAACATGTAACTATGAGTTCCATGCTCAGAAAAATACTTCACGTTTGACCACGTTTCTAGTAAATAGTATTAATATTTATTAATTCAAATAAATTTACTACGGAAGTACATTTTGTAATTAATCTAATGATGTTTAATATCATAAATATTAATATATCTTTATCTATAATTATTGAAATTTAAGATACTAAAACGTGACACTGTGCTAGAATTGTATGTTTTTTGAACGGAAGGAGTACAATATAGTCCGACAAAAATAAGCTTCTATAGCACATGCTCCTTAGAGTCGTGAACATTAGCTTATGAGATGGACGGGATCAAATCCTTCTAGCTTCTTAAAGGTAGAGTTCACTGTGAATTCCATATGTAAATGAGTTATGACCTTGTCAACACTGGAATCGATGTTTTACAGGATATTTGGCATCTAAATATATCACTAAAAATAAAGTTTTTTTTGTTTGTCAAGAAGAGGAGGGTTATTTTAATCAAATATAATTTAGCGACAAGAAATTAGAATGGAAATATCTCTTACCTTTTTTGTGGTAGGGATGATACAATTTAACGCCTCTTTTTTTTAAGTTCTTGTATGCCTCTGGTGGGATGTTCATCTTTGTTTTAGGTTTCGGAGCCCCCTTGAATGTCCATGATCTTTTCCATGATTGGCACAAAGAAGGCGATAGATCAAATAATTTATTGTTCTTGGCAGAAGGCGTAGCCATTTGTTGGATATCGGGGTTTACAAGGAATGATGTGTGTTTTTTTTTTTATAAATGCTAAGTCAAAGCTTTTTTTTTTCTAGGTCTTATTCAAAGAAATGCATTGGCTTCAACAACAGGTTTGCTGAGCGCTAGAAGTTGCGGCAGTATAATGTAGTTCTTTGTTTTTGTTTAGATGATCAAATAATTTTAGGATTAAATTTTAAGTGACAGTTTATCTGTGTGATGATAAACTTTTGTAGGTGATTTGATTGTCTTGTTTGTGAGAGATGAAGTCAGATTCTTCACTGATTATATTAAGAGAAGAAGAAACAACAGTCCTAGTCTAAATAGACAGAACGAAACAAGGCCACGCCCAACACCTGCCTTCGGCCCATAGCTGGCTGGGCCTGTCTTGCACACGCACTCACGACCAACACGGACGGGCAGTGGAGAAGAAAAAGGGAGATGGTGTTGCCCTGTTGGGCTGCTGCTCTATTGGGCTTCCGTCTACGTACTAGGTCCATGACCGATTCACTATCAGTACTACCAAATTCTCAAGTTGCTAAAAAAACAAAATAAATTATTAATAGCTGATACAGCTACAAGGAATGAGGAAGAGATGCTAGTCTAAGTGAAGCCACATTCGTAATTCCGCCGTCACCATGCGGTTTGCATCAGAATGATTTGCGAACTGGCCTTCTTAAGTTCTTATTCCTGCTTCCATTTCTTTTCATTTTGCAATAAAATACACAATCCTTTGTTTGTCCTACAAAAATGTATCGGATATTGATGCATATTTTTTTTGGGTCTTATAAACATAGCCTCCATGACATCTTAACAGATGAAACACGAGCCGAAGGCAACAGATGCTTTAGCTTTCTGCAACTGTCGAGATATAAACATAGTGATTCCCAGAGCTCCATGGCGCCGTTGTCACTAGAATCCTCGCAACTGACAAGATAGCTGCATCTACTCCCTGCTCCAGTCCAATATGCCAAGCCTGCTCCAGGAAGCCAGACGGCTGATCCCAGGGGCTTGGGGCAAAACCTAGAGAAGATCTATTCGCTTCTGCGCAATTTCCCTGACGAATCTCATCTTGTTGGCCGTTCTTCCCACCAGTTCATCCAAGAAGGAACAGACATGCACTGAAGAGAGTGCAGTGTTTTTCTGATGCTTGCGAGCTCCAATTTTGAAGGCATGAACTGTCGTGCGGATGAGGTTTCATGTGCCTGGCCAACATCACTAACAAAACGGCAGCAAGTGGGCATCTTTCAAACAAGTATTGGTTCATGAGTGAGTTACGAATTCTCAGGGAAGACGGTCTGGATGAACTTCAAGAAACGCTCCGAGTAGAACTGGGGGTCCACAGCTGAGATTGAGATCGAGTCATATTGCATGGACTTGACAGCATGCTCGATTTTCTTTGTCATGTTGTACTCTTGCAATATGTCAATGATGCCCAGGTAGAGGACCACATCATACACCTCACGAAATGGTTTGCTTTCATCATCCTTAGGGATTTGCTCTGCCCTTGCAGGCAGGTTAACTCCTAGCTGGATTTGAAGCCTGACAAACATAAGAAAGGAATTATTTAAAAAAGAAGTTGGAATTCTACCCCTTTGAAACTGCAAGCAGTGCGCCAGTGCAACAAAATTTCCACAACCTACTCAAAGTATTTGAACTACAAACAATTACCTGGCTGTACCAGGCAGCAGTAGGTCTACTTCGCCAAATCCAGCAGCTGATGCACGCAAACGGCTGCCTCTTATGTGAGGACCAACAACAACACTGTTCTCGCCACTGCTTTGAACCAAGACTAATCCTTCTGGATAGCTAAGGGCATCATCTTCCTGAGCATCTGTGCCAATCATTTTTTTACCAAACATTAGCGCACCAATCTTAAAAAAGATCTTAACATGTAAATGCATGTGATGAACAAGTTAAAGAAATAAAAAGAGGTGTCGCAGATCAATAGCAACTATCAGACATATTTGTACATGACACCAGATATAGCTTTAAGACAACTTAAGGCTGCCTAGCTCAAACATGATTTGGAAATTAAGAAAGTTTAGGGCTATGCTTTGCATGCTAAGGATTTCTAGGTAACTTTGGGTATTCGGATGTATAATTTGAGTTCCTTTTGAACAAAAATGAATTTAAAGTGGTCATCAGCTGGACACAAAGATTAGATATACTTCACTATTGAAACCAATCAATGAGTATTTTCCTTACACTCAGGGAGATGTGTAACAGATATTATACGGAGCAACATTTTATGGAAGGTGTTAGGCGTGTCCTTATTTCTTACCTTCTTCTGAAACAACAGTCAATCTATCTGCTGCCATGCTCCGGTGATAAGATGCACGTGTCCGCAAGTGCTGCGGAGCTCTATAATGGACACCAAGCAGTAGGCTGTAATCCATTATTCGCTGTGTTCTCAAAAAATCGCTGTCTGTTTCAATCTGCCTGAAGAATAATCAACAGTATTTGAGATAAGTGTGATGTCACTACATAACAGAACACATAAGAAGCATGATTTCTAGAGAAAATATGCTCACTTAAGTAGAGCCTCACGCCAGGAAGGTTCAAGATAAAAGGAATAGTTAAGATCCAAATCCTTCAGAGTTGTGTTCTCGTCAATTTCAATTTTGTCCGTAGAGCGGCCTAAAGATGACCCTTTCAAATCAAACCTCCGGTGAATTCTCAATTCAGTGCAAAACATGTTTCCCATTACAACAAACCGGAACTGCAATTTGCAGATATTAAAGAAGGATCATTACATTAGAAGGGGAGAGAAAAAACTAAACTAAAGAAACCTTAAATGTAATTGGTGCTGATGTCAATCATTACCTTTTGACCACTAGAAGGTTTCACCCTGTGGAGGCCAAAAAACTTAGTTATGAGGGTGTTCTCATAAGTATGTACATGATCATAATAGTTCGGAAGCATTCGTAAAAGAACCTACAGGATAGTATAGAGTCATGAAAAGTTCAGTTTCATTTCCTAGGCAAATGGCCGTAACATGCACAAGCTATACAACAATCATGGCAGCTAAGAAATACAATATCTGTAGTCAAAATAAAAAATGGACCTGCACTTCAGATTTTCGGAGAGTCTTAATCATGAATCTATCATCTTGTGACAAAAAAAAGACACTTCCACTCTTTCCAGGGGAAGATAGTTGCCTAAGAGCAGAATTTCCGCATATGGAGATCATATAGTCTGCAGCATCAATCTTGAACATCTCTCTCAAATTCCTACAAAATTGGATCGATATTGTGTTTTAAAGTATGAGTCTATAACAGAAACAATGTTATAATTTAAGTAAGGAGAAACAATAAAAAGAATATGTCAACAGGAGGTCCCAATGAACAAAATTGTGTAGAATCTAAAGGTCACTCGATTTGCAGTGGATAAGGACATCATATGTTTTTAGATGCACATATTGGCATAAACGTCAGAGATGCAGACCTGAAAACCATGGGACAGTAGTCTTTCCATTTAAAATCTTCCGCTGAATGTGAAGGAGTAAGACGAGATCCTTCTTTTGGGAAGTTCATCCAGAAACTTGCTCTTGGTCCAAAATCTGAAGCACGAACTTCACGTTTTTGAATTGGTGTAATCTTTCCAACTGTGTACCTATACAACAAAACTTTGCTGGTTTCAAATATACTTAAAACAATCTGTAAACATCATACTCTGAATTTAATTAAAGAAAATGTATGTTGCAGGGCTAGCATTTCCTAACACGAAAAATGCAGGTTGCAAGCTAGGAGCCAGTAAGGCAGTAACCACTACTTGCAGTAGTTCATACTTCTCAATGTACCGTGCAAATGGCACTACAAACTTTGAATGGGGCAAGTTCCAAACCATATCTGTAATGTGTTTATGAGAGATACAATCTTTTGCATTTTTTTTTAAAGTAACCACTACTTGCTGGTGCTAGACTCTAGTACATCAAGCAAACATTACATCAATACTCTCTAGAAGCTAAATGAATAAATGGTACAAACCATTGTTTTTTAAAAAACACATCATTAGTTCCATGAGCCTGATGACAAGGGACCCGTTACTATGTCATGATATTACTATATGGTAGCAAGAGAGGATTATTCTATAAACAGGAACATTCAGTAGGGAGTAGCTCAGCCACTAATAGCTGAACAAACAATGAACAGAAAAAAAGAAAGCAAACTGAAACCATGATCTCAGGAGGTGCTACCTGATTCCAAGCTGCAGGCTGAGCATTAAATCATAGCTTCTGTGTCCCTTAATTATCATCTCTCCAGGCTTTTTTGTGTCCCTCACCATTTTCTTCTGGCGGCGTTTTGTCTTCTTTGAGGAGTCTGAGAAACTCCTGTCAAGAACCACCTCACTGATTAGAACACCTTGCATGTATTCTCTTTCCAGTATGGGCAAACGAGAATCACTCAAGTTTTCCAAGCTTTCTAGGCCAGAACTTTCACTCGGTTCATGGCCAATAAACTTTTCAATAGCCACCTCAAGACTCCACCGTCTTTCCAAAGACACATTCTTCAAAGGAGGCTGCTCAGTTGAATTCCTTTTGGAAAAAACATCTGAAGATTGCCTAGTCATGCCAACCTTCATGTTCCCCATGTCAACCGAGGAAGAGTGAAGTATGCGTGAACCATGATTCTGCCTTCTAATATCAGGCAGTACACCACGATTTCTTAGATTACTGATATACAGCTCATCGTTAACAGGAACTCTGCAACCTTTCGGATAGAATTTACCTTTCCCATCCTTCAGTCCCCTTGTCCATGTTCCAATATAATACCCGCATTCATTCCATGTATAGATTCCATAACCATGCATCATGCCATCCATCCAGTTACCCTCATATGAGTCCCCATTTTTCCATGTAAGAGTTCCTTTCCCTGACATCTTGCCACTTTTCATGTTGCCAACGTAAGTGTCCCCATTCGCCCATGTGTACTTCCCATGACCTACTATTTCTCCTTGAATCCACGAACCTTCAAACATGTCTCCATTTGGATATGTCTGATGTCCAAGCCCATGCTTGCGATTCAACTTCCACCGTCCCTTGTAGATGATTTTATCTGGACCCGTATAGGTGCCTTCACCATATACGTAGCCACCAGAATACTCACCCTCATAGGTGGCCCCAGATGGCCATTGTGTCTTTCCTTGCCCATGCCTCATCCCTCTCCTCCACTCACCCTCATAGGTGCAACCATCTGACCAGCGATACTGGCCGGAACCCTCTGGTGTGTTCCCCAGCAATGTGCCGGAATAAATATCTCCATTAGCAAACCTGATCTTTCCAACTCTGAAACCAGGATTTGTTCCAGCATCAGTTGGATCTTGGCCATTTCCCAAACTGGCCAACACCTCCTTTTCTATGCTGCAACTAGTGTCACGGAATAACTCAACCCTTGCAGAATGGGAGACCGTTTCTAGCTCATTTCGAAGAGCCACAGGGGCTGTCATGCATAACCCCTTGGAGGTCTGGTCCACTAAACTGCAAAAGCTAATATCCAAAGCACTGCCTGAGAAAGGTTAGATGAGATATGTAAGCCATACTATATATAAGACGCGTTGGAATTAAACAAGTTATAAACATTCCATTTTTGGAACTCTTTTTCTACAAATTGTTACAAGATCAAAGAAGGGCACAGAGAGGCTACAATGAATAATCTGTCCTACTGAGAGAACAATAGGATATACCCTGGTGTTAATCTGGAATACTTGATCCTTCACCTTATTTCACCTTAAGGTGTTTGAAAGGAATTTTGCTCAATCTTGCTGAATTTACTGTGAAGGGCAGGTCTGGTGCAGTGGTGAGCGCTGTCTCACTGGGTCACCAGGTCGAGGGTTCGAAGCAGCCTCTCCGCAGATTTCTGCAAGGGTAAGGTTTGCCTAGGTTATTCCCTTCCCTAGACCCCACTAGTGTGGGAGCCTCCAGCACCGGGTCTGCCCTTTCCCTTTCCCTTTCCTTGCTGAATCTACTGTGGTTCTTTCTTATTTACCTTATTTCATGCATAAGCTGAACGACCCTACTGTTGAATGTTTGATCAATCCTGGTTAATCTGGAAGAATCCAGATTTACCAAGGTGTTTCATATTGTTCTTTCTGTAAGGCAGATTGTTTACTGTAGCATCCCTGCGCTTTTCTTTAATCTTTAATCTTATAATGATTTGTGGAGAACAATTTGTAAACATTTTAATCAAAGGATAAGTTGCAATTAGGAATTTAAAGGTGCATATCAATTCATACACGAAAATAAAGATAGGCTCAAAACTATCTGTAACCCATGCTCTACACAGCTCAGCCTAACCATGTGCTACACATAAAGGCGAGTATACTAGAGACAACACCGACACGGTTCAGAGTCTGAGAATCATGAATATAGTATTTTCTTCTTTTACCCTTTCTTAAGAAAACAAAAACAACCGATCATGTCTAATTCAGTGGGCGGGGAAGGACATACATGATCATTGTAGTTTTGCATGGTTCTAATCGTCAACTGCGAGTTTTGTTTTCAGAAGAGTTGCGCCTACACGCCGAGAGTACAGGAGAGGTAAGGAACGGGGGCGGGGCTTACCTCGCCACTTTGGAAGGGGAGCTTCGCCGGAGGGGATGATGGAGAGGCCTCGTCGACGGCACTAACTCGCAGACCTGCAGAGAGAGAGAGAATAAGTGAGGACGGAGAGGATCCGTTGCGGCTAGCGGAGGGACGACTCTAGTCTCCATGTGTGTGGAAGAAAAAAAGGACAGTTGTGAGAAGCTGTCTCTGCTGTGGACGGCGCAGACCCGGCCGCCGGATCCACGAACCGCGTCACGCCGATGGGGATCCGGCCGTGGGAGGAGGCGCTGCGCGTAGACTGACCCGGAACAGAGGTAGCTCGCCGGAGAGGAGCAGTTTGCTCCGGAGGACGCGGCGAGGCTCGCGGCGTCTGGAGGCGGCGCAGTGCAGCCTGGGAATGAGGAAGCGGGAGGCGTGCCCGTGTGTTGATCGGCGGGCGGGGCGGAGGCGCCTCTGCGTGCCGCAGGCAGGGTACCTAACGCTGGCCCGCTGAGCTGCCTGCTGCCGCAGACTCTCTGCAAGTCCTCCTCGAGTGGATGCTGTGTGGCCTCTGGGCTCTGAGGGGCAAAGGAGAGCAGGTAGTAGACGTAGACGAGGACGCCGGCGGTGGTTAGCGATTGGATTTGGCCTCGTGGACTCGCTCGCCGATCGTGGTCGAGGCCTCGAGGGGGGAATAAAGAAGGGCGAAAAGAGGGCGAAAAGCTGGATGATTGAGAGATCGAAAAGGAAACAACAAATACAAATTATATGTGCATAAATAATGGACGACGTTTACATTACACACTATTTTATTGATGTCTCTACTACTTCACTTACTTACTAATCTTTCCATCTTTTGGCTGCGGTGCCTATATAGCCCAAATTAAGTAAGTAGGTGGTGGCATGTCAATTTGGGGGTGCCAAAAGGCAAAATTTCGTGCACTATCAGAACTTGAACTGCTAAAATAATACTTCCTTCACCGTGTCACGTTCCATCAGAGGTAATAAAGTCATGCTAAATATATATATTTTGATTGAGCTTTAATGTCTCTTATAATATGTTGTTAGTTGTTAAAAGAATTAATATCATCTTATAACCACTCTGAGCACATATCTATTGATTTCAGTTTTACGCCATAACTTTGCATATGATTTAACTAACTGTTGATTAAACCTTGTAAAAAAAGTTAATAGTTGGATATATTTATGATTTCTTGACAGAGGGAGTACGAGGCCATATTGATCAAACTGACTATGGACCTATGGACCAGGGACTACTTTGGTTACCCTAAATGTTATTTGGTTTTAGTAATTCAAAGTGGCTAAAAGTAACCAAATAGTCTCATTTAGCCTATCCAAGGTGACCCGTGGACTAGTGGCTATTTGAGACTACTTTAGGAGGTGTTTAGCACTGCTCCACGAAAACTTGGAGTTTGTGGAGTACCTCTTTAGGTACTCTCATGGCTACATTTTTTCGAGTAAAGTTCATGGCCGGTCCTCGAACTTGTAACGGTGTGTCATCCTAGTCCTCCAACTTATAAAGTGTATCATTTTAGTTCCTAAACTCTGTTTGGGTCTCATGTATGTCCAAATGGGTTTAACCCCACATGTCAGCTTTATCTATCATCTTCTCTCTCACACACGCATGGTCAGTCGGCGGCGTTGCTGTGTGTATGTAGAGCTGCGGCAGCAGCGGCTTGCCCGTGTGCCGGTGGCAACGACTACTCACGTGCTCTGCCCTGTGCTACTTCATGTGCCAGCGTCGTCGCGCGGGGGAGCTGTAACACCGAGCTCGGCATTGGCGAGCTGCTCCTTGCGCCAGAGAAGCTGACCCAACTAGCCCGCGCACCACGAACTCCACCCTGTGCTGCTCCCCACACTGCCGGCTGCACTATCGCGTCGGGAGCAAGCAAGCGCGCGTGCAGCCGTGGCTGCCACGCCGAAGAGGCGAGCGCACGAGCGCCAGACCACACCGGTGGCGCAGTAGCTGGCTCAACAAGCGGTAGGTGAGCGTGTACCGCTGGTCACTAGGGCCGCCGCTCCCACGCCGGGCCGCACCACCGCTTGCTGCAGTTGCGCTGCCCGCCACCACCGCTCGAGCAGCTTCAACAAGTGTTGCGCCTTCCGCTTGGCACGCTTCGAGTAGCCACCCTGCACCGTCAACAACAATTGGTATGGATACATATAATTTTTATATTATTTTTTATAAATATTAATATTATTAATATTATTTTTATGTCTAGATAATTTTATATGTAACCTCACTACTCTTTTATTTTACGCAATCAAGTATTATCTCAGTACGCGGGTATGGATACATACCCGTTTGGATGAATATAAGACTCAAACATAGTTTAGGGACCAAAATGACACAATTTGTGAGTTGGAGGACCGGGATGACACCGGTACAAGTTCGAGGACCGGTCATGGACTTTACTCTTTTTTTTTCTCGAATAGTGTACGTAGAATTGAAATCGTTTGGCTAAACAAAACGTGAAGCGGAGTAGTCCCAAACAGGCCCCTAGTCACCCTGTTTGGCAAAACAGAGACTAATAGTAGTTCCTAATCCCAAATAGTTCCCAGTCACCAAGAAACAGACCCTAAGATACTCTGTGGCTGCGTGATTAAGTTTATTTGGCTTGATTTTGATGACAAATGCCATTGTTTTTGCCATTAGCTCAGATGGTCCAGCGTAGAATGTAAAGGGACACAATCTTTGAATAGACTGCTCTTCGCACCGCCACGGCGTCTTCATTGGCCGGGAACGGACAGAGAGGGTTGGGCATACTCCCTGCATATCTAAATGTCTGTCGATCTCGCTTTCCAACAAATATCTTTGATTAATTTTATATAAAAAACTATTGATATTTATAATATATAATTGATATCATTAGATAGATCTTTTAATCTAGTTTTTAATAAATTTATTTAGAGATATAAATATTGTATACTTTTTCTATAAATCAAGTCAAACTTGTGGTAAAAAACCGAAAACGACGAATAAAAAGGGCCCGAGGGAGTACTCTGTATATATCTCTCTCCCCGTCTCGTCGTCCGGTCGCAGCAGGAGCATCTAGTGATGGTATGAGCAGAGTGGTGCCTTGCATTTCGTTTTCTGTTACCTAGGCGATCGAAGGCTGGATACTTTGTTAATTGTACGAGGCAATAATATATTATCCATTTGTTGGATGCTTTTCCTAGGGCAATTGTGCTGGGTCAGCCCACCAAATCAAAAGTCAACGCCTGTATGAGCCCACGTGCTAGTGGAGTGGAGCTGAGGTCTGTTTGGGTCTATCAACATCACCCCCATTCAGAAATGGTAATCCAACTTTATAAATTTTTTACCAACAATTAGTCAAATTGCATGAAAGTTAGATCCTAAAACTTGCATCGATATATTTATGTAAAAAGTGCCTATACGATGATATTGACTTTTAAGCCGTCAAATTTATATTATAAGAGAAATTAATGATTAAGTTCTGTTTTGTATGAATTTTTCTCTGGTTTACTACAATTACCAATTTTAAACGGAGGGAATAAAATTAATAACTAAAATTATGAATCCAAACAGACCTGCTAACTATTAGTTGAAGAACCGCTAGCTATTAGTTTTATTAGTAGACTAATAGTTTATATACACTTTTAACTCACTATCCAACTACTCCAGTACTCCCTCTATCCTATTGAAAGTATCGTTTTAGATTTTTAAACTTTTCGTTTGACCATTCTTCTTATTCAAAAATTTTGTATAAATATTACTTATTTTATTATAATTTATCTTATTATCACTAGAGATACATAAATAATGTTTTATTTATTTTATTATTTGCATAAATTTTTTGAATAAGACGAATGGTCAAACGAGAACTCCAAAAGTAAAAAACATCACTTTCATTAGGACAGAGGGAGTACCTATTAGCAAATGGATCCAAACAGTCTCTTGCTAAATACTCCCTCTGTCCAACAAAACATGCAATTCTCGCTTATCGAGGAGTCAAATATTTCGAACTTTGACCGAAATTATATAAAAAGTACTAATATTCTTGATACAAAAAATATACCATTAAATTAGTAATAGAATATATTTTCATAATAATTTTATTTAACGACATAAATACTAATAGTTTTTATTATAACCTTGGTCAAACTTGAGTCAATTTGACCGGCACGAATGCCATAATTGCATGTTTTTATGGACGGAGGGAGTATTAGCTAGCTAGCTAATTTTAATGCTAATAAATCAAAATAGGGTTTTAGTATATATATTAAGTAGTGTGTTATTCAAGCTAAGATTGGTCTTAATGAAAGTTTCATAGAATTTTATGAGTATTAAATACGCTGACATGACAAAGTATTAATAAAAGAGAGGTGATTAAAGTTTTATGGGAGTAGAGAGAGTTTTATAGTGATGAAACTTTTATGTACTGTTTATAAAATCTGAGTATGTTAAAACTGGAATATGAAACTTGCACTGACGATGACCTAAACAAGCGCCACTAGGTAAAAAGAAAAGAAAAGGAAGTTGTATCCTGGTAGAAAATAGAAATGGAGCATCCTGGAAAGTTTACTATTCAGTCAAAATTTGTCTACGAAACTGGTTATTGTAGCATTTGGACATCTATTGAGCCCCGCGGTTATCAACTCGACCGCTTATCTTTCTTCTGTTTGTCCAACTCCCATCTGCATAGCTTCATGTAGAATTGTAGATCCTTAACTTAACTACAGTTACCGCGTGGGAAGCGCGGAGAGCAACCTCAACCAAATATATAAAAAAAACTTAACTACAGTTACATGCATAGTAATTAACTGAGCCAATTAATCATGTGTTTCTATAGAAGATGTCTATCTAATAATAGAGATATCATGTCCATTTGAGTTACACATCAATACTATATGAAATATTTATATAACAATTAATTGTGTTCAGCGGCTTACAAAACAATAATAATATGAATTATTTTTGCATGCATATTCAATGTTATCATAGGGACATGATGGTCTTATTTATAGTATTATACTCCATCCGCCTAAGATAAACTAGATTTTCAGTTGTCCTAAAATCTAGATTTGACCAAGTTTGTATAAGATATTGTTAATATCTACCATATTAAAGAGGTAAATTATGATAATACATTTTATAATCTATCTATTGAAGCTTATTTTATAATGTTTTTTCTATAAATTTAATCAAACATGGACTGATTTGGCTTAGAACAACTAAACATTTTTTAAATTTTATACTCCCTTCATTCCAAATTGTAAATCATTCTAGCTTTTTGAAGCAAATAAATAGCTTTTGTTATATATTTAAAACATATATTTATACATCTAACAAAAACTATATATTTAGAAAAGCTAAAACAACTTGTAATAGCTTAGAACGGAGAAATGATACAATACAATATGATTAGGCAAATGTTAGTCCCCCTACCCACATGCCGTTGCAAGCGAAGGTTTAGATCAATCGATGGATCAGGAGGTCTCGGGCGAAGTTCATTAATTAAGTACCACAGAGGAGATGCATGATTAAGGCTCAATCATCGATGGATAGAACAATCAAATATATATTTGTTGGAGTTGCAGATAGACTATAAACTAATACATACTATAGTTTCAGCACTCAGCAGTCATCTTATCCCGGCCAGCGTAAACCAAACGAAGCAAACTTATCGCAGAGTACTCCTCTGTCTTTAAATAAACCAATCTTAAAAATTATCTTATATCAAAATTTTAAGGTCTGATCAAATTTATAGAAAAACATTAAGATTCATAATAAATATTTATTTTTTAAAATTATTAAATATAAAAATTTAACTTATGACAACTCTAACAGAGTCAATTGGAGGCACCTTAGCTGCCTCCTAAAATCCTAACATTGTGTTTCTTATGCGTGATATGATACTAGAAGCTAGATGCAGGCACCGGCATGCATAGTGTCGATCATCTCTACTTGTACAAACATATATGGATGGTGTTGGATTTAATTAGGAGCTTGTTTGATAGGGTTTCTTAAGCAACTCTAGCTCCCACTCTAGTTGAAGTCCTTTCAAATGGTTATAGAAGAAACGGCTACTGAGATAAAACATAGGAAGTCATAACTACTTTGTGTTAGTATGATCTCCCTTCCTGTGGCCCAACGGCTATTAGGCCTTGACCTCGTGCCCTGATCGGGGGCGCCCAGCCTGTTTAATTGTTGGTGGGCCCTCGTCGCACTGCACATATAAAGAGGGTGGGGGCCGGCGACTCTCTGTACGAGGTTCACTGTGAGCCGACTTCCCCACCGACAAACCCTAACCCGATCTGTGAGGGGCGCAGCCAGCGACGGGAAGCTCCGCCGCCGCCGTTCCTCGTCACCGCTGCTCTAGACCACGTACGGTGATGAAGGACGGCCCGATCTTCCGTGAGGTAGCGATAGGTTCGATTGGTGGAGAACTCGACGTTGGCGATCCGGCTTCAAATCAGACACGATTCGAACCCTGCAACCGTTACACCACTGCTCCGTTGGTTATCAACCAAGCACAACTTGATTGACCTCGCCAAGAAGGCTAATCCTGCAAGCGAATCGAAGAACACAAGCAAGAAGGTAAAGCACGCAATCTGAAATTGCAGATATGAATATCACGAATATATTAGAGGGGTTCAAGAACTCGGTTCCAAAGGACTAATCGACACAGTGGAGGAGATCAAGAACGGGGGCCCTGGATCACTGTAAAAGGATTTGTCACCACAGTTACAATGAACGATTCAGTTTCTCGGTGGAAAACTAAACTCAAAACAAAACCCAAGACCTAACGACGGCGGCGGCGGCTAAATATAGGGTTTAGGTCGTCGCCCCTGCTGGACGCGCCCCCTAATGGGCTCCAAGACGATACACGGCCCAACGGACCAAAATACGGTGACGCAGCACCCTGGCAGATTCTGGACGCTGACTTGTTTCGACGATTCCCGTTGACTCCGGACGTATTTTGACGTGATTCCAAAGCCATTGGTTAGCTTATCAAATTATCTTTCCAAGCATATCTGGTTCGTCGAAAACGGAGTCCGTATGCATCCGGGGCGTTGATTTTACTCGGGACTGCTCCTGAATTCCGAGGGTGACGTGAAAACTGAGTTGGAGTCGGATTGCAACTTGGGGAAGACCATGGCGTCGGTGAGTCCAACTTGGCGATGTCCTCATCATCCTCCCCTTCTTGAATTGGAGTCGTCCTCGACTCCATCTTGGCGATGTCCTCATCATCCCCTCCTTCTAAAATTGGAGTTGTCCGCGACTCCATGTCATCTCCAAGCTCCTGCAAAAGGTTAGTGACCGCACAATGCGAAACACAATGTATAGAATCATGTGCAGCAACACTAACATGTCGACAAAGCATAGTATAACAAGGAGCATCATTAGTATCACATAACGCAGCAGCAGTAGAAGTTGTAGCAAGAAAAACACCTCCTTTTAACTTAATCTCATTATTGTTAGCAATATTTGTTGGAGGTTTATTTTTATTTTTAATCTCTTTAGCATGTTTAATAATATCCGTAGGAGACAAAGGCAGCAAAGTAATTTTCTTGTCCTTATGTATGATAGTGTATGTATTAGTTCTACCATGGTGTAAAGCATCATTATCAAATTCCCATGGGCGACCTAACAAAATAGAACAAGCTTGCATAGGGACAACGTCAAAATCAGCAGTATCATGATAAGAGCCTGTGAAAAAGCTAATGCGTGCTGATTTAGTTACCTTAGTCATACCATTATTATTGAACCATTGAAGTTTATATGGATACGAATGTTGTCGTGTGGTTAAGCCAAGCTTCTCAACCAAATCCGAACTCACCAAGTTGTTGCAACTCCCGCTATCAATGATGGTGAGAACACGACAACCCTGCACAATGAGATACATGTGGAACAAATTGTGGCGTTGGATCTTCATCTCTTCTTCTTCATGTCCCACACGTGTACTCAACACTCGCTGCACAAGAAGACTAGGATAATCCGCAGCAGCAGCCACAGAGTCAATGGTGATGGTCTCCTTGTCGTGATCGTCCTCGATGGAATCTGCAGCAATGTTAGCAGCAAGAGCTAAATCATCTTCAACATCACTAGTACTTACATATCCATCCTCGGTAGCAATGAAAGCACGACGACTGGGGCAATCCTTCATGACATGTCCCATGCCTTTGCATCGGTGGCAAATGATTGTAGAGCTAGACGAGGAAGATCTAGTAGAAGCACCCGAAGTGGCACCTTTCTTGAATTGTGGAATCTGCACACTAGACAATTTACTTACCTCGGAAGGTGTAGACGGCTGTGGTGCAGCAGGAAGCTTGGGCGTCTCCGGCTCGGAACGTTGCTGAAAAGTCCTCCCAGTGTTATACCTGAAAGGTTGGTGTTGTTTGCGTCCCTGTACTTCTCGTTCAGCTTTAAGAGCAAGATGATATAATTGGCTGAACCTAGTCCAATCTTTGTAATCAAGAATATCCTGGATATCACGATTTAAACCACCAAAGAATCTAGCACTAGCATCATCATCATCTTCATGTATACCACAACGTGCTAAACCAATAAGCAATTCTTGATAATATGCCTCTACTCCTTTATCACCTTGTTTTAAAGTTTGCAGTTTCAAACGTAGATCACGTTGGTAATAAGGAGGAACAAAACGAGATTTCATGCGTTGCTTTAAAGTATTCCAAGTTTGAGGCACAGCAGCAGCATTATTAGCATTGCAAAGATCACTCCACCAGAATAAAGCAAAATTAGTAAACTCACTAGTAGCAAGTCTAACTCTATGCTCAGCAGGAACATTATAAGAATCAAATTTTTGTTGAACAGTAAGTTCCCAATCTAAATATGTCTCTGGATCCATATTACCAGCAAAGGAAGGTAGGCTAAATTTAATTTTAGCAAAAGGATCATTATTATTATTATTACCTCCCATACCGCGACGATTGAAGTTGAGGCGGCGACGAGGACCAGCATCAGCATCCGCATCGTCATCACCAAAAGCATCCGCATCTTCGTCATCACGATTTGGTTGAGGGCGTTGCTCAAGCTGCGTAATGCGGTTGACCAAATTGTTCACGTTGCGTGTCAGCTCGGTCATAAGATTGCGTTGTTCATTCATGAATGTCGTAAGCTCGCCTTTGGACACGCACTCATTGAAGTCCGTCGGAATTCCTGCCATTGTTAGAAGATAGAAAAAAACTACAGCAGCAAAGGATTATCCCTATCAACTAAAGGAACCAAGTGGTGGTGGTAGAAGTGGAACTGGAATGCAAAATCACAGGCGGCTTACCACCGTCTTGCCTGTATTCTTACCAACGCCAAACAAGATCAAACCAAAGTGACGAAGCAATCTGTTGTTGAGCGTGGGTAACAGTTGCAAGATAAACCTGTGCTGACAGAAGTATATGTGGAGCTATAGGTAGGCACAATATGACAGCAAGGATTAGCAATTAACGAAAGCAGATTAGCAAAGTTCAATAAGTATCCAAAGCACAAGTCACAATTGCTGGCTAAGACGTGTGTAGACGTAGCGCAACAAGATGAAACAAAGAACGATGGAAAGAACTCACAGAACAAGCAAAGAATCTGAATTTTTCTTTGTCCTGAATTTTCCCTTGATTTTCCAAAAAGGTACTAGTAGGAATCAAACTTTTTTTATTTTTTCACTATTTTTTTTTTATTTTTCCTTGAACAAGGATCACAAAAGATGTAACCACAAAAATTGGCGCCTGCAACTGAGGTCGGATGTGGTCTACACAAAATCAGCAAGTTCTCTGAAAAGCGTGCTGAAACCTTGTCAATTTTTTTTATTTATTTTCCCGATTTTTTTTTGGCAATTTGGAGGGACCAAACAGGGCGAAGCCGAGTTTGGGTGAGGTCCAAACGGTGTCAAGAATCGCCACAAAAAATTTCAGATTTTTCGGACAAACGAGCGAAAAGTTATGTCTGTTTTACCGAATGTACCTCAAGTTATGTTTTCTGGAAGGCACACACAAAAATCGGCAGTAAGAGCAACTCGGCAGCGGCAGTTAAGGCAAAGCGACCCGAAACTCCAACACCGATCACAAGATCATGCGTCCTTGTGACTAACAACAGAAGGTAGATGCCAGATGATGTAAGGAGGGCTGCGATGCAGGCAAAAATTAGAGCGGTTGGCAACCTGTCTAGGGTTTGCGCGGCGGCGAGAAATTACACAAGGCGGCTAGCGGGCAAGTCGAGTAATGTGGTGGCTTCGACTTGTTGTTTAGGAACGGTGGATGGGATAGCGGCGAAAACAAAGAAACAGCAACGGGCACGATGAACTACGACGACGAACACAACCTAAACCAGCAACAAGACTCGACCACGGACACAAACTCAACAAAGCGAATCTGAAACGAAATTGCAAAGGCACAAAAGGCGATAGGACAGCGGAAATTGAAATATTTTTTGGCTTTTTGTGGACTGTAGGTAATAACAAATATGAATCTAAGGGCAAACGAGATTATACCTCGCGGGAAACCTGAAAAATCCGATACCAATTGATGAAGGACGGCCCGATCTTCCGTGAGGTAGCGATAGGTTCGATTGGTGGAGAACTCGACGTTGGCGATCCGGCTTCAAATCAGACACGATTCGAACCCTGCAACCGTTACACCACTGCTCCGTTGGTTATCAACCAAGCACAACTTGATTGACCTCGCCAAGAAGGCTAATCCTGCAAGCGAATCGAAGAACACAAGCAAGAAGGTAAAGCACGCAATCTGAAATTGCAGATATGAATATCACGAATATATTAGAGGGGTTCAAGAACTCGGTTCCAAAGGACTAATCGACACAGTGGAGGAGATCAAGAACGGGGGCCCTGGATCACTGTAAAAGGATTTGTCACCACAGTTACAATGAACGATTCAGTTTCTCGGTGGAAAACTAAACTCAAAACAAAACCCAAGACCTAACGACGGCGGCGGCGGCTAAATATAGGGTTTAGGTCGTCGCCCCTGCTGGACGCGCCCCCTAATGGGCTCCAAGACGATACACGGCCCAACGGACCAAAATACGGTGACGCAGCACCCTGGCAGATTCTGGACGCTGACTTGTTTCGACGATTCCCGTTGACTCCGGACGTATTTTGACGTGATTCCAAAGCCATTGGTTAGCTTATCAAATTATCTTTCCAAGCATATCTGGTTCGTCGAAAACGGAGTCCGTATGCATCCGGGGCGTTGATTTTACTCGGGACTGCTCCTGAATTCCGAGGGTGACGTGAAAACTGAGTTGGAGTCGGATTGCAACTTGGGGAAGACCATGGCGTCGGTGAGTCCAACTTGGCGATGTCCTCATCATCCTCCCCTTCTTGAATTGGAGTCGTCCTCGACTCCATCTTGGCGATGTCCTCATCATACGGCTTCGCCATCACCGCCGGACTCCGACGCCTGCGTCTCCCTCCCACACCGTCGACGACCTCAGGCCACCGACGGACATGGCGGGTGACGGCTCCACCTCCTCCGCTACTTCCACAGGCTCTCACAACCTCGGTATCGACCTCCAGACCTTAACTCCTCCTCGTGTTCTTGTTTTATGTACTGCAAGTGTTCCTACCCGGCTAGATCTACTACTAGTTGATCCTGTGTTTCTATCAATGGTATCAATCGCCTCACTAGTTAGTGGATTTGGTTTCGGGAAACCCTAAGAGGGTAAAAGAAATTGCACATCCGTTTTCGGATGAACCCTAAGAGGGTAAAAGAAGGGGAAACCCTAATGTTTTGTCCGTCGCCGGCTTTGCCGACGTTCGGATCGAAAAGAAAAGGAGGGTTCGATCCAAGGGATCCAAACCCTAAAGCGAGTAAAACCGCAACACAAAAAGGGGATCCGATCCGAGTCGGATCCCAAAGCCTAACCCTAGAAAGTTTTGGCCGGGGAGGGAGGACTCACCTGGTCGTTTGTTTCACCGCCGTCACGCGGAAAGGGCTGCGCCGTCGCGCGGGGGGGGGGACCCACGCCGCCGACTTTCCAGCGCGCAGGCAGCAGACCCTGCGGGCGCAACACAGGGCGCCGACACGGAGCCGCTTGACAGCGGCGTGCTCACCCTCCGGGGGAGCACGCACGTCGGCGAGAGGGCCCGCGACGGCGCCATCTTCTCCGGCGGTGGCGAGGAGGCCGCCGCCCTGCTCCTGTTCATCCTCGCTGCGGCACAGGAGTGGAGAGCAGAGGGAGAGATGAGAAATGAGCTAGGGTTTGGGGTTTTCGGCCGTCGGCCAGGGGTTTTGTCCTCGTGAGATTGACGGACCGCTGTCGATCGGTTTCGACGGTCTCAGATGGATGAGCCACTTTGAGCCCAGGAGGGAGGTTGTGGATGGCCGATTTCCTGGCCCAGGCCCAGGTTGCGGCCTGGGCGCGGGGGAGAAGAGCGCTGCAGCCGTCCGGCTGGGCCGTGCGGGCTGCAGTGGGCCGAAATGGCCGATTGTTTTTTCCGGTTTCATTTTTTCTAGAAGCAGTTTTTATGTATTTTGATACATTTTGAATTGTTTTTAATGTATATTTTTTGTGTAAATTTATTCCAACGAAATTTTTGCACAGAGAACAGTAAAAAATGTGAATTGTTTCTGGAAAAATGAAATATAAAGAATTGTTAATTATTTCCGTTGCGTACTTTGAATTTTAATTTTTATTATTAAATTCGAACCAACAGGGAATTTAATTTTAAAAAGAATATGTTTTCTGAGATTATGATATTATTATTTTTCTGACCAACGTTGATAAATAATAATATTATAATTTATTGTTCCATTAAAGGTTTATGCATTATTTCTATTTCTGCCTAACGGTGATTTAGTTATAATGTATAAAAGCAACTCATTTACTATGTTTTATACTGTTCTCACTATTTTTTGAACTATATTTTCAGGCTCCATTCTGATGAACATGGTCAAAGATATCCTGCCTCTCAAGGGGGATAACCACTTAGAGTGAGAAAAGAAAATTGAGCTGACTTTTCTGTTGGCTGAGGTTGACTGGATCCTCACAGAGCCTCGTCCCGCAGTGCTCAAGGAGCCTACGAGAGAGGAAGGTGAGAGTGATGCCGCTTGGAAACAACGGGAACTGGACTTTGGTCCAGAAAAGATGAAACATGATTTGGAGCGGGTTAGGTGGGAAAAGACCGACAAGAAGTTAGTTGCAGTTGTTAAGAACACTGTAGATCCTGCTATCCTGAACTCGCTCCCACCAGAATGTGACACGGTCACTAAAATTCTAGAAAGGTTGAAGAATCAGTTCACTGGTTCCTCAAAGACTTATGCCACTCAGGTGATCAAGAAATTGATAACTGAAAAGTACACTGGTGGTGGTGGTGTAAGAGACCATATCTTGAAAATGAACAGTATGACATCTAAGCTTAAACCAATGGATAAGGAATTAGCTATTTCTCAGAAATTCCTTATTCATCTAATTTTTGCTTCCCTGCCAAAAGAATTTGAAACTTTTGTTGTATCTTACAACAATAATCCTGAGGATTGGTCATTGAACAAGTTGATAGCCATGTGTGCCCAAGAGGAGGAAAGAATCAAAGGTGCAATTGGTGGTGCAATCAACTATGTCAAGGATAACAAGAAGGCAATGGCAGCCCCAACAATACAAAAGCTCAGGGTAAGAAGCCAATGCAACAGTATAGGCCTCATCAACAACAACAACAACCGTAAAGGAGGGTGGTGGACCCTAATCAGTGCATCGAGTGCTTGAAGCCGGGACACCACAAGAAAGATTGTCCTGTCTTTTTAAATAAGATCTTGGCAAGCAATGGTGAGAATGTTATTACATTTGTAAATGAATCGTTATATGTTCAATATAATAAATCTACTTGGTGGATTGACTCTGGTGCAACTGTTCATGTTGCAAATTGTTTACAAGGATTCAGTTCGACAAGGACTATGCAAAGAAGCGAAAGATGTGTTAGAGTCGCCAATAGAGTTCGAGCTGATATTGAAGCTGTTGGCGATCTTCCTCTACAACTTAATAATGGATTCATTTTGATTCTTAGAAATGTTTTATTTGTACCTTCATTGCATAGAAACTTGATTAGTGTTTCACCTTTAGATAAAGATGGTTATGATTGTCATTTTGGAGATGACAAGTGTGAAATACTATTTAATAATAAATGTGTTGGTCTTGCCTTCGCGCAAGAAGATCTTTATTTGTTATCTCTTTGTGATAATGTGAATATTGTCAGCAATGAAAATGTGGATGAGATTGTATCCTCGTCGAACAATCCGAATAGAAAGCGAAAGCGAACTCAAAATGCGTCATCGAAATTATGGCACTGTCGTTTAGGCCATATTTCGAGGGGGGAATAGAAAGATTAGGAAAGAATGAGATTCTTCCTCCATTAGAGTTCAAAGATTTTGAGCAGTGCATCGACTGCATTAAAGGAAAATATATAAAGCAAATAAAGAAAGATGCCAAAAGAAGTGTGAGAATCTTAGAGATAATCCACAATGATATTTGTGGACCATTCCCTGTGAAAAGTGTGGATGGTTATGACTCGTTTATAACATTCACAGATGATTATTCTCGCTATGGCTATATTTATCCAATTAAAAAGAGATTGGAAGCATTGGATAAATTTAAGATCTTTAAGCTTGAAGTTGAAAATCAGCACAACTTAAAGATTAAAATAGTACATTCCAATCGCGGTGGAGAGTATTATGGGCGACATACCTGAAAGGTCCGAATGGCTAGAGGGGGGGGTGAATAGCCTATTTAAAAATCTAGAATCCTGAAACTCACAGCTCAAACCGGATATCAGAACACACAGTCGGTACTACCGACTGTGGGGGCGGTACTACCGGGGTCGGTACTACCGGCTCCAAGGGTCGGTACTACCAACAACCTAGGAACAACTACGAAATTGAGATGAACGAGATGCAAAATTGAATCTAGCTTATACCAAGGTTTTCCTAAGAGATGTAGATGAAGTTTATACCTTGTCCAAGTAGTGGCTCCTCCCCAAAGAGTAGATCGATCCTTCCCACACCTAGAATGAGAATAGAGGGAGGAAGAACACGAAGAACAAGAGTACAAACGAAATAATCCAAGATGCAAATCGAACAAGCACACGAGACACGAGATTTAACCCGAGGTTTGGCCACTTCACTAAGAAGCACCTACGTCCCCGTTGTTGAGGCAACCACGAAGGTCGAAGTCTCTTTCACCTCCTTGCCTCACCCAAGCAACCACAAAGGCTACTTGAGTTTCTTCACTAAGAATCAGAGGGTAATACAAACACTTCGGAGTGCCCTCACAAGTGAGTCAATCACGGGCAACAACCGAAGAACACCTAACCAGCTAGGGTTCCAAGAACCCAAGAGTAAAGAACACAAATCAAGCCGGAGAGATGTTGGATCCAAGTGCTCTAGACGTAGATCGATGCGTCTCACTCTCTAATCTCACTTCCCTAGCTCAAAGCTTGCAAGAGATTCACTCTAGACTCTAAGGGGGAGAGAGAGGAGCTTGGTCAACAATTGGGAGCTTTTGTTTCTTCTCTTAGGTCAGGCGAATGGGAGAAGTAATGGTTGGAAGCCGGTCGAGCAGCTACTTATACAATTCATACTGCGCCACGGTCGGTAGTACCGACCCCCCTGGGTCGGTAGTACCGACCGTACCAAATACAGCCGTTACAATGACCGTTGACCAGATGGAACACCCGACCCTTGGTCAGTACCACTGGGGTCGGTAGTACCGGCCCTATGGCGGTACTTCCGACAGGCCAAACTGGGTTCACACAGAGAGCTCCAGACTTCCACCAAACCTTGATGACACCAACGGTCGGTAGTACCGACCCTATGGCGGTACTACCGACAGGCCAAGAAAAATCTACACAGAGAGCTTCGCAAGACAACTGGTGACCACAGTACCACCGACCAGGGGGTCGGTGCTATCGGGGGTCGGTACTACCGACCCTATGGCGGTACCACCGCCAAGCCAACACAGTTCCAACACAGAGAGGGTGTAAAACGACTCGGGACCTCGGTACCACCGACCAGGGGTCGGTACTACCGAGCCCGGTAGTACCGACTTCTATAGCGGTACTACCCCTAGGCCACCTGAGACCCTACTCAGGGAGCATTGCTCTCAGCCCCGTTGGGCGGTACTACCGACCCCCATTGTCGGTACTACCGACCACACCCAGAAAACCACTATGTGTTCGTGAGTGCGTGGTGTCTCTCAAGCGCTAGAAGTTAGACGTCATGCACACTTTTCTCCACATCTAGCTAGCCTCAAATATATCCCTCTTGATAGTCCGACTTGCCTATTACTCAAGAGAAAAGATAAAACTAAAGTCTCAACTTGAGCAACGACATCTTCCCTTTTCCATTTCACCAAAGACGGAGCATTTGATCACTTGAGAACTTGTGGCCGTCACCATCCAACATGGTCGCCAGCTAGCTAGCTCCATCCAAGGCTTGGTCATAATCCTCTCATTAGCTACACACATGCTTAGCAATAGGATTAGACCAAAATGGGTTTCATCAACTAACCAAAATCCAACTAGGGCTTTCAATCTCCCCCTTTTTGGTAATTGATGACAACCCAAACAAAGATATATGATTTTAAAAGGTAACCATATTGATAGTATTTGCTCCCCCTACATATGTGCTATAGAGTTTGGTTCTAAAATTTAGCACACATGTATGGATATGAAAATGTAGATGAGCAATACTACCAACAATGATGCTAAGGCATAAGAATGGACCTTTGAAGCGTGATACCAATCGGAGTGCACATATTATACCATCCTTAGCACCATTTGATACTAGACATACATCAAAACTCAAGAACCTCGTGAGATCAATATTATAGTAAAGGTTCTTGAAATACTTGAAACAAGAATATGTCTAGTTGCTATGCTAGTAAGCAAATCATCAAACGTGTCATATCACTAGCATTCATCACATAAGCATGTATATCAAAATAATAGCTTATGCAATGCAAACAAACATATGAAAATGCACATTTCAAAATGCAACATACATGCTTATGAGCTTGCTCCCCCTATTTGTATGCTCAAATTTTAAGTGTTCAAGCTTCGAACCACTTGAAACTTTTATCTCCTTTTGTCTTGTTACTCCCCCTTCCACTAGCATATATCTTTGTATTCTTTCTCCCCCTTTGTCAACAATTATCATAAAGGTGGAACAAAATTTTAAAGAAGGGAGGCAACTATTAGCATGAGATACATGTGAGGAGATCAAACTAAGTCAAGTTGTGGCTTAATCTAGCTCATGAACATAAGGTATTTAACACGGTTTGCTTTAGAGTAAGCTTCTTCACACATCTTGCAATGGTTATCTTACTCACGTTGGTTAAACACACATTTTTCTCACTTTACTAGATCAAACTTACAAGCTCACAAACAAGTTATATGCTACCACTAGATCAAGTCAAACATAGAAGCAATAGTGGTACCATATATACTTCAAATTCATTTGATTTACCATGAATGAACCTAGATAAGCAATGTGATGGCTATATGAACTAGAGCACAATCCTAATAAGAATGAATGCACATGCCAAACAATTTCACCTTTGCTTTGTTGGAGGAGAGGCATGTCATATGTGGGGGTGCATTCAACTCATGTTGGAGAAATCAAGGATATTCAATTCATTCCTTAGCTTGCAAAATCTTCTCTCATCTAGTGGCTTGGTGAAGATATCGGCAAGTTGATCATCGGTGCCCACACTTTCAATAGATATATCTTTCTTTGCTTGATGATCTCTAATGAAGTGATGCCTTATGTCAATGTGCTTTGTTCTTGAATGTTGAACCGGGTTGGTGGCTATTTTGACGGCTCTCTCATTATCACATAGCAATGGGACTTGTCCAAACTTGACCCCATAATCTTGCAATGTTGCTTTCATCCATAGAAATTGTGCACAATAGCTACCCGCGGATATGTATTTGGCTTCGGCGGTAGAGAGTGCAACACTATTTTGCTTCTTTGATGACCATGAGACAAGTGATCTTCCAAGCAACTGACAAGTGCCCGAGGTGCTCTTCCTATCCACCTTGCATCCCGCATAATCGGAATCTGAGTATCCAATCAATTCAAATTGAGAGCCCTTGGGATACCATAGTCCAACATTTGGAGTGTGCTTCAAATATCTCAATATTCTTTTGGTTGCCTTCACATGACTTTCCCTTGGTGAAGCTTGGAACCTTGCACACATACACACACTAAACATAGCATCAGGCCTTGATACAGTCACATAGAGTAGACTTCCAATCATTGACCGATATAGCTTTTGATCCACCATGTCACCATTCGAGTCACTATTCAAATGTCCATTTGTGCCCATTGGAGTGGTTATTGCTTTAGCTTCATCTAACCCAAACTTCTTGAGCATGTCCTTAATGTACTTGCCTTGACTAACGAATGTGCCTTTCTTCATTTGCTTGATTTGTAGACCAAGGAAGTAACTAAGTTCTCCAATCATAGACATATCAAATTCTTTAGCCATCATCTCCCCAAACTCTTCACAAAAGTCTTGGTTGGTTGATCCAAAGATAATGTCATCCACATAGATTTGCAACACAAACAAGCTACTACCAATCTTCTTGGTGAAGAGAGTGGTGTCAACCTTCCCAATCTTGAACCCTTTTGCTAACAAGAAGTCCCTCAATCTTTCATACCAAGCTCTAGGTGCTTGCTTCAACCCATATAGTGCCTTCTTGAGCTTGTACACATGATTGGGCTTCTTCAAGTCTTCAAACCCGAGAGGTTGCTCAACATACACTAACTCATTGATGAATCCATGAGAAAAGCACTCTTCACATCCATTTGATAGAGCTTGATGTTGTGAGCACAAGCATATGCAAGTAGGATTCTAATGGCTTCCAATCTAGCAACTGGTGCATAGGTTTCTCCAAAGTCAATCCCTTCCATTTGAGTGTATCCTTGTGCAACCAATCTTGCTTTGTTCCTTACAACAATGCCATCTTCATCTTGCTTGTTCCGGAAGACCCATCTTGTACCAATAACATTTGTGTTCTTTGGTCTTTCCACTAACTCCCAAACATCATTGCGGGTGAAGTTGTTCAACTCTTCATGCATTGCATTCACCCAATCAACATCCATCAAAGCTTCATCAATCTTGGTTGGCTCAATAGATGATACAAATGAGTAGTGTTCACAAAATGAAGCCAATCTTGATCTTGTTTGCACACCTCTTCTTATGTCACCAACAATTTGATCTAAAGGATGATCTCTTGCAATGTGTGTTGGTTGGAGCACTTGTTCCGGTTGAGCACTTGCACTTGTACTAGCATCTTGTTGATCTTGAGAACCACTAGAGCTTGCAACATCATTGCCACGCATGGTTGGAGGAGAAAGCACTTGATCTTTGTCATCTTCTATGCCAATCACTTGCTTTGGCCTTATATCACCAATGTCCATGTTCTTCATAGCTTCCACCAATTGTGTTCCTCTCACATCATCTAGATTGTCTTGTTCTTCATGGAAGCCATTGGTTTCATCAAACTCAACATCATGGACTTCTTCAACGATTCTTGATGTGTCGTTCCACACTCTATAGGCTTTGCTTGTAGTGAAGTAACCAAGAAGTGTCCCTTCATCACATTTCTTCTCAAACTTTCCAAGTCTTGTGCCCTTCTTCAATATGTAACATTTGCACCCAAAGACCCGAAAGTAAGCAATGTTGGGCTTTCTATCATTGAGGAGCTCATATGGTGTCTTCTTCAATAGAGGGTGACAATAGAGTCGGTTGCTATAGTAGCAAGCCATGTTGATTGCTTCGGCCCAAAAGGAATCACTCACATTGTATTCACTAAGCATAGATCTTGACATATCAATGAGTGTCCTATTCTTCCTTTCAACTATCCCATTGGATTGAGGTGCATGCTTGGCCGAGAATTGATGTTTGATTCCAAACTCATCACATAGCTCATCAACTCTTGTGTTTCTAAACTCACTTCCATTGTCACTTCTCACTTTCTTGATTCTTCTATCAAACTCATTTTGGCTTCTCTTGACAAAGGTTTTGAATACGCCAAACACTTCACTCTTGTCAACAAGAAAGAAGACCCATGTGTATCTTGTATAGTCATCCACTATCACAAAGCCATACTTGTTTCCCCCAATACTTGCATATGTAGTTGGTCCAAACAAGTCCATGTGCAACAACTCAAGTGCATGTGTAGTGCTCATCATTCCTTTGTTAGGATGAGTGTTTCCAACTTGCTTTCCCATTTGATATGCACTACATAGCTTGTCCTTTTCAAAGTGAACATCTTTTAGCCCTCTCACCATGTCATGCTTCACTGGCCTCTTTAGTTGCTTCATTCCAACATGTCCCAAGCGCCTATGCCATAGCCAACCCATGCTTGATTTAGTGAATAAGCATGTTGTCAATTGAGCTTCACTAGCATCAAAGTCTACCAAATAGAGATTATCATATCTAAATCCTTTGAAGATCACATCACTTCCATCAACACTCACAATCTCCACATCATCAACACCAAAAATGCATTTGAATCCCAAATCACACAATTGTGCCACTGACAATAAGTTGAAGTTGAGAGATTCCACTAATAGCACATTGGAGATGCTCAAGTCATTTGATATTGCAATCTTGCCCAAGCCTTTGACCTTGCCTTTCCTGTTGTCACCAAATGTGATAGCATTTGCATGATCATCACCACTAGTGTTGATTGATTTGAACATTCTACCATCTCCGGTCATGTGTTGAGTGCACCCACTATCAAGCACCCAATGCCTTCCTCCGGCTTTGTAATTAACCTACAAAAAGGATCAATTCTTTTTAGGTACCCAAATCTTTTTGGGTCCTCCAAGGTTAGTAACCAAGCTCTTGGGCACCCACATTGCCTTCTTCTTTGGGCCAACCATGGGTGCACCAATGTACTTAGCCTTCACACCATTAGTGCCCTTAGTAAGCATATAACAAGAATCAAAGCGAATAGATGTAACATGAGCATGCTTCTTGTTTTTATTCTTGTTAAAGCAATGTTGCTCTATATGCCCGGATTGCTTGCAACTATTGCAAAACCGACTGTTGCTCTTCACAAAACAAGTTTTGTGAGGAACAAAAGCCGCCTTGCCCTTTTTGGGAGTATAGCCAAGTCCCTCCTTGTTGAGTGGACACCTTTGGCTACCCAAGCACTTAAGCAAGCGGGCATCTCCACCATAGGCATTGCCTAAGGCATGAGTGAGCTCATTAACCTTGTCCTTAAGATTCTTATTTTCTACCATTAATGATGAATCACAAGTAGTAGAAGTAGACATTAGTTGAGCTAGATGATGATGATGCATTTATGGGAGCAACAATAATAGGAGTGTAAAAAGATTCATCAAGTATATCACAAGTTACTCCTACATTGCATGTCTCTGCAACATCCTCAATCTTACTTTGATCAAGGAGGGAGGAGTGGGCTTCCTTAAGCCTAGTGTGAGCTTGATCAAGCTTCTCATGGGCTTCCTCTAGCCTCTCATGAGTGGACTTGAGCTCATCAAAGGATTGCTCAAGAGCCTTGTTGGCCTTGCGCAATTCTTTGCACTCCTTCCTCTTAGTCTCAATGTAAGAGTGAGCATCTCGTAGCATGCTTATGAGGTCCTCCTTAGAGTACTCCTCATCATCATCACTCTCACTCTCACTCTCACTCTCAAGCAATGATGGTGATTCTAGTGATGATGAGCACTATCCCATGTCACAACATAGGATCCACCCTTCTTCTTTTCCTTCTTCTTTTCCTTCTTCTTGTCCTTCTTCTCCTTCTTATGATCATCTTCATCATCACTAGATTATGGACAATCCGCAATGAAGTGATCTTTGCTCTTGCATCGATAACATCTTCTAGTTGAGGTCTTGTATGAATCTCTTTTCTTTCTTGGCCAAAGCTCTTTGTTGGGGGAAGGGACCCTCGGTAGTGGCGCCACGCAGGCTGGCTCAAAGATGACCTTCGCGCGACCCACGCACCTCCATGACTTTTGTCGAATCCCTCGGATCGCTTTCCTAACCTTCGGATATTGGTTCGACCCTCGCAAACTTTGTGGCTCTTGCAGGCTATAGGCGTGAAGAACACAGAAGGTGACCCTCGCGCGTTCCTGCGAGGGTACCTTCGCTGAAGACGTCGAGCTCAGCGGGTGGGAAGCGAACGCAGGCCTCGCGATCGGCGAAGCCAAGAAGTTGACCCTTGCTTCCCTGCGAAGGTGTGGGGGAGTCGAGTGGCGGCGGACAGGAGGAGGTCGAACTAGGGTTTCCACTTTCCCTGTGTTTGTACGATTCTGCCCTTTCGTTGTATAGCGTGAAGGAATCTTTCTTGTACCCTTTTGTAATTTGGTCAGTGTCCCATGGTATTCCCTATAAATACCAAGGGATGAACAGTGTAATGAGGACGGTTTTTTGGGAATAGAGCCACAGCACCACTGTTCTCACACTCGGCTGGTATCACAGCCACACCCGCACACCTCCGGAGGAGATGGGGAAGGAGATGAGGAGGAGTTGGGCCTCGAGGCTTTAGAGAGACTTCAAGCTGAGTTGCAGGAGAAAAAGAGACGTTTGGACCAGCTTGAAAGGCACAACCGGCTGCGCCTTATCAGGCAAAAGGCGGATGAAGCAAGAGAGCAGCTTCGCCGAATGGAGGAGTCCCTCGCAGCAGCTGAGGCCGAAGCCGAGGACTGGAATGACAGGCAAATGCCGCCACTTCAAGAGGAGAATGTTGGGCAGGGACAGGGCAACGCTCGTCAGCCACCACCACCCCCACCACCACCAAATTTTCGCCAACTCTACCCAGAAGAGCGAGAGCCAAACCTTCGCATTCAGCGAAGGGCCCAACAACACCAGATGCCCTACGACCCAAGATCACCACTTTCCCAAATACTGCAAACCCAACCCTGGCCACCATGCTACAATCCACAAAATCTGCCCTGTTATAACGGACTCACTGACCCTCGCCAATTTATAATGAGCTATGAAGCGATAGTCGCCGCAGCAGGAGGAGACGAATCAACAATGGCGAAGTCTTTCGTAATCATCCTTCATGACATTGCGCAGACTTGGTACAACAACCTTCGCCTCGGAACTGTGGATTCCTGGGCCAACCTCAGAGACAGACTCTGCACAAACTTCAAGGGCATCACAGCAGCCCCGCTGTTCAACTGCAAACAAGAAGAGCGCGAACCGCTGCAAGAATACTGGCGAAGGTTCATCCAGATTAGAGCAAGAACTCCGGGGATATCCGACGAGGCCGTGATCCTCGCTGTAGTTAGCGGCCTGCGTCTAGGCCCATGTTCCTCAAAGTTTGCTAGGAAACCAACAAACACAATCGAAGAGCTTCATGATACAATGGAAAGATACTGTAGAGCGGACATGGACTTCCGGGCAAAGTCCGACGCTCGAAGGTCGCAGCAGAAACCACAGTTGAGGCCCCAAGCGAGAGAGAACAACCCTCGCCAAGATCAAAGCAACATTGGCGCGATCAACAAGGCAAATCCACTCGAAGAGCAGAGAAGGGGCACTCAGCCTTCGGGCAACCAAAATCCACAAGGATTCCCACCCCCGCCTGACCAAAGAAACCAACAAAGGGACCCGGCCAAAATGTATTGCCATTTTTGTGGCCTTGGAAAAGGGCACACAACCAAACAATGCGAGTGCTTCGCCAGAGGGAAAGAGTACCAGGAATCCAAAAGAGCCTCTTTAACAGAAAACAGAACCATCAATCATACCAGAAAGCCAAACTTCAACCCAACCCACCCTCCTTACCAGTACACCCCCATAAACTACGGCTTACCCTCGCACCAACCATTCTACGCTCAACACCCACACTACAACCACACCTCATATCAGCCAACCTCGTTTCCTCAACGCCAAAATGTACCATACACTGTCACATTCCCAAAATCCCTCAAACCCAAACCAACCAGCAAGTATTGACACAAAAAGTGACACCTTGCGCCAGGCACACAGCAAGCCGAACGAGGCTAGCTTCAATCGGGTGCCCGGAGTGTGCTAAATCCGGAGACGTGCCAGTCGGTTTGACCTGAAAACCAACAAGGGATAAAGCGTGAGAATACCTCTGGAACATGCTGGGTAAAACCAGACAGTTCCATATGTACGACTTTGAAAGCCAGTCACGACGGCATACAACTATAGAAGCTGTCTGTCAGAGCATGTTTACAAAGCCATTCGACAAGTATGAGAACAGAGTATGTGAAGCATATTAACTACCGAATGCAAAAAGAAGACATGCTTGAACGAATCAAGGATAAAACAGACAACTTGCAAGAATAGATCTATTCAAACAACACATGCATAGGCTAATCCAACTAATCTGCCGCACGTTTAGTCTTCATAAACCCGTCAAGCATAAACTTAAGCGAAGCTAATCCACCGCATGATACCACTTGCTATAAGTTTATACCACTTCTTATAATTAGATCAATCCACCGCATGATACAATCTAATTATAACAAGCTAAAAGCATGCATATATCTGTACAGATCTATAAGAGCTCATTGCTCGTGTAAGCTTAACCAAAATCGGCAAACTAGCCGAGTTGGGGTCCATGAGGAAGGAACATACAAGCAAGCATGATCAAACTAATCTAAAACCTGCATCTGCCGCACGACACCCAGTTCTATCAAAGCATAAACACAATTGACATGTATGAACCCGCAACATGTAACAACCTAGATTGAAAGCTGATTCGGCCATCATGATCTTATGATTAGCAAATTACAAGCAAGCTTGTGAAACAAGGCCGAATAGAGATCAATCTAGATTGGGCAAAAGAGTGTTACAGGAATTAAATAAATAAAACACATAACACATGATAACTTAATGAATCTACTAGATCTGCCAAATCTGATAGAGCCGATAACTATTTTTACTCATGTCTTAATCCGCCGCACGATACAAGGCACAAGCAAAAACTTCCCGTCATAAGCTTAAATCCGCCGCACGATACTAAGCTTAACATACGAGACTACTTGCATCATATCTAAATCCACCGCATGATACTAGACATGATAACAAGGTTGTCGGTACTTACGGAGGTCGACGGATCGATGTTTCCTCTTGAAGAACTCGACGACACGACTTAGGGACTCGAAGATGGCACGGGGCCGGTTTGTATTGATGTGGTTGTGAACAATTTTACAATGGTCGAGGGCTTATATTTATACCCTGGACGAAATACGAGTCCTAGATGATTACGATTTATAATGATAAAATATGGAAAGATACGAAATCTATTTCTAATCTTCTCGGTATCTTTCATCGCCATATGCCTTCCCATGCAAGCCGGCTTCGTCTGCAACATCCATCTCCCGAATGGAACTACCTCTCTGCAAGATAGCCGACCGCACATACATCCATCAAAATCCTGAGGACCAAATAGCCGTTTGATTACTTGCTGAATTCTTTCTTCTCTGCCGGCTGGGCCCACCTGTCATATCTTCATGCGTGCGAAAATCTGGTGTTAACACATGCCCCCTAATTTTGGGATAAATATTTATTCCAAAATTCCTATTTGTCGTGGAACCTCTGGAAGCGTCTGCCTTCATATGCTATAATTATTATACCTGCCGACTCATCTCCCGATGCACCCTCTAGGATTCTTTAAAACCCTCTTTCGCCCTGTTTCGACTTGTGCACTCTGACCTCCTCTGCTTAGAATAAAAAACCCTCTTTTCTCTTGTCATATCTTACTCTGGAGGATGTCTTCTGCAGCGAGTCGCGATAGTTCCGAGCTTGGTGCTTCTAGCACCTCCAAAAGGAGGTTGTTCTTTTCTTTCTTTCGTTTCAAAATGAAGCAGTTGTTCTTACCTCACCATTTTTATTAGAAGGGCCGGAGACGACCTCCCCGAGGTCCTGATCCAGAAGATTGCAGATCTTCAATTCAATTCAGAGAGGAAGGATCGGGAGATCAATCGAATCTCTCGAGAGCGCGATGTCGCCCGGGAACGGGCTACCGGTAAGCATTCCTTCATCATCTTCCTTTTCATTTTCCCTTTTTGCTCTTACCGACTCTTCCTCCTTTTTAGCTCTGGAGACCAAGCTCCAATCTCTCGAAGCAGCTATTGCTAACCTCGCTGTCACGGCCAACGTACCGGGTACGACAGCTCTGAGGCGGGTAAACGAAGTCAATCGAGCCCTCCCTGACATTTCTAGAGCTGGTATGGGATATGGCGCAGCGCTCGCCTTCAACGCGGTTCAGATTCACTCTGGAGCCGATTACCGTAATTTCGACGTCTGCGAGCGAGGGCTAGAATACAGGGTGGCTCATTCTGTCGATGATATGAAAGAAGCTGGAACAGATTTGGCTGATTCCTTCGACTTTGATCTCCCAATCAGAAATAGGATAGAATGGACGAACTGATCTTCCACTGTAATTTATTTTGTAAATAAGAAGTTCCTCTGTTCGCCTTTCTGAAATCAATCTGTGATTGATCCCTCGAGATCAATGTATGCTCTGTTTTCTGTGCATCAATCATTAACTCTCATTTTATTCTAGTGGCGATGTTTACCACATCGGCTATTGCTGACAATCGCATTAGACACCTTTGTCTCGCAGGCAATTGTTGTAATCGGTCATTTTGGATCCAAAGCATCCGATTTTTCCTTCAGCTTTCCGATCCATGATGACACCAAGGTAGTATTTCTTAAGGGATTTTCTGATTCTCAGTTCTCTGCCCTTAATGCCAATTGATAACATGAATTCCCAAATTACTAGTTAAAACGGAACAATTCTTAACCGAATCCCATCGGCCTTCTGACTCTGGAGTCACAACCTCTTCCAATCGTCAGAAATCCAGCTCGGCCCAATAATGGCCCATAAGACATGGAAACTCCAATCCGATGCTTGGTCTTCCAGTGTGCAAGACTTGGTCCTATAAATATGACCCTACACAGGCTGTTATCCTTATCTCCAGTCAAATAGTTTGACTTGCAAAAATTTTCATCTCTCGGCTTCTAGCTCAAGCCAGAGAGAAAATTTCTTGCTTGCGTTTCCATCAATGACAGGCAAAGGTGACGACGGCAGGCACCCTGACGGAGATGAAGCAGGAGGAAGTCGAGCATTAACTCACTGGTGCCATAGGTAAAAGACTAGTCCTCTGCCCCCCTGCGATAGTTCTTCTTGCTCATCCTTCCCTGATCCGTCGTCCTTCTTAGGGTGGGGTCTTCATCCAGCCAAGCTCGAGTTCCCCTTCCAGAAACGTGACTTCAATAACTTCTCAATCCTTTCCCTAAGCCATCAGACTTGAATTTGACGATTCGATTTAGCGGACCCATCTGGATGTTCTTCGATACCGCGAGGAAAAGGATAAGGCCTAGAAGGAAACGGAAAATGCATCCAAGAAGCATAGTATCGAGGAATCCGAGTGGTCAGACCAACGGAAGCAACTCTGCAACATCATCACAGGTTAGCAGATCCTCGGTCTTCTTCTTCTGGTTGAGTTCACCTTACTTGACGCATCCTCTCTTTTGTTAGCCCTTTCTGCAGAGAATGACCGTTTGAAAATAGCAGCGAACAAAATTGCCCTCAAAGTGAATGCTCATGGGGACTCAACCGAAGCCCGTCTTGACGCCATGGACGTTCACATAGATCAGGCTATCATCCAAGGTGTGCACGCCGGGGTTTCCCTCGGGCTATCAGCAATGAGTTCTTGGACTAAAGAAGATTACTCCTTCCTACCAGTTGACTTCGCAGGCGGGGATCCGGATGAACCTGAAGATCTCGAGATCTATGATAACCATGCCGCTGCCATTGTCGAGATTACTGACCCGCAATCCATTGTGAACAAATTATTTCAAGGGTAGTTTGTATTAGGATAAATCTGTGAATGAAGCTTGTAACATATGAAACTTGTTCCCCTCTGAACAGTGTCTATCTGCATCTTCGACTATCTCAGTGATTTTTTCCTATTGCAGCATTTCTTCAGAGAAAAACGTTTCCGAACGCATGACGTCATCTTAGCCGATTAGATCTCATTTTCGATGTGTCATGTCACTCGACATCTTATTTACTGTACTTCACCTTTCTCTTCCCCCAATAAACCTACCGGGTCATAAACACTCTTGTACTAAAGGCGATATAAATAATATCGGCTATGACTTGAATTCTTGGAATATTTTTTCTGCTAAAGGCGATGCTTTACATCGGCTGTATAAAAATATCCTTGAATCCGTTCCAGACACAATTTCCACGCGTTCGGCTTTCAACAAGTAGTGTTGAAGCTTAGTCCACGAGTGACGTGTATATGATCAAAACCTCTTTACAGCCGAATACCCTTCTCTGGGTCTAACATTTTCGGCTAAAGCTAGCTGCTATTTATCCTCTTAAATTTTAAAATAAGGGCCGATCCTATTGCAAGGCTATCGGCCGTCACGTACAACTCGAAACAATTACCACGTTGCAGAAGTGCCTTCATACTTTCCAATACCCTCTGTTGTACGTCACCTTACGTGAACTCTTGCTCTTCCATTAGCTTCGGCAATGGAGAAATAAGCAGAACCCTCTTCAAAAGTTCGTTAACTCCAAAACATGCTCGAGACCCAGACTTGCATACATTAGTCCTATTTCGGCTTCATCATCAACACTTTATTCCTTGTCAGCCGACACGAAACTTGGCCTCAATCTTTCTCCATTACCATCAGTTGGACTATCTATTCAAAAAATGCTCTGAGAGCCGATTGTCCGAATCGGCTGTTGGTCCTCGTTGAAAATGTTTACAGGACCTGCCTCCCAAGCTCTTCCAGAAAAGCACTCAACGCCATCATACTCCCAATAGATAGGCTCTGTATTAGCAATACTCACTGAATCATCGGAATGGACAATTTCGATGTCATTTCCGATCCACTGGATAAGGAATTGATGCATAGTTGATGGCACACAGCAGTTTGCATGTATCCAATCTCTTCCCAACAGCAAACTGTATGCCCCCTTGCCATTAATGATGAAAAAGGTAGTGATCAAGGTCTTAGTCCCGATCGTCAACTCAACATGGACTGCCCCTCGAGTATCAGAAGAATTGCCAGCAAAGTCTCTCAACACCATGTCGGTCTTCAACAAATCTTCACTTGCCATCCCAAGTTTTCTGAAGGTGGTATACGACATGATATTTATGGCAGCCCCTCCGTCAATGAACATCCTAGTCAATGGCTTGCCATTAACATAGCCTCTCATATACAATGGCTTCAGGTGTCGATGCTTAACTGGTTTATCGAATACTGCACTTTGAGCCAAGACAAGATGGGCCAATAATTCTTGAAATTCATCTTCATCAAAATCTGAATACACTTCATCTCGGATATCTTGATCCTCGGGAGCTATGAACTCTGATGGAAGAAAGAAAGCCATGCATGCGTCAGCCGAACGATCACCCCCATCCGACTTCTCTTTGGGGCGCCAAACTCGCTTTACTCTAGCATTTGCTTGTTCTAGCTCTCTATTTCTTAGGCGCTGCACCCTCCTTTTCTGGCTTTTCCTCAATCCTGGTGGACACCACTGTCCTCTCCGCCAGACATACTCGCGGTACTCTTCTTCTTCAGTGCGAGTCCAACTTTGATTGGCAAATCCTCTTCCCTGCCGATCTTCTAAATTATTTATTTTTACGCGCCGACCATCCTCAGGGATTCGTGCCCCAAGCCTCTCATGGACAGATCGGCGGTTGACTCGAGACTGCCTATACTCGGAGTATTGATTACTGTACTCAGGGCAGTTGTTCTTAACAGGCAGCTTCAAGCCTTTGTTCCAACAATACTGGAAGAACGAGCATTCCCAATGAGACTGTTCCTGCCCCCTCGTATCTCCCCGTTCTTCCCGGTACATCTCTTCTTCGTACCTTCGCTGTTTCTCCAGGAACTTCCGTTCTTCATAAAGTCTCTGCTTCTGGTATCGTTCCTATTCCCGACGCCATTTATTCAACAAGATGCGCGTCGTGACCCTGGGTCTGGAAGTTTCACCCGTCTCAGTTCGGCTATTTTGGAACCGAACCCTCTGCTGAAACTCTCTCTTCGTAATCTGCCGATTAGGATCAACGACATCAGCTTCCCTCGCTCTATCAGAGGTTAACACTTTCATTTTACTCTTATCCCTGGGATCAGCTGCGTTGATCATATTAACAGAGAAGGGCACAGTATTCTGTCCAAAAGGGCTACCATCAATTTTCATCTTTCCATCAAACCTCAGATGCCCGTCCTGGATAGCTTTCTGGATCCGCACTCTGAACACTCGGCAATCGTTTATGGAGTGGGATCTAGTATTGTGAAAACCACAATATTTCTTGTCCTTGACCCCTTCAGGATGCAGCATAGGATGACCTTCCGGCAACTTGATGCGTCCTTCCTTCAACAAGTACTCAAATAATTTATCTGACTTGGAAACATCAAAATCATAAGTACCTTTCTGTTGCCTCAGCCATCGCTGGTTGACTTGAGTCGGTTCTTTATCCCAGACTATCTCGGCTGCAGCTATTTCATCTTCATCATCGTACTCAGTTGCTTCTTCTAAGAAAGCCTGATACATCTTGGCAGCCACATCACCCTTCTGGAACTGATTATTCCTCTTGAACCCCTGGGCTTGATTACTCATCGTCGCCAGCCTTTGTGATAACTGCCCGAGGTCATCAAACTCCATGCCGAATAGCCTCTCTTTGATACTCGGCAACATGCCAGCTATGGCTATCTCCAGCAGTTGATCATCCGACAAATTCAGAGAATAACAAAGATTCTTGGTTTCCCTGAATCGGCGCAGATATTCTTGTGGCGTCTCGCCAGGTTTCATCCTTAGGCTCATGAGATCGACCAACTTTTTCTTGCTGGTACCCGTAAAGAAATACGAGTGGAATTTCTGCCCTAGCTCCGCCCATGTATTGATAGAATTTGCTAGCAGAGAAGAAAACCACGAGAAGGCTGGCCCTGTTAATGACAACGGGAAATACCGAATCCTCCAAGCCTCATATGTAGATGTTTCTCCGAGTTGCATCAAGTAGCGGCCGATGTGCTCTATAGTACTGGTGTCATCCTGGCCTGAAAACTTGGTGAAATCAGTAGAAGGTTTCACCCTTGGAGGAAGAGCTACCCGATTGTACCACTCTGGATAGGGGGACTTGTATGTGTAAGTTTGATTCTTAGGTTTCAGGCCGAATTGATTTTGCATCATATCAGCCATTTTACGCATGATGAGGTCAACATTCGGATCAGGAGTTGCTTGTGCTTGCCCCCCAGGATGTAGCCCTGCCGAACTCTTATAGCCTGGATTTGGAAGAGCATTAATTGAGCTATAATCGATGAACTCATGATATCCATCTCCAAACATATTCTTTTGTATCCTATTCGCTGCAGGAGACACTTTAGAAGCAGATTGCGGGACATTCCCTGTCGTGCCGAATGCGAGCTGGCCATATGTCTGAGGAGGTTGCTGCATCTCATGAGGAATCATCCCACCTGTGCTTGGGCCAGCTCCGCCCTCTCCTGCGATCCTTTGACGTTGAGGTACTGGGAACAACAACGGTCCCTACATCGGACCAACAGTTTCTTCAAAGCATTTATCCACGGCTGGACCGAAAGCATTGACTATGATAGCACGAAAAGTGTTCAAGAAAGCCGACTGATGATTAGTCACGGCTTCTGATACAACCTTATGCATTATTTCAGTCATCTTCCGAATAGCTTCTTCTTCATTGGGGATATCAGGTTGATGGTGAGGAAGAATCTTTGGGAACGGTTCTTTCCGGTAAATCTTGCCACTCTTGTTCTTTGAAAAAGTCATTAGACACTTATCCTGAAGCTCTTCACAAGTCTGTTGTATTAAACTCTTTAGATCTGGCGGTAAGTCATCCATAGTTACATCCAGGATCTGATCATCGTTGGTCTCGGGCATCTTGAATCGGAGAATCTTGTCCCACCAGGCGTGCCAAAAAGTGTGTTGACGCAAAAAGTGACACCTTGCGCCAAGGCACACAGCAAGCCGAACGAGGCTAGCTTCAATCGGGTGCCCGGAGTGTGCTGAATCCGGAGACGTGCCAGTCGGTTTGACCTGAAAACCAACAAGGGATAAAGCGCAAGAATACCTCTGGAACATGTTGGGTAAAACCAGACAGTTCCATATGTACGGCTTTGAAAGCCAGTCACGACGGCATACAACTATAGAAGCTGTCTGTCAGAGCATGTTTACAAAGCCATTCGGCAAGTATGAGAACAGAGTATGTGAAGCATATTAACTGCTGAATGCAAAAAGAAGACATGCTTGAACGAATCAAGGATAAAACAGACAACTTGCAAGAATAGATCTATTCAAACAACACATGCATAGGCTAATCCAACTAATCTGCCGCACGTTTAGTCTTCATAAACCCGTCAAGCATAAACTTAAGCAAAGCTAATTCACCGCATGATACCACTTGCTATAAGTTTATACAACTTCTTATAATTAGATCAATCCACCGCATGATACAATCTAATTATAACAAGCTAAAAGCATGCATATATCTGTACAGATCTATAAGATCTCATTGCTCGTGTAAGCTTAACCAAAATCGGCAAACTAGCCGAGTTGGGGTCAATGAGGAAGGAACATACAAGCAAGCATGATCAAACTAATCTAAAACCTGCATCTGCCGCACGACACCCAGTTCTATCAAAGCATAAACACGATTGACATGTATGAACCTGCAACATGTAACAACCTAGATTGAAAGCTGATCCGGCCATCATGATCTGATGATTAGCAAAGCACAAGCAAGCTTGTGAAACAAGGCCGAATAGAGATCAATCTAGATTGGGCAAAAGAGTGTTACAGGAATTAAATAAATAAAACACATAACACATGATAACTTAATGAATCTACTAGATCTGCCAAATCTGATAGAGCCGATAACTATTTTTACTCATGTCTTAATCCGCCGCACGATACAAGGCACAAGCAAAAACTTCCCGTCATAAGCTTAAATCCGCCGCACGATACTAAGCTTAACATACGAGACTACTTGCATCATATCTAAATCCACCGCATGATACTAGACATGATAACAAGGTTGTCGGTACTTACGGAGGTCGACGGATCGATGTTTCCTCTCGAAGAACTCGACGACACGACTTAGGGACTCGAAGATGGCACGGGCCGGTTTGTATTGATGTGGTTGTGAACAATTTTACAATGGTCGAGGGCTTATATTTATACCCTAGACGAAATACAAGTCCTAGACGATTACGATTTATAATGATAAAATATGGTAAGATACGAAATCTATTTCTAATCTTCTCGGTATCTTTCATCGCCATATGCCTTTCCATGCAAGCCGGCTTCGTCTGCAACATCCATCTCCCGAATGGAACTACCTCTCTGCACATCCATCGAAATCCTGAGGACCAAATAGCCGTCTGATTACTTGCCGAATTCTTTCTTCTCTGCCGGCTGGGCCCACCTGTCATATCTTCATGCGTGCGAAAATCTGGTGTTAACAGCAAGTGAGCAACACTCTTGAAGGACCGAAAGTGCTAAAGTAAGGCGACCAGAGGGGGAGTGAATGGGAGCCTAAAAATTTCTTCTGAAATTCTGGCCTTTGTCCCAACAAAATCAACCCCAAGAGCAAAGCCTACACACGTGATGTCCACGACCCAAGAGAATGGGTGGATGTTCCCTAGGAACACAGCGAGACACCACAAAAGTTCCCTCACCCCAATCCACGCGAGTCAACTAGTGAAATTCAGGCGTTTTTTGCAAAGCGGGAAGCCCTGTTTCTGTAGAGCACAGAGTCAGGAATCCAACACAAAAACCCAAAACCAAATCCAAAGTCGAACGGTCAAACTGCGGATGAAACAGTGAAGAAATCACTACATCGGAGCGTCCGATGGCCAGGCACCGGACGCGTCCGATGCAAACAGGTCCTCTCTGGAACCTTACTGGACTAGCATCGGACGCTGCTACAGTGAAACCCTAGCGTCCGATGCTAGACCCCCGGCGCGTCCGATGGCAACGGATGCTCCGATGGTCAGCGTCCGATGCTCCTTTAAAAGCACTGTCAGATGACACGTGGCAACGGACGCTCCAATGGAAAGAACTCAGCGTCCGATGCTCAAGAACAGAGCGTCCGATGGTCCCGATACAGAACTGTTCTTCCGCGAATTCAACCCGATCTCCTCCGAATCAAAAGCACTAAGGCTTAGACTTGGTATGAGGAGTTCCTAGGAGGTTAGTGAGCTATCCCAAAGAGATCATGGCTCGAACCTAACTCCAAATCGGTGAATTGGAAGAATTCGGGACAAAAGAAACAAACTCAATCCAAAACAAAAATCGCCCGATCTACTAGCTCGTGAGGTTAGAGATGATTTCCTTCGGTGGAAAGAAGTGCCTCACGATCTAGAACAACTCAGTTCAAACGGATTTGCAAAAGACGCACCGAGTAGAGAGATCGATCAACGGGAAAAACGTGGAGAAAAGCAACCCGCGAAGAACACAAGCAAAACGTGAATCACAACCACGAATTTGCAACCGTGTGGCTACCACACGCTACAACAGTGAGATTACGGTCTCACTTCCTCAAAAATCTCACGGGCACAGAGGTATTGTTCTCTTCTATGTGGATCTCAGTTTGCTCAAGCAGGGGAGTGGGAGAGCAGGAAAACCTAGAAGGCAAAGAGCAAATGGCTGAGATACTAGGGGAGGTGGGTGTCTCCCCCTACTTATCCTAATTCTAACTATTCCTAATTCCCACTCTACCCCTAACTACTTACAGAGCGAACCAGCTAAACCCTAAGGTTATTCTGGACCAACTCGTGGTAGGTGGTGATCCGACGGCCACGCCCGCACAATAGGTAGCGTTGCCTCGACGCAACCTCACCGATTGCTGCCACGTGCCACCACCGCTCTGCGTCCTTTTTCACTGACTCCGCCCCCGGTTTTGTGGCCCAAACCGGGAAACCAGCCTTCACAGCCAACCCCCGGTTTTGAGGCCCAAACCGGGAAACCAGCCTCCAAGTCCATCCCTTGGTTTTGAGGCCGAAACCAGGAAACCCGCCAGCGCCCAGGTTTTGAGGCCCAAACCTGGAAACCGTCCTCAGCCCGAGTTTTGTGGCCCAAACTCGGAAACCCGCAGCACGCCCAGGTTTTGCGGCCCAAACCTAGAAACCGTCCACCCGATGGTTTTTCTCTGGCTCTACCACCAAACCGATGCTGTAGAGGGGATGCACCGCCCGTGCACCCCGTCCACCGACACGTGTCCCCAGGTCCTCGACCTGAGCAACACCATGTCCGCAAGTCTTCGCTCGTCGCTGTCCCAGGCTGCCAGCCACCATAGATGATCGTCAGGCAACTGGTCCCTCAGTCCAAGCCTCACGTCCGCCCTTCACCGCTCCCGGTCCGTCGGCACAACACGTCTCTACTTGACCTTCACCTTGCCCTCGATCACTGTCTCTGTGCTCGACACCTGCACAACACAAGCCAAAGAACATGCGCATTATCCCAGTGGACAATCACTCATCACTCAGAGACTCGGCATACACCCATGTATCTGCAACTCTACCACCACCACCACCAATACCAGCCTTGCCAGCTCCCCAACCTGTCAAATCCGAAGCTCAAACCCAGACAACCATCAACAACCCAACATCAACCTTCGGTGTGATACTAGCTATCACCGGAGGCTCCAACGAAGATCATGGCAACAAAAGGCAGAGGAAAGAACACACTAGAAGAGTGCACCACATAGCCGTCGAAGGACCGCATAAATTCAGGCGATATGAAATTAAGGGATTACCCTCATACTGACGCCATGGTGATCGAAACTAATCTAGCAGGATGGATAGTCACCAAAATCCTGGTCGACACCGGAAGCTCCGCAGACATTCTGTTTGCCACAACCTTCGACAGCATGAAGCTTGACAGAAACCTCTTGCAACCCGCTGGCAACCCCTTATACGGTTTCGGCGGTTAACAAGTAAGAGCTATTGGGAAAATATCTTTACCCGTAACCTTCGAAGACCAGGTGAACTGCAGAACAGAGCACATAACCTTCAATGTGGTTGACATGTTTTATCCTTACAATGCAATTTTTGGTCGAGGGGTCACCAATGGATTCAATGCTGTCATCCATCCCGCATACCTCTGCATGAAGCTTTCTGCCCCAAAGGGCGTTGTTGCAGTATATGGAGATCAAGACATTGCAAGGGCAGCTGAGGGAACAATAGCACCTGAGCAACGCAATGTCCACAACCTGTCAAAGCCTCGAGCAACAAACCTCAACACCGAAGGTGAAGTTTGCACTGACCAAAGAAAAGCGTCACCCAAAGAAGAAACCAAACAAGTCCAACTCTTTGAGGGAAACTTCGAAAGAAAGGTACTCATCTCAGCCAACTTAGACCCCCAGTCAGAAAACAACCTCATCCTTTTCCTCAAGGAAAACTCTGACACCTTCGCTTGGTTTGCGAAGGACCTCAAGGGAGTGAACAGAACCTTGATCGAGCATAGCCTGAACATAAAGCAAGGCTATCGCCCAGTCAAACAAAAGCTTCGCAAAATGTCAGAAGAAAGGAAAGAGGCAGCGAGGGCAGAAGTAAAAAGAATCCTGGATGCAGGGGTCATCTGCCCAGTAAAATACCCAACATGGCTTTCAAATGTGGTCCTAGTACAGAAGAAGAACAGGAAGTGGCGAATGTGCGTAGATTTCACATGCTTAAACAAGGCTTGCCCGAAGGATGACTTTCCCTTACCAAACATAAGCATCTTGGTTGACAGAGCAGCTGGTTGCCAAATGCTTTCTCTCCTCGACTGTTTCTCGGGGTATCATCAAATCTGGATGAATGAAGAAGATGAGGAAAAAACAAGCTTCATCACACCTTCGGGCACCTTTTGCTTTCGAAGAATGGAAGAGGGTTTGAGAAACACAGGATCTACCTTCGCCCGCATGACGTCTGAAGTCTTCAAAGATGAACGTGCTATCTCCGCCTACGTTGATGATCTGATTGTTCAAAACGAACAAAAAGAGAGCCACATTTCAGACTTGGCAAGAGTGTTCAACAACCTTCGGTCAGCCGAATTAAAACTAAACCCCGAAAAATGTGTTTTCAGGGTAAGCGAAGGAAAACTGCTTGGTTGCATCGTCTCAGCAAGAGAAATTGAGACCAACCCCGAGAAAATCGACGCCATCATCAACATGGAACCCCCGACAACAAAGAAAGCTACTCAGCGTTTGTCAGGCCGCTTAGCAGCACTAAGCAGATTCATCTCTAGATCAGCTGAGCGAGGTTTACCCTTCTTCGAAACTCTGAGAAGCACTGCTCCATTCAACTGGGGACCTCGGCAGCAGAAAGCTTTCGAGGATCTGAAAAAGTATCTCAACAAATTGACAGTCTTAACCAGCCCTAGCAAAGGGGACTTGCTACTGCTGTATGTGGCAGCTTCGCCCCATGCAACCAGCACGGTGTTGATCAAAGAGGTGCATGAAAACAACAAAACCAGGCAGGCCCCAATCTACTATGTGTCAGAAACCCTCGAGGGTCCCAAGCGAAATTACTCAGAGCTCGAAAGGTAGCATATGCCGTGATCATGGCGTCGCGAAAGCTAAAGCACTATTTCCAGGCATACGAGATTCAAGTGCCCTCAGTATACCCCCTCAAAAACATATTCAAGAACAACGAGGCAGTCGGCAGGATAGCAAAATGGGCAATAGAGCTGAACAGCTACACCATAACCTTCTTGGGAAGAACAGCGATCAAATCGCAGGCCTTAGCAGATTTCATAGCCGAATGGACTCCAGACCCTCGCAGAGATGGAGTCGAATCAGATCCATTTTGGACAGTGTATGTCGACGGAGCTTGGGGAGTAGCCGGAGCAGGAGCCTCGGCTATCCTAATTTCGCCATCTGGATCGAAACTACGATACGCAAAAAGACTCAACTTCAAATGCACAAACAGCTCCGCAGAATACGAAGCTGTAATACTAGCACTTTCAAGGCTTCGAGCATTATCAGTCCGAAGGGCGGTCATCAGCATAGACTCCCAAGTCATCGCGGATCATATTGAGAAAAATTACAAAGCAAAAGATCCAGAGCTACACAAATATTTACAATTTGTCCGAAGGTTAGAATCTTTCTTCCTCGGCATAACAGTGAAAGCAATTCCGAGGTCAGAAAACAACGAGGCAGACAGCCTAGCCAAAGCAGCAGCACAACAACTACAGCTGCCCCCTGATGTGTTTCACGAAATAACAACTCAATCAGCAGTCAAAACCTCCGAAAAGACTGCGAAGCTGATCAATGCAATCCAGAGCGAAGACTGGAGAGCACCTATCATGGCCTATATCAACAGGTTGCATGAACCTGAGTCCAAAGAGGAAGAGAACAGACTCAAACAAAGAACCCGAGGATACAGAATAGTGGACAACATTTTGTTCAAAGCCTCGGTGACCTCGCCATGGCTGAAATGCGTGTCAACAGATCAAGGAAAGGATATACTCAAACTTATTCACGAAGGTATCTACGGTTCACACAACGGCCCAAGGGCGCTAGTTGGAAAAGCTTTCCGTCAAGGCTTCTATTGGCCAACAGCTTTATGAGACGCAGAAGATATCGTCAAACATTGCGAGGGTTGCCAATTAACAGCAAAAACACAATACGCCCTAGGGGCCCAAACAACGCTGATATGCCCAACATGGCCCATGCATAGATGGGCAATGGACCTCGTTGGTCCACTACCAACAGCTCCAGGAAACCTCCGCTACGCGGTGGTAGCTGTGGAATACTTCACCAAGTGGATTGAGACTAGACCCTTGGTTTCTATCACCTCTCTAGCCGTGAAAAAATTATTCTGGCAGCAAATAATTTGTCGCTTCGGAGTTCCCAAACACCTCACTGTCAACAATGGCACTCAGTTTGACAGCGAGGTCTTCAAGGAATTTTGCGCACAAATCGAAACAATCTTGTGCTTCGCCTCAGTCCGGCACCCTCAATCCAATGGCCTAGTTGAAAGAGCCAACGCAACAATTTCCAAGCCATATCCAAAAAATTACAAGGCACGCCCAAGGAAAGTGGGCGGAAGAGCTAACCTCGGTAACCTAGTCCCATAACACTTCAGAATGTAGAGCCACCAAATTCACACCTTTCAGGCTCCTATTTGGCGAAGAAGCCGTGTTACCAGAAGAATTGAAGCATGGCTCTCTCAGAGCAACCCTCGAACCAAATGAACAAAACCAACAACTTGACAAAGATTTGCTTGAGGAAACGAGATGCAACGCAGTGCACAACCTTCGCAAGTATCAAGAAGAAACAAAAAAGTGGAGAGACAAAAAGGTGAGAATCAAAGAACTGAAGAAGGGTGACCTCGTCCTCATTCGCAAACAAAATGCCAACATGGCGGGAAAATTTCAGCCAAAATGGACGGGACCTTACCTGATAGTAGAGTGCAATCGTCCTGGTTCCTTTCACCTCTCTGACAGCGAAGGAAACCGCATACCTCACACCTGGAATGTTGACGACCTTCGCAAATTCTACCCATAGCGGAGCCTTAGCAAGCTCTCGCAACATGTAATTTGCCTTTAATCTCCTTTTTTCAGCACCATACTTGTAACCAAAACAAAGGAGCTGCACTCTTTTTCCTTACGAAGGGGCGTAAGGTTTTTTAACGAGGCAGTTTCCAAGTCCTTAATAAAGGCATCAACCCCCAAAAAAACAAGACTCTAAAGTCCTTTTTCAGTTTTCCATAAACATCGATAAAAGTAGCTCTTATCCAAGAGCACTTATAATCGATAAAAAACCCCTGTAGATTGCTTCGAAACACAAATTTTTTTGAAACAAACTTGCGCAAAGCAAACTTCACCTCCACCTAAGACAAGGGGAGACGCGAAGTCCAAAAAGTCGAGTACCCTCGCGAAAAAACGCCAGGGGCTCGCAAAGCAAACTTCACCTCCACCTAAGAAAAGGGGAGGCGCGAAGTCCAAAAAAGTCGAGTACCCTCGCGAAAAAACGCCAGGGGCTCGCAAAGCAAACTTCACCTCCACCTAAGAAAAGGGGAGGCGCGAAGTCCAAAAAAGTCCAGTACCCTCGCAAAAAAACGCCAGGGGCTCGCAAAGCAAACTTCACCTCCACCTAAGACAAGGGGAGGCGCGAAGTCCAAAAAAGTCGAGTACCCTCGCAAAAAAAAACGCCAGGGGCTCGCAAAGCAAACTTCACCTCCACCTAAGAAAAGGGGAGGCACGAAGTCCAAAAAATTCGAGTACCCTCGCGGAAAAATGTCAGGGGCTCGCAAAGGAAACTTCACCTCCACCTAAGACAAGGGGAGGCCCGAAGTCCAAAAAAGTCGAGTACCCTCTCGAAAAAACGCCAGGGGCTCGCAAAGCAAACTTCACCACCACCTAAGAAAAGGGGAGGCGCGAAGTCCAAAAAAGTTGAGTACCCTTGCGAAAAAACGCCAGGGGCTCGCAAAGCAAACTTCACCTCCACCTAAGAAAAGGGGAGGCGCGAAGTCCAAAAAAGTCGAGTACCCTCGCGAAAAAACGCCAGGGGCTCGCAAAGCAAACTTCACCTCCACCTAAGACAAGGGGAGGCGCGAAGTCCAAAAAAGTCGAGTACCCTCGCAAAAAAACGCTAGGGGCTCGCAAAGCAAACTTCACCTCCACCTAAGAAAAGGGGAGGCGCGAAGTCCAAACAAGTCGAGTACCCTCGCGGAAAAACGCCAGGGGCTCGCAAAGCAAACTTCACCTCCACCTAAGACAAGGGGAGGCCCAAAGTCCAAAAAAGTCGAGTACCCTCGCGAAAAACGCCATCGCTGTTTTAGTAAACACCTCTCTCAAACGAAAAGCGAGTCTCGCTAAAAAGAAAAAGGGGCGTCGCTGTTTTAGAAAAGCGAGCCTCGCTAAAAAGAAAAGGGGGCGTCACTGTTTTTAGTAAGCACCTCTCTCAAACGAAAAGCGAGCCTCGCTAAAAAGAAAAGGGGGCATCGTTGTTTTACCAAACATCTCTCTCTCAAACGAAAAGCGAGCCTCGATAAAAAGAAAATGGGGCATCGCTGTTTTAGAAAAGCGAGCCTCGCTAAAAAGAAAAGGGGGCGTCGCTGTTTTAGTAAACACCTCTCTCAAATGAGAAGCGAGCCTCGCTAAAAAGAAAAGGGGGCGTCGCTGTTTTAGAAAAGCGAGCCTCGCTAAAAAGAAAAGGGGGCCTCACTAAAAAGAAAAGGGGGCGTCACTGTTGTACCAAACATCTCTCTTTCAAACGAAAAGCGAGACTAGAAGCAATAACAATACCCAAAAACAAACGGGCCTCGCAAATAGACAGCGAGGACATCACAATCTTAAAAAATTTCTCGCTTATGTTCATATCAACCGCAATATGGCACACACTCAATATAAAGCAAATAATTACAAGGAACCATCTCCATCCTCAATCAACATTAAATCTTCAAAACCTTCGTAATCTTCCTCCTCAAGAAAACGCCTTTCCACCGGAACTACGGGTCCCCATAACAAAGGAGCCGCAAGAACAATTGGCAGTTCCCTGGGTAAAACCCTCGCCCTATACATATATCTCCGACCCACATCAGTAGCTTCCGAAGGCTCCTCCTTCGGAATTATAAGCGAACCGTCTGGACCCAGCTCAAGGTTGCTTCGACCAAACAGGAAATCCAAAGCTATTTTCTCATCGATATCATCATCAACAACAGTTTGCGCGGAAGAAGAAGAACCAAACAACACCCTAGTAGCCTGTCGATCAGTATAATCCGCATCACGCCAAAAGCGACTCGATCGGCTATTCTTCAGATCGTACCTTCGCACCTTTGACCACCAGAAACGCTCAAAAGACAACGAAGGATGTCTAAACTTAGCTCGAGCCCACGAGTCACCAGTTATGAAAATATCTTGATAATTTAGCGTCAGAGGCGTCACATCAAATACCTCTAACACGGTTCCATCAGGAACCTGCATTTCCACAGAGTCAGGAAAGTAACTCAGTTTCACTAAGTAATTCCCACCACCCAACATATTACAAAATAACCCTTTCTTGAGCTATCCCCAAATTTCACACCTGCTCGGCACCACCATGCTCTTCTACAACAGCTTCGCCAGCCGAAGCATCTAAACCCTCGCCAGCTATAGCAGCCTCCGCCACAGTTTGTTCACCAACAGGCGCTTCAACCGTCGCTACCTCCTCCACGACAGCCCCCTCGTCTGAGGGTACCACCTCGACAGGTGGAACCTCCGTAGTAATGTGCACAGGTACAGCCTTGGAGCAACCAGCAGCTTCGTCAATTGCAGACAGCGAAGGCATCGCGTCCCTCCGAGCCTACAAGAAAAAATAAGGGGGGGAACTCATAAATTGATACTATCACTTTCCTCACATAAACAAACCCAAAACCAAACCTCTTTCTAATATCACAAACCTGACGAGTAGCCTCGGCGGCCTCTTCAAAAGCAAGCACGCGGCCCCCACCAGCAATCCAGAACTTGCGAAGCAATCGCATCGCACAGTTCTGAACCTTCGCGTCATTAACCTTCATTTGGCGCACTTCGTCAACCGTTGGGAAAACATGGATTGGTTTCCTAATCTTGCGAAGATGCTCGCAGTCTGCTTGGCGAAGTGTACCAGCCATCGCTAAAGCTCCGGCATAGCCCCCAAAGTCAGCTGCATTACCAACCAAAGAGCTAAACACATCAAGCTCGTTACACAACCAATTTTTGAAGGCCTCTGCATTGACAGCGGGCAACGGCTCCCCAGCAGAGCCGCCGGCTTCAGTCAAGCAGGTATCAACCTTGCTCTTTATTCTTCCAATGCTCTCCCACCACGCATCTGACTGCGAAGCCATTTCTGAGGTCAATTCTTCTATGCGACTCTTCGCAGAAATCAAGTTTTTATCCTTATCACGGCAGGCAGATAGCAGCTCAGTGTTACGACTCACAACTACCTGCGCCTCTTCTCGGGTTTTCTTAACCTTCTCCAAAGCCGCTTTAAGCTCAATTTCTTTGTTTTCCAAGCTTCGCCGGAGATCTTTATTCTCTTTCTCAACTCTTGCCAAACGCGTGCTCATGTAGTCATGGTTGCAACCAGCCCTTCGATGCGCAGAGCGGCTGAGGAGCATCAACTCAGCCTGCTTAACATCAATATCATCCTGAAGCTCGTCCAATGGCTGGTTGGTCAGCCGAAGCTCTGCCTCCGGCACGCAAACTCGACCAAACACACGGCCAAGAAAACGCCTTTCCTCCGGAGTGCATTGCAAATGGCACTCTCGAAGGTCAGGACTCGTGAAAAGCTCCGTGGCTGGATCGGCAACACCAATCTTACTAGCAAAATAAGGCAGAGCAGAACGGCTAGCTTCGCCATATGACCTTTTGCCTGGGATCCTCTCAGATTCAAGGTCACCAGCCACCTCAACACCATCAACCCAGATGTGCGACCCCGCGTACTCGGGCACCGACCCTCGCTCGGGACTATCAACCTCGAGATCACGGAGCACCTCATCAATATCACGTGCGGCTTCTGCATCAGCGCTTGATGAGGCAACCGCCTTCCCACGGTCATCTCGACACCTCATCATCAGAGCCACCCTCGCCACTGGAAGTGGCGCTAACATCATCAGAAGAATCATCTTCAGTGTCGGCCTCCTTTTCAGCCGCTTTTCTTCCTCTTTCTCTTCATCGTCGGAGACTTCTTCGTCGTCTGAAACTTGGATAAGAGCGCCAATCCCGCCGATGCGGGGTACCCGACCTCCGGCCCTCGAAGGGTCTTGGCCATTCGACAACGAAACAACGACCGAGGAAGAGGAAGTGCCGATGGCTCCCGAACCAACAATGACCCTCGTCGCAAGCGTTTTCACTCGGCCACCGGCTCCTCCGCGGCCTCGACCCCGACCCCTCTTCGGCCGCGAGACAACCCCTTTCTCCTCAGCGGTAGCGCGTTTCCTCTTCTTCGGCGCATCCTCGCTCGAAGGTGCGGGCCAGTCAGCATACTGGATCTCTAGAATGTCGAAGAGCCTGTTAACTCGACCACCGCTACTCACCGAGCTGTGGATAGCCTTAACCTCCAGCGTAGATAGCTTTCCAATGAGGTCCTCTGCCCTCTGCTGAACACGCTTATAGATAGCTTCGACACCATCCTCACGCTTGGGAAATTTCCTAAGGACATTCTCCCAAACCCTGTTCAACTCCAACTTCGGCTTTTTCAAACCTTTACCCTCGTACTTAGGGTCATCCTCAACTGGAAACCAGTTTTGTCTCCGGCTAAGGGGCCACACTTTGGCACAGCAATACTCCTCGACCAAGTCGCGAGCACACTGAGAGCGCGCAACAACCCTCAGACAATCAACTGCAGCATGTGCCTCGGCGCTCATCTTAGCTTCGGCGCTCACATCACTGAGAGGCGGAAGCTCGCCACAAAGCTCGGCTACTCCGCTAAGCTTGTGATAAAACCAAAACTCTTGCCACCCACTAGTCCATTTGTTCTTCTGAGCCTGCACCGGCAACTCCGCCCCAGCGCGATGGCAAACAGTGTACACAGCAAACTGGCCAAGGCTGGTGTTACCTTCGCCATCCACTATCTTGCGAGGCTGCATATGCACATGATGAGTTCGGATAAAACCCTCGACATGGGGGACAACACCCTGCGATCGACACACCCAAACGTATATCGAAAGCTTCGTGAAGCATGATGGTGTGAGCTGATGAAACTTCAAATTGAACCTCTGTAGAACCGAAGTCACAAAGGAATCAACAGGGAAGCGCAGACCAGCTGAAAAGAACTCCTCAAACAAAACAACCTCATCACCATCCGACTTCGGCACAGTCTCCCCAGCACTGGTCCTCGCCTTTCCATCCTCGATCCAACCTCGCTTGACATAAGCTGCCAACTCTGAACTGCAAACACGGCTGAGTCCGAACTCAAAAGACACTCCTTCATCCGCAGCGGAGGGAGAAGCAACACGAGCGGTTTGCTTGGACCTAGCCATCTCTCAAACTAAAACCCTCACAGGACACAATACGCACAACCTTCGCAACTAAACAAAACCAACCTTCGCAACAAAAAACGCGCAGCAGCAGGATGGCTATAGCAAAAGGAAGGCATGACTTTAAACCCCCCCACCAACCCCACCTATTTAGAGGCCGGGAGACAAGCCACCCCAACCGACAAAATAGGCACAACCCCTGGAATCCACGGCGCAAAAAATGAGATGGACCTCAACAGTACAAACAAAATACAACGGCCCGGCCCAAGAGCAGCCGCGGGCGTCGCTGCCAAGGGTCACGTTGCGTTTTCCATCAAGGGGCGCTGCTTGGGCCTAAGTATCGTTCTTTAGATCCAAGACATCGAGGGGCTACTGTTGGGGGAAGGGACCCTCGGCAGTGGCGTCACGCAGGCTGGCTCAAAGATGACCTTCGCGTGACCCATGCACCTCCACGACTTTTGTCGAATCCCTCGGATCGCTTTCCTAACCTTCGGATATTGGTTCGACCCTCGCAAACTTTGTGGATCTTGCAGGCTATATGCGTGAAGAACACAGAAGGTGACCCTCGCGCGTTCCTGCGAGGGTACCTTCGCTGAAGACGTCGAGCTCAGTGGGTGGGAAGCGAACGCAGGCCTCGCGATCGGTGAAGCCGAGATGTTGACCCTTGCTTCCCTACGAAGGTGTGGGGGGAGCCGAGTGGCGGCGGACAGGAGGAGGTCGAACTAGGGTTTCCACTTTCCCTGTGTTTGTATGATTCTGCCCTTCCGTTGTACAGCGTGAAGGAATCTTTCTTGTACCCTTTTGTAATTTGGTCAGTGTTCCATGGTATTCCCTATAAATACCAAGGGATGAACAGTGTAATGAGGACGGTTTTTTGGGAATAGAGCCACAACACCACTGTTCTTGCCCTTGCTTCTCTGTACCCTCGCGTTTAATTTTGACGACCAGCCACCTTCGCCGCTCCCCTGCGCGTGAGCGGGGGTAAGGCAAGTGTGTACCCAACACTCTTATTCTTCATGAACTTGCCAAACTTCTTGACAAAGAGAGCTATTTCTTCATCATCTAACTCATTGTCGCTTGTGCTAGCTTCATCATCACTTTCCTCCTTTGCTTTGCCCTTGCTCTTGATCTTCGAGGATGACGCCTTGAATGTCACAGTCTTCTTCTTCTTCTCTTCCTCTTGGGCTCCCCCATCCCGTTCCACACGGTATGTGTCTTGAGTGACCACATCACCTAGTACTTGGTTTGGGGTTACCGTATCCAACCCTTCTCTCACAAGGATTGTCACCAAGGTATCAAACCTAGGTGGCAAGCATCTCAAGAACTTGTGAGAAAAGTCCTTGTCATCCACCTTCTCACCCAACGCCTTCAAATCATTGACAATGACTTGCAACCGGTGAAACATCTCCGATATGCTTTCATCATCTTGCATCTTGAAGGTGGCAAGCTTGTCTTTGAGAATGTAGAGCTTGGCACTCTTCACGGCCTTGGTGCCCTCATAGGTCTCCTCTAATCTTTCCCATATCTCACTTGCACGCTCGAGATTCTTGATTTGCTCAAAAACTTTGATGTCGAATGCTTCATAGAAAAGGTTAATTGCCACATCATTCCATTGAAGTTTCTCTTCTTCTCTTGGAGTTGGATCGGCGGAGTCAATCACAGCAAAGTCATGCTCGATCACATCCCATATCTTCCTATTCATGCCCCTTGTGAACGCGCACATCTTCCGCTTCCAACAATCGAAGTTGGTGCCGTCAAAATGTGGTGGCTTCCCCATATAGTTGATTTGAGCCATTTCAACACCGGAGGTTGTAAATCCTCAAACAAACGGTGACTTGGCTCCGATACCACTTGAAAGGTCTGAATGGCTAGAGGGGGGGGGGGTGAATAGCCTATTTAAAAATCTAGAATCCTGAAACTCACAGCTCAAAACGGATATCAGAACACACAGTCGGTACTACCGACTGTGGGGGCGGTACTACCGGGATCGGTACTACCGGCTCCAAGGGTCGGTACTACCGACAACCTAGGAACAGCTACAAAATTGAGATGAACGAGATGCAAAATTGAATCTAGCTTATACCAAGGTTTTCCTAAGAGATGTAGATGAAGTTTATACCTTGTCCAAGTAGTGGCTCCTCCCCAAAGAGTAGATCGATCCTTCCCACACCTAGAATGAGAGTAGACGGAGGAAGAACATGAAGAACAAGAGTACAAACGAAATAATCCAAGATGCAAATCGAACAAGCACACGAGACACGAGATTTAACCCGAGGTTCGACCACTTCACTAAGAAGCACCTACGTCCCCGTTGTTGAGGTGACCACGAAGGTCGGAGTCTCTTTCACCTCCTTGCCTCACCCAAGCAACCACAAAGGCTACTTGAGTTTCTTCACTAAGAATCAGAGGGTAATACAAACACTTCGGAGTGCCCTCACAAGTGAGTCAATCACGGGCAACAACCGAAGAACACCTAACCAGCTAGAGTTACAAGAACCCAAGAGTAAAGAACACAAATCAAGCCGAAGAGATGTTGGATCCAAGTGCTCTAGACGTAGATCAATGCGTCTCACTCTCTAATCTCACTTCCCTAGCTCAAAGCTTGCAAGAGATTCACTCTAGACTCTAAGGGGGAGAGAGAGGAGCTTGGTCAACACTTGGGAGCTTTTGTTTCTTTTCCGAGGTCAGGCGAATGGGAGTAGTAACGGTTGGAAGCCGGTCGAGCGGCTACTTATACAAGTCATACTGCGCCACGGTCGGTAGTACCGACCGTACCAAATACAGCCGTTACAGTGACCGTTGACCAGATGGAACACCCAACCCTTGGTCGGTACCACCGGGGTCGGTAGTACCGGCCCTAGGCCCTTTGGCGGTACTACCGACAGACCAAACTGGGTTCACACAGAGAGCTCCAGACTTCCACCAAACCTTGATGACACCAACGGTCGGTAGTACCGGCCCTATGGCAGTACTACCGATAGGCAAAGAAAAATCTACATAGAGAGCTTCGCAAGACAACTAGTGACCACAGTACCACCGACCAGGGGGTCGGTGCTACCGGGGGTCGGTACTACCGACCCTATGGTGGCGGTACCACCGCCAAGCCAACACAGTTCCAACACAGAGAGGGTGTAAAACGACTCGGGACCTCGGTACCACCGACCAGGGGTCGGTACTACCGAGCCCGGTAGTATCGACTTCTATAGCGGTACTACCGCTAGGCCAACTGAGACCCTACTCAGGGAGCATTGCTCTCAGCACCCTTGGGCGGTACTACCGACCCCCATGGTCGGTACTACCGACCACACCCAGATTACCACTATGTGTTCGTGAGTGCGTGGTGTCTCTCAAGCGCTAGAAGTTAGACGTCATGAGCACTTTTCTCCACATCTAGCTAGCCTCAAATGTATCCCTCTTGATAGTCCGACTTGCCTATTACTCAAGACAAAAGATAAAACTAAAGTCTCAACTTGAGCAACGACATCTTCCCTTTTCCATTTCACCAAACACAGAGCATTTGATCACTTGAGAACTTGTGGTCGTCACCATCCAACATGGTCGCCAGCTAGCTAGCTCCATCCAAGGCTTGGTCATAATCCTCTCATTAGCTACACACATGCTTAGCAATAGGATTAGACCAAAATGGGTTTCTTCAATTAACCAAAATCCAACTAGGGATTTCAATACCCCATATGGCCAAATTCCTGGACCTTTTGCAAAGTTCTTGCAGGAAAATGGCATAGTTGCTTAGTACTCCACACCGGGGAGCCTCAACAAAATGGAGTGGCTGAAAGGCGCAACCGTACCCTGATGGATATGGTGCGCAGCATGATGAGTTACTCAACTCTGCCACTGAGTCTATGGATAGAGGCGTTAAAAAACGCTATTCACATTCTAAATAGAGTCCCAAGTAAGTCGGTGCCTAAAACACCGTACGAATTGTGGACGGGGAGAGTACCCTCACTAAATTACTTACGTGTGTGGGGGTGCCCCGCTGAGGCAAAAGTGTTTAACCCGAACATTGGGAAGCTGGATCCCAAAACAGTGAGTTGCCATTTCATTAGTTATCCTGAAAAGCCTAAATGTTATCATTTCTACTATTCAGACAGATACACAAAGTTTGTAGAAACGAGACATGTTGTGTTTCTAGAAGATGAACTGATCAGGGGGAGTCAGGCAGTGCGGAATATTGATCTTTAAGAGAAGCGGGTATATGTACCCACTCCGATGATTCAGGAACCATTATTCTCACTACCTATTCCCAATGTCCCTACGGTGCAAGACACTGCAGTGACAGAACCTGTTGTTGACCTCCCTGTGGCAACACCTAGTGAACATGAGGAACCTGTTTTACAGGAACCCATTGAGGCTAGTGTTGCGCATGAGGAAGAACAACAAGTTTCGATTGAACAGGAGCCATCTGATGGCGGACCGAGAAGGTCTCAAAGAGCTAGAAAATATGCTATTCCTACAGATTATGAATTGTATAATACTGAAGAGTTTCAAATGGAGGATGATCCCACCTCCTTTGAACAAGCCATGAGAAGCGAACACTCGTCCAAGTGGCTTGAGGCCATGGAAGATGAGATAAAGTCAATGAGTACCAACGATGTTTGGGACTTGGAGATTATTCCTAAAGGGGCCAAAATAGTAGGCTGCAAATGGGTCTACAAGACGAAATATGACTCCCAAGGGAATATAGAAAGGTACAAAGCGCGACTTGTGACAAAAGGCTTTACGCAAAGGGAAGGGGTTGATTACAATGAGACCTTTTCTCCAGTCTCATGTAAAGATTCCTTCAGAATCATAATGGCTCTAGTAGCACATTATGATTTAGAGTTGCATCAGATGGATGTGAAAACGACTTTTCTCAACGGTGAGTTGGAGGAAAACGTTTACATGGCACAACCGAAAGGTTTTGTCATGGAAGGAAAAGAACAGATGGGATGTCACTTGAAGAAATCCATTTATGGATTGAAACAAGCATCCAGACAGTGGTATTTAAAGTTTGATGGCACAATAAAGAAGTTTGGGTTTATGGAAAATGTTGAGGACAAATGTGTGTACTCCAAGTTCAAGAATGGAAAATTTATTTTCCTAATCTTGAATGTGGATGATATCTTACTCGGGAGTAGTGATATCAGTCTACTAAAGGAGACAAAAGATTTCTTGTCCTCGAAATTTGATATGAAAGATCTCGGCAAAGCATCTTTTGTTCTAGGCATCGAGATTCACCGAGATAGAAGAAAGGGGGTTATAGGATTATCGCAAAAGGCATACTTAGAAAAGATTCTAAAAAGATATAGTATGCATGCGTGTAAGCCTTGACCTGCACCAACAGTCAAGAGTGATAGATATGGGGAATTTTAGTGTCCCAGGAACCAATATGAAATTGATTAAATGAAATCGGTTCCATATGCTTTAGCTGTCGGAAGCTTACAGTATGCACAGGTGTGCACACGCCCTGACTTAGCATTTGTTACCGGGCTACTTGACAGATTTCAATGTAATCCAGGACTAGAACAATGGAAATTGGTAAAGAAAGTCTTGCGTTATCTGCAAGGCACAAAAGGCCTCATGTTAACGTATAGAAAATCAGATTCCTTGCACATAGTGAGGTACTCGGATTCTGATTATGCGGGAGATGAAAGAAAGTCCACATCAGGGTATGTGTTCACTCTCGCTGGGGGAGCAATATCATGGAAAATCTCCAAACAAACTATCACTACATTGTCCACAATGTATGCTGAGTTTGTAGCATGTTATGAGACAACTGGACATGTAAATTGGCTGAAGAAATTCATACCCGGTTTGAAAGTGGTTGACGACATCTATAGGCCACTAAAGTTGTACTGCGATAATAATCCGGCAGTACAATATGCTCACAACAATAGGTCAAGTGGTGCTGCCAAACACATTGACATAAAGTATTATGTTGTGAAGGATAAAGTCCGGAATCAATCCATAAGTCTCGAGCATATAAGTACGAGTAAGATGCTCGTGGATCAGCTAAGAAAAGGCTTACCACCCACTGTATTCAAGCAACACGTTGCCGGCATGGGATTAATGGAAAGCCTATGATTCCTGGACTAAAGGGCCCAAAAGTAAAAGTATCTATTTCAGAACACAGAACAGAGATGAACATTATGGCTGTTAAGTCTATCGACAAAAGACCGTGACGATGAGGCATGCCTCTTGCGCAAATCTGTGATGGAATGAGAAAAGTAAAGTAAAAGAGATATGGTGAGATCAAGGGGGAGATTGTTAGTATGATCTCCCTGTCGTGGCCCAACGGCTATTAGGCCTTGACCCCGCGCCCTGATCGGGGGCGCCCAGCCCGTTTAATGGCTGGTGGGCCCCGTCGCACTGCGCATATAAAGAGGGTGGTGGCCGGCGGCTCTCTATACGAGGTTCACTGTGAGCCGACTTCCCCACCGGCAAACCCTAACCCGATCTGTGAGGGGCGCAGCCAGCGACGGGAAGCTCCGCCGCCGCCGTTCCTCGTCGCCGCTGCTCTGGACCACGTACGGCTTCACCATCACCGCCGGACTCCGACGCCTGCGTCTCCCTCCCACACCGTCGACGACCCCAGGCCATCGACGGACATGGCGGGTGACGGCTCCACCTCCTCTGCTACTTCCACAGGCTCTCACAACCTCGGTATCGACCTCCAGACCTTAACTCCTCCTCGTGTTCTTGTTTTATGTACTGCAAGTGTTCCTACCCGGCTAGATCTACTACTAGTTGATCTTGTGTTTCTATCACTTTGTACTATATCGTAGAGCCACGAAAACTTGGCTTTATCTTCTCCGCATATGAAAGGATGAGAATGCCCACTTAGAGTATGGTGAGCTTCATTTAACGGTTTGGTGAAAAAAAGATTTAGAGAACTCTTGAATTTCTTGTATAATTTATATGAGCTATACATCTTTTGAATGACATGCTAGAAGGTTTTAGTTGGTACTGTCTCCGTTCCAAAATTAATCAAATTCTAGAATCACTCTAAGTTAAACTATTTTAAATTTGACTAACCTCAAAATTTTATACGATTCTAATCACATGTCCCATTCCAAATGATTACTTTGTCAACATTTTTTTTGTTTTGCTCGGGCTATATGGGACACAATATGCTTCCCTTGATTTTCCTATAATTCTTCCCTAGTTTACTAATACTGATGATGATTAAGTAGAAATATGGAGTGGTTTGTTGTTAGTCATGACTCATGCACTAGTGTTTTTGCATGTTGCGAGGAATGTCGTCACGATCAAGTTCTCCACAAAAAAATACAAGACTACTAAAGAACAAGCAATAATTGTCTTCTATGGTACAACTACCGAAGGACACACTTCAAGTTGGGTGACAATTATCAAAAGCTGAAGAACCATGTTGGTTACTCATGAAAAATAAAAAGTATAATAATATTAGTCTAGGCTCTTATAGTTTTGTGTTTGTTTCAATTGATGTAATGTGACTTTATGGTGGTTTGGGAGGTATCCTCATCACCAAGTGCAGGAGGTATATCTAAACCTTGGGTCTATACAACCAACGCCCAACCAAATAATTTAACATGCATGCACTTTTCATTTAGGTTGCTTCATGCTATACATGGCCAAATGGATGTCACAACACTAGCACCAAAAGACACAATACCTTATTTATGTTGTGTCATGCCGACTTTTCAGCCCAGGCATGACACAACACCTCCTAACCATAGCACTAGGAGTTGTCTCGTCGTCGCCATCTTACCGCCAATGCTTGCGCCACGTGGCCGCGCGCGCCATTGCCATTGCCCCACACCGTGTGTTTAGAGCCAAAGAGGGAGAGAGAGGATGGGGGTGGGTGGCCAAAGCTAGAGAGGGTAAGGGAGGAGGAGGTGGAGACAGTAGACCAAAAGCGGTTAAGGATAGTGAGTGATGTCTAACTGAGCATTCGAGCGAAGGAGGCAATGGTAGCGGCCAAGAGACTAGAATTTGGTGGAGAGGCAGCATTGTGGTGATTCTATTTTATATCTAGGGTTAAGGAGGGAACGAGCTGATGTTGGGCTAACCTATTAGGCATTCGTGCTCGTGCTGACATTCTGTGCCAAGAGGTCAACCCAGGCATGACCCTATGTTAGTGTATGGGTCGACACGCACTATGGCCTTTGGGCCAGGCCATGCTTTTCAAGGCATTGCCTAGAGCCGCCGAATGGGCCTGGTCCATTTGTCCATCCATATTTCATGTGTGTAACCAAACAAGTGCTCATATCAGCCAAACTCTCTACAAATCAACCAACCAAACACTGTTCCTTGCATGGGTTTAGCCAATACAACCATATATCCTAGTTCTTATGTGCATGCTAGCTAGGCTGGTATGGACAATGAACCAAATGAGCCCTAAGGCCAGTCTTATGGAGTTTCATGCACATTAAATGCGGTGTCACATCAACCAAAAGAAACTTTTTGCATGGAACTAGAAGGAGAGAATGAAAAAGTTTCATCCCCACGAAACATTTTAGCATTGTTTCCAAAATGTCAGAAACTGGGTGAAATTCGCAATCAGAGCCTGTTACGTTTCGTCTCCTGCGAGCGCTCTGCCTCCGTCGTGAGCTCAGGCATGCAGCACGCTCCGCCATGCTGCATCGTCAGGCCAAGTCGCCAAGAGGGAGGGAGAGGCGACGCAGGAGGCAGTCATGGCTTCGTTGCGGGAGAACCGGTCGTGGGCGTGTGGCCCATGGCCACGACACCACCGCGGGAGAGCAGGCCAATAGTGCGGACGGTTCCACCCCTCCCTAACGCGGCGCAAGCTCCGCCAGGCTCCAGCCGCCACGGTCGTGGGCTCTGGCTGCCACAGGTGCGGCTCCGCCCCTCCCCAACGTGTCGTGGCGTAGCTACGGGAAAGCGTGCCACGGGCACGAGCGGTTCAGCACCTTCCCGGCACGACACGAGCTCCGTCGGGCTCCGATCACCATGGTCGCGGCTCCATCGTGGTCGCGGGCTCCGACCGCTACGGTCAAGGCTCTATCGGGCTTCGGCCGCGGCTCTATCGGGCTTCGGCCGCAATACGGGTGTGGCTCCGCCCCTCCCCAGCATGGTGCGGTTGTGCTCTGCCTACCGCGGTGGCGGCTCCGATGGGCGGCGCGATCACGGGCTCGTCTGCTCCATCCCCATTGTGAGTCTGTACATGTGGGGAAGAGAGAAAAGAGGGGAGGCTGGTGGGACCCACATAAAAGCTACTCCCTCCGTCCCAAATTATAAGGCATTCAAGAATCTTGGAGAGTCAAAATTTTTCAACTTGGACCAAATTTATATAATAAGATAATAATATTTATGATACCAACTAAGTACAATTAGATTCTTCATTAGTTATATTTTCATAATATACATACTAGATGTCATAAATCTTTATATTCCTCTCTAGAATTTTGGTCAAAGTTAAAAAACTTTGACTCTCCAAGATTCTTGGAATGACTTATAATTTGGGATGGAGGGAGTAAATAACATATGAAATCGTGCAATAAAACTATACATTGAGAGTAAGACTTGTTTCAGAGTTTGTTTCATGTTTTGAAAACTGGAAGATGAAATTTTGTATTGAAACTGCTCTAAGTGAAGGTCGTTTGCACAAAATTGTAATTCAAGGCATAGTCCATTTGTTCAGTTCTCGGAGAGTGTCAACTTCTTTTCTAAGTGGATATTCAACATAACAGTTTCTATTGAAACATTAGTATACCAAACAACTATATAACTGAGAGCATTTTTTATGCTTGGGATTTAGTGGATACTATTGGATTTAATTGGGCTTAGCGTTATCGTATGTTCAACTAAATCAAAATAAATTTCAAGGCCTAGAATAAGTACTATGTACAATAAATGTGTAGTCCCATATATAGGGACTGGCTAGATGTTGAATCAACTTAAATATGAATCTATTGTGAAATTGAGAGCAAGGCTAATATAATACAACCTTCAGCTGGCTGTATGAACCTTGTAGTCCACCTCTCAGCTAACTCATATAGTGGTTGGCTCTCTTACAACCCACTTTACTCTCTCACAAATTTCTCGGTTTTTATGTCTTTAGTTGCCTGTAAGCTTACAACCCACATCTCTCCTTGATTTCTTCTTTTTCTCTTCCACATCACCATACATCCTTCTTGTAGCTGTTACACTCTGATAGAGGTGGAAATTAACGCACTACGAGTTTCAACATGGATAGGAGTATTTGATTTGTAGTTTCTTTGTCAGTTGCCCCCCCCCCCCCCTCCTTTGAGAAAATAATCATTTTGCCTGCTTTCGGAAAACAGTTTAACATATGAATTCTGATGGAAAAAAATCTATGTTAGAATCAATTCTCCTCTATGTCAGCATATAATCAAAAGACATATGTCAAGAAAGACTGAGAAGATGATGGATCACCTCATTGTTAAAACTAGCGACTTGCACAATAGAGAACCAAAAGGACCGAACAGAGCGTCATCATCTTCATAATTTATTGACTCAAATTATTCGTAACAAAGGCTATTATAAAAGGATAATGCAAACGATGCTAAACTAGAGTTGTTAGACAGTGACATATTTGATATTTACTGACATGCTAACAACCATTCTCGTTTCCTAACAGGCTGGCACTCGCTCTGTACTGGCTTATGAGGAATCGTATAAACAAAGTGCTGATCTGTAGGAATAAGATCCATAACACAAATAAAACAAACCATATCATCGCTGTTAGCTTATTCTGGTACGTTGCATCTAGAACTAAAGCAAGCTCTGATCGGATGCTGCATATATACTCTGATCCAGTTGGTTTATTATTACAAGGGAAAGCTATCTTTTACTCAGTCAAGTGTTTTCTAGCTTTCCAACCCCACTCGTTGCTTCTTTTTTTTTTTTGACAACAAACCCCACTCGTTGCTTTAGCATCCCCCAGAATCAGTTCACACCGGGCTGTCTTTTTTTTTTTTTACTTTCGTTGGTTATTAGAGTGCAGGTTGGGAGATCACAAGAGTTTGCTTGTGGGCATAACATGTACTACTGCAGAAACATTTTTGGAGGTGCTATTTTTTTAGGACCCTAGAAATACAGTATAAGAGTTCAACTATTTAAAAACCCTAGGAGCGGTGTACAACGGATCAAATAATTCTAGGGTTTAGAGTATCTTCAATTCCAACCACTGCGCCTACTTTTATTTCTAGCAAGCTTTGGGCAAGACATGTAAAGTGATACGGAGTATCATGTAGCCGCGGGACACTTGAAAAAAAAATTACATTTGAGTAATGGACACTTCGACTTGAGGCTAAATTCCTTATTATAAACACCGTCATGATTAAAATAATGGTTTTTGGGCTGAGTTGAACAGAGAAAGGTGATGAAGTGCCTTATTTCCCCGGGCACTACTGATTAGGCCCTTTCTTTTTCCTCCATTCCCTTTTCTTAGGTCTCTTTTGGAATGGAGAATTTTTTTCTATTTCTTGAGGCTAAATTCCTTATGAACAACGTCATGATTAAAATAATGGTTTTTTGCGCTGAGTAGAACAGAGAAAGGTGATGAACTGCCTTAATTCCCTTGGCACTGCTGGTTAGACCGTTTCTTTTTCCTCCATTCCTTTTTCTTAGGTCTCTTTATTTGGAATGGAGATTTTTTTTTCTATTTCCTATGTTTTCCTATACTAGTACAGAGACATACTATACAGACGGTTGAAAACCCATTTTCACAGGCGTTCTCTAGCACCGCCTGCGCTGGGGTCAGTGAAAATGAAACAACAACACAGACGGTTAGTTGTGAACCGCCTGTGGAAATCGATTTCCACAGGCGGTTCACAACTAACCGCCTGTGTTGTTGTAGACCAGTTTTATATATATTGTTAATTATAATTATTATATTATAAAATTAAATATATACATTAATATAGGAACATGCAATTATATTGTTAAATTAAATATATGCATATACATTAATATAACAACATGCAATTTACATATTTCATACATACACTTATATATATCAAAGTTTCGTGCTCACAAACATAGAGTTGCAAGTTTGCACATTACATACATCCAAGTTTACACAGGTGGTCTAATAACCATTCCGAGTTAGTTTTAGCCTAGAAATCTCTGTTAGCACTCGGTACTCTGGCTTCGATAATTCGCTCTCATGATCATGATACCTCCCTTCCGTTGAAATGACGTGCTTCAGTAGGAAAAGGCTCAGGTCCTCAACTATGTTGTACAAAGTACGTTCGGTGATGCGCTTTGCCTTGTCTTCCTTATATTCCTGCAAAGAAAGTTTGTCAATGCCTTATATATTCCTGCATGTACATAGTTTGTCAATACTATGGTGGTCAATACTACGTACACGACTATTACTTGTAGTACCTTGGAAGGGTTGCTGACGTATCGACCAGTCTCTCTCATGTGCTCACACACGTAGTATCCACAGAGGACCTACATACACGACTATATAGGTCAACTCGTCACCGCGAAAATTTTTCTAAGTCCTGGCGCCAGTTCATTTCAAACAGACGCCGGCAGGCTGCCGAATTTTTCCGCCACCGTGCGCCATCGTCCCCTCTCCGCTGCGCTCGCCGTCACCGTCGCCGTTGTGAGTCCTCTCCTCCTCCTCCTCCTCCTCCTCCTCTCTCTCTGCGCATTCAGCGGCGGCGGCAGCGCGCGTGGAGGAAGAGACGAGGAGGGCGTGGGACGGGAGAGAGAGGGAGAGGGGACTTCGGCGGCACGGTGGTGGCAGGCGCACTGCGACGGTGGGCGCGCAAGGCGGCCGCGGGCGGCAGGCGGCGGCGGTCTTGCGGCGGCGGGCGGCGGCAGAGAGGAGGAGGGGCGTGGGCCGGGAGAGAGAGGGAGAGGGGAGTTGGGCCGGGAATTGGGCCGCAGAGGGAGAGAGAGAGAGGAGGAGGGGCGTGGGTCGGGAGTTTGGCTGGGTTTTTTTTCTTTTTTTCTTTTTCTTTTTTCTTTTGTATAATCATTCAAAAAAATTGAAATATTGATATCCTGAGAAATATTGGTCCACAAATAATGTAATAAATTTTGTTTTGTTTCCCTCGACAAGATGTATATATAAATAAATGAAAATAAATTTTATTTTGTTTCTCGTGAAATATATATTTAAAATGATTTAAATTCAATATATGCCTCATAGTTTGTTGAATACATAGATAATTCTAGGAATACCAAAACATGTGAATCCAATTTTGTTAGCTTTATTGAACTATGTAGAAGTTGTGAAAAATATGAAATACCATGTTTTTTTTCTTTTTTTTATATAATCATTCTAAAATTCATATCCTAGGAAATATTGGTCCAAAAATAGTTTGTTTCTCTCGTGAAATATATATTTAAAATGATTTAAATTCAATATATGCCTCATAGTTTATTTAATACATAGATAATCCTAGGAATACCATGTTTTTTTATTTTTTTCTTTTATAAATCTCCTTGTGATATTATTATATATTTATGTCAGTTTGTCGCGATGAGTTCTCCGTGCAAGGACCAGTCTCCTTCCAAGAAATAAAGATCAAAACCTCTCCCTTGTATTTTGTAAAATCTTGACGTCCAAAATCGCCTACAATGTAAGGTGTCGGCGACAAACAGTGCTGCTCGGGGAGGAAGAGGGAGTATTTATACCAGAGATAGCATATGCGGTTAGCTAGGAATTATTATTGTCTAGTGTTTAGAGTTTATTGGGGTTTAAAGTAAAAAACTAAGTACCATAATTTAAAATACCTAAGTATTATTATTAAATAAAAAACATAATATTCATAAAACATAAAAACATAGTGAAAAAACAATTGAGAAATAAACAACATAATAAAAAACCTAAATATTATATAAAAACAAACATTTCCCTCTCTACATAAAGACTCAAGAACACACCATTATACATGGAAACAATGAAAGATATCATGCATAAACAAAATTAAAAAGTAAACACGAAGCAGTATAGATGAGAGACATTATTTAACCATCTTAAGCAAGCTCACTCATTAACCTAGGTATTCTTCTCTCTCACTCATAGGTGAAACCCTAGATCTAAAAAGTGAATCATCAAATTGAGCAAGAATAAGCAAATTGAGGCAAGAGGGACACAAACTAACCTTTCTTGTTAATCTCCTTCCAAGAAATGGAGATCAAAACCTCTCCCCTTGTATTTTGTAAAATCTGGACCTCCAAAATCGCTTCCAATGGAAGGTGGCGGCGAGAAACAGTGCTGCTCGGGGAGGAAGAGGGGTATTTATACAAGAGATAGCACAGGCAGTTGTGTTAACCCAACCGCCAGTGAAAATGGTGGTATTTCCACTGGCGGTTGAGTTAAGACAACCGCCAGTGTAAATACATTTACACTGGCGGTTGGCTTAGCCAACCGCCTGTATAAATGGTCCATTTACACTGGCGGTTGTCTTAGTCCAACCGCCAGTGCAAATGTATTTCCACTGGCGGTTGTCAACTGTTCACTGCCCCTTTTATATCACAGGCGCGTGATAACTACAACCGCCTGTGCTATGAATAGGGGGCGCCAGCTATGAGCAGTATTCTACTAGTGCTATGAAAATTCTTCTACCTCTCGATCCTGTTGCTTCTTGTGTTCAGATTAGTGACGATCTCTTCTAGAAGTTCATGTTGAGAATCTTCTAGCTTTTGCATTAGCACTGCTAGCTTCAATTTATGATTACTTATGAGGAGCTTGGTATGTGACGACAATTACCTATACATGAGAAGAATCTTCTAAGTTTGTAATCTACCCTACTAGAGAACAGATGTCACACCCTAAAATTTCTGATTTTAGGTTGTGAGTAGAAAACACTAAATAAAATAAATAATTTTAATATTTTTATAAAATTGATCAAGTTTAGTGGAGCTAGCGCCACTTTTAGTTGTAGTAAAATGAGAATTTTCAAATTTTTCTAAACTAATTTGACGGGTTATGCTTGATGTGATGGTTGGTTGTTGTTTGATCTTGTGTTGTGAGTCGGTAGAGTTTTAAAACGCGTTTGGTAGGTCATTTATCTATATCCGGTCTGTTTCCATCTTTTTCCAAAAATTAAATTTATCGTTTCCATCTCTATCCTTTTGTTGGATTTTTCCAAAATCCTTTTCTTGTGTCTCAAATCATTTCTTTGAGTTCATCATCCATCATAATATTGCTATAAATTTCTTGGGAATTTTCCTAGCTTTTTCCGGATCATTTTTCAATTCTTCTGTGAGCAAAATCTATCTTTTTGTTGTTCCAAAATATCTTTTTATGAGCTTCAAATACTTTATTTGGGTTCATTATATTTCAAAGTGTCTCTGAGAATTTTCCTAAAATTTTTGGAGCCATCGGATTATTTTTTGTGGCTTAAATAACAATTCTGGACTTTTCTGAAATTATTTTAATCCCGAAATTAATTAAATCCGAAATTAATAAAATATCTCGTTTTTCAAACTTATCCAAATCCTACATATATATATATATATATACATGTCGGTGTTCATCTCATCGCGAGGAGTCCAAAAGTACGGCCCGTTTCGCGAGCCGCCACTCCTAACGTTCCAGATCTGAAGCTGAAGTTTTGCAACCCTAGAACTCCGGCGAACTTCCGGCGACCTTCTCCGGCCAAACCGTCGCGTCCCGGCGAAAACCGTCACCACCACGAGGTAGACCTCTTCATTCTCTACGCCGTGGTGCCCTCCTTTGTACAAATCCATCATCGTTTGACCTATCTCTATTGGTTTCTTTGTTTCCGGTGAACTTTTCCGGTCACTTCCACCATTACTAACGTTTGTCTCTGTTTCTTTGCTGGTCCTGTTGCGCTCCTCTTCTCTGATGGCTTTGGGCCGCAACCCGTGGCCGGAAAACACCGCCGCTGCCACGACCATCGGCGCCCCTGCCTTTTCCTGCGTGCGACAGGTGGCCGCCGGCCATGGCTGCTGTAGGCCGGCGCAGCTTTGCGAGCTAGCAAACCGGCCCGTGCAGGATCCACGTCGTCGCGGTCTAGCTCCGTCGATCGACCGACAGACCTTGGCCAAGTCCGCCTCCCCTTCCTCCGGTGCCCAGGAGCAGGTTCCAGTGGCCACGAAGGCCACGTACGTTCGGCCCATCGGGATGGAGGTACAAGATGATCTAATCACAGTTTTGCCACTGCTCTTTAATCCTCCGCTGTTTAATCATCTAATCTCCGTTTTAGTCCGTTTAAGTTACGTTAGTTTCGTGTCGCCGCGATCTACGCAGTAGCGTTAACGTTTTTCATGTCACATGTTTTTCCATATAAAGTAAAATATTAAATTGATTAATAAACCTACAACCGATTTATAATTAAAATCAACATAGGTTTTATATTTCGATATTTTATACACAAATGTTAAGATGATTAATCACTAACATAAATATGTTTTTAATTTATAAATTGATTAGGCTAATCGTTTTCATATAAATACGATCAGTTACTTTCACATGTTTATTTTCTTTTACTGAGATAAAGTTTAACATGATTAAATTATATGATAATATTTATGAATAAAATATGATTAGTCTAGCCCGACTTTATAATTAAAATATGTTTTGTCCAATCTGAATTAACATCTTGTCATGATCTTATTTAATAAAAATAAAACAAGTCGGTAGTTCTTACTTTTATAATATAAAATTCCCGGCAGACGTGTCTTTCAGTCGTTTCGTGCGATCCCGCGACCGTAGTGCGAGCTCTCTTTTAGTACGTTGTTTTGTCTTGGTGTTGTGTTGTTGTTAGCTCTCTTTTTGTTGTTTGTTTGTATGTTGTCTATGTGTGGTGCTTGCTACGAGTAGACGTCGACCGGTTGTGCGCGCTGAAGATCAGAAGTTGATGACCCAGAACTGAAGATGTGAGAATTGGTCAAGTGTAACAGGCAAGTATACATGAGACCATCCTTGTTACCTACGCACTTAAATCTACCAATCATGTGCATGGGTCAAATGATAACCATAAGTTTTATCTAGATGTTCAACCTGTACCTTGCTACCGTGGGATATGTGCATTTGGGTAGATCTGCTAGTGCTATAAACCTATAACTAAGATCTAATAAAATGACTAATGATATGCGCAACTTCTGTTCTTATCTTGTTCGTGGTAATGTGAACCCCGGGCGTGGGAGCCTTCGTGCTCTTGGCCCTCCCTAAATGATCTTCTGTCGGCAAAAGCTGGGACATACAGTACAACCGTGAGGGCTACATAGCTCTGGTTTTAGTTGGTTCGAGGACCTCTCCTCGCTTGATGGTGGTTACCCGAAAGGGCACAAAAGGGGCTCGCCGACTCGGGTATAGGACGGCCGCCTGGTCTCATGTGTATAGCCAGGAAGGAATGTGCCATCGGAAAGAGGTGTTCCTATATCTGCTTGCCGATTGGAAACCTAGTGGCCACTATCTTGTTAGGGGAACTTCGAAAGACTTCATAGTGTACTCTGCCACACTTCCTTGGTAGAGGTGATATGAGATTTGCAACCCCTGGCATATGGGGATCACGACTCACGGGTAAAGTTGTACAAACTCTGCAGAGTATTAAAACTGTTATAACAGCCGTGTTCACGGTCACGAGCGGCCCGGAAAACTCACAGGCTAATCACTTAAACGAAATCTGATGATGTTGCTCATATTATTATTCATGTGGTATAATTGGGTTCGCAAGCACAACTTGATGACTACTTAGATCTAAAATCTTGACCAACTAAAAGTGCTAATCGCAGTAAACCAGTGTCAAGCCTTTTTGAGCTGCATAACCCCATGTTGTATTTGCTGAGTACGACATGTGCTCACCCTTGCTATTTCCCCCACACCCCAGTCTCCATCAGAGTTGCGTAGCGGAAGCGTGGTGAAGACACAGTTGAGTTTCCTAAAAAGACTGATGGAAGTGCTAGGCATATGTTACCCCCAGTCAACTGTCCCTGTAAAGAATGGAGCTTGAAGAGAATGTCTAGTATCCGTTCCGCTTAACTTTGATGTAAGTGTTAGTTTTAACTATGTTTTAGATATATAGAACACTGATTTTGATATCTTTTCCCTCTGTGGTTGTATGTGTGGATTTCTTGGGCACACATATGGCGTACCTGGTTTTGTTCTTTAAAATCGGGTGCTACAACAGACCTTTGGTCGATCTACCAAATGGAGCTTTAGTCTCGACAAAAATTGCATCCGAGACCAAATACTTTTACACTACTGCACTGATGGGCTTTAGTCCCGGTTGGGAACGGGCTTTAGCCTAGTCCTGAGTGCTCCCAACCGGGGCTAAAAGCTTTAGTCCCAGTTAGGAGCGAGCTTTAGCCTAGTCCCGAGTGCTCCTAACTGGGGCTAGGGTGCTCCCAACCGAGGCTAAAGGCTCTCACGAGAAAAAATAAATGTGTGTCTATGAGATTCAAACTCAGCACCTCCCACCTCCCGTACACTTACCAACTCGGCTACAAACTCACGTGATATAGTTCTGGACGTTTTCCTTTTGAATTCACTCGTGAAGGACCTTTAGTCTCTATTGGTAACACCAACTGAGACTAAAAGAACCTCCCAGTTTGTAACACCAATCGGGGCTAAAAGGTCACCCTTTAATCCCGGTTGGTATTACTAACCTTGACTTTTGGGGACCTTTAGTCCGGGTTGGTAATACCAACCGGGACTAAAGGTTCACCTTTAGTCTCGATTGGTTTTACCAACCGGGACTAAAAGTCTTTAGTCCCGGACGCAATTTTTTGTCAAGACTAAAACTAAGTTGATAGATCGTCCAAAGGTCTATTCTCTAGTAGTGTTAGTCTCGGTTGGTGTTACCAACCTGAACTAAAGATCCTCCAACCTTTAATCCTAGTTGTACCAACCGGGACCGGTTGGTGTTACCAACCCGGACTAAAGGTCTTCCACCCGGGATTAAAAGTCTTCATGGATCAATTTAAAAGGATAGTGTACATGACTCTGTCGCATGTGGTGTACAGTTGAGTTGGTAAGAAGTTTATGCACGAGGCGAGGGCTGAGTTGGTAAGGAGTTTATGCACGAGGCGAGAGGTACTAAGTTCGAATCTCCTACACCGCAAGAGAGATCTCTACAGAACTTTTAGTCCCGAATTCTTAGTCATGGTTATTGGAAAAACCGGGACTAAAGACCATCTCTTCAGTAGTGCTAGTACAAAATTGAATCCAATTGAAATTTAACAATTTTAGATGGGGAATTAGAGAGAAGAGAAAAGCTCAAAACATAGATTAATTCACAATGGAAGAAAAGCTCAAATCGTAGATTCATAGTGGAGTCGTGGCTAGCTAGATCTTCAGAGAATGGTGGTGACTACGATGTTGTGAACACTGAGAAGAATGGACGCGTCCGGAAGGGGTGTGTGAGGTTGCGAGATGGTTGTATAGGCGGTGGCAGTAGGTGTAGACCAACTATCCGATTTTAGCCTCGAGTAGGTGTTGCAAAATTAAGGCTATTTGCAGGTTCACGGACAAACCTACTTGCATACTCATACATCTATGAGTATATTCTAATCACACGTACATCTACGTGTAAACTGTATACATAAGTGGAGATCGTGCCAATACTTGATTCATGGTGGAACATGTATAAATGACATACCACAGAATAACTAATATCTAAGGACAAATGGATATTCTCTTATCTTTTTATTAGTATATGCCCACCCATCTTTGCCTTATAAAAAAAACCCACATTAGATGCAGCCATACATGGATAAATGAAAGCGGGTAGGATCATTAGTATGTTTGACGGTGGGACGGGAACACCTATGTTTGCTGTAGAACACGTAGAAATAAAGGATTGTAGTATTCTATGGCTACGGGTTTGAACCTGTCAGCTGATTTATCAGCGTACTTCGATTTATTTCTTTTCACAAAATATTATTGAAACAGTCAAATTTTTAATGTATTTTAACTTATTTTCTTTTATGGAACACTGATGAAACAGTCGAAATCAATCGTGAATAAGTTCAAATAAAAAAAACCTATCATACACAAAGTGGCCACTCTATTATAGTATAGACTCTAATTAGTACCATGGTTAGACATGAAAGGTATAGTAGCTACTACTGGGTTCAACAGCGTAACCTTTTCTTGTCAGCTACACTACTTTTCGTGATCGCTACGCATAAGATCTCTCTATTTCATCTTCATATATTCTGATCATCAGGCGCTTCTTTTAGAAAGGACAGGCGCCTTTTTCACCTAGGAGGGAAGCAGGTTCTCATCTGCTGGTAGCACTGACACACATGTACTATCCTGATCCACCATTTCAGCATGAGATCTGGCCTCACCACTCTACTTTGTGGGGGAAAAAATAGGTAGGCACTATCCTCACCATGTGTTAAGATAAGTCGTATAGCCTTCCATGTTTGTTAGGAGTTAGTTCCTAGTTTTATGCACTTGTTGTATATCGTATTGTAACAGAACTCTGATGTAATTTGCCACCGCCAGGGGGCTGTTCCCTGTGCTATATAATTAACACGGAACCAAGGGCCAAGGGTCGGCACCTTGTTAACCCTAATCTTTACATGGTCAGCATATGATGTCTCATGTATCTACTAATCCTCCGTCAGCAGGCGGAGACTGTGGAGAAAACGGTGTACCAGTGCCTTCATATCGCATGTGTCGCACATCAGGGGGCAGCACGGCGTCCCAAGGTGATCTTGTGACGATTTCTGGAGGTGACAGCAGATCGGGTCCGCAATCGGCTTCCGGATCGGCGCCTGTCTTGCTGCTGTCCCCGCCGACTGCAGCTGATGGATCCTCTGCGGATGATGAATCCTCACTGGTGTCACCGCCCTCGCCTTCTTCGCCCATGGTTGCACACGCGGATCCACTCCAAGGGGGCATGGCTGGCGCAATGTCGAACGAATCTGGTGTTGCAACTCCGGGATCCAGTGTGGCTGCAGATGGTGAAGTCCCCACGCTGCATAGTGATGTGCTTCCTTCCCAACGACCAGTGACACGGTTGCAATGAGGGATAATCAAGCCGAAACAGTTCACCGATGTCATAGTACGATGGTGCATGACTGCAACACATGTATCAGAGGAACCCTGCAGTGTTGATGAGGCCCTTAGTGATCAAAACTGGGTTTCGGCTATGGAAGTGGAACATAGGGCATTGGTGGAAAATGGAACTTGGCATTTGGTACCACCTCCGAGGGGCAAGAACATAATTGGATGCAAATGGGTATATAAAGTGAAGCGCAAAGCTGATGGAACTATTGATCGATATAAAGCCCGGTTAGTTGCCAAAGGTTTCAAGCAGCGCTATGGGATTGATTATGAAGATACTTTCAGTCCAGTGGTCAAGGCTGCTACTATCCGACTGGTACTCTCCATTGCAGTAACCAAAGGATGGTCGCTGCGACAGCTAGATGTACAAAACGCCTTTTTGCATGGAGTTCTAAATGGAGAAGTCTATATGCATCATCTGCCTGGTTATGAAGATAAGACACGACCTCATTATGTGTGTAAGCTTGATAAGTCACTCTATGGGTTAAAATAGGCTCCTCGAGTGTGGTATGCTCGGCTGTGTGTAAACTTGCAGTCTTTGGGGTTTGTACCGTCTAAGGCAGACACATCACTGTTCTACTACAATAAAGGCGGGCACAACTTGTTTGTATTAGTATATGTGGATGATATCATTGTAGCAAGTTCATCTGTAGAAGCTACTAATGCACTGCTCAGTGATTTACAGAAAGATTTTGTGTTAAAGGACTTGGGGGATCTACACTACTTCTTGGGAATAGAAGTCAAGAAGATGAAGGATGGATTATATTGATTCTGTCATAACAAAGGTATGCCGCTGATATATTAGCACGGTCTGGTATGGACAAGTGCAAGGTTATTGATACTCCATTATCAGTCACAGAAAAGCTTAGTGCAGTGCAAGGTAGAGAATTGGGGCCAGATGATGTAATCAAATACAGAAGTTTGGTTGGTGCGCTGCAATACTTGACTCTTACTCGGCCTGATCTGAGTTTTGCAGTCAACAAAGTTTGCTAATTCCTTCATAAGCCGACGACAACTCATTGGCTCAGATATGTTCGTGGGACCCTGAGTTATGGTCTTCATATTGGGAACCCAAAGTCTATGGTTGTGAGTGCTTTCTCTGATGCAGATTGGGCAGGCTGTGTCGATGATCGAAGGTCAACAAGAGGTTTTGCAGTGTTTCTTGGTAATAATCTAATCTCCTGGAGTGCTAAAAAGCAGCCAACCGTCTCTCGCTCTAGTACAGAGGCAGAGTATAAGTCATTGGCTAATGCCACTACTGAGTTAATCTGGGTACAAAAGTTGCTTACAAAACTTGGGATTAGTCATCCTCCTAAGGGTCGGCTTTGGTGTGATAATCTCGGTGCAACATATCTATCCGCAAATTCTGTGTTCCATGCTCGAACGAAACACATAGAGATTGATTTTCACTTTGTGAGAGAAAGGGTAGCACAAGGATTGCTGGAGGTCAGGATCATTAGTACAAATGATCAAATTGCAGACGGTTCACTAAACCACTGTCCAGGATAAAGTTACAAGACTTTAGAAACAAATCTTAACCTTGTAAGTCGTATAGCCTTCCATGTTTGTGAGGAGTTAGTTCCTAGTTTTATGCACTTGTTGTATATCGTATTGTAACAGAACTCTGATGTAATTTGCCACCGCCAGGGGGCTGTTCCCTGTGCTATATAACACGGAACCAAGGGTCAAGGGTCGGCATCTTGTTAACCCTAATCTTTACACCACGTATCTATCACTACGGGAAAATCAATCTTTGTCGAGTGCCTGTGGCTTTGTCGAGTGCCAAATTTTGGGCACTGGGCAAAGAGCCTCTTTGCCGAGTGCTGGCCACGTGGCACTCGGCAAAGCGCAAACACAAGGCAAAGGATGCTTTGCCGAGTGCCACGTGGCGGGCACTCGGCAAAGAGGGGCTCTTTGCCGAGTGTCAGCCACGTGGCACTCGGCAAAGCATGTGGCCCCGAACTGTGCCACGTGGGCGGTTCTTTGCCGAGTGCCACGTGGCTGGCACTCGGCAAAGAGGTGCCTTTGCCGAGTGCCAGCCACGTGGCACTCGGCAAAGAATGTGGCCCCGAACTGTGCCACGTGGTCGGGTCTTTGCCGAGTGTCACGTGGCTGGCACTCGGCAAAGAGGTGCCTTTGTCGAGTGCCAGCCACGTGGCACTCGGCAAAGAGCTCTTTGCCTAGTCTTTTTTTGACACTCGGCAAAGCCAGTTTTTAAATTACATTTTGAAGCAATAAATTAATCCAAATGAAAAAGTTTTTAACTACAAAGTTCGTTAACTTATCAAAATGAACAATTTTTGTTTTGGTGATTTCTTCATTTGACAAACTTAAAATAAATTCGTTCACAAATCTTATATATCTCTCCGGTAGTTTATAAAACTACAAGAGTGATATATAAGGTTTGTGAATAATATTAGAACCTCAATGTCGGATGCACAAATAGTCAAACAACCAAAATAAACTTTGTAGATCTTGACAAGTTATGAAAGTTTGTAGTTGATAACTTTTTAATTTGAAGTCATCTAGTTATGCAAAACTGCGTCGAATTTGAAAATTTTAAAATTCAAATTTTTCAAAATACCTCAGATGGAGAAATGACCAAAATGAAAGTTGTAGATCTCAAAAAGTTATGAAACTTTGGTGTTGACAACTTTTTGATTTGAAATCATCTTGTCAACGAAAACTACGTTTCAAATTGTAAAATTTGAAATTCAAAATTTTATAAACGACATCGGATGGAAAAACTACCAAAATAAAAGTTGTAGATCTTGAAAAGTTAGAAAACTTTGTAGTTTACAACTTTTTGATTTGAATTCTTTTAGGGCCTCAAATAAGTAAGTTATACACGGTTTAGTATAATATATGGGTAATCGAAACGGAGATGGAATGTATATGAGTGTGTAGTGCAGTGGTAGAGGAGGCTCCGTGCGAACGAGAGGTCGTGAGTTCGAATCCTGCTGACTGTGTGAGAGAAAATTGCGTGAAAAATAAGTAGAACTTGCGATTTCGAGGACGATGAGTGGGCGCTGCCCAGTGGGCCCCTCCTCCAATTAAATAAAAAATTTTCCCTATTTTTTCGGGGTTTTTTTTATTTTTTTCTTTGCCGAGTGCCAAATATGCCAGCACTCGGCAAAGCCTTCGACGAGTGCCCGATATTTGGCACTCGGCAAAGAACCCTTTGCCGATATTTTCTTCGCCGAGTGCAAAAGGCTCTTTGCCGAGTGCTGTCAGCACTCGGGAAAGAATGATTCTGCTGTAGTGTATGTGCACTCACTATGGATTTATGTCATATGTCCATACGTAATTTAATGGTAGATTGCTCCATAAATTGAGGATTAGTTAGAAAGAAAAAAAATTAAACCTCGTTAAATAATTACGTATGGACACATAACATGACTGACATGCATACACATGGTGGGTGTCCATATGGAAACATGGTGAGGATAATCCCCAGCCTATTTTTTTCCCCTATTTTCCGACAGCTCGCCTACATCTAAGTATTGAAATACATATGATTGTTTTCACCCTTTTCTATAAGAATTTTTTGGGCTAAATTAATCGAAGCATTCAAGCTAATATGCTATTAATTATGTATTTGTGTTTCATCCTCCTTCCCGTGTTTATGCCTACCATGTTGTCACTACAGTAACTTGGCTTCCGCTTGAGTTTGTTTCGAATCACAGTACAGGTATTTACATACAAGTAAGCACACTCACCTTTATAAATGCCACAATGCTATATACCTTATTAATAACACATATGCAAACCTAAGTCTCGGTACATGCGTCAAATTCAGAATCTGATCTTAGTGTACAGATTCCACCACAAAATAAACACAACTAGCTGAATTACGCTAAATTCACTACTTCGCTCTTGAATTATTAGCACTATGTGGTCGTATGTTGCCACCATAATAACTTGGCTTCAGTAGGGTGCCACAGCGTTTATTAGCTCCCCTTTTAGTATTCTCTCCATTTCAAATTTTAAATTGTTTTAAGTTTTAACTTTTTGACACATAATAATTTGGAACATAGGGAGCATTGTCTAACTAGTGGTCCTCTTATTTGCTTCATTTCCTGTACCTAACGGCACCGCGTCCTTGCGTATATGCACCAAGCTAGGTTATAAAAATCTCTCACTACAGTTGTCGTTTATCTTCATGTAATAGATGTTTGACGAGAATTTAGCTATTTTCTTTTATGTACAATTTAGCCATTAGTTGTCGCTATAGCTAACTATTTGGAATTATTTTAGGAGGTAGATCGCACTAAATACCTGCCTTAGTTGATGATTTAAAACACTGATATGCACCCTTATTGGATATGATTGGCTTACTGCTGTGGGATTTCCTCTAAAGACCCCTCCTGATCTTGGTTGCCCTTCACCCCGACCTCTAAATCCAAACCAAAACTTTAATGTCACTTTGATTATTTATAAGATATATCAAAGAAAGAATTAGATGTTTGGTTTGGCATCAAGTCACCAACCGTCAGATAAATGAGCATACAAGGATTGGTGCATATGCAGACACTTCCTACTCGAACTAAGAATCCGGGACCACAACCGGGAGGAGACCTCTCTTGCAGTGTATGAGATTTGAACTTAGTACCTCTCGTCTCGCGCATAAACTCCTTACTAACTCAGCTATATACCATATGTGACAGAGTCCTATACACTCTCACTCTCCTTTTTACTAACTCAGCTATATACCATATGTGACAGAGTCCTATACACTCTCACTCTCCTTTTGAATTGATCCATGAGGGACCTTTAGTTTCAGGTGGAAAACCTTTAGTCCGGGTTGGTAATACCAACCGAAACTAAAAGGTCACACTTGCACTTTTATTTTCTTAATGAAATACACGTAAAGTCGTGTTCTAGAAAAACACCAACCGGGACTAAAAGTCTCTCCTGCAAATGTCTATCGTGGCAAAATGGGCTTTAGTCCTGGTTGGAGCCATCTACCGGGACTAAAGACCTCTTTAGTCCCAGGCCCAAATTAATTCGGGACTAAAGCCAAATTTAACCATCGAGACTAAAGACCGTTCTATACTAGTGGATTGTAGTGTTTGCTTATTATTTTTCACTAGATATATGTTTGTGCATTGTATTAGGGCCACAAATTTGTATCCACATCATTTATAGTGATGGATTTAGAAAATAAAATTAATAAACAATTTTATATCGAGAACCCAAAACTATTTTCAAATCTACTTAGACATTTCTGTCAATTTAGTTATTACTAGTATAGTGCCCGTGCTAACGCTACGGCTTTATTATAGGAATGGTAATAGAACCTGCAAACAAGCACCCTCGGAGCTGGTCGCCGTCGTGCGACCATGGCGGAGCTGGCCGCTGTCTCGCATGGAGCCGCTCAGCCTGGATCTACGCTTCGGCCGGCACCTATGGCATGTTGCGCACATGAGCTGAAGGAGTACTCGATGGGTGCCTCTTGAGGGGTGCCGTCGAGACCCGTCGAAATTCTCCTTCTCAACTGCCTCCTCTATCTGGAGAACACCAGAGCTGAGAACGCCGGAGCTGCGGGAGGAGAGGGGTGCCTGAGGAGTGCTCGAGGGGTGCCCCTCGAGGGGTGCCTGAGGAGTGTCGGGGGGTGGTCTAGGCGATCGAGGCCCATGCCTCGTTCGCTCAGAAGAGTTCCGTAATCGAGGGGTACCTCGTTTGCTCGCAAAATCTCCGTAATCGAGGGGTGCGTCGTTCGCTCGTGAAATCACCATAATCGAGGTGTGCTTCGTTCGCTTGGGGCCTCGATGGTGCTCTCAGAGGCGACAGAGAGGGCTCGGGCGGGGATAAGTGTGTGACAGAACCGACCAATTTATAAGAGCACAAGTGCGAAAACCTCTGTCGGAGCAGCTGAATTAGCACACTTGAGCCCATATAAACCCGGTAGTCCGTGAAATCCTGAGAGATTTTAAACTTTTCCAACATCTCAGCCAAGATCACATGATCAAGCAAATACAGATCATGTTCACGGAGCTTTGCAGCGGAAATAAAATTACAATAGCGTTCACAAATAATAATACAAGTGAGGTTCTACTTAATTAGAAGAAGCAACATAGCTTTGAAATGAATACCATATCATAAGTTGAAATACTTTACTAGCTTGAGTGACATCCTCCAACAACAGCATAAAGAGAAGACGTATGGAACTGCGGAGCCCACGACACTGGCCATCACCTTTCGGTAGACCTAACCTTCATCTGCAACAAGGTGCGATAAACCCTGAGTACTCGAATGTAATCAGCTAGACTTACCCGTCGTAAACCAAAAATAAAGTGACACCAAGGAGTATGCAAGGCTGATATAAATAGTGGAGCTGACTAACTTTATTTGCAAAAGGTGCTTAAGTTAAAGGGTTCATCATTTAATTATATGAGCAGTCATCTTTTATCCTATTCCTTTAACTCTAGGTTTTGCACCTGTACTAGAGCACTCACTTAAATCTAGCAGACAATAATATAATACCATATCAGGTTTGCTTTGTCAATATTTTAGTTGAACCATCAATGTCACATGGAGTTGTATCGTGGTGAAGCTCAACATAGTTTCCCACTAACCGAGGGAGACGGCGACTCGAATCGAATTATAAGCCAGCTGGCGAGAAACCTTTAATACAAACCCACACTTTCCCCGTCGGGTCCATGCATTGGGTCACCGCTCGATACTGTTCGTGGTGGTAATCGTCGCGGTTCAAGCACAGACCGCCCAATTGGAACCTGGCGATGGTCATTCCGAGGAAGATCGTATTTCCATACTAGAGGGCACGACTCGGGTTGATTCCGGTCCGAACAGCATCTAACCGGCTTCGGGGTCGGCGATTACAGCACCGACAACCCTAAGTAAAAGGGCGCTTTAAAAAATGAACGAGGGCCAACATCGATACAAACCTACACGATCCAACGGACGAGCTGCCCCCAAGTTTCCGAACTTGGTGCCTTGCCTTCCAGTTGACAGTATTTCATTAATACTCAGGTTCTTTTCCACGATAGCAAATATAGCCAATCGTGATCCGGTAAATACCCACCAGGGGTATTACGGGAACATCCTTTACTTACTACTTTATTAAGCAGACTAAGAAGTTCTACATATAGATAAGTAACAGGATAACAAGGTAGGTGTAAACAATAATCAAGGAATGGTAATGCAGCAAATAGGATTCAATCAACTCCTATACCTAATGCATCACAATATAAAATACTCAAGTAAATTAATTATAAAACTGGGAGACTTAGAATGCTCCGGGGCTTGCCTGGGAACCAACACTAGGTTAGTGTTTGTTAGGTGATACTCGCTTGGCGAGCATCTCCGCTGCAGCACTTGCTTAACTCCGCATCTTCGGGATAATCCACTAAACACCGTCTTCAGGTTTAGCCTCATCATCACGTCCTTCCCGATGTATCTATCGTTACCTAAATGAGATACACAATGCAAGCGTATGAATGCAAGGGAAACGTTTATGAAGCAAACACAAGCATTACTAATTACTTCGCATAAGCAATCAGGATAACTACTAAAAGAAAGTATAGCTCTAACACACAACATAGTATAATCACTTCAGCAGGTTATATAATACATCAGGTTAATTAATTTAATAACATGAAATGCACAAACTAAACATTATCAAGTCATGACATAGCATGAAAGATCACATAATCAACATTAAGCTATAGCAATCAAGTTTGATTCATTTAGACAGTTTGGACAGTAACACAATATGTACTTGAAACAGCCATAACTAGAGCTACACATATCCAAACAAGGTGATCCTAGACTTTATGAAAAGCTAATGAAATTATCTACAACTTTGTTTTTATCACTGAAGCATGATTCAGCAATTAAAAATGTCAAACATAACAGACAAGCACTTCTGTCTAAACTTTGGACAGAATATTACATTCATCTTAAAATAGCTATAACTGGAGATCTAAAGCACCAAAAGACTTGACATAAGACTTATTAGAAAGCTTATTAAGTTGTATACAACTTATTTATAATCATCTCAAGATGATTAAGCAGCTATCAAGGCTAATCATCTCAAACAAGTAAATCTGTCCAGACTTGGACAGATTCTGACTTCTAACTTTAAACACATGTAACTCAAGTTTTAGACCACCAAAAATAGTAATCCAAGACAATTCAGAAAGCCTATGAAAAGCAATACAACTCTTATATTAACACGAATACATGATTCATAACTTAAACTAGCAAAACAGTTCATTCTTTCAGATCTGCTGAGAAAGTATGCAAAATCTGACTTCCAACTTACAAAAACTATAACTTCTAAACTACTTGGCCTAAAATCATGAAATTTTACGACAAACAAGATAATGAAGTTATCTGCAACTTTTTTATTGAACATATCTACAGAAAACATTATTTTTCTCACGAACTAATCACCATAACAGAAACTTTACATGCAGCCATTTTATCATTCTAATAAATCACTTCATTACTTGTTTAGTTAATCATTTGAGCACACATATAAGCTTATTAGAACACTTCTAACAGTCATAATCATGAACACACAATAATTATCTCAGATTAATATACAACAAAACAAGCATACAAACATATACATGTTTATATATCACCAAGCTTTCATTAATAAAAGAATTAACAAACATAGACATTATTTTTAAGTGATGTTGCAAACATATAGTTTGGGGCTCATATTTTTACTGATGATAGATAATGTCAAATCATGACTACTGTAAAAATATTACATGCTCAGGTATTATAATTTATTTATTAAAAACAGGGCATGTTTTATTCATAAAAATACATGTGAGAGCAACAAAATTCCATAAATCATAGTTTCTGGAAACACATGACCATAATAAAATTACCTAAGCTACAAGAATACGTGGAGCCACCTTTTCCATTTTTACATGCAAACATTTACCACAATTCATTTTAATTCATTTAATAGGCTGTAAGCAAAATAAATTCATAACTGAAACATACATACACCAATAAATCTAAATTTTTTATCACAACAGACATATCACAAGACAAGCCTACCATAAAAATTTCATAGCATTTCGACTATCACAACAGCGGGTATGACTTTATTCTTACCAAACCCTATTTAACAAAGATAAATCAACACAACAAAAACTTTAAACTAAAACATATCATATTATGACTTCACTGCATAGATCTACTCACAAGGATTCCAAAAAGTCCACATTTACTATTTTATGAGTTTTCTACTAATTACTACGAATTTACCAAGTTTCAGCTAGATAAAAGGAAAAAGAAAAAGACGAACACTATTGGCACTATTCACATGAGTCTATAGCTGTGCAGAAAACCCCCTGATCTTCTTCGTATTGCTGCGCGAAGTCCTTGACGTGAATTTGGAGCAGAGGGCGTGCAGGAGCTCGTCGGTTCCGGCGATGGAGTGCTTGTCGGAGGTGGGGAAAGGGTAGGGGAGCGCTGAGGGGCGGAGGCGGACACATGCTGTACTTTGTCTTGGCCCTTCGTGGTCGGTCGGGACTTGGCCACGGGGGCAGCAACAGCCATGGCCGCTGGAGGCCGACGACCATGACGACGACGAGCTCTGGTGATGCTTTTGGCCGGGAAAGGGGAGCACGGCGTGCAGAACATGATAGAGATGGCGCTGGAGATAGCGGCTAGGGGGGAGGAGGGACGGAGCGGTGAGGGCAGCAGCAAACTGCGAGCTTTGCCCGCCATCCATGGCGGCGCCATCCGTACGACGCAAGAGACCGAGCAAGGAGGGCAAGCAAGAGAGGGAGCGGGAGCAGAGGGCGATATGAGAGGCTCTGCTGGGCTAGTTGTCCACTTCTGAGATGAAGGCATAGGCAAGGGAGCAGGTGGCAGCCATGGGAGACCTTGCTCTATTCATGGGCTGCACGTTGCCATTCTGTCGAACACCTGGCGCGCGACGACTTGCCATCTTGGGCGGCCGCAAACAGCATCTTCTGAGCATATTCGGGTCCGACGCCTGTAAGCAAAGTTGTAGGTCTCGTGCTGCTCTACAACTTTTGTTAAAGGCATACGACCATTAGAGCCACGGATTAGTAGGTGATTAGCCCCAAACATGACAGTGTCAGTGAGTTAATTAGATTTGACCTTGCTGCGATTAAACACAAAATCCTCAGTCCAAACTTGGTCAAATCGAGTGCAACTTTTTGTATGCTCTTCTTCAAAGAATTACCTACAACTCTTATAAGATTATTTTTGGACCAACTAAAGTTACTTAATAAAATTTGGAGAACGCGGCTCGCCAACGTCAACATTGCTGATTTCCAGACTTAGAATATTTTGTGGCTGGAAAACTGCAGCAGATTCGAACTTGGGTGCTCTGTTTTACACGTTTAGCTTGGGATTCAAGCTTGGGCCCTTTAACAACTTTTGTCCTACACATCTCGATCTATAGCTTTGCTTTAAGGTCAAACCCCAGAATATGAATAGAAGTTGTACTTTTATGTTGGTCAAAGCAGCAACTCAGTAAAGCTTAAGTTAAGGTTTTATGCCGATTGAGACATTTTCTTGACATTTGCTCAATACGAACCTTTCGTAACTTTTGTTCGTGAGTCCATATAGAGTTGATCAGACATAATTGTAAGACTTAATTGAACTCAAATGATCTCTTTCGCTTAATAAGCCATTATAGGAAAAGCTGTGACTCGTCATTTCATGTGACTTTTTGATTCCAAACTTCGCGAAACTTTTCCACCCGTCACTATAGATAGGAACTGAAGCGGGGCACATGAAAAAATTCATGTTTAGCATTATTCCCAAATATTCTTGAATTTGGCGACCATTATTAACCGACTCTGTTAATTATTTCCCAAATAATTCAAGGAGTTCTGCCTCTGAGATTGATTCTAACACTTCTGTCACCACTGATAATACTGGAAATTAGGTTCTTGATTATTACTGAAAATACCATATTGGTGCTCAAGCTCACAGCTCAGTTGGCGACAAACACCTGGGGTGTTACAACCTTCCACACTTAAAAGAATTTCGTCCCGAGATTCCGGACGAAAGACTTTTCAAGGGAAGAGAAGCATATCACTTATCCATATTGGCTACCAACAGCTCAAGATACCGACTTCCCAGCAGAAAAGAAACTATCAGGAAAAGAACAACTTTCCGATCTTTCAAGTCATTTTCCGGTTGCTCTTGTGTTAAGAATTTTTTTCCTTCACTGATTCCCATCAAGCATTGCGATGCACTCATCACACTATAAATAAGTTGACACGGAAACCAAAAATTGTACTGTTACTTTTGGAGGAATCCAAGATAATATTGCCAAAGAAAATACTGGATCTTCCTCTGGTTGACATTATTAGAAAACAACTTCCTTTGAGACTGGGAGGAACTGGCTAACCAACAACCACTGTGTATACCATGGTTGAATCTCTGTTCAATCAGATAGTAATTGATGGAAGGCTTCATAAGGTTCTATGTGTGCAGTTCTCTTTCTCTGATGATAACACTGTATTATCTGAGTCTTTTAAGAGAGTGGTGAATGTGATAACTGTCTCTACCAATTCCACTCTTCCACTGGTCCTTCTTTACAGGAGTTCTCATCTCTGAAATAGCGACAGTCACCAAGGTTGAACTTGATGCAACCTCTTGGGTAAAGCTTTAAGTTAAGGTTTTATGCCGATTGAGGCATTTTCTTGACATTTGCTCAATACGAACCTTTCATAACTTTTGTTCGTGAGTCCATATAGAGTTGATCAGGCATAATTGTAAGACTTAATTGAACTCAAATGATCTCTTTCGCTTAATAAGCCATTATTGGCAAAGCTGTGACTCATCATTTCATGTGCAATAGGGCTTCGGTAGTCTCCCGGAGTTCCAATTGGCTGGCCGCGAATCTTCTCTGGTCCTTGGCAACCGTAACCTTGGCGGACGGCGTGCGGTCAGGGGGGGTGCCTGAAGAGTGCTCGAGGGGTGCCTGAGGAGTGCTCGAGGGGTGCTCGAGGTGTGCGCAAGGTGTACCTCGTTTGCTTGGGAACTTTCCGTAACCGAGGGGTACCCCGAATGGACTCCTCGAGGGTGACGCATACTGAGTCGTCGAGACCCGTCAAAATTCTCCTTCTCAACTGCCTCCTCTATCTAGAGAACGCCGGAGCTACGGGAGGAGAGGGCTGCCTCTCGAGGGGTGCCCCTTGAGGGGTGCCTGAGGAGTGTCGGGGGGTGGTTGAGGCGATCGAGGCCCATGCCTCGTTCACTTAGAAGAGTTTCCTAATCGAGGGGTACCTCATTCGCTCACGAAATCTCCGTAATTGAAGGGTGCCTCGTTCGCTCGTGAAATCTCCGTAATCGAGGTGTGCTTCGTTCGCTCGGGGCCTCGATGGTGCTCTCAAAGGCGACGAAGAGGGCTTGGGCGGGGGTCAGTGGGTGGTGGCGGCGGCGGCGTGAGTTCGCCGGAACGTGCAATAGGGCTTCAGTAGTATCCCGGAGTTCTAATTGGTTGGTCGCAAATCCTCTCCGGTCCTTGGCGACCGTAGCCCTGGCGAACGGCGTGCAGTCAGGGGGTGCCTGAGGAGTGCTCGAGGGGTGCCCTTCGAGGGGTGCCTGAGGAGTGCTCGAGGCGTGCTCATGGTGTGCCTCGTTCGCTCGGGAAATTCTCGTATCCGAGGGGTACCCTGAATGGACTCCTCGAGGGTGACGCAGACTGAGCCGTTGAGACCCATCGAAATTCTCCTTCTCAACTGCCTCCTCTATCTAGAGAACGCCGGAGGTGAGAACACTAGAGATGAGGAAGGAGAGGGGTGCCTGAGGAGTGCTCGAGGGGTGCCCCTCGATGGGTGCCTGAGGAGTGCCAGGGGGGTGGTCAGGCGATCGAGGCTCATGCCTCGTTCGTTCGGAAGAGTTTCGTAATCGAGGGGGTACCTCGTTCGCTCGCGAAATCTCCGTAATCGAAGGGTGCCTCGTTTGCTCGTGAAATCTCTATAATCGAGGTCTGCTTTGTTCGCTCGGGGCATCGGTGGTGCTCTCATAGGCGACGGAGAGGGCTCCACCGGGGGTCAGTGGGCGGCGGCGGCGGCATGAGTTCGCTGGAATGTGCAATAGGGCTTCGGTAGTCTCCTGGAGTTCCAATTGGTTGGTCACGAATCCTCCGCGTCCCCGACGGCCGCGCCCCTAGCCCCTGCCGGAGCGGCGTCCCCGGCCCTGGCGGCGCAGCGACAGTAGCCCTGGCGGACGACGTGCGGTTAGGGGAGGCGCGCAGCAAGAGCGGGGCACGCGACGCGAGGGCGTAGGGAGGGGAGAGAAGGTGTCGCACTTGGGGAGAGGAGCGCGCAGCAAGAGCGCGCCGGGGATACAGTTGCGTACCTCACCGGTGGAACGGCCGCGCCACAGGTCTTAGCGCCCCTTGCCTCCGCGTCCGCGTCTGCAGCCCCCCTAGCCTCCGCGTCCGCGGCTGCAGCGCCCCCAGCATCTGCGCCCCCGACCTCTGCGCCCCGACGGCCGCGCCCCAGCCCCTGCCGGAGCGGTGTCCCCGGCACTGGCGGCGCAGCGACCGCAGCCCCTGCCGGAGCGGCGTCCCCGGTCCTGGCGGCACGACGACTATAGCCCTGGCGGACAGCGTGCGGTCAGGGGAGGCGCACAGCAAGAGCGGGGCACGCGACGCGAGGGGGTAGGGAGGGGAGAGGAGGGTCGCACTTGGGGAGAGGAGAGCGCAGCAAGAGCGGGGCACACGACGCGAGGGGGCAGGGAGGGGAGAGAGGGGTCGCACTTGGGGAGAGGAGCCGTGGAGGTGTGTACGCGAGGGGGCAAGGACAGGAGAGGGAGGTCGCTTCTCGGGCTTCGCATCTGGGTGGGCGAGATGGATGAGTGATGAGGTTGATTCAAAGAATATTGGCCATTGGATTTGAGTGATTAAGAGTAAGGAGAGTCTAGAGTTAATCTGGTACGTTCTTAGAGTTAATCCGATACGTTCTTTTGTAAGGTGTGTTATTTCTAAGTGTAGTTATTTGGTGTACTTAGGAAAGATCTTGGTTGCTGGGGGACTGTGGGGGACGTTAGTTGATATAACTTTAGGAAAGTTCTATACTGGTGTGTTTTATAGTAGTAGAGATAGTCAAATATTTCTAAATTTAATCATTATTTTTTAAAAAATTATATAGTTTCACAAGGATGAGACCTTAATTACCGGGTTCATTGTAGAAGAAGAAGCCATGCGGAGCTGCTACAACTCTACAAGTGGGGAGGCAATCTGCTCATCAGCATTTTAGATTGAACATTAGTAATCGGGGGACTTCTTATTGGACGTGGACACTTGGATCAGGTTTTCATATCAGAACTAGTCAGAGCGCAAACACGTGAGCTCCAAGTGGAGAACAATTTGTATCAGAGACGGACAGGTGAGTAGGATCAAGACTTGGTATCACCGGACACCGGGTAGACTGCGGATACATGGGTGTATGTCGAGTCTCGAGTGATGAGTGATTGTCAACGGGTTTGATCGCAGGTTCTTTGGCTTGTGTTGTGCAGGTGTCGAGCACGGATACAGTGATCAGAGGCAAGGTGAAGGTCAAGTAGAGACGTGCCGTGCCGATGGACCGAGAGTGGCGAAGGGCGGACGTCAGGCTTGGACTGAGGAACCGGTGGCCCGAGGATCAGCTGTGGTGGCTGGCAGCCTGGGACAGCGACGAGCGAAGACTTGCGAGATATGGTGTTGCTCAGGTCGAGGACCTGGGGACACGTGTCGGTGGACGGGGTGCACGGGCGGTGCATCCCCTCTACAGCTTCGGTTTCCGAGTTTGGGCCACAAAACCGGGGGTTTCCCAGAGAAAAACCATCGGGTGGACGGTTGGTTTCCGAGTTTGGGCCACAAAACTCGGGCTGAGGACGATTTCCAGGTTTGGGCCTCAAAACCTGGGCGCTGGCAGGTTTCCTGGTTTCGGCCTCAAAACCAGGGGATGGACTTGGAGACTAGTTTCCCGGTTTGGGCCTCAAAACTGGGGGTTGGCTGTGAAGGCTGGTTTCCCGGTTTGGTCCACAAAACCGGGGGCGGAGTCCGTGAAAAGGACGCAGAGCGGTGGCGGCACGTGGCGGCAATCGGTGAGGTTGCGTCGAGGCAACGCTACCTATTGTGCGGGCGTGGCCGTCGGATCACCACCTACCACGAGTTGGTCCAGAATAACCTTAGGGTTTAGCTGGTTCGCTCTGTAAGTAGTTAGAGGTAGAGTGGGAATTAGGAATACTTAGAATTAGGATAAGTAGGGGGAGACACCCACCTCCCCATCCATCTCAGTCATTTGCTCTTTGCTTCTAGGGTTTCCTGCTCTCCCAATCCCCTGCTGTAGCTAGCTGAGATCCGCAGAGAACCATACCTCTGTGTACTGGAGATTTTGAGGAAGTGAGATCGTAACCTCACTGTTGTAGCGTGTGGTAGCCACACGGTTGCAGATCGATGACTTGATTCACGTTTTGTTCGTGTTCTTCGCGTTCTTCGTTTCTCCGCGTTTTTCCTGTCGCTCGATCTCTCTCTATACTGCGTCTTTTCGAATTCCACTTGAATCAACTTGTTCTTTATTTATCTCTACCCTCGCGAACTAGTAGATCGGGTCGATTTCATTTTTGTGGCGCTTTTTCGTTCATACACCTTCCCCTTCGATTTCTCGTTGATTGAATCGATTTGAGCGGATGATTTCTTGGGGATAGTCTCCTAACTACCTCGTGATCATTCTCTCCAAGTTTGGGGATCAAGGGATTTTAGTTTGAATCGATTTGGAGAAGATTTGAGTTTTGGGCGACCAAAATCGCCCTTTCTGGACACTCACGGACAGTCCGCCAAAGTGACCGCGGACAGTCCGCGCATCGGGGAAACGCCAGATTAGTGGCTGTGTTCTTCGGGTGCTGCACTATTCATTGACCGGCGGACAGTCCGCCGTTGAAGTTTGCGGACAGTCCGGGAGACGTCCAGCAAGACTTCAACAACATTGTTGTTTTGCTCTTTTGACCGGCTGACAGTCCGCCATCCCCTCGCGGACAGTCCGCAGTAAGGGCGGACAGTCCGGGACCCCAGGGCCGGACAGTCCGTGAATCGGCTGTGTACTCTGGTTTTGTGCGTTTGCTCTCCCGGCTTCTTCGCTTGGTTTTCGGACTTCTCGTTTGGCTCTAGAGTTGACCAAGGAACTTCTCTAGATATCTTTGTTACTTGTTAGCATAGGTATTAGGGGACTTCTCGACGTAGTCGTCTATCTACGTTTGGGACTTGGTTTTTGAGGGTCGAACTTGTTCCGGTGCTTTTGCCTTTTGGTTCGCTATCGCTTTGTGGTGCCTCGCTATGATCCTAGGGATCATCCACCCTCTTCCAAGGGTCGTGGGCATCACGGTTTCGGTCGTAGCTTTCGGGGGTTGATTTTGGGACATTTGGCCAAAGTTTCGAGAGAAATTTTTGAGCTCCCATTCACCCCCCTCTGGTCGCCTTGCTATTGCATTCTCGGTCCTTCAATTGGTATCGGAGCAGGTTAAGGATTTTCCACCTTAGCCGGTTCCAGATCCACAGAAGGCGACATGGATCGTGGCGTGGGCAAACCGCCGTTTTTCGATGGGACGAACTATGCGTATTGGAAGATACGCATGTCGGCCTATCTGCAGAGTTTGGGTGCTTCCATTTAGGATATTTGCAACTCTGTTGATTACGTTGTCTTGGCTGCTCGTGTCTCTCGGCTTCAGATCGATGAGCACGATGCCAATAGCCGAGCCCGTAATGCTCTTTTCTCATGTTTGAGCATGAGTGAGTTTGATCGCGTTTCTCACCTCGCTACGGCTCAGGAGATTTGGGCTACCCTCTTGCGTTTCCATGAGGGAACCTCTCAAGTCAAAACCCGTCTCTACGAGTCGTTCAAGCGAGAGTATGAGAACTTTCGACATATGCCTGGCGAGAGCATAGAATGTTTATTCTCTCGCTTTCAGGTGATTGTCAACAGGATGAGGGCTAACAAGGAGCTGTTGCCTTTCGACGATCATGAGAGAGCCTTGAAGCTTTTGCATACTCTCGATCGGTTGGTGTGGGATTCTAAGATTCAGGCGATCATCGAATCGCCTAACTATGAGACCCTCACGTGCGACGAGCTCTTTAGTAAGCTCAAGTCCAGTGAGATTGATGCCATGGCGAGGGCTTCTTATGAAAATCCTTCTGGCCCGTCAATGGCTTTGGTTTCTGGCTCTTCTACTAACCCCTCTGGAGGCTTTGCACTTTCCTCTCTTCTTTCTGTCACAGAGGAGCAGTTGGAGTTCATGGGGGATGACGAGCTGGCATTGCTCGCCAACCGGTTCTCGCGGTTTCACAACAACCGCATGAATCGTCGCCGCGGAGGAGGACGCTCGGGATGCTACGAGTGCGGTGATCCCAACCACTTCATCGCCAATTGCCCGAAGAAGAACAAGCAGACCTTCGGCAAGGCGGAACATGAGCACAAGTATGACTCCATCAAGCGCAAGGAGAAGTACGTCCCCACGAAGCACAAGCGGAAGGGCGGCTTCAACAAGGAGTACATCAAGACCAAGTACTTGGAGAAGGCCCAGGCTGAGCAGCGTGCGTTCTTCGCAACGCTCAACGACGTCGATGACTCGGATGACGACTCCGCCTCCTCGAGCGACGACGAGTCCGAGAAGAAGAAGAGGATCGAGGACAAGCTCAACGGCCTCTGTTTCTTCGCCGATGACGAGGGCTTCTGCACCATGGCCCTCGGCAAGGAGGTCGACGGCGAGCTGGAGGACACTCCTCGGAATGACGACGACGATGACACCTCCCAGGTATCTCAGACCCCTGACGAGCTTTCTGCTGAGGTCGAGAAGCTTACTGCCGCGCTCCTTAGTCAGGATAAGTTGCTTAGGCGTGCCGCTAGAGAGCGCAAGGAGTTTAGACAGAAGTGGGAGGATACGGTGAAGGAACTTGAATCTGTCAAGTCCACCGTAGTTGTTACTGATGAGGAGGAGTGTGAGATGTGCACCACACACATGACTGACCTTCTCACTTTGAGAAGCAAGTATGTTGTGTTGGTAGGAGAGGTGGATGAGCTGAAGGCCAGATCCTCGTTGTTGGGTGCGTGCAAGTCCTGTGCGGGCTTGCAATCTGAGTTGACAGAGAAGAATGTCAAGATTGTGTCTCTTGTAGAGGCCAACTCAGGTAGCACATGTGTGGCTAGGTGTGTTCTTTGTGAGGGTTTGGAGATGGAGATCGCTAATGTGAAGCATGACAAGATGCAAACCGAGGAGGAAAACACATACCTTCGGACCATCTTGTCATGAGTGTCTAGCGGTGAGCCACAGCTCGGGATGATGATCTCCTAATTCAAGCGAGCTGCTGGAGGTCCTGGTGTAGGTTTTGCTCCGGGTGTTGATGTTTCATCTTTCGGCAAGATTGGAGAGTCGAGTGGTCTTAACCCATGTGAGAAGCCCAACTCCACCACTACTCCCAAACTTACCAAGCTTCCACTCAAAGAGCCTCTCAAGACTAACACCAAGGATGGGGTCTTTGTTGAGCCTCCGAGAGCTCCACCCAAGAAACAATCATGGGCTCCCAAACCAAACCACCTCAAGAACAAGCTGTACACCATGCCACACATCCAGGAGGAGCTTATGCCACAGAAGGGCAAAGTGATTCACACCCACTACCGTGAGTACCAACAACCCCCTTTGAGAGCGCTAAGGTACCATTGTGAGCATTGTGGGAGAGATGGACACTTGAGTGAGTTTTGCTTTCGGTGCAAGAGAGAGGCGCGCCGCGCAAAGGAGATGAACAACACGGACATGTACCATCCTTTCCAAGATGTACATGTGCCGAATGTTCAGAGGCGTGCTGCTAGGCCTAGAGGTCCAAAACCTCAAGTTCCTAGGCCTAGGCCGCAAGGAGGTCGTGCCCGGCGGGAGCCTGCAGTTGTAGGCTATGGACCCCGTGGCGGTGGCTTTATAGTTGAGCGTTTCCCTCCACCGCGTTTTGAGTGTCGCGATGGACGCTCCTCCCTTAGCGGACCACGTTTTCCTCTACGTGGTGATCTCTCTTCCCGTAGGCGTGCTAGGAATGGTTTTTCTGCTAACCGTTCTTTTGAGCAGCCGGCCCAACACTGGTATTCTCCCTACTTCACTAACCCCAGTGGTGGACCGTATGCTCACCCTATGTCTTTTTATTGATGTAGGTAAAACAATTGGAGAACGTTTGGTTGGTGGATTCCGGGTGTTCGAGGCACATGACCGGAAACGCCAAGTGGTTCTCCAGTCTTAGTCCGGTCGCCGGAAAGGAGTTTATCACCTTCGGCGACAATAGCAAAGGTAAAGTGTTGTCTCGTGGGTCGGTGCGAGTTAATGAGCACTTTGTGTTGCGTGATGTTGCTCTTGTTTCTAACTTGCATTTTAACCTTCTTTTTGTTTCGCAACTCTTTGATGACGACTATGAGATTCGTTTTAAGCCGAATCTCAGTCGTATTTTGGATCCTTAGGGCAATCTTGTTTGTGTGATTTCGCCCTTTGGGAAAGTCTTTCGTGCGAATTTCTCGGAGTTGTTTGGAGTTTCTCGTTGTCTTTTGGCTGGACCTTCCTCCTCTGATCTTTGGAAGTGGCATAGGAGACTAGGACATTTGAGCTTCGACTTGCTTGCAAGACTTAGCTCACTTGGCCTAATCCGAGGATTGCCCAAGTTGTCGATGGAGAAGGATCTTGTTTGCCATTCTTGTAGACATGGGAAGATGGTTGCCGCTCCCCACCATCCAGTGACTCAGGTCATGACACAGCGCCCTGGAGAGCTTTTACACATGGACCTTGTTGGTCCGGCTCGGGTGAGCTCGGTTGGGGGGAAGTGGTATGTGCTTGTTGTTGTTGATGACTTTTCAAGGTATTTGTGGGTCTTCTTTTTGTCTGAGAAGACCGAGACTTTCTCTTTTGCTCGCAATCTGATTTTGCGTCTTCAGAACGAGTTCCCTTTGAACTCAATGCGAGCTATTAGAAGTGATAATGGTTCCGAATTCAAGAATTCCGATTTTGAGAAGTTTTGTAACTCTTTGGGTTTGGAGCATCAGTTTTCTTCCCCCTACACACTGCCCCAAAATGGTGTTGTAGAGAGGAAAAATCGGACCCTTGTAGAGATGGCCAGGGCGATGCTCGATGAGCATAGGACTCCTAGGCGATATTGGGCCGAAGCTATGAACACTGCATGCTATATTTCCAATCGCATTTTTCTCCGAGCTTTCTTGAAAAAGACTTCTTATGAGTTGCGATTTGGGAGACAGCCCAAGGTGAGTTATTTTAGAGTCTTCGGCTGCCACTGTTTTATATTGAAGAAAGGCAACCTGGACAAATTTGAGTCTCGTTCTTCTGACGGTGTATTTTTGGCATATGGCACTCACACTAGAGCTTATCGTGTAGTTAACCTTGATACTAACCGAGTCATGGAGACATCTGATGTCACCTTCGACGAGACCATGGTTTGTCTTTCTTCTCGTTTTGAGCGTGCAGGTGATCATGAGGTTGGTGAGCCTCTTTTTGATGACGAGGATGAGGGTGCTGAAGGTATGGATGATCCAGCACCCCCTCCACCTGCTGTGCCGCAAGGAGCGGCTTCTACTACGACTCATGGCCCTGACACTTCTTCTTCCTGGGGGCCGTGGGATCCGCCACCCCGAGCAGTACCTTTTGTACTCGGGGAGGCACCAGCTGCTGTTGAGGGGGAGATCATTTTTGCACGGGAGGCGCCACGACACATCCAGCGCCAACACCCCCCTTAGCAGATGATCGACAACGTTGACGAACGTGTCACTCAGTCCAGGTCTCAAATCTCTCACTTTGCTCATTCTGCTTTTGTTGCTGATTTTGAGCCCCGAGATGTTGGACACGCTTTGACGAATCCGGATTGGGTCAATGCCATGCATGAGGAGTTAGAGAACTTTGAGCGAAATCGGGTTTGGGTTTTAGTTCCACCTCCTCCAGACTGTAAGCCTATTGGGACAAAATGGGTTTTCAAAAACAAGCAAGGAGAGGACGGCCACGTTGTTAGAAACAAGGCCAGACTTGTAGCGAAGGGCTATAGTCAGAAGGAGGGGATATACTATGAGGAGACTTTTGCTCCTGTAGCTCGTTTGGAGGCTATTAGGATACTCTTGGCATTTGCAGCATCCAAAGGTTTCAAACTTTTCCAAATGGATGTCAAGAGTGCCTTCTTAAACGGCTACATAGAAGAAGAGGTTTATGTTGAACAACCCCCCGGTTTTGAAAATCCCAAGTTTCCAAACCATGTTTTCAAACTCCACAAAGCTTTATATGGTTTGAAACAAGCCCCTAGAGCCTGGTATGATAGGTTGAAAACCTTTTTGCCTGCTAAGGGTTTTAAAATGGGATGTGTGGATAAAATGCTCTTTCTCCTCAAGCAAGGCAAAGACACTCTCTTGGTCCAGATTTACGTGGATGATATCATTTTTGGTGGTTCTTCTCACACTTTGGTTGCCAAGTTTGCAGATACTATGAGCAGGGAGTTCAAGATGAGTATGATGGGCGAGCTGACTTTCTTTCTCGGATTGCAAATTAAGCAATCCCGAGAAGGGACGTTTGTGCACCAGGGCAAGTATACCAAGGACTTGCTGAAGAGGTTCGATATGGGTGAGGCCAAGCCTCTTCCAACACCCATGTCAACCACGACGGCCCTGGATGTGGACAAGGATGGAGAAGCTGTGGACCAGAAGGAGTACCGAAGCATGATCGGGTCGCTGCTTTACCTGACGGCGACACGCCCGGACATCCAGTTCGTGATGTGCCTGTGCGCGCGCTTTCAGGTGTCGCCGCGCACTTCTCACCGTCAGGCGGTGAAGCGCATTTTCAGGTACCTTCGTTTCACACCTGAGTTCAAGATTTGGTATTCAGCTTCCTCCACCCTCTCCCTTTACGGTTATTCCGATGCCGATTTTGCTGGTTGTCGTATTGAGCGCAAGTCTACTTCTGGGACTAGCCAATTTATTGGTTCTTCTCTTGTATCGTGGTCTTCTCGCAAGTAGTCTAGTGTCGCCCAGTCTACCACGGAGGCTGAGTATGTTGCTGCGGCTAGCTGCTGTTCCCAGTTGCTTTGGATGATGACCACTTTGCGTGAATTTGGTCTGAGTTTTTCTCGTGTTCCTTTGCTTTGTGACAGCACGAGTGCGATTAGCGTTAATAAGAACCCTGTGCTTCACTCGAAGACCAAACACATTGATGTGCGCTTTCACTTTTTGCGAGACCACTATGAGAAGGGTGATATCGACCTTCGCCATGTCGATACTCATCATCAGTTAGCTGATATTTTCACCAAGCCTTTGGACGAATCAACTTTAATCGGTTGAGGGGTGAGCTTGGTGTGTGTTTCCCCTTTTAGATGGGTGAAACATTTTGGATATTGTATCATAGACTGGCCATTTTCTCGTTTGCTTTGTTTTTCTTTTGCATTTCAGCATACGCTTTTACATTCTGAGCTTCATGTATATAATCTTTAAAATGTAATTATGCTCTGTTTAGTGTGCTCCGATGCTATATGCTAATGCTAGTAGCTTATGCTCTTTCTGATCACTAATACATGTTGTGAGCTGAGCTATTTTTTGTATGATGAATCTGCTTAACAAACATAAAACTTGAAAATGTTCACCATTGAGATATGCAACTAGCATGTGTAGGATGTGTTGAATTCACTCGTGCTTTTCATATATGCTAGGTTGCTATGTCTCTAGTTCGGAGTCTGTCACTTGCTTGGTCTGTTCATATTCTGTCAATAAAATCTGAACCAAGTTTTAAGTGAATTGAAAAGATCGAGATGGGATTGCTTGTCAACACATCACAGTTTCGAGACTGTTTCTCATTGCACTTTGAGTTAAACTTGAGCTGTGTAGTGTATGACCGAAACTGTTGCTTTAAGCTTCTGATTGCTTCTGCATAGGCTTCGCACAATTGAAAAGTTAGGCAATGACGAGCTTTCAACCTCTCGCAATCACATGCCGAAATTTTTAACTTGTGTAATTTAACCGCTGCAAACTCCGATAAAATTTGGATACACAAGACTATGTTTCACTCTATAGCATGATGATTGAACTGTGCTAGGGGTAGTTCACCTTGTATACATGTTTAGCACTTGTCTGATTTCCTGTCTGTACATGTTTTGTGCTATTTTGATGGTGAATACCTTTTTGGCTAAAAACTGCTCATTTTGCTCATGTGTTCATAATTCATATTTGGTGATCAGTTTGTGCCTTTGCTAGCTTGTATGCTTTCCAGTGAGTCATTGGAGCTATACTGTTTAGAGCATCTTTGCATTTTCTTGACTATATTCCTGAAGCTGCTAACTGGCACTATGACTCATATGCATTTTGGAAGGGGAAGAACTTCTCTTGTTGGCACATTTGATGGTGCATTTTCCCAGGGGGAGACCTTGCTTGAGACTTATTGTTGCATTTTTCACTTGATGGTGCATTTTCAACTAAGGGGGAGAATTTGGACAAATCATGCCTCCCATGTTCAACTAAGGGGAGAGGAATCGGTTGTGTGCACCATGCAAGGGGGAGTTTGCTCGTGATAAATTTTTGAAATTTCCAATTGGTTCAGAGCGCTTTGCTAGTTGTGTTGAACCTTTGCCTCTATCTTGAGACATTTGGACAAATCATGCCTCCCATGTTCAACTAAGGGGAGAGGAATCGGTTGTGTGCACCATGCAAGGGGGAGTTTGCTCGTGATAAATTTTTGAAATTTCCAATTGGTTCGGAGCGCTTTGCTAGTTGTGTTGAGCCTTTGCCTCTATCTTGAGGGACTAGCAATCGCATCTTTGCTTCAGTTGATGTCAAGCTTTCTGCTAGTTGTGTTGAACCTCTGTGCCTCTGTCTTGAGGGACTAGCATTTTGCTTTGATTTTTCAATTGGTATCTGCTAGCGGTGTTGAGCCTATTCTACCTCTTCTTGAGGGCTAGCTTTGCTTTGCTTGGTTGCGTCGAGCCGTTGCCCATGTCTTTGGGGACCAAGTTGTCTTGCTCTTTCCACTTGACCTTCTTCGGCTTTGCTATGCTTTTGGGTCATTTGGTCGAGTTCTCTCCTCTCCTTTCTTCCTTCATTCTATTTCCATCATGATTTGTGTGTGTAGTTGACAATGCACTCATCAAGGGGGAGATTGCGGATACATGGGTGTATGCCGAATCTCGAGTGATGAGTGATTGTTAACGGGTTTGATCGCAGGTTCTTTGGCTTGTGTTGTGCAGGTGTCGAGCACGGATACAGTGATCAGAGGCAAGGTGAAGGTCAAGTAGAGACGTGTCGTGCCGATGGACCGAGAGTGGCGAAGGGCGGACGTGAGGCTTGGACTGAGGGACCGGTGGCCTGAGGATCAGCTGTGGTGGCTGGCAGCCTGGGACAGCGACGAGCGAAGACTTGCGGGACATGGTGTTGCTCGGGTTGAGGACCTGGGGACACGTGTCGGTGGACGGGGTGCACGGGCGGTGCATCCCCTCTACAGCTTCGGTTTGGTGGTAGAGCTAGAGAAAAACCATCAGGTGGACGGTTTCCAGGTTTGGGCCACAAAACCTGGGCGTGCTGCGGGTTTCCGAGTTTGGGCCACAAAACTCGAGCTGAGGACGGTTTCCAGGTTTGGGCCTCAAAACCTGGGCGCTGGCGGGTTTCCTGGTTTCGGCCTCAAAACCAGGGGATGGACTTGGAGGCTGGTTTCCCGGTTTGGGCCTCAAAACCGGGGGTTGGCTGTGAAGGCTGGTTTCCCGGTTTGGGCCACAAAACCGGGGGCGGAGTCCGTGAAAAGGACGCAGAGCGGTGGCGGCACGTGGCGGCAATCGGTGAGGTTGTGTTGAGGCAACGCTACCTATTGTGCGGGCGTGGCTGTCGGATCACCACCTACCACGAGTTGGTCCAGAATAACCTTAGGGTTTAGCTGGTTCGCTCTGTAAGTAGTTAGGGGTAGAGTGAGAATTAGGAATAGTTAGAATTAGGATAAGTAGGGGGAGACACCCACCTCTCCATCCATCTCAGTCATTTGCTCTTTGCTTCTAGGGTTTCCTGCTCTCCCAATCCCCTGCTGTAGCTAGCTGAGATCCGCAGAGAACCATACCTCTGTGTACTGGAGATTTTGAGGAAGTGAGGCCGTAACCTCACTGTTGTAGCGTGTGGTAGCCACACGGTTGCAGATCGATGACTTGATTCGCGTTTTGTTCGTGTTCTTCGTGTTCTTCGTTTCTCCGCGTTTTTCCCGTCGCTCGATCTCTCTCTATACTGCGTCTTTTCGAATTCCACTTGAATCAACTTGTTCTTTACAGTGAGGAGAACATTTCCACCGAAGGAATTTATCTCTACCCTCACGAACAAGTAGATCGGGTCGATTTCGTTTTTGTGGCGCTTTTTCGGTTCATACACCTTCCGCTTCGATTTCCCGTTGATTGAATCGATTTGAGCAGATGATTTCTTGGGGATAGTCTCCTAACTACCTCGTGATCATTCTCTCCAAGTTTGGGGATCAAGGGATTTTGGTTTGAATCGATTTGGAGAAGATTTGAGTTTTGGGCGACCAAAATCGCCCTTTCTGGACACTCGCGGACAGTCCGCCAAAGTGATCGCGGACAGTCCGCGCATCGGGGAAACGCCAGATCAGTGGCTGTGTTCTTCGGGTGCTGCACTGTTCATTGACCGGCGGACAGTCCACCGTTGAAGTTTGTGGACAGTCCGGGAGACTTCCAGCAAGACTTCAGCAGCATTGTTGTTTTGCTCTTTTGACCGGCGGATAGTCCGCCATCCCCTCGCGGACAGTCCGCAGTAAGGGCGGACAGTCTGGGACCCCAGGGCCGGACAGTCCGCGAATCGGCTGTGTACTCCGGTTTTGTGTGTTTGCTCTCTCGGCTTCTTCGCTTGGTTTTCGGACTTCTCGTTTGGCTCTAGAGTTGACCAAGGAACTTCTCTAGATATCTTTGCTACTTGTTAGCATAGGTATTAGGGAACTTCTCGACGTAGCCGTCTATCTACGTTTGGGACTTGGTTTTTGAGGGTCGAACTTGTCCCGGTGCTTTTGCCTTTTGGTTCGCTATCGCTTTGTGGTGCCTCGCTGTGATCCTAGGGATCATCCACCCTCTTCCAAGGGTCGTGGGCATCACGGTTTCGGTCGTAGCTTTCGGGGGTTGATTTTGGGACATTTGGCCAAAGTTTTGAGAGAAATTTTTGAGCTCCCATTCACCCCCCCTCTGGTCGCCTTGTGTGACACCCCAATTTTAAGAACAAAATTGGAGCACAATATATGTATGCCAGGATCAATTTTCATACATATATCCACATCATAGTAAATATCAAAACAATGCTTTATTAATATATCGAACATTATTACAAAAATGACCCTCGGGTCCAAAAGAAAAGTACAGACTCTCAGTCTAACTCTAATGTAGACTCGCGGAAACTGGACGCCATCTCCACAGGAAGGTCGACCGGGGGTTGCGCCATCCTAGTACAAGTCGTCTGGGTCGTATCCGCCGTCTTCGGGGTACTCCAGCTCCGCGTCGTAGACTCCAACGTCTGGGTGGGGTAGCAGGGGGTTCAAAGAGGAAGGGTGAGTACATCGAAATGTACTCCGCAAGTGTAGAAAATATATGCTTATGAGGCTAAAAACAAAGGTAGGCTGACTCTGTTTGACTCAAGCGCCTAAAGCAACACATCCTATTAAATCCTATTTCCTATGCACCTATTTACTAGGTTATAACCACAGTCTCCAACGGTAACAGTAACCACACTCGGAGTCACATCGAGCAAACCACACTCAGAGTCACACCGAGCAAGCAACACTTGGAGTCCACCAAGCAACCGTACTTGGAGTCGCACCAAGCACCTACACCTGAAGTCCATCAGGCAAACCACACCTGAAGTCCATCAGATGACTCGAACCAGTAACCAACTAATCTCGAAGAAGTCCAAGCCCGCTCTTGACCGTGAGCACGGCTGATATATCAGTTTATTTACTCTGCAAAGTTTGCACATCTTTACCCATGAGTCGTGTTGCCCTTGTGCCCGAGGTAGCCAGTCTCTTAACCCACTTCCAAGGTGAGTCGGCAGGGTTCACTACAAGGCCGTTACAAAGAGTCCTCCTATGCGTATTAGTTCCATATGTCACGACGTAGAGCTACCTTCCGTAATAACTCCAGGTCTGGCGCCCGAGCCTGGGAATCACTCCCGTACCAAGCAGTATCCTGCGTAGAAGAAGCCCTGTCCCATGTCCATATGTAACTAATAACGACATAAGGCTTCTCTAATTAATTAGCCAGTCCCAGAGCCATATAGGCCTCATGGTTTGCGCTATTTTGCCGGGTTACAGGCTTCGAGAACCGGGTCCTAGGGATCCAGGCAGGATAACAAACCACAAACCCAAACCAACGCCAAGTCCCATGGCAAACTGTAACGCCGAGTCACACGACAACCGTACGCCAAGTCACATGGCACCACACCACCACACGGTCCATCCTGCCGGATTTACCTACTCACCATACTACAACATTACCAGCCACATGTTTCATAGATCATTAATCAGAATTAATTATTACCATCCCATCCCAAGACAGCAAGGCTAAGCATGACTTCTACCCATATGATCCCAACCAAGCGACAAGGATAATAGTACAAGATCTAGTAAACCATATCATGGGATTCAAATTTAGACACTGCATGCATCTACAGGATCTAACTACTCTAAACTCAAAATAAAATAAATACAGGGTGCAAGATGTTCAAGAACACTTGCCTGCGGGCTGGGTCGAATCAACTGGATCACAAGGGTCTGGAGCGACGAAGACACAAGGTTGCTCCAGGGGTTCCACGTAGCTCGCGCTCGCTGGATCAAACATCAAACATGGCCCAAACAAGACAATATAAATAACAGTACAACAACAGTATGAAAACAGGAAATAAACTAAACTAACGCGTAGAGCTCGACGAGACGAATCTAACGCAAGTTGAACGGGTCAAAACGGAGTTAAAACGAGCAAGTTATGGGCTTTTGAATTTCAGTGGCAAAACTGTAAATAGATCAAAGTCATTTTCGGTTTAAAATAAAAGAAAACTGATTTTTAATGGCATCTGGACCGGGCCTCAATTGTTTGAATGTGCAGGGTCTAGGTTGTAAGATCCGCCAGACTCAATGAATAGGAAGGAAAGGACGGCGGGTTGATTTCGTAAGACTAGAAGGGTTTTTATATAAAACTTGCGGGGCATCCAGCGGGTGCAGGCGCCGACGCCACGTGTCAACGTGCGATAGGCGAGGGCGTGGTGGACTGAGTCTCGTTTTCCAGAGAGCGCGGGGGTTAGATCGGAAAAAGGTGCAGACCCAGTGCACAGTGCCCTTAGAGCGCGGGTTGATTTCCTAAAAGCTGGAGGGTCTTTCTGCAAAACGTTCCGCGCCCTCGGTGTGGACTGCGCAGCTGCTGACCTGGCCCCACGTGGCGAGCCGCTACTGGTTGGGTGCACCACGCCACACGTGGTCCGGCTGACATGGCGAAGGAAGACCGCGTCCACGGCACGGTGAGCCTGGTCCATACCGGTTCGGCCATGTTGATCTAATCGTGGCCGTAGAAAACGAAATGAACGGCTTTGAGAAGAGGAGGGGGCTTCTCTCGCCGGCCGGCGCCAAAGCACACGGCGGTGCTTCTTCCCAGCGCGGCGGCGCCATGCCTCCACGGCGGAGGAGCTTCGGCTCAAGGCCACAGGGCATAGGAGGGCTAGGCAAGGGTACCGGGAGAGAGCGGGGAGGGAGACGAGCTCACCTAGGGGTTCCGCGCAGACGGAGAAGGCTCGGCGAGGGAGGACGGCAACGTCAGTGGCTCTCCGTGATGCCGAGCGTGGCGAGGTCGCGGAGGTGGCCTTCCCAGCGTCGAGTTCCACCGTGCTCGGGTCCTTCGGAGGCGTCGTGCGTTCGCGATGTCAGTGAGAGGAAGAACGAGACCGGTGGTGGCCGCTGTGGCGGGGTAGGGTGCTCAGGCACGAGCTCGGCAATGGCGGCCGTGTCCGGTGGCGAAGGGGGAGAGGGATAGGGTCGCGGAGTCTGCGGGCGCGGGCGGGGTAGGTAGATCTATTTCTAGGGCGAGGGGAGGGAAAGGGTGGCGGCTGGACGGGCAGCCGTGCCGATCGACCGAAGGAGCAAGGGTGGGCGAACGGCGCGCGTAGGGCGGAGGGATTGGTTGGGGACGACGACCTGACAGCTGGGCCCAGCTGGCAGTGTCGGCGAGGGCGCTGACACGCGGGGCCAGCCCGTCAGCGTCTGAGAGGGCGACGGCGCTGCCGCGGGCCGCGCGCGTGAGCGAGGGGAGGAGAGAGCGGGCCGACGCGCGCGCGGCCTGGTGCGGGGAATGGAGAGGGTTCGGGTGGGCTTGCGGCGCGGTGGAGAGATGAGTGGGCCGAGCGGCGCGAAGGGGAGAGGGCGTGGTGGAGCGGGGTGGGCCGGCGGCGCGTGGGCTGGTGAGCGCAGGTGGAATGGGCCAGGCCCAAGTGGGTGGGGAAGTGGGGAGAGAAGGGGTGGGCCGAGCGGAAGCGAAAAGGAGAGGGAGGGGTGGGCCGGTTGGGAGGAAAAGGAGAGGAGAGGCCCCTTGCCATTTCTTTTTTTTCCTTTTGTTTTCCTTTTTCAAATCTTTTGCAAATTCTTTTGAAATCTAAATCAAATCATTTGAAATCAAATAAATTTTGAAAATGCTTTGGAAATATTTTCCTAGGTTTTGAAAATAAAATAAAATTTAAGTTTGAAAATTTTGTAAATTTTTCATAAGCTTTTTATTTATTTTCTAAATAGAATAAATCCGACGACCTGTTCGGGTTTAACAAAATTCTTCTTCACCCATCTAGGGTTTTGGCTATTTTTCTATTAAATTCTAATTTATTTTATTTATTTAAAAATCGGGGTGTTACACCTTGCTATTGCATTCTCGGTCCTTGATAGACAATATGTATAAAAATTGGACTCTGTATCATCGGCTCATCGCTAGACGTGACTTGTTCTATGTTGTATGAGCACAGGTCATGATTCTGGATCACATACGAAATATGGAGGGCACGACCTATACATATTAGAATCAGACTCTATATCCATTGTTGTCAAAAGCCAGTAGGGCGGGGGGAGAGTGAACCCATGGGTTGCAATGGAACACAATACGTATTGTAATCGGACTCAATATCATCATTTAACGTGAGTTATTGTTCTGACTTGTATGAGTACAGTCATTAGTCTAGGTCACGTACAAGATATGGAGGACATGGCCCGATATATCTTAGGGCATGTACAACACGTCGTTTTAGCTCGTCTGCGTGCTGGTTTTTTGCAAAAAAAATCCTTCGCGAGGTGGAAGCGGGCCGAGCTCGTCGTCTCATGAGACGACGAGGACAGCTCCTGCTCCGAGGCTGGAAGCGATGAGAAACGCCGCGTTGTACATGCTCGTAGCCAGAACGCAGATCTGGTGCGGCGCGCGGGAAGATTCTTCTTCACAACGATTTTGCTGGGTACTTCCTCCCTCGTCCGCGCTGATCCCATCTGGTGCTCGCCGCGGAGAGGCCCGGATCTGCGACTGCAGGCGCCATACTGCGGTTCAGGCGGTGGTCAGCTCGGACATCAGACACGTCGCTGCCGTGTGAGACCTCGTGTGCGCCACCGCCGCGGCCGATGATGCGCTCCGTCATCGTCCTCGTTAGTGCGCCGCCGCCGTCCTCGTTGACATCGCAAGGCCCGCGAGTAAATCGATTGGAGGACTCCAGGTGCATCGTGATTATAGTTCTTAATTCATGCTGCTTCAGGTGCAGGGGATTTGAGGTGCACGGCGTTTGTTCTAAAATTGATTAGTTTCTTGCGTTTTCTGTTTCGGAGTTGCAGTATCATTGCAGGACTTCATGTCCTATCGTATTTGTCAGTTCCAAAATCATTCGTGTTCTGCTGCATAGCTTGGATGAAAAGCATTCAAAACATCTCATGCATTCTCAGAAAATTATCTAGCAGTTCAGTTTTGTCCAGTCCATTTTTTGTTTCTTGCTAACTTTTTTTTTCAGATCACTGAAAGTACTTTCAATGTGGTTTCAGTTAGCAATTTTAGTTACTAATTTCAGTTAGCTTCTAGCTATTCAGTTAGCAAAATTTTAGTTAGCTTCTAATTTTAGTTTGCAATTTTAGTTACTAATTTCAGTTAGCTTCTAGTTATTCAATTAGCAAAATTTTAGTTAGCTTCTAATTTCAGTTTGCAATTTTAGTTACTAATTTCGGTTAGCTTCTAATCCATGAAGTGTTTGAGGAAGATGTTGTTTCCTGAAATTATCTAATTTGGTAATACTTTTCATTCTTGTACAGGATAATCTTCAATTGCATTGTAGTGTTCACTAACTAGTGATCTGATGAAGTTTCAGCAGGCAACAGAAAATCTGTCCAATGCTTTTTTTGTGAGATGTTAATTATTGCAGGTCTCAAACTGTGAACTACTACCAACATGAGATATTTTTTTCTGAGATTCATGTATGCTCTGGTTCATGTGTGGCTCTTGTGTTTCAGTTATGAAGACTGAGGTTATCTGATTCCAGTTGTGTAGGTTCTTGTCTATTCTTTATCTGAACCCATATCATATTGAACTGTTATATTCAAGATCATGTCTTAAGTTTGTTGTGTACCGCTATTTATTAAGCTTTCTAGTGAAATTTATTGGCAGATATCAAATCATGTGAAAAGTGAATGTTTCCGATGAACTGTTGTTAAATGCGGTCTGTTTATAAAGAATGAAAGTTTCTAATCTGTAGCTAGCAATCTTTCTGAACATGAAGTCTGAAATCTTTTGGTGTGAACATGTACAGCAGTGAGTGGCTGTCAGTGTGATAGAGTTAAGTGAACATGATGATTTAAAAAACATAATTTTGTGCATTTTATTTATATTTAAACCATTATATATATCAAACGGCAACACAATGGTATATAAAATGGTATTCATGATGGATCGTAGCTTCATACAGAGCATTAAACTGATTGCAGACGACCTCTTGTCTGTGGGTTGTATGGTCTATCTTTTTAACTTACAGATGACTCCCCGTCTGTGTGTTATACATGCCCTTAGTATTGGACTCCATTTCAATTATTGCTAGACATCGGTTGTTCTAACTCATATTAATAGTCTGAGACACATACGAAACGTAGAGAGCATAGCTGTAGTTTGGGATATAAAAGAGTGGGACGGAAGAAACTTTTCACTGTTCGGACAGCTATGGAAATGTGGACAAAAAAATATAATAAAAAAAATTAGCTCTTTAATATTAATAAGGTGTAGATAGACATAGATGGATAAACACTACTGCACGAGGCTTAACCGCAGCGGGCCTTTTGGCTTTACCGCAGCGGGCAACAGCGTCCGCTGCGGTGCTAAGGCCACGGTTAATCGTGGCCACTACCGCAGCAGGCGTTGTTGCCCACTGCGGTAAAAGCCTTAACCGCAGCGGGCAACATAAAAAGCCCGTTGCGGTTAATAGCATTTACCGCATCGGACAACCTAAAGCGCCCGCTGCGGTAGTTTCGTTTAACCGTAGCGGGCTAATTATGTTGCCCGCCACGGTTATTAATTTTGGATTAAAAAAAATAATGGAGCCAACAGAAACAGCAGAATATGAATTTAAATCAATTGCAGTTTTCAAATAATTCAAGAATTCCAGATTTCTAACAGAGATGTATATATACGCACATAAACCATCTGGACATAACATACAAAGTCACTTAGTTGTTGGTTGTCATCATATACACATTGACTTAGTTGATTTCAAATTCAAATTACAATTCATAGTTCAACTTGACGAGCGTAATCTGTCGGACGAAGCATTGTGTTCCATTTGCAGAGCTTCTCGTATTGGGGTAGCAACGCCAGCTCGGATTCGTTGTCGAAGAACGTTTCTTCTTCGAGAATGCATTTCTCCATTACAAACTTGCATATGTCCGCCTTGACTTGTTTAAAGCACATCCTGCGGCTCTGCTGCTCTCCCCAATACTTGACACTTTCCTTGAGCTTCTTCCAGCTATTGGTGTACTCCTTGCTTTCCCTTAGAAACTCGCATGTGTACAAGCCACATGTCTTCGATCCTAGTGGCTGTTTGGCGCACTGCACGATTGATACACAAGCATTAGAACCCATATATATATATGTATGAAACATGAATTGAACCTTTGAAATACGTACCGGAAAATCTCGTCGGATTTTGAGGTGGTACCTATGTTTGTCCTTGAACTTTTGAGTTCTTCGGTCCCAGAATCCGGGCACCTTTTGGTATTCCTTATAAGCGCTGTACGAAATATAATAGTTTTAGCCACCATTTAAAAACGTATGGTAACCGTAACTGATGAAAAAGCTGGATGACTTACTTTTTCAGACAATCTTCGAATGCCTTGTACCCTTGCTTGGTACGCTCAAGGAGTCAAACACACGGGCGCACAGGAGGATGGGCGCAGAGAGTGGAGGAGGGCTCCGGCGGCGTAGTCCCGAGGAGGACGGGCGTAGAGCGGAGGAGGACGGGCGCGGAGGAGAGGAGGACGGTCGGCAATGGCGACGACGGAGCCCAACAATGGCGACGGCGGCGGGCCGGGAGAATTTGGGCAGCCCTTCGGGGTCAGAGCAAACCAAGTGAAGGACTTGGCCACTTTGGCCGTTAGGTTGAGCTTATATTGGGTTCAATTTACCGCAGCGGGCATCATAAGGGCCCGCTGCAGTAAATATTAACCGCAGCGGGCATCTTAAGTGCCCGCTGCGGTTAATAGGTACTACCGCAGCGGGCCCTTACGATGCCCGCTGCGGTTATTCACCAGGGTACATTGACTTAATATAATTAGTACTAACTTATTATTAAAAATAAAAACTTATTAATAAAAACTTTTATTAATAAAAACTTATTAATAAAAACTTTTATTAAAAACTTAATATAAGTTCACTTTTTCATATTACAACATGATATTAAGTTAACTTCCACTACTTTATTGCATAGACGTGTGGCATATATATACATCTTATTTTGGTGTTGGTGCTTTCACGGACCGCTTCTCACCATCGGGACGGGCCCAAGGCTTCATACCGCTCTTGTTGCAACGGTCCTCGAGGACCTTGATCTTCTTTGCAAAATCGGTAAAAAGTTGGAGCTCTGCATAGTTGTTGTATTGTTCTGGGCTTTGGACCCCATCAGCTCCAACAATCCGCTGCTTTCCTGACACGACCACATGCCTCTTTGGGTCCTCTGGATAGATATAGTAGGCCACTTGCGCGACATTGGTTGCAAGTACCCATTGGTCATCTTTGTACCCGATACTTTTGAGGTTCACGGTGGTTAGCCCAAAACTGTCGACCGCAACCGCTTTGGGGTTTACCCAGTGGCACCGGAAGACGGTTACGCATACGTCCTTGCCATAGTCAAGTTCCCATATTTCTTCAATCTGGCCATAGTATTGCGTCCTCGTGTTTGTGGCCTCGTCGACGCCCTCATATCGAACACCGCAGTTCTGTGCCGCGCTCTTCTTGTCCTTCTCTTTCGTGTGGAACCTGTACCCCTTCACATCGTACCCTTGCCACGTCATGATTTGGCTTGACGGGCCTTGCAGAAGCTTCTGCACGGTTTCCGTATCTTCATCATCAGGGCATCTTTCTAGGGGTACGTGTTGCTCTTTGAGCCAATCTATGAAACTGTTCCTGTGCTCATTCTGGACCCATGCCTCTGTGCGTTGACCGTCATTAGCGTCGCGGATCTCTTCTTTGTGCCTCTCGACATATTTCTCCATGCTCACCAACTGATGAAGGATGTTGTAATGATCTTGTTCAATCTCCTTGTATGGTATATCCGTGCGAACTTTTCGGCCCGTGCACCCCATGCCCGCGATTCTGCCCTCATGTTGATGGACAGTCAACCCAATCGCCCTCCCATCTTTTATGTACCTCATACACCAGTTCACTGCCTCTTCGGTTGTGTACGCCTCGATCATAGAGCCCTCCAGGTGAGCACGGTTATGAACATATCTGTTGAGGGTGGACATGAACCGCTCGTACGTCCACATCTCGTGCAGGTACACGGGGCCTAGTTGTTCGATCTGATCCACCATGTGCATCATCAAGTGTACCATAATATCAAAATTTGATGGGGGAAAGCACATCTCAAGCTGGCAAAGGGTCTCCGCGATGAAGTCCTTCAGGGCAGGGAGGTCAGCCTTACCGATGACCTTCTGCGTGATGCGGTTAAAGAAGTATGATATCCGAGTGACCACCATCTTCACGTACTCTGGACCGATAACCCTTATCACAATTGGAATGAACACCGTCAGCATGATGTGGCAGTCACGTGCGTTGTAGCCGGTCAATGTGAGGTCTTTCAAGGAGACGAGGCTCTTGATGTTGGAAGAGAAACCGGTCGGCACCTTGATACCCCTAAGAAGCTTGAGCATAGCAGCCTTCTCGCCATGCCTTAGGTTGTAGGCCGCACCTGGAAGATCGACTTTACCATTATGAGGTGACTCAGGGTGAAGGTCCTGCCTGATGCCCTGGTTGAGAAGATCCGTCCGTGACTTCAGACCATCTTTTGTCTTTCCCGGGATGTCTAGCAAGACACCGATCGTGCTATCAAAGACGTTCTTCTCGAGATGCATACAGTCGATGGCATGGGGTGTTTTCAGTGTCTTCCAATATGACAGGTACTCGAAGAAAATCGACCTCTTCTTGAAAGGAACAGAGGGGACCTGCGACGCTTCCTCCGTCGTGTCTCGCTTTCGCTTCCTCGTTTGTTTTGTCCCCTCCTCTGGTGGCTTCTTCTTCTTCCCAAACTCGTTCTGATCAATATCCTTCACCATCTCATACACCTTTGGCCTCCAACTAGTCTGCGTCGGTGGTTCACCCTGTGGCTCGCCCTGATCATCGAACAATTGATTCATGACACTTCTTCTATATCTGTGCCTTTTTGGAAGGAACCGCCTGTGCCTCATGTAGACCATCTTGTTCGATCCCTTGAGGTAAGTGTAGCATGTCTCGTCGATGCACATTACGCAGCCGATCTTCCCTTTGATCTGCCCCGACAGTGAGAAGAGGCCGGGGTAGTCGGTGATGGTGACAAAGATGATGGCTTTTAGGGTGAACTTCTCCTTGAGGGACGCATCCACCATCTCGACCCCAACATCAAATAGCTCCTTCATTTCCTCCATTACCGGCTCGAGGAAAACATCGATATCGTTGCCGGGCTGCTTCGGCCTGAGATAAGCATGGTCAACAGAAGATACCTGCGCCTCTGACATAGATGGGGAGGTAGGTTGTAGATGGTCAGTACGACCGGCCAGGTGTTGTGGGAGCTGCTCAGCTCGTCGAACGGATTCATCCCATCGGTGCTCAGCGCGAACCGAACGTTCCTGGGATCTTTGCCAAATTGCGGGTAGGCCTTGTCGAAATCTTTCCACTGCTGGCCATCGGAGGGGTGCCGCAGCATGCCATCGTCCTTCAAGCGGTCAGCTGATGCATGCCAGGACATGAGCTTCGCGTCATCTGGGTTCCCAAATAGCGCACGCAGGCGGTCGATCACTGGCATGTACCACAACGACAGTGCCGGACTTCTCCTCAACGTGTAACCCTCTTCTTCCTCGTACTGCTGATGAGCCGAGATGCGATTGGCTGCAACACTGGTCTTCTTGGCACCCTTCTTCTTCTTCCTCTAACCACCTCGCAAGGCCTCATCGTCGTCTGCATCCACGCGACATCCAGCATTTCTCTTGTAGCGACTGGCGCCACAGTGCGGACAACTCATCAAATTCTCATACTTTGTGCCCCGATAGAGGATGCAGTGGTTAGGGCAGGCATCGAACTTTCTAAGCTTCATCGCCACTGGCCGGATAAGCTTGTTCGCCCGATACGTATTTGCTGGAATCTTGTTACTCGTCGGGAATGTTTTAGCAAGGTAACCTAACAGCTCATCAAAGCTACTGTCTGACCACCCATGCCGAGCCTTCATCATCAACATGTGGAGGTTGAAACGGAGCACCGTGCAATCCTTCGGACATTCCCCGCCGTCCTTATATAAAGGATCAAGTGACGCCTACTTCATCTCTCTGAAATTTTCCAGCCACTTCGGGGAGCCATACATGACGTCGTCTTCGTCGATGTGGTTGAGTAAATCCTGAAACAGCTGCACATCCACAGGGTCCTGCACCGTAGCGTCCTCAACATCTCCACCACCATCATCTGTCATATCCTGGAGTACATCCTCCACAGCGATGTGGTCACGAGCACTACTGCCACTGAAGGCAGGCGCTACTGTTGCTGATGAGACGTGCGCTCCAGGATCTTGGTTCACCGTCGTCATCGACGCTGAGCTTACTCCAGATGCCGCCCCGACACTCGGATCGAATCTCTCGCCGTGATGAGTCCACACCGTGTAATCCTCCATGAAACCAAAACGAATCAAATGAGATTGCATTGTGCCTTCGTCTTTGAAGGCGGTTAGATTCTTGCAGCGATGACATGGATATATGATTGTCATCTGGTTCAATCTCTCACGGTCAGCTTTCGCAGCGGCAATAAACTTTCTCACTTCAACGAGATACCGCACATCAAGTACTCTATTGATCTTATACATCCATTCCGACCGGTCCATCGTAGTACCTGTGATCCTTAATTAATTACACACATCATGAATCACAAAACAAAGATGAATTAGAAAAAAAATAATATTTTATTATATTTATGTTAAATTTAGGGACAAAAATAACGACGTCAAATAAAATTAATGCATCCATGATGAACTTGGAGAAACAAATACCAGTTTTCTCTCTCCTACATGAAACTAGATCTAAAAGGGGCTAAAAAGAGAGGGGAAAGAGGGTGGAGATCATCTAGGTACCTCTTGTGGATTACTTCTCCTCCAAATCAAACAAATAAACCTCAAAAATAAGTTATTTGGGACAAAAATTCGGCAAAACTTCTTCCCCCATTTTTGGTCTAGAGGAAGATGATGATCGAGTTCTTTTCTGCTGGCGGCGGCGGCTTAAATAGCCAGGAATAACCGAAGCGGGCAACGTAAGGAGCCCGCTGCGGTTAATCATCTTTAACCCGCCCGCTGCGGTTAATCATTAACCGAAGCGGGCATATAAGGAAGCCCGCTGCGGTTAAAGATGATTAACCGTAGCGGGCGCTTCGACGCGGCCGGCCACCGAATAACCGTGGCGGCTAAAAAGAGTGTCCGCCACGAAGGTCTTTTAGGCAACGCTGCGAAAGTTTTTTTTTTTTTTTTTTAGTACTGAAAGATAGAGATATGTGTATATATCGGTCCACTAGCAAGACAACAAACACCTAAGCTCAGTTGCCTACTTGTCGTCGTGTCCCATCGCTTCCTATCATTTTCCGAAAGGTCAGTTAATTCCAAATCTGATTATATATAATACATAAAAAACATAATTTATTCTACTTAATAGTAGTATTAGATTATTAATAATCATGATGAAATCTGTCACCAAAGTAGTGGTGCCCGACCGATGCGATCTCTGTCAATCGTCGGTGCGCGTGCGTTCATATGTCTGTCGCCTTTGGCGCGCGGTACAGTTGTCCTTGTTCGCTACGTACATCGATCATCCACACGCTCGTTACGTACGTACTATTAATTCTCAGTGACACGGCAGCCGGACATGCATATGGTGAGGTGCGTGTCGGCCGGCAGCTGGCGTTGCGCTTCACGCTCTCTGGCCGGCCCCTCCGCCTCTTGTGGTGGCTGGCCCTGACCGGGCCGGAGCCGGACGCCGCCCACCTAACAAGAGGAGTAGCCGCCGCCCGCCGGGTAGTAGGTAGTACTCCGTAGATCGGATCACGGCCGCTGGTAGGCGGCACGGCAGGTATTCAGGCTGTGGACCGTCCGTGGTGTGGCCGGCCGGGCATCTGACATCAGGCCATGGCAGAGCATGCAGCCGAGCGAGTAAAATACCACTCCGTAGGAAAGCTGTGGATTGCGTTCATCGGGCGGCCGCAGCAGCACCAGCACCAGGTCCGATTATTCCAGTCGAACCACAGCCAGACATGTCGTAAACTCCTCACTCCTCTCTTTCCACCGTGCAATAATCGAAGCAAAGCCACACCAGAGCATCCGCATCATCAATCAAAAAAGAAAAAAAAAAGGCCACCGTACCGATCCAACAAAGAATTATTATGTACGTACTGCGGTCTGGATTTTATTTCAAAGCTGGCCACACACTTGTTGGTAAACAACACGTGCACATCCCATACCATCATCCTCTGGCTCTGGCTCGCAGTCGGCACTCGGCAGTCCTATCATCATGACGAGTATTTGTTCATGACGACAAACTAACGAATATATAGTATTATAATCCTATACTATCATCATCTGGTTTGCAGTCTGAGTGTGTTTTTTTTTTCAAATTTAATTACAAAAAGAAATACCAACGTCACTATCCTATTCAAGAATGTGTGAAGGAAGGAAGAAAAGATTACGCGCGTCATCGTCACCGCCGGCGGGCCTCCTCGGCTTTGGTCCAATCTACAGGAGAAACACCATTTCACGGCCCTGTCCAACAAAGATTGCGATAGCCAGGCACGGCCCAATGCGCGCGGAGCAAGAGATGATGATGATGATGCGAATTTCTCATGTTCCCGCGTTCCAACGTGGTGGTATTTGTTCATGAGATTTTTGCATACATGTCACCACAATATACACGTCTTTGGTCCATTTACATATGCTACGTTCGATTACCACAGATAAGTTGAGGAAGCCAGATAACTTCTTGCCGTAAAGGCAGGTATATTGTTACACGTCAGCTGTCTCGTATAATGTCTTATGCAGTGTCATGTAGGATTTTCGCTGATGTGAAGGAAAGAGAGAGACGTGCGAGAGAGAGAAAGAGATCGTTGTTTCACGAAACGACCACCTCACAAGCTAAAATTAAGGACTATGAAATAACTATTCTATCATTGTATGAGTTGTTGTTATACAACTCATAATTTATTTTTATCCTATCTATAAGTTAAGAAATTATGAGTTGCTATAAGACAACTTAAAAAATAAACTATTGTACGTACATATCGTCTATTAAGTCATCTTAAAATTACGTAGCACTATATGAGACCACATGCGAGACAAAACCAATGTACTTGCCCTAATTACTGCCATCAACACATCACCATCCCTGAAGTATCCATCAGCCAACTTATACCAAGTATTAGGGCAGGTATATTACTATACATAAGCTATTTCGTATGCCGTCTCACGCAATGCAATGTAGGATTTTTGCTGATGTGGAGGAAAAAGAGAGGTGAGAGAGGAAGAGTCCGTTATTTCGTGAAACAACTACCTCATGAGCTAAAATTTAGGACTATGAGACAACTATTCTACCATTGTATGAGTTGTTATTATCGTGCACCTTACAATTTATTTTTATCTTATCTATAAAATAAGGAATTATGAGTTGCTACGAGATAACTTAAGAAACAAAGCATTTTACATATCGTCTATTAAATCGTCTTAAAATTATATGACACTATATGAGACCGCCTACGAGACAAGACCAATATATTTGGCCTTAGCGCCAGATTTCCTCCCTACCTTTATGGGACCATGAGCTACTGGTTTCTCAACACAAGACTCTGCGCACTAATCACTAATCTTCTACAACTAAATAGAAGATCCCCACTACTCCCTCCGTCCCTAAACAACTGTTGTTTTCGCTTTTTGGGAAACAACTCTGATTAAATATATACTAAAAAATATTAATATTTATGGTACATAATTATTATCATTAGAAAAATCTTTGAATCTAATTTTTTAATAAATTTATTTGGAGATACAAATGTTACCCATATTTTTTATAAAATCGAGACAAACTTACGGCATACACACCAACGATGATAATTATTTAGAGACGGATGGAGTATAATATTTTTTTGGCTTCTTGTGTTGCCACATCACTGTATTTTCCCACTACAATATTTTCCTAACAACTTTTCACTCACTGAGCTCAGTTTTTTTGAGTCACTCTACCTGTAGGCAGCAAGTAGTGCCATTAAATTTGTCAGTGAAGGGTCAAGCAATAAGCAGTCCCAGGTCTCCGGTGGAGCCAGATTCAGTAACTTTGCTTTGCAACATAACTTTGGCTCAATCTCCATCCTCTACATCACATCTAGCAGCCACAGGCAGGACATTGCTTTTCAGCCCAAGGGTCGCAAGAGTCCAGGAGCGGGAATGAAGCCTCGTTAACACGCCAAACTAGGACGCAGAAACGGCGCCGCCCGCGCTCATTGTTGTCGTGTCGCGTTGCTCACTGCTGCACTGCACCTCCTTCACCCGCTGTCGCCCATGACGTCTTCACTTGTTGCCGCCCGCACCGTCTTCCACGCTCTGCAGTTGCGTCGCTGCCTTCCTCTAGTGCCTAGCTACGTGGCCCTTTGTCAGGTGCCCATCCGTGTCGCCATCCACGACTCCCTGGGGAGGTGGAGGTCGGGCCGGCCGGGAGAATAGGACGACCGCCTCGTTTGTGGAGAGGATCTCTTCCGCGTCTGTCGCGGCTAAGTACGAGATCCACCCCTCTTTAATGGAGATGTCCATTGTAACAATAAGTTTTCTTTTGTTTTAGTGCCCTAGCATGTATGGATGTTTATTAATCAACCTCAAGTACCTATCAAAATGCAAAATAGAATGCATCCACATGTATAAGTGCCAACTAATTAGAGAATCCATAAACTATAAATTGTTATTTTTATTGAATTTCATGTCAGGACTATTAGCTTCTCTAGCTTGTTTTATATGTATTGTGCTCATTGTATCATGTGAAGCTTTAACATGATTTTTATGTGTTCTGGTTTGTCAATTATTTAGGTTACATAACTAGTTGATGTGTTGTTAGGGAACAAATTTGTGGCAACTCTGAGTGGTGTCCAAAGCCATGGCAGAATTAAACAAGGAGACTCCTCAAGTTGGTTTAAGGTTCAAAAATGCAGATGAGGCTTAGCAGTTTTGGTTGGCATATGTGGGGTCGTTTAGGCTTTGATGTGAGGAAAAGATACACAAATGTAAGCAACTTTGATGGTAAGGTGACCTCATGCAGATTTGTTTGTTCCAATGAGGGGCTTCGAAGGAAAAGACAAACAAATCATCTATTCCTGAAGATTTGCTTTGCACCGATAAACTTTTTTTTCTTTTTTTGACAGTTTATGGAAAAAGGTGATCTTTCTCGGAATAGGTACATCTATGGCTTGTCAATCCTTGCAGGAGCAGTGTGGATCATTTTGATTTCCTTCATGTGTATTTGAACTTCCAACCACTAATTACAATACTCATGACCCTTCCATTTTTTAGTCACTAGAGATTCTAGTTGAGGTATAGTACTTCCAGAATGTCATGTGTGTGGGTTTCAGGTTCAGGTCCACATTAGCATGTGTTTTTCTTGCATATGAAGAACTTTATTGCCCTTCTGTTAAGAGGTTATGCAGTAAGAAGACATCCTTGGAACCACTTGTTTCACTTTTTCGAGATCACTCTTCTACTTAGTTTGTCTTGAAATCATTCGTGATTTGTAAGAATATGTGGATTCTCTAAAATTCTTTTAGTCCAAGGATCTTGGTGACGAATACTAAGGTTGGGAACGATCCTAAGAGAGTTCTTTGTTTCCAAGCACTTGCAGGTACATGGATGAAATGATTGAATGATGTGATGATTTTTGCTAGAAATAGTTCAGGACATTATGATTCAAAAGTTCATTACTTGAATCCATTAATAAATTCAAAAATTTTGATGTTGGACATTCGCTATCAATCTCCCATCCGCCACCGCTACAATCTCAGGAGCCTAAGCGCTAACAGCAAGCCGAATGTTTTCAAGAGGTAGTGATAACCGGTAAACAAGGGCGAATGTGGCCGCACATTCGCTATCGCTTTCGATCAACTGTGTTTTCGAGCAAATATGCTCTCGAACGAATACAGTTTCACTAGTCAATCTCGGTCGAATGTGTGGCATCACTTTTCCTTTCGGTCGGAAGTGTTTTCGTTATCCAAGGTCGATATGGAGGCGAGGCTATCACCCAGAATCACTTTTGACCAACATTGTGGTTTTCAAATGTCTCCGTGCAGGTCCAGAGTCCAGAGCTGGCAAGGGGGGCACCGGTCGGAAGGAGGCCACTCGACGGACGAAGAGTAGATGGAGCCACCTCGACGCTGATGTACAGAAATACCCTCCGAATGACAAAGGTGCCTTATCCAGAAGAGTAGTTGAAAGGGCATTATAGTACTTATAAACAAAAAGTAGTTGGAAGGGCATTTCCGTACTTATAAAGACCACAAAATTAATATAAATAGGTCGACCCCTCCTAAAGGAGGGGGAGGCCAGGAGGATTACTGTTTATTCTCCTTGTTCCACTGTTCACTTACGAGGAGGCCTTGTTCCACTGTTCACTTACATTTGTAGTTCTACTATTCATTTTATTGTGTGTTTACGAACACTCGAGACTTGGTGTTCTAGGGTTTTGTCCCTAGAACAACACTAAATATCAGTTCTAATATTACAAAATAGATGACACATAGTGTGGGGATATTACACCCGTATACCCCCATGGCACGACTTGGGCTCTTCTACAGATACGGCCCAACCAGAAGGCCTTGCGGCTCGCGACCAGGCCATCGCAGCCACCAAGGACTCTCCTGATAACTTGCTCGACAAGGAAGATCCGAATAGATAGACCTGGATTCCTTGCCAAAAGGGACCGATTGTAATCTGTTAGGATTCGGCAAGTTGTAACCCTGCTCCCCGGCTATATAAGGCGAGCAGGGATCCCCTCCAAACTCACGCCATATCCCAATCCATCAATACAATCCAGCCACCAGAACACAGGACGTAGGGTATTACGGCGACTTGCCGGCCCGAACCTGTCTAAATCGTCGTCTCTCGTCCCTGTGTTTACGCTTTGCAGACGTCTCGCACGCCTCCGCCGCTCAATCTACTACCTTGGGCATACCCCTCGGTAGACTATCGACCATATTTTGTCGACAGTTGGCGCGCCAGGTAGGGGGTGTGTGCTACGACACCATGATCTGCCAAGCGGTTACTTTCCCTCGCTCCATGGTTCTTCCGGAGTCAGGCACCACTTTTCAGATCAGATCTATGATCTGGACCGTGGGCGACCACGCTCCCGCTCCGGAAATCATGGAATCTGCGCAGCTTCCTGCGCCGGACGCTCTGCCGTCCATCCACAGCGTCATCAAGCCGACGCGCCGTCCGCCAAGAATCGTCCCTTGCGACGACCTGATCGAAGCCATCGACCAAGCCAACCAAGGAATTACAGAATGCATTGACGCCATCGAGGTAGCTCGTATACAACTTTCCGACCAATCTTGCCTTGAGCAATTTTTAGGTATGCCATTGGGAGTTTCAAGCGCGCGACCCACGCACCGCCCCAGATCGGATCGGCATCCGACTCATCGCCGCACTTCATCTCCAACGTCCATGCCCTTCGGGCTCCGCGGTGTGGCTCCTACATATTAGCACCAGGCGCTGCGACGACTCTCCGACCAGCTTCAATCTTTTGGCTCCGACCAGATGGCTCCGACCAGCAAGCGCGATCGAATGACTCCATCTCCACTCATCGGCATGGTGACTCTACAAGAGATCTCCGGTGACACTGTGTCGAAAAGTTCGGCGTCCCGATCTACCATAACAAATGGCTCCACCTCCACGCGGTCTACGACCGTCATCTCCACCGACTCCGAGGCCGACTTCCCACCGTATCGCGGCGGCATCATCTTCAACGTCTCCGCCGATAGCCCTCCACCGCCGAATGAAGCGGAAGGCGAACGCGCCAATCGGGAGCAACGCAACATCGACCGGCAACGCCGGCGTGACGACGAACGACGCGACCAGGAGCGCCGCAACCGGGAGCATCGCGACAATGAACGACGTCAGGAACGCGACCATGCTGGAGGTCGTGACCTCATCTACGAGTTCGACAGGGTCGATGATCAACCCGTCTACCCGACCCCAAGCGCCAACCTCGCTGTCGTCTACAACGAACTCTCCAAGCTTTCGCTGACCCCTGAGCTACAGAAGGTTGTCGCCCATGTCAAAGCTGCCACCGTGCAGTGCAACGAGAGAGGCCGCTATGCCTCACCCTCCAAATCATCGTACAACGGAATGCCACCAAGCCCGCATCCTTCACGCCGACGGAGATCGCCACCACGTCGCGACCAGGAAGTCTCCCAAGGAAATCGCGCTTGCGATCACGCTCCGGCTCCCGACGCCTTGACAGGGCCACGCCCTTTCACCTCCCGGCTCCGAGCCGTCCAATGGCCTCAAGGGTTCAAAGTCACCACGGTGGACAAGTACGATGGAAAGGCCAACCCGGAGCAGTGGCTTACCACGTACGAAATCGCCATTCAGGCAGCCAGCGGAGGATCCGACGTGATGGCCAAGTACCTCCCCGTGATGCTATCGTCTTCGGCCAACAGCTGGCTCCACAAGCTCGCCGAGAACACCATCGACACCTGGGAGCAACTGAAGGAAGTCTTCATCAAGACATACAACACCACCTGCGTTCAACCAGGAACGCGCTATGATCTCCAGAATGTCTGCCAGGAGCACAACGAAGGCCTCTGAAGCTACATCCGATGATTCTCCACCATGCGACTCACGATTCCAGAGATCGCCGATGCTGAAGCCATCTCTACGTTCTCCAACGGTCTACGCCATAAGGAGCTCCACGACAAGATCATCTGGAAAAAGGTAACCACGGTCACCGAACTAATGACGATCGCCAACTCCTACGCCGACGCCGACGACGCCCATCGCCATCATGAACGCCCGCATCGCCGATCACGGTCCCAGGAGCGTCGCCGTGAGGACGATCATCGCAATGAACGACGCAATGAAGGACGCGACCACCGCTCGAAGCAACGCGACCACCGGGACGACCGAGATCGCCGGCACGATCGGCCAGAGTCTTCCCATCCAAGAACAGACCACTGTCGGCGCGACCGCCGCTACATCGCCAACACCAAGACTCGGCCAAGGCGCACCTACGACAACGACTACGAGAAGCTCCTCAATGGCCCGTGTCCTCTCCACAAAGGCGCCAGACACTCCATGCGCGAGTGCGACACCATCGCCCGCAACGTCCACAGGGGCGACGACAAGCTACCGCGAATCGACAACGACAAGGACAAGGACGCCGACAACAACGAGCCTGCCTTCCGTGAACCAGCGAGGACCCTCTCCATCTTCGACGGCAATGTCGTCATCAAGACTGAGCAGAAGCGGCGCCAAGTATGACGCGACATCGCCTCCGTCACGGCCATCACCGACGACCCCGCCAACGTTCGCTACCTCGACTGGTCAGAGCGCCCCATCACCTTCTCCAGGGAGGACCAATGGTCGGATGACAAGTATCCAGGGCGTTTTCCCCTCGTCATCGACCCGGTGATCTCCAACTGCCGCTACCACAAAGTCCTCGTCGACGGTGGAAGCGCCCTCAACATCATCTTCTCATCGGCTTTCCGCGAGCTCGACTACTCCAAGCGGGATTTGTTCCCGGCGAATTTCCCGTTCTGGGGCATCGTACCAGGTAAACCATCCATGCCCGTTGGACAGATAACCCTCCCAGTGCAGTTCGACACCTCCGACCACTTCCGCGAGGAGTACAGCACCTTCATCGTCGCCGACTTTGACACCGCCTACCACGCCATCCTCGATCGCTCGGCGCTCTCCAAACTCATGGCTGTTCCACATTACGTCTACCTCATGCTCAAGATGCCAACGAAGAAAGGCGTCCTCAGCGTCCGCGCAAATCTCCAGGTGGCTTACGAGTGCGAGCAGGAGACAATCAACTCCGCTGAAACACGCCAACATCTCCAGGGCGTCCAGGACTGCATCGCCAACGCCGCCAAGCTCCGCCCCGACGATCTCGAGATCCCGGAGACCTCCGACCAGCGCTGCAGCAAGAAGTCGAAGGACACGAAGCAGGTGACCCTGATGGACGGCGCTCCGGAGAAGACTGCCGTCATCGGCACCAACCTCGACCCTAAATAGGAAGACGCGCTCGTCAGCTTCCTACGGAGCAACGTCGACGTGTTCGCCTGGAAACCAGCGGACATGCCTGGAGTTCCACGGAAGTTCGTCGAGCACTCCCTGAACGTCTCCTCAACCGCCAGGCCGGTTCGCCAAAAGCTCCGTCGCTTCGCGCCAGATAGGAAGGAGGCAATTAGGGTAGAGCTCATCCGGCTCCTAGCTGCCGGCTTCATCAAAGAGGTGTATCACCCGGATTGGCTAGCCAATCCGGTTCTTGTACTCAAAAAGAATAAAGAATGGTGCACCCTAGTGTCAAGCACTGCATTAGGCACTGCAATTAGATACTAAGAAAGCATAAGCAACGCATTGCATCATTTCATGTGCATGAGAGTGCTTTTGTCTTTTGTTTATTTATTTGGATTTAGATTTCTATTGGACTTGATGATCTAAGTGGATTTCTGTTTTGGCAAAGAGTTTTATAAAATAGAGAACATTGAGTAGAGTGCTTTTCATGTTGGAGTTTTGACCTAGTTCAAAATAGTTTGTTAGATAAAAATAAGTCAAACAAAATGGTTTATATTTCAAAATTGGCTTTGTTTATGTGGAGGATTTAAAAATGGTTTTCAGAAAAAGTGTCCTATATGAAAGTTGTAGAGAAAAATATTTGGAGCAACTTTTGTATTTGGGTCAAAACCTAGTTTGGAGTTTTTGAAACTGTTTTCGAGTGGTCAAAGTTTGAAAAGTTTTTGGAAAAAGAAAAAGAAAAACGAATTTCTTCCGCGCCCCACTTTCGGCCCGTTTGGCCTTTCGGCCCAGCTAGCGCCCGCACCAGCCCGCTCCCGCTCGGCCGCGCGCGCCGCTCGCCCGCGCAGCCCCGGCCCAGCTTCGCCCGCGCAGCGCCGGCCCACTCCGCGCAGCGCCGCACCGGCCCAACCGAAGTCGGACCCCGCGTGTCAGCCTCTACTTGGTCCATGGACCGCGTCCACCGAAGTCGAGCGCCGGGTGTTTTCAAAAGGATTTTTCTTTTAATGTTTTTCCTTTTTCCAGTAAATGTTTGTTATTTTTGTGTAGTTCGTTTTAAAAGTCCAAATGGAGTGCTTTTAGTTTTGTTAGCTTGTTTGTGAGTAGATCTATCATGGAAAAATATGAAAGTATTTTTGGTAGAAGTTTATTTTACTGTTTTTATTTATTTCAGTTTATATGCTTTTGTTGTGATAAATGGAAATAAGTGTTTTATGGTTGAGATAATTTTTGGAAAATTTTGTGTAAGTTCATTAACCTGTTTTACACCTGTGAAAAATATATGATGCACTGTTTATGTAGAAAAGTTACTGTTATGATTAAAAGTCCTTTTTGGCTGATTTCTTAGAATAAATGTTAAGGTGTTTTATATGTCGAAATAAAATGTGGGAAAATTTTTATAGCCTCTGTTTATGACATCCAAGATGAGAAAAATGTAGGCATGAGCTGTTAGGTGCAGAAATCTGAAGTTACTTTACAAAGGTGTTTTTCTGTGTTTTCCTTTGGAAATTCATGTAAGAAATAATATAATGTTTCTGTTCATGGAACTTTCTTGATAAGCATAAAATGAGAAGTAGAATTTGGAAAAAATATGAAATAGAGTTTTGCTCCCTTTTCCAGTAGGGTTGTAGTTCAAAAGGTTTATATTGTAGTGGATTTGTTTATTTTGTGTAGGCTTGTATGTTTATGCTCTGCCAGCAATATTCCTACACTAGGATGTGTATGAGTAGAAGAAGCTAGGAAAATTATGAAATCTGCTGTTGGACACTTTTTGAATGAGGAGCTAGTTCAAAGCACCTTTTTGGGCAGTTTGCTTGTCATTTTTATATCTGCAGTTCTGTATTTTATTTTTGGCTGAAATTTGTTCAGTAAAGTCCAGCAACTGTTGTTTGCCTTCTGGAATTTTCGTGGATTTTTCTGAGTCCAGAAAAGTGCACTTGGAGTTCAAACCTAAGTTTCTTTTGATTTATTAAATAAGAAAAAGGTGAATAAATGGATTTTGTTTTATGAATTAAATAAGTATTTACCTCAATGTCAAAAGTGGTTCAACAAGTTGGGTTTGTTGGTTTGCAAGAAATGCTCTTTTCATACCACACATCTTGCACCCGCATTGTAATTATTTATTAATCGTCGCATGCAATAGGATCGACCCCTCCGGAGCCCGACCAGGAGCCAGAGACAAACGCCGAGCAGCAGATTCCGGAGCTTCAGCAAGCCGAGGAGGTCGACCCCGCCAGCGACGCTAACTTGCCCGAGTGCCCTTCCCACGAGGCCTCGGTCTTCCCCCAAGGCAAGCCCCGGAGCATATTAAGCCTCCTATCTTTTGCAAATTAAATTACTTGAGTCCTTTTATATTGTGATGCATTAGGTTAGGAGTTGGAATGAATCCTACTTGCTGCATTACCATTCCTTGGTTATTGATTAATATCTACCTTGTTATCCTGTTATTTATTTATAATGTAGAATTGCTTAGTCTGCTTAATAAAAGTAGTAGTTAAGGATGTTTCCGTAATACCCCTGGTGGGTATTTACCGGATCACGGTTGGCTATATTTGCTATCGTGGAAAAAAACCTGAGTAGTAACGAAATACGGTCAACTGGAAGGCAAGGCACAAGTTTGGAAACTTGGGGCAGTCCGTCCGTTGGATCGTGTAGGTTTGTATCGATGTTGGCCCTCGTTCATTTTTGAACGCGCCCTTTTACTTAGGGATATGTCGGTGCCGTAATCATCGACCCCAAAGCCGGTTAGAAGCTGTTCGGGCCGGTCTCAACCCGTGTCGTGCCCTCTAGTATGGAAATTGCGATCTGCCGCGTGAGGCCATCGCCAGGTTCCAATTGGGCAATCCGTCCTGTGAGCCGCGACGATTACCACCACGAACAAGCATCGAGCGGTTGCCCAATGCATGGACCCGACGGGGAAAGTGTGGGCTGGTATTAAAGGTCTTTCACCAGCTGGTTTGGAATTCGATTCGAGTCGCCGTCTCCCCCGGTTAGTGGGAAACTATGGCGAGCTTCACCACGATACAACTCCATGTGATGATTTAAGGTTCAACTAAAATATGGATAAGTCAACTGGATATGGTTATATTATTGATTGATAGATTCAAGTGAGTGCTCTAGTACATGTGAAAAACCTAGAATTAAAAAATAGGTCTAAAAATGGCCGCTCATCATTATCATCAATTACCTCTTATCTGAAATTGAGCTTTTCGCAACTAAAAGATCCCAGCTCCACCCAAAAGACCTTGCATACCCTTGGAGTCTTTATTTCCAGTTGGACGGGTAAGTCTAGCTGAGTACATTCTCGTACTCAGGGTTTATCCCGTTGTTGCAGATGGCCAGGTCTACTTTGGCTATTGTAAGCACTGCCTCTACCCAGTGGAAGGTGATGAGGAGTAGGCCCAGGGCAGGGTCGTCAAGAAGCTTCCCTTTTTCTTTTGCTGGTCTGAGACTGTTGGTGGCACATTATCTTAAAAAGGAGGAGTGAGTCGTGTTGAGTGGGTTTTATCAAACAATGTTTATTTGGACCACACGTGTGGTGGTCGTGTTTTAAACTACTTCAGCTTCCGCACTTTTAAAATTCAGTATTGTAATAACTCCGTTTTAAATTCCGCACTCTGGTGTTAAATTCGGTTTCGTTTTCGCTGAGATGTATCTTTACGAATGTAATCCTTGAACGATGCGATCCTGTATGATGTACGGTGATAGAAATCCTTCGAGATTTCCGGACTACCGGGGTTATATGGGATCAAGTATGAGTCGAAGTCAGACGGATTTGGCTAAGACAGTACTTGAACTCTTATAATCAGGACGGTTCCGCCACAGGTACTACTGACAGGCCTCGGGACTGAAGGACTATAAATATCATCCCACTTCACTTTTGACCGTTACCCACTCACTCTACACACTTATTGCGACCTACCAGCTGACAAAGAGCTCCCCAAGCATTGACTCCTCCCCTCTCTCTCCCCCTTTGCTCCAAGATTCATTCCCTTGCAAGATTTGAGCTAGGGAAGTGAAATTAGAGAGTGGGAAGCTTCGATCTACAACTTGAGCACTTGGTTCCTCATCTAGCCGGCTTGATTTGTTTCTTTTACTCTTGGGTTCTTTGAACCCTAGCCGGTTAGGTGTTCTTCTTGGTAGCCCGTGTTGATTCATTTGTGAGGGCTCCCCGAAGCGTTTGTATCCCCCTTGTGATTTCTAGTGGAGAAACTCAGCTAACCTTTGTGGTGGCTTGAGTGAGGCAAGGAGGTGAAAGAGACTCCGACCTTAGTGGTCACCTCAACAACAATGACGTAGACACTCCTTAGTGGTTTGGCCAAACCTCGGGATAAATCGTTGTGTCACGTGTGCTTGTTGTTATCTCTACTTTGGATATTACGCTTGTACTTGTGTTCTTCGTGTTCTTCCTCTTCCTCTCTCTTTCTTAGGTTGGGAAGGCTCGATCTACACTGTGGGAAGTAACCTAGGCTTGGGAAGGTTGAAATCTTTATCTACAATACTTAGGGAAGTGGGGTATTTCTTTGATCTACTTTCATAGTTCATATATATTGGATTTGTAGTTGCCTTTAGGTTCCCGGTAGTGTCGTTTGTTTGTGTCAGTAGTATCGGTGTTTAATACCCGATAGTACCGACCCAAACAAACTGGTAATACCGATAGTTATTTAACTTCAATTGTTAGTTGTTAAGTTTCAGATTTCGAAGAATCACCTATTCACCCCCCTCTAGGCTGATTTGATCCTTTCAATTGGTATCGGAGCCTAACCCTTGTGTTAGCGCTTCACCGCGTAAGTGAGAAATCATGTCGACCCTAAGTCAAGAAGAAGTCAATGACATTGTCAAGAAATTTTTTGATCATCTGTTAGAACAACAAGCAAAGCAATTCGAAGATCAAATGAAGAAGATGAAGGATGAGATTGAGAGCTTGAAGCAAGCTTTGGGCAGCAAAGGTGAATCATCAGGAAGTGGAGGAGTTCCTCCGCAGCCCAAAGACAAAAAGACAAAAGAAGATGAAGAGAAAGACAAGAAAGAAAAGGAATTCTCAAGTGTACCATTTGACTATGGCCAAATGAGTAAGGTCCTTCAATTACCTAGCATCAATCTAGGCAAACCACCTTCCTTCGATGGAATCAACTACAATGATTGGGCACACAAGATGAAGTTACATCTCCTTGCCGCAAGAGCTTGGGAGATAGTTGAGAATGGGCTAAGTCATGTTGAAGGTGAAGAGTACACCGACCTAGATGCAATTGAGTTTCAACAAAATGCTCAAGCGGCATCCTTGATTCTATCATGCCTCAAGCCCGAAGAGAGTACCAAGGTCCATAGAATGGTAGCTGCAAAGAAGATTTGGGACACTCTCAGGATATCGTATGAGGGTGATGCAAGTGTGAGAAAATGCAACATAGAGCTCCTCCAAGGGAAGATCGAGAACTTCACAATCAAGAGTGATGAAACCACTCAACAAATGTTTGATAGATACATGACCTTGATCAACAAGATTAGAGCTCTTGGAGATGAAAAGTGGGATGACAACTCGGCAGCAAGAAAGCTATTGAGAGCCTATAGGAAGAAGAACAAGACACTTGCATCAATCATTATGGAAAGACCAAACTATGAAACCATGGGACCTCATGAGATGCTTGCCAAGATAAAGCATCATGAAGTCTTGGATGATGAAGCCATAGAAGATCAAGAAGCTAGCAACAAGAAGGTGGTAGCTCTCAAGGAAAATCAAGAAGAAGGAAGCAAGGCCCAAAATGAATCATCAAGTGAGGGAAGCGATGACTCGGATGATGAGATTGTGCTTCTTGTAAAGAACTTTAGAAGATTCATGAGAAAGAAGATGTACAAGAAGAGCAAAGGTGGATACTTCAAGAAGTCAAAGAAGAGAAATTGCTATGAGTGTGGTGCGGATGATCATTTCATCGCCGATTGTCCACAAAAGAAGAACAAGAGCAAGTATAGCAAGAGTGAAGCCAAGAAGCAAATAAGAAGAAGAGGAGGTGAAGCTCATCTTGGTGAAGAATGGTTTTCGGAAGATGACTCAAGTGATGAAGAGAAGAACAAGGGAAAGGAGAAGGAGAAGGTGAAGGGAGCGGCCAACATCGCCATACACAAGACATCTTCTCCAAGCCTCTTCTCCAACATTGCAACATCGACCACTTCATCACGCCTGTTCGAGGATCTCTCCGACGACGAGGTTGAATTCACTCATTCTTGCTTCATGGCTAAGGAGTGGAAGGTATCATCTCACTCTCCTACTTGTTCTAGTGATGAGTATAGTGATGATGATATGGATGAATTTGAACTAAGCATAATAAGAAAATTTGGCAAGAAAGGAGGACCAAAAATATTAAAATTGCTTACTAAGTTAGAGAGTCGGAATGAGAGTCTTGCCTTGCAAGGAGACTTGATCTCTCAAGAGAGAGAAAAGAACCTTGCTTTGGAAGCCTCTCTTGTCGAGGAGAAGTTGAAGGTTGAGAAATTGACCGTGGAACTATCTTTAGCCAATGACTCTAACAAGAAGTTGGCTAAGGAATGTTCCACGAGCAATGACTCAATTGCTAGTCTAAAGAATAAGGCTAGCTTGGTTCAAGAAAGCCTCACAAGCTTACAAGATAAATATCAAACTCTTGAACTAAGCTACAACACTCTTTGGAGTAGCACTTCTTCAACCACTCCTAAGGATTCTGATAGCTCTAATGCTTCAAATAGTAATGGTTGCAAAATATGTTATAAAGTTGATATAAATGCTTGTGCAACTAACCTTGTTGAGCTAGAGAAGAAAGACAAGGAGATTCAAAGGTTGAACATGATCTTGAGGAATGGTTGCAAGTGTAAGGTGCAACAACCAAAGGACATTCTCAAGACCGCAAGACATCCATCCATCAAGGATGGGATTGGCTACAATAGGTATGGTGGAAAAGCCAATGGAAGGAAGATGGTCAACGGGGTACCCTTTGTTAACTTTAACAAAGGGGTTCATCTCTTTGACCTCATGAACAAGGCAAACAAGGTTGCCAATCCAATGGCTACACTTGCCAATGACGTGATCAACATGAAGAAGCAAGTGGAGGTCACCGAACCACAAAAGCCCATATCACGAAGCTATACATGTGATTATTTGTGTTGTTGGGGCAAGAACGGCAAGATTGTCGTGAAGTATGTTGGTGCACTCAAGAAGAGAGAGATTATGAGAAATGTTTGGGTGCCCAAAGTTTATGTGACTAACCCCCTAGGACCCAATCACACTTGGGTACCTAAATCAAGAACATAATCTTGTTTTGTAGGAATATGCCTCCGGTGGAACAAGTTGAGTGTTGGATAGTGGATGCACCAATCATATGACCGGGGCAAAGGAAATGTTCACTTCTTTTCAACCAAGCCATGATTCATGCAACAACATTGTGTTTGGTGACAATGGAAAAGGAGAATTGCTTGGTTTGGGTAAAATTGCTATCTCAACCGACAATTCCATATCAAATGTATTACTTGTGCATTCGTTGAGTTACAATTTGTTGTCCATTTCTCAACTTTGTGAAATGGGTTACGATTGTCTCTTTACGGATAAGGGTGTGACCGTCTCTAGAAGAAGGGATTCCTCTACGCATTTAAGGGTGTGTTGAAGGGAAAGCTTTACCTAGTTAACTTCTCAACTAGTAAGGTGGAACCTACGACATGCCTAATGGCAAAATCTAGCATGGGTTGGCTTTGGCATCGCTGACTAGCCCATGTTGGGATGAGGAACTTGGCCCAACTTCAAAGAGGACACATCCTTGGACTAACCAATGTCTCGTTTGAGAAAGATAGGATTTGCAGCGCATGCCAAGCCGGAAAGCAAGTTGGAGCAAAGCATCCAATAAAGAACATCGTGTCAACCACAAGACCATTGGAGCTACTACATATGGACCTCATCAGACCCGTTGCTTACCAAAGCATCAGTGGTAATAAGTATGGTTTTGTTATTGTTAATGACTATTCTCGCTTCACTTGGGTGTTCTTTTTGGTAGATAAGAGTGAGACCCAAGGCATCTTCAAGAAGTTTGCAAGAAGGGCTCAAAATGAATTTGAGCTTAAGATCAAGAAAGTGAGAAGTGACAATGGGACCGAGTTTAGGAACACCAACATAGAAGAGTATCTTGATGGAGAAGGAATCAAGCATGAGTTCTCCGTTCCATATACCCCACAACAAAATGGGGTTGTCGAAAGGAAGAATCAAACTCTTGTTGAAGCCGCAAGATATATGTTGGATGAATACAAGACGTCTCATGGCTTTTGGGCGGAGGCAATGAACACCGCATGTCATGCAATCAACCGCCTCTACCTCCACAAGCTAAGGTGCAAGACGCCATATGAGCTTCTAACCGGTAACAAACCGAAGGTGCATTACTTTTGAGTCTTTCGATGCAAGTGTTTCATACTTAACAATAGGGCCAAAAGCTCAAAGTTTGCACCTAAGGTACACGAAGGCTTTCTACTTGGTTATGGTACTAACGAACATGGCTACCATGTATTCAATAATGCCACCGACACTATTGAGTTAACGGTAGACGTGACTTTTGATGAATCCGACGGCTCCCAAAAGGAGCAAGTCAATGATGAGCTTGTAGGTAATGACATGTCTCCATCCGAAGCTATCAAGAAGCTTGCCACCGGTGATGTGAGGCCCATTAAGATTCAAGATGATGAAGATGAGCTATTGCACATTCAACAAGATTCCAATGTCCATCATGTGCATCCAAATGCACATGGTGAAGCTTCCGCAACTCCGAATGATGGAAGTGTAAATGAAGTTCAAGTGGTACATCAAATTAATGGTCAAGCTCAAGCCCAACATGGTGACCGACGAGACGATGAAGACATCCACACATATGATGAAGATGATGAAGATGGACTCATTCAAAGGAGATCACTTGTGCCACATCCAAGAGTTCATCATACAGTTCAACGGGATCATCCCGTTGATAACATATTGGGGAGCATACGATGTGGGGTAACGATACGTTCACGTTTAGCAAGTTTTTGTGAACATTACTTGTTTGTATCCTCTTTGGAACCTCTTACGATGGAAGAAGCACTTGATGATCCAGATTGGGTGATCGCTATGCGAAGAGCTGAACAACTTCACTAGGAATGAAGTCTGGTCCTTGGTGGAAAGGCCCAAGCAAAATGTGATAGGAACCAAATGGGTCTTCCGCAACAAGCAAGACGAGCATGGCGTGGTTACAAGGAACAAAGCACGGTTGGTGGCTCAAGGTTTCACTCAAATCGAAGGTTTGGATTTTGGGGAAACCTATGCACCTGTAGCTAGGCTTGAGTCAATTCGTATATTACTTGCCTTTGCTACTCACCATGATTTCAAGCTATATCAAATGGACGTGAAAAGTGCATTCCTCAACGCCCCCTCTCTGAATTGGTATATGTGGAGCAACCACCGGGTTTTGAAGATCCCAAATATCCCAACCATGTCTACAAGCTCGACAAGGCGCTCTATGGGCTCAAGCAAGCCCCTAGAGCTTGGTATGATTGCCTAAAGGACTTCCTACTCAAAAAGGGTTTTGAGATAGGAAAGGTCGTTCCTACTTTATTTACTCGCAAAGTCGATAATGATATCTTTGTGTGCCAAATATATGTCGATGACATAATATTTGGTAGTACTAATGTGGATTTTTGTGAGGAGTTTAGTAGGATCATGACCAAAAGGTTCGAGATGTCCATGATGGGTGAGTTGAAGTACTTCCTCGGATTTCAAATCAAGCAACTCAAGGATGGCACACTCATCAGTCAAACAAAGTATACAAGAGACATGCTAAAGAAGTTTGAGATGGACAAGGCCAAGCCCATCAAGACTCTTATGCCAACCAATGGACATCTTGATCTAAATGAGGATGGTAAGTCAGTGGATCAAAAGGTATATCGTTCTATGATTGGTTCATTGCTTTACCTTTGTTGCATCTAGGCCTGATATTATGCTTATCGTGTGCATGTGTGCAAGGTTTCAAGCTAATCCGAAAGAATGTCATATCATGGCTGTTAAGAGAATCTTTTGATACTTAGTGCACACTCCAAATCTTGGCTTGTGGTATCCCAAGGGCTCCACTTTCGATTTACTTGGCTATTCCGATTCGGACTATGCCGGTTGCAAGGTAGATCAAAATAGCACTACCGGGACTTGCCAATTTATTGGAAGGTCTTTGGTGTCATGGAGTTCTAAGAAACAAAATAGTGTTGCCCTATCAACTACTGAAGCCGAGTATGTGGCGGCCGGCGCATGCTGTGCCCAACTACTTTGGATGAAGCAAACACTAAAAGACTTTGGATGTGAGGAAACCAAAATTCCACTTTTGTGTGACAATGAGAATGCTATTAAACTTGCAAACAATTCCGTGAACCATTCTCGCACAAAACACATAGACATCCGACACCATTTCTTGAGAGACCACGAAGCCAAAGGAGATATCGCTTTACGCCATGTGAGCACCGAAAAACAACTAGCCGATATCTTCACAAAGCCTTTAGATGAGTCAAGATTTTGTGTGCTCTGAGGAGTGAACTAAATATCATTGATTCTCATAACATGGTTTGATGACTTGCACATATTTGTTTTTACCTAGAGACTTAGACAAATGTTTTTGACAAAATTTGTGTGTGATCTCAAAATCTATTTTTCATGCTTCACTTGTGTCCATAGTTATGTACTGTTTGTATGAAATCTGGACATGGATGAAGTGTGTGTAGTATACCACACAAAGTTCACCTAGGAAAGCTCTTTGTCTGTTCTGGAAGTGAACAGTCGGTAGTACCGCCATCAGGGTCGGTAGTACCGACCCATCTGGTCGGTAGTACCGACCAAGGTTTACCCTGGGTATAAAAGGCCACAGTGAAAAGGATTCTTTCTTATCCACTTAGTTTTTTCACTGTGTGCTGCCCTTTGACCCTGAGCCGTCCGGCCGCCGCCCAAGCGCCTCCTCCTCTCGATCTCCCTCCTCCTCCACTCAAACTCGAATCTCTCCAGTGAGAAGGTGCGTTGGAGCAAGGAGATCGTTGTGGTGGTGTTCTTGAAGCCCGGAAGCTCTCCTTCCCTTGGATTTTGGCCTCTTCTCATCGAGTAGCAAGGTACTAGGGTGTTCTTGCCCGATCTCTCAATGTACCTTGTTCTAGGCTGATTCCTTTGGTAGGATTGTTCTCTCTAGTGTATAGATGCTTCTAGGATGTACTTTATGCAAGTTTGTGGGCGATTTGTGTGAATGGATCGAAGATAACCGCACGCTGCTATGCGGTCGGTAGTACTGACCCTACGGGCGGTAGTACCGACCGCGCGCAGTGAACGGTTTCTCTTCCCTATTCGTGTATCGTCACTTCTATTTGCTACATCCTTTGAGGTAGTCTTGCTGCTACTTGTGTCTCATATTGGTCCATGTCTTCTATTCTAGATGTCGCATGACCGAAGGGGATCTCGTGATGCAAGGCTCGCTAGGGAGGCAAAGGAAGAATAAGAAGAAGAAGAAGTTGTTGGGATGGAGCAAGGTGGACAGCAGCGGCACAATCCCTCGCGTCGAGCTCGCCTGCGGGTGGGAGCAGCGAGGACCTCACTTGGTCGGTCCGTGGGCATCCGTCCACGGGTTGACGGAGCATGGGTCGAGACAGTGCAGGTGGAAGTGGGCATGCTCCACCTCCTCCTCCATCGCCTCCTGCTGCTGGTCCCCCCGGTCGGCTTCACAGTGTGCTTGTAGGTGGTCAGACCCTGGAGGTTGGCCCCAAAAGGGAGGGTCGAGCCATCGATCCTCGCTTTGGGCCACCATCTCCACAGTCAGCTAGGATGATGTTGATCAACCGTGTGTTTCATCTACATGGTCAGGCCGGTGCTCATATGGTGGGTCCAGCTTATCCAGGAAATGTCCTGGATTACTCTGACAGGAAGAGGGCCAATTTGCTGAGAGAGCAGAGGTTGGAGAACCCCTATTTGTTCATCAGGGATGACTCCGTGGACAAGAGCTTTTGGTCCCGCTTTCAGCAGGACTATTATGTGTCTGTCCTCTGGAAAGGTTTTTGTGTGAAGGGGCGTCCTCCTCTTATTGATCACAAGCGTCTGGCGATTCGATCTTTGACCGACAAGAACACTAAGCAGATGAATGCTTTAGTGCAGAGGCTTGAGGAGTGGAGGATACTAGGGCTCATTTCTGGAGAGAGGAGCTGGAATCAGGAGATCATAAGCCAGTTCTGGGTGACTCTGTTTATTGATCAGCCAAGCAAGGTTCTTCACTGGATGACCCAAGGTATCCACTACATATGTGACTTTGTGACTTTTGCTAGGCTGCTGGATTCAATAGGGAAGACCGAGATGCCCCCAGATTGTCAGAGATGTATGGTGAGGGGATCTTTCCTTCCGAGATTTAGGAGTCTGGTATCTATCTGCACGGCAAGGTGGCCAACTTTCAGGTGAATGGCCTGAAATCTTATTATTTTGTGCTGAACAACTTGATGAGGGTCATCTTGGATCCGAAGAGTGATAACACCTATCTGAGAAGTGATGCTCCGAAGGTTCTATGCCACTTCGCATTGCCAAATGGGAGGTTCAGTATCTCCCACTTCATGTGGCAAAAGATTTCGGAGGCCTATAATGATCCCCACAAGGACTTGCCCTATGCTTCGTACATTATGCATATGATTGAGCATGTGGTTGGAGCGACCTTTGAGTATGACCGGGTTGTCAAAGAATACAACGTCCGGAGTTTCTCCTCCATAGGCAAGGACGAAGATGAAGAAGGCGAGGATGTTCTAGCTGCTGTTGTTGCCCCTGGCAAGGCTCATGGCCAGGAGCAGGCTCATGAGGAAGTGCCTGCTGCTCCTTCTCCTCCACGCCGTGAGCGGCGTAGGAGTGGGGGTGGAGGTGTTCTTTCGTTTCGCCCTCAGCAAGTTCTTCAAGTGGTTCTGCTACAAGGCTGAGCGAGACGATCAGCATCAGAGGCAGGTTAATGAGCACCTTGGTTTTCCTCCGCCATCTCCTCTTCGGCTCTTCTCGGATCCCTTTGCACAGTATGATGCTCATCATGGTGGTGGCGCTGGTGGCAGTGATGATGATGATGATGATGATCAGCAGGGAGGTGGAGTGGATGCTGGTGTCTTTGGCTCAGCTATGTTTTAGCCTCCGCCTGCGTATCAGCCTCCTCCTTTCTATCCTGACTATGGTGCGGGTCCGTCACATGGTGGTGGATCTACCTCATATCAGGGTGGAGGTGGTGGCTCCTACATGGGCTTTGCTGCTCAAGAGGCTGATCCTGCTGGCAGTGGTGGCTTCGGTGCTCCTTCTCCTCCGCCAGATCCTTCTACGGCTCCTTCGTCGTTCCCAGGAGGTGATGTGGGTGCAAATGTATACTCTTCTATCTTTGGAGGCCCTTCCAGCAGCTATCATGGAGGATATGACGATTCCAATGGTGGTTACTTCTAGTTGTGTTTTATCGTGGCCTACCCTTTTTGGCATTTGATGCCAAAGGGGGAGTGTTAGGCTATTTTCATGTTGTAATAGTTAGCTTGAGAGTTGAGTGGGTGAACTAAGTGTGGTAAACTACATTTAAATTTGTGATGAACTATGTGATGGTTGTTAGAGGATTTGATACTCTTGAGCTTATTGTAATATTCATTTATGGTTGATACTCTATATTATTCATGTTATGCTTGGTGTATGTTGTTTTCGATATGGCTATGTGATATTTGAGTCCTTTTCTTTCTTCCATAGCCATTCAATTTCTTTTATCCTAATGTTATGAGAATCACCATGTCATCATGTTCATGCATCACAAACTTATTATATATGATGTTGTCTCATACTTAGGCACCCCACAGATTGCAAAATTTAGGGGAAACTTTTGTCCTTGTGTATGTAACTATGCTTAAAGTCAAGGTTTGAAATTTAAATCCTAATCATACACTAAGGGGGAGCTTGAACTAAATTTTGGAATTTAAAAGCTTCAATTCTTTCAATCCTTATTGTAAGCCTAAGTTGGTTATCATCAATTACCAAAAAAAAAGGGGAGTTTGTAAGTGCATTCGCCCCCAATGTGGGTTTTGGTTAATTAATGACAATCAAATTAGGGACTAACGGTTTTATAAAGGCATGTATGCAGGTGTTAGTCCATAGAAAGAATTACAACGTTGATATCCCGTGAACAAAGCACGTAAAAATTTGTCGGACAAAGGACTTTGTACCGCTATAAAACCCGGTAGTACTGACCATCCAGACCATTCTAACACCTACCGACCCTTGGTCGGTAGGTACCGAGCCCCAGAGGTCGATTTGCGGACCTCTCTGTTCGTGCGCCAAATGACTTGGTGGTAGTACCGCTATAAAAGCCGGTACTACCGACCCTTGGTCGGTAGGTACCGAGCGCCCGAATGACTTTTCGCGGAGCTGTCTGTTCGTGGCCGTTTTGACCTGGCGGTAGTAGCGCCATAAGGCCGGTACTACCAACCCTGGTCGGTAGCTGGATCTAGGTCAACTCAGATCTAGTGCAGCGGTTCTTGGCTGGTCGGTACTACCAACAGGCCTCAGGAGTAGGGGACTATAAATATCCTCCCACTTCACTTGTGACCGTTACCCACTCACTCTACACACTTATTGCGACCTACTAGCTGACAAAGAGCTCTCCAAGCATTGACTCCTCCCCTCTCTCTCCCCCTTTGCTCCAAGATTCATTCCCTTGCAAGATTTGAGCTAGGGAAGTGAGATTAGAGAGTGGGAAGCTTCGATCTACGACTTGAGCACTTGGTTCCTCATCTAGCCGACTTGATTTGTGTCTTTTACTCTTGGGTTCTTTGAACCCTAGCCGGTTAGGTGTTCTTCGAGGTAGCCCATGTTAATTCATTTGTGAGGGCTCCCTGAAGCATTTGTATTTCCCTTGTGATTTCTAGTGGAGAAACTCGGCTAACCTTTGTGGTGGCTTGAGTGAGGCAAGGAGGTGAAAGAGACTCCGACCTTAGTGGTCACCTCAACAACGAGGACGTAGACACTCCTTAGTGGTTTGGCCGAACCTCGGGATAAATCGTTGTGTCACGTGTGCTTGTTGTTATCTCTACTTTGGATATTACGCTTGTACTTGTGTTCTTCGTGTTCTTCCTCTTCCTCTCTCTTTCTTAGGTTGGGAAGGCTCGATCTACACCATGGGAAGTAACCTAGGCTTGGGAAGGTTGAAATCTTTATCTACAATACTTAGGGAAGTGGGGTATTTCTTTGATCTACTTTCATAGTTCATATATATTGGATTTGTAGTTGCCTTTAGGTTCCCGGTAGTGTCGTTTGTTTGTGTCGGTAGTATCGGTGTTTAATACCCAATAGTACCAACCCAAACAAACCGGTAATACCGGTAGTTATTTAACTTCAATTGTTAGTTGTTAAGTTTCAGATTTTGAAGAATCACCTATTCACCCCCCTCTAGGCTGATTTGATCCTTTCAGAGACAAAATAACCTCGCCTAAGGCATCGCCGAACTCATTTGCGGGCATGGATCTCGGATTAAAAAAATACCTAGGCCAGTGTGCTTGGTCGTTATGGAGGCGAAAGAACTCGCCTAAGGCACCTCCGAAGTCCGAACTCATCTGCAGGCATGGATCTCGAATTCGGATCTGTAGATCTGGATGACAAGAACGGAGCGGTAAGCCAGGCTGCCATGCTGGACATACGTTAGTTGGTCGGCCTGGCATGTGATGCGTCGACAGCCAAGCTCTATAAGAGAGGCCATCGCCGCGATATACAAGCAAGGCCACTAGGACATACGAGCGAAGGCCGATCGGGATCTATAAGGGAGTCGGCAAGTCGCTCCATCGCATGACGACGGCCGAAGAGAAAAGTGAAATGGGAAGGGCAACGAAGGGTGGAGACACAATATATAGACGGAGCAGGATAGGGAGTGAGGCCTCCCGTTCTTTTCTATATTTATTATGACCAACCCTTGATACTTTTTTAAAAGGGTGTTTGATATTTTAGTCACTAGAAGAGACTGAAATTGTGGAACCAAATACACCCTAGATTATGGAGAGCAATCATCCCTGGTGACCCTTCGCTCAACCCCCGATACTTCTTAGAGTCTTTTACAGGTGCACCATTATAAAAGTTCGCTTTTACACACTGTTGACGTCGGAAGTTGTCCGAATCACACACCAGCAGGGCTAGAACGCCCGATGAGGTTGCAAATCAACCTGAGACAGCGAGGCCCCGGCTAAACCAGCAAAGACCGATCTAGAAACCGGTCTAGGTTGATCTAGGGTATTAGAGCCTCGTGTAGGTAACTCTAGAACTCCTCCTGGGAAGACCCGTTGGGGAGAAGCACGTAGAGGTTGTCCTAGGACCAGCAAGGCCGCCTAGAACGCCGTCGAATCTCGCTGGGAGATGCGCCGAACAACAGGATAGAGAGAAAAAACGATAAGTCGACCCCAAAGCCGGTTAGAAGCTGTTCGGGCCGGTCTCAACCCGTGTCGTGCCCTCTAGTATGGAAATTGCGATCTGCCGCGTGAGGCCATCGCCAGGTTCCAATTGGGCGGTCCGTGCTGTGAGCCGCGACGATTACCACCACGAACAAGCATCGAGCGGTTGCCCAATGCATGGACCCGACGGGGAAAGTGTGGGCTGGTATTAAAGGTCTTTCACCAGCTGGTTTGGAATTCGATTCGAGTCGCCGTCTCCCCCGGTTAGTGGGAAACTATGGCGAGCTTCACCACGATACAACTCCATGTGATGATTTAAGGTTCAACTAAAATATGGATAAGTCAACTGGATATGGTTATTGTGGCGGAACCGTCCTGATTATAAGAGCTCAAGTATTATCTTAGTCAAATCCGTCTGACCTTGACTCACACTTGAACCCATATAACCCCGGTAGTCCGGAAATCTCGAAGGATTTCTTTCACCATACATCGTACAGGATCGCATCGTTCAAGGATTACATTCGTAAAGATACATCACAGCGAAACGAAATCGAATTTAAACATCAGAGTGCGGAAGTAAAACAGAGTTATTACAATACTGAGTTTAAATAGTGCGGAAGCTGAAATAAGTTTGAAACATGACCACCACACACGTGGTCCAAATAAAGCATTGTTTTGATACATAAACCCAACACAAGTCATTCCTCCTTTTTAAGATAATGTGCCACCAGTAGTCTCAGTCCAGCAAAAGAAAGAGGAAAGCTTCTGGACGACCCGGCCCTGGGTCTACTCCTCATCACCTTCCACTGGGTAGAGGCAGTGCTTACAATAGCCAAAGTAGACCTGACCATCTGCATCAACGGGATAAACCCTGAGTACGGGAATGTACTCAGCTAGACTTACCCGTCTAACCGAAAATAAAAGGACTCCAAGGGTATGCAAGGCTTTTGAGGTAGAGCTGGGATCTATAGTTGCGAAAAGCTCAAATTCAGATAAGGGGTAATTAATGATTATGATGAGCTGTTACTTTTAAACCTATTCCTTAGTTCTAGGTTATTACCTGTACTAGAGCACTCACTTGAATCTAACAATCAATAATATAACCATATCCAGTTGACTCATCCACATTTTAGTTGAACCTTTAAACATCACATGGAGTTGTATCGTGGTGAAGCTCGCCATAGTTTCCCACTAACCGGGGGAGACGGTGACTCGAATCGAATTCCAAACCAGCTGGTGAAAGACCTTTAATACCAGCCCACACTTTCCCCGTCGGGTCCATGCATTGGGCAACCGCTCGATGCTTGTTCGTGGTGGTAATCGTCGTGGTTCAAGCACGGACCGCCCAATCGGAGTCTGGCGATGGCCTCACGCGGCAGATCGCAACTTCCGTACTAGAGGGCACGACACGGGTTGAAACCGGCCCGAACAGCTTCTAACCGGCTTTGGGGTCGATGATTACGGCACCGACATATCCCTAAGTAAAAGGGCGCGTTCAAAAATGAACGAGGGCCAACATCGATACAAACCTACACGATCCAATGGATGGACTGCCCCAAGTTTCCGAACTTGTGCCCTGCCATCCCATTGACCGTATTTCACTATGACTCAGGTTCTTTTTCACGATAGCAAATATAGCCAACCGTGATCCGGTAAATACCCATCGGGGTATTACGGAAACATCCTTAACTACTACTTCTATTAAGCAGGCTAAGCAATTCTACATATAAAGCGGTAACAGGATAACAAGGTAGATAGTAATCAATAATCAAGGAATGGTAATGCAACAAATAGGATTCAATCAACTCCTATACTTAATGCATCACAGTATAAAAGGACTCAAATAATTTAATTATAAAAACTGGGAGGCTTAGAATGCTCCGGGGCTTGCCTTGAGTGAAGACTGATGCCTCGTGAGAGGGGCACTCAGGTCAGTTAGGGTCGTGGACGGGGTCGACTTCCTCCGGCTGCTGCAGCTCCTGGATCTCCGGCTCGGCGTTTAACTCCTGCTCTGGATGGGGCTCCGGCGGGGTCGATCCTATTGCATGCGATGAATATATAATTAAATAAATGTGGTGCTAGATGAAGAAGACATGACAAAATATTTCTTGCAAACCAACAAAGCCAACTTGTTGAACCACTTTTGACATTGAGGTAATTTCTTAACTATTTCATAAAACAAATCTGATTATTCCCCTTTTTCCTTATTTAAATAAATCAAAAGAAACTCCGATTGAACTGCAAGTGCATCTTTCTGAAATCAGAAAAATCCACAAAAATTCCAGAAGGTAATCAACACTTGCTGGACTCCACTGAACAAATTTCAGCCCAAAATAAAATACAGAACTATAGATACAAAAAATGACAAGCAAACTGCCCAAAAAGGTACTTTGAACTAGCTCCTTGCCCAAACAGTGTCAAACAATAGATTTCATATTTTTACTGGCTTATGCTACTCATAACCCTGCTACTGCAGAAAATTTATTACCAGATCATGAACATACATGCCTACACAAAAATAACAAATCTAAGACAGAAAAGAACACTTGAACTACAACCTTACTGCAAAAGGGTGCTAAACCTATTTTCATATTTTTCCCAGATTCCATTTCACATTTCATATTTTTCAAGAAAGTTCCATAATCAGGATCATCATATATTTTCTTACATGAATTTCTAAAGATAAACACAGACAAGCACAGTTGTAAAGCAACTTCCAATTTTTCCATATAACAGATCAGTTTTATATTTTTCTTAGACTCTTCATGGCATACAGAGACTGCACAAATTTTCCCAAATTTTATTTCAGCATATAAAACACCTTAACACTTATTCTAAGAAATCAGCAAAAAGGGACTTTTAACTATAACAGAAAATTTTTCCATAAGAACAGTACTTCATATAATTTTCACAGGCACAAAACATAACAAAGAACCTATACAAATTTTCCCATGAATTAACTCCGTCAGAAAACACTTATTTCCATTTATCCAAACAAAAGCATGTAAACTAAAATAAATGAAAACAGTAAAATAAACTGCTACCAAAAATACATTCATATTTTTCCATGATAGATCTACTTATAAACAATCTAATAAAACTGGAAGCATTTCATTTGGACTTATAAATCGAGCTGTACAAAAATAACAAGCATCTCTGGAAATTAAAACTAAAAAGAAAAACATTTGAATCGTCCCAACAGGCTACATGCACCCGGTCCATGGACCATAGAGAGGCTGACGCGAGGGGCCCAGGGGTCAACGGACCCACTTGCCAGCGAGAGAGAGACATGGGTGAGGTTTGACCGGCGGAAGCTCGTCGACGGCGAGGTCGCCGGCGGCGAGACTAGGTCCGATGAGCTCGTCTCGACAAGGCGGACTGAGTGGTGGTGATGGTGTGGCTAGCGGATGGCCGGAGCATGCCGGCGGCGAGCGGCGGCGCGCGACGACGGCGGCAACGCGCGGCCTTGCCGTTTCCGGCGATTGCCGGTGCAATTGGGGAGGCTTAGGCTTCTACGAACCCTATGAAGCATGGACGGGGAGGTGGTTTGGCTCGGCAAGCTCCGAGGAAGCTTGACCTCGCGCATGGCCACGACGGCGGCCATAGCGCTCGGCCGGTAGGGATAGGGAGGAGAGAGAGCAGTAGCGTTAAGGCTAAGCAGTGTTCTCACCTTGCCTTGGGTTGATGAGGCTCGAGGAGGAAGAAGAGAGGCGGTGGTGCTCAGGTCGGGGAGGAACGGCGATGCGGGCTCTGCGGCGGCGATGATGAACCGAAGAGGGCACTTCGTCCTCCGGCGTCGGTGGGGCTCGGCCGGGGGAGTTAGCGCGCGCACGGCGTGTGCGAGGTGAGGGCGGAGTAGTGTGCGGGAGTAATCGAACGGCGGTGCTTCGGTGAGGCCGGAACACGGCGTGGCCGGTGGTGGCACGCGACGGCGAGAGCAGGCCGAGCGCTTGCGCTGTGTGGTGCGAAAGCAAGAGAGAGAGCGGGAGCGAGCGAGTGGACTGGTGGATGGGGGAGAGGAGTGAGCGGCGCACGGGGTTTTGCTCACGGCGTGGCCGGCGGGGGTCGTGGCGGGGGCCACGGCGATGCGACGGGCGCAGCGCGGCGCGGTCGGCGAGGCCAGCGCAGCAGGCGAGGCGGAGCGGGAGAGGGCAAGCAAGATAGCTTGCGTGCTCGGGCGGAGGAGATCAGGCGACGATAGGCGGACGCAGATCCTCGGCAGGGAAAAAACGGCCACGTGGCCGCGTCGCCGGCGTACGGCGCAGCCGCGGGTCGGCGAGCGGCGTGCAGCGCGCGCGGGCGGGCGCGGGCGAGGCTGGGCCGGCGCGCGGAAATGGGCCGGAAAGGCCGAGTGGGCCGGATGGGGCGCGCGGAAGAAAAACGTTTTTCTTTTTCTTTTTCTCAAAACTTTTCAAACATTGACCACTCAAAAACAGTTTCAAAATCTCCAAACTAGGTTTTGACCAAAATACAAAAGTTGCTTGAAATAATTTTCTCTACAACTTTCATATAAGGCACTTTTTCTGAAAACCATTTTTGTAGCCTCTACAAAAATAAAGCCAATTTTAAAGCATAAAGCATTTTTGTTTAACTCATTTTTATTTGACTAACTATTTTGAACTGAGCCAAAACTTCAACATGAAAAACACTCTACTCAATATTCTCCATTTTATAGAATCATTTGCCAAAGCAGGAATCAATTTAAAGCATCAAGTCAAATGGAAATCCAATTCAAATAAACAAACAAAAGACCAAAAGCATACTCATGCACATGAAATGATGCAATGCATTGCTTATGCTTTCTTAGTAGCTAATTGCAGTGCCTAATGTAGTGCTTGACACTAGAGTGTCACAGCCCTTCCCCCTTAAAGAAATCTCGTCCCGAGATTTGTGTTACGTACCAATGTTTATAAAAAGCGGGGTAGTTTACGCGTAGGTACTCCTCGGTTTCCCATGTCGCGTCGTTGGGTCCGTATTGCTCCAGAGAATCTTGTAAGTCTTCACTACTCTGTTGCGAGTCTCTCGGGTCTTGGTATCCAAAATCTCTTTAGGTTGTTCGTAGTACTCCAGATCTGATCTGATCGTGACATCCGGGACTCGAACTTCCTCTTGTTCTGGAACTCGAAGACACTTCTTAAGCTGCGATACATGAAACACTGGGAAAACTGCACTCATCTCCGGGGGTAACTGTACTTCATATGCTACTTCTCCCTTCCTTGCTATGATCGGGTATGGTCCCACATATCGAGGTGCTAGCTTCTTCTTGATTCCAAAACGTTGGACCTTCCTCATAGGTGAAACCTTGAGATACACGTAGTCTCCAACTTGAAATTCCAAAGGTCTCCTTCGGGTGTTAGCATAACTCTTTTGTCGAGACTGTGCTACCTTGATATGTTGTTGTACGGTCTGCACGATTTCCTCGGCATCTTTTACATAATCTGATCCATAGAATCCTCGATCTCCAGACTCAACCCAATTTACTGGGGTTCTGCATCTTCGTCCATATAAAACTTCAAAAGGTGTCATCTTTATACTCTCTTGATAGCTATTGTTGTATGAAAACTCAGCAAGGGGTAACCATTTCTCCCATGACTCTCCTGAAGATAAGACACAAGCTCTTAGGATATCCTCCAAAATCTGATTCACTCTTTCTGTCTGTCCTGCAGTCTGGGGGTGATAGGCTGAACTTCTTACCAACTTGGTTCCTAACTCCTTGTGCAACTATTCCCAAAAACGTGTTATGAACTGGGGTCCTCTATCAGAAACTATCCGCTTTGGAATTCCATGCAACCTCAGGATATTCTGAATATACAGGTCTGCATACTGATGGGGGCGGTGAGTAGTCTTGACTGGTATGAAGTGAGCCCACGATAACCCAAATCGAATCATTCCCTTTCTGAGTAGTGGGAAGTCCGGTGATAAAGTCCATACTGATCTCTTCCCACTTCCACTCTGGGATTGACAACGGTTGTAACAGTCCGGCGGGTTTCAGATGTATTGCCTTTATCCTGCAACAAGTATCACATCTGGCAGCATAGGCTGCAACTTCTTTCTTCATCTTTGACCACCAAAATCTGGTTTTCAAATCCTGATACATCTTACTGCTTCCTGGGTGGATAGACAACTTTGAATTGTGAGCCTCGTTCAGAATCCTCTCTTTCAGCTCTGAATCCTTAGGAACAACTATCCTTCGATTATACCATAGAATTCCCTGTTCATCTGTTCTAAAGTTCAACGAACTACTGGTTTCCAACCTCTTCTTTATCTGACAGATTTCTTCATCGGTCTTCTGTCTCTCAATGATGTCACTTTCCAAGGTGCACTGAAGAGTGATATTGTTTAGCATGATAGGGTGCATAAGATTAAATCCATCTTCCAACAGTGGTTGTAGAGAGTTGCAATGAGTCTTGCGACTCAAGGCATCAACTACAACATTCGCTTTTCCAGGGTGGTAATGCACTTCTAGGTTATAATCCTTAATCAATTCTAGCCATCTTCTTTGCCTCATGTTTAACTCTGGCTGGATGAAGATGTACTTCAGACTTTTATGATCCGTATATATGTGGCATAGGTTTCCCATAAGGTAATGTCTCCAGATCTTGAGTGCATGCACGACGGCTGCTAGTTCCAGATCATGAGTGGGATAGTTCTCCTCATGTGGTCGCAACTGGCGGGAAGCATAAGCGATAACTCTTCCATTTTGCATGAGCACACATTCAAGTCCAATCCTGGATGCGTCACAAAACACATCAAAAGGTTCCTCCAAGTTTGGCTGAGCCAACACCGGTGCGGAAGTCAACAATGTTCGCAGAGTGCGGAAAGCTGTTTCACACTCAGGAGTCCATTCGAACTTCTTATTATTCTGTGTCAAACGAGTCATAGGCTTAGCTATTCTTGAAAAATCCGGAATAAACCGACGGTAATATCCAGCCAAACCCAAAAAGCTGCGTACTTCATGTACGGTGGTAGGTGCTTGCCAATCCATAACTTCCTGTACCTTAGAAGGGTCCACGGAGATTCCTTCTTCCGAAAGGATATGACCAAGGAAAGGTACCTTCTTCAACCAAAACTCACACTTATTGAACTTGGCATATAACTTGTGTTCTCGAAGTCGGGTCAAAACAACTCGTAGGTGTTCAGCATGATCCTTCTCATTCTCCGAGTATACCAAAATATCATCGATGAACACTACAACAAACTTATCCAACTCTGGCATAAAAACTGAATTCATCAGGTACATAAAATGTGCCGGTGCATTAGTTAATCCGAACGACATAACAAGATACTCATACAGTCCATATCTAGTGGAGAAAGCTGTTTTCGGTATGTCCTCTCGTTTGATCTTGATCTGATGATACCCTGACCTCAGGTCGATCTTGGAAAACACTTTTGCTTTAGATAACTGGTCAAACAAGACATCAATTCTGGGTAAGGGGTACTTGTTCTTTATGGTTACTGCATTAAGCGGCCTATAATCCACACACATCCTCAGAGTTTTATCTTTCTTTTTCACAAAGATAGCGGGACATCCCCAAGGTGACGAACTAGGACGTATCAAACCCTTATCCAAAAGTTCCTGTATTTGAACCTTAAGCTCTGCTAACTCCTTAGCGTGCATTCTATACGGTCTTCGGGATATAGGTGCTGTTCCCGGGATTAACTCTATAGCAAACTCCACATCTCTATCAGGCGGTAAACCAGGCAACTCATCAGGAAAGACATCCGGAAACTCACATACTACCGGAATCTCAGCTATCTGCTTTGCCGTGATATTGAACAACACTCCAATCTCATGGGGGTTTCGGGGTAACTTGAACCTGAAAGAAGATCCATTCCTGGGACTAACCATGGACACTATTCTCTCTGCGGTGTCTAGATTAACCTTCCATAGTTTCATCCAACCCATACCCAAGATTACATCCAGACCTAGACCAGGAATGACTATGGGGTCCACTATGGCCTGTTTATCCCCAAAGGTCATTTCCACTCCTTTAGCCATTTTTCGCGCGGAGAGAACGGCTCCAACGGAACTTATCTGATATCCCCGGTCTAACTCTACCAACTCAAGATTACTCCTTAAAACAAAGTTCTCACTTATGAAAGAATGCGATGCTCCAGAATCAAACAGCACAACGGCGGGGTATTGATTAACGAGAAACGTACCAGCGGTAACAGGCTCTCCTTCTGGCACTTCTTCCACAGTGGTGTGATGCACATGACCGGTACGAGGTGGAGGCTGAGCATACGGCTTCTTTGGACGGGGGCACTGGTGTGACAGGTGTCCGGTCTGACCGCAGTTGTAGCACGGGCCAATCACATAGGGAGTCTTGGGTCCTGCTGCACTTCCTACCTTACTCTTGTTTTGCATCATGGGGGCGGTGTACGGCTTCTGGAAGCTGGGACGGGGGCGGTTGGTGGTAATCTTCCTCTGTGGGGGACGGTACCTTGCTCCGGTGACGGGCGGGCGGTATGGGGCGCGTGCTCCAAAAGGGGTCCTCTGCTGGGACGAACCTCCTTCATTTGCACGGCGGCGTGTTTCTGCTGCTAGCCGGCTGTCATTGGCCTCTTGATTCAGGCAGTCACTGACGAAGTCACTGAAAGTGGTGCGGTGACTGTTACCCATCTTTGATAGCATGGTGGCACTCATGCCACGCTTGAAACTTGCAATCTTTTTGGCCTCAGTGTCCACAAAATCTGGGGCATAGCGGGCCAGATTGTTGAAGCTGTGGAGGTACTCTGACACAGACCTGGTCCCTTGGGACAACCTCATAAACTCTGCAACTTTCATTTCCATCAGACCACTAGGGATGTAGTGGTTACGCATAGCAGTTGAGAACTGCTCCCAAGTCACACGTGCATTAGCTGGTAGGGATGCACGGTACTGGGCCCACCACAAACCTGCGGGTCCTTCCAACATATGCGCGGCGTACTCCGCTTTGAGCTCTTCCGTCAGGCGAAGCAGACGGAACTTCTGGGTGATGGAGTTGAGCCATTCATCGGCTTCGAGCGGCTCGGTGACTTCCTTGAACACTGGAGGACGAGTGTCTAAGAAGTCACGGTAGGAGCTGTACTGGTTAGGCTCCGGGCCTTGGCGCTGTTGATGCTGCTGCGCCATGTTGTTGGCGATGTTGCGGAGGGTGGCCTCCATGTGCCTCTGCATTTCTTCCATGTTCCTCTAGCTACCCAGAAACTGACCAAAGAACGCTTCCGGCGTCATTGGTGCTTGTGGGGGTGGCGGCAGATTCTCCTCTACTGCAGACCCTTGCCCACGTTGGCTGCGAGTGTGTGCCGGCATCTGTATATCCCATTAATAAGCAATCATTAGGTGATGTCACATTGAGCATGAATAAATACTGTGCTGTACATAATTTGAAAATTTAGCACACGACCAAGTATAATTACTCATTTCCATACAACATCACAGAATAATCGCTCGAAATTAGACATGCAAACAACGGATTTCCATAAAAGGGTGCCGGATCGAAGTCCGGACTTTGTCCAAAAGCTTACATGCCATCAACCATTTAAACATAAAACTAGCACATGTGTAGGGTGTTACATCACTTAGCGAGCAAGCTCAAGCTATACAAAAGAAAAAACGTCTCCTAGCTAAACTAGCGCTCAGACGTCTCCAGCGGCGGATGCAGCGTCCTATGCATCGACGTCGATCATCGGCTCGTCAGCATGATCCTCCTCTGGTGGGGCGTCGGGACCAAGGACTTCTCCGTCCTGGGGATCCGGGACCTCAGCTGCTGGGGCGGCGGCCTCCTGCGCGGCGTGATGCATCTGATGGACGGCCTCGTGGAGCTGGTCGATGTAGGCCTGCTGTCCATGGATCTGCTGTATCAAGAGGTGGGCTCCCTCTCTGAGCTGGTCGAGCGCGGTGCGGGCCTCATCCCTCTGAAGAGCGGTAGTCAGGTACATCTGCTCTGCAACTGTCCTGGCAGTGGACTGCGCTGCTGCTGTGGTGCGGGCATCGTCACGCTCAAGAGTGACCTGCTGAATCCTCTCCTGCAGACGAGCAACCTCAGCGTCGAAGTCCTCCTGTAGCTTCCTCTTGCTCTGGTAGGTGGCGGTGAGGGTGAAGGACATGCTCTGAAGAGTGTGCTCCAAACTCTCACATACACCTAGCAAAGCTCCGGTGGCGCTCATCGCAGGTGTCTCACAGTAGAACCTCTCCTCTGGGCTCCCTGTCAAGACTGACTCCGAAGTCTGCTTCCAGCGCAATGGGAAAAGTGATCCACGGGGAAACACTCCTGCCATCGCACTTGCCAGGTCGGCAGGGAAGCGGGCGATGATATCCTTCAGCACTAGGTATGCTGCCCTGTTGGCTCCATCCTTGGCACAAGTGCCTCTGGTGATCTCAGTCCATCCTGTCCAGTGCGGCTTGGCAGGCAAGGCTTTGACCTTGATCTCTACCATAACCAGGGAATCCTGCCCGTAGATCTCCTTCTGCCAGGAGTACTTGGGCTCCTGTCCTTCCTCATAACCCACTGCTTGCAAAATCCTCCAAAGGATAGTCGGCAGCCCGAAGTAGGTCAAGAACGTCCTCCGGGTCAGCTTGGTGGCCAAGCGATGACGCGGAACTCCTCTGCCTCCGGTGGCCTTGCGAGCAGTCAACTTGGTCCGGGCCATCTGTAGAAACAAAAGGGTTTCGAACTCTCGTGAGACGGAGACTAAGTTGGCATATTTTATAGAAAAGAGACAACTTTTAATTTAAGGGGAGGTAATGTAAATGCATGAATATAAACATGATGCATGATCGTACTTACGTTCTCACTCACTAACATGACTCGCAAGTCCTAACGTTTTAGTCGGTGGTAAGAACGATCTCTCATGCGTTATCTACCCGTTCTACTCGTTCGCATAGTTAGTGTACCTGCAGAAGATCCATTTCAGCCCAACAAAATTCCCCATGATAAAGCAAATCAGTATTGACCAGTATGCGCAAAATACATAAAGGTCAACGCAAACACCATGCACCAATAGAAATCACCCTTAAAATCATTGATACCTTCATATGTGTCTGCGTAAAGCTCGCACATACTTGGTATAAGAATCCCTTGCCTAGACCGACGGTTGGACGGTCATGCTCTCATATCTCACAAAATCATTTTATGCATGTTTTCGCAATCGACACATTCTCTTTTCCCTCGAGAATGGACCAGCAAATAAAGATCCAGCATGAACAAATCCCTGAACCCTGTTAGCAGTTAAGCCACCTGAATCCTAGTATAGGGCTTAAGGACGAGACTGGGCACACTTAGTAATTGAAAATAGTTTTGAAAAAAGCTTTGAAATACCCATTTAAGTTCGAAAATAGCGCTTTACGGAGGTAATCACTTGAACCATGCTCTGATACCAGCTGTGGCGGAACCGTCCTGATTATAAGAGCTCAAGTATTATCTTAGTCAAATCCGTCTGACCTTGACTCACACTTGAACCCATATAACCCCGGTAGTCCGGAAATCTCGAAGGATTTCTTTCACCATACATCGTACAGGATCGCATCGTTCAAGGATTACATTCGTAAAGATACATCACAGCGAAACGAAATCGAATTTAAACATCAGAGTGCGGAAGTAAAACAGAGTTATTACAATACTGAGTTTAAATAGTGCGGAAGCTGAAATAAGTTTGAAACATGACCACCACACACGTGGTCCAAATAAAGCATTGTTTTGATACATAAACCCAACACAAGTCATTCCTCCTTTTTAAGATAATGTGCCACCAGTAGTCTCAGTCCAGCAAAAGAAAGAGGAAAGCTTCTGGACGACCCGGCCCTGGGTCTACTCCTCATCACCTTCCACTGGGTAGAGGCAGTGCTTACAATAGCCAAAGTAGACCTGGCCATCTGCATCAACGGGATAAACCCTGAGTACGGGAATGTACTCAGCTAGACTTACCCGTCTAACCGAAAATAAAAGGACTCCAAGGGTATGCAAGGCTTTTGAGGTAGAGCTGGGATCTATAGTTGCGAAAAGCTCAAATTCAGATAAGGGGTAATTAATGATTATGATGAGCTGTTACTTTTAAACCTATTCCTTAGTTCTAGGTTATTACCTGTACTAGAGCACTCACTTGAATCTAACAATCAATAATATAACCATATCCAGTTGACTCATCCACATTTTAGTTGAACCTTTAAACATCACATGGAGTTGTATCGTGGTGAAGCTCGCCATAGTTTCCCACTAACCGGGGGAGACGGTGACTCGAATCGAATTCCAAACCAGCTGGTGAAAGACCTTTAATACCAGCCCACACTTTCCCCGTCGGGTCCATGCATTGGGCAACCGCTCGATGCTTGTTCGTGGTGGTAATCGTCGTGGTTCAAGCACGGACCGCCCAATCGGAGTCTGGCGATGGCCTCACGCGGCAGATCGCAACTTCCGTACTAGAGGGCACGACACGGGTTGAAACCGGCCCGAACAGCTTCTAACCGGCTTTGGGGTCGATGATTACGGCACCGACATATCCCTAAGTAAAAGGGCGCGTTCAAAAATGAACGAGGGCCAACATCGATACAAACCTACACGATCCAATGGATGGACTGCCCCAAGTTTCCGAACTTGTGCCCTGCCATCCCATTGACCGTATTTCACTATGACTCAGGTTCTTTTTCACGATAGCAAATATAGCCAACCGTGATCCGGTAAATACCCATCGGGGTATTACGGAAACATCCTTAACTACTACTTCTATTAAGCAGGCTAAGCAATTCTACATATAAAGCGGTAACAGGATAACAAGGTAGATAGTAATCAATAATCAAGGAATGGTAATGCAACAAATAGGATTCAATCAACTCCTATACTTAATGCATCACAGTATAAAAGGACTCAAATAATTTAATTATAAAAACTGGGAGGCTTAGAATGCTCCGGGGCTTGCCTTGAGTGAAGACTGATGCCTCGTGAGAGGGGCACTCAGGTAAGTTAGGGTCGTGGACGGGGTCGACTTCCTCCGGCTGCTGCAGCTCCTGGATCTCCGGCTCGGCGTTTAACTCCTGCTCTGGATGGGGCTCCGGCGGGGTCGATCCTATTGCATGCGATGAATATATAATTAAATAAATGTGGTGCTAGATGAAGAAGACATGACAAAATATTTCTTGCAAACCAACAAAGCCAACTTGTTGAACCACTTTTGACATTGAGGTAATTTCTTAACTATTTCATAAAACAAATCTGATTATTCCCCTTTTTCCTTATTTAAATAAATTAAAAGAAACTCCGATTGAACTGCAAGTGCATCTTTCTGAAATCAGAAAAATCCACAAAAATTCCAGAAGGTAATCAACACTTGCTGGACTCCACTGAACAAATTTCAGCCCAAAATAAAATACAGAACTATAGATACAAAAAATGACAAGCAAACTGCCCAAAAAGGTACTTTGAACTAGCTCCTTGCCCAAACAGTGTCAAACAATAGATTTCATATTTTTACTGGCTTATGCTACTCATAACCCTGCTACTGCAGAAAATTTATTACCAGATCATGAACATACATGCCTACACAAAAATAACAAATCTAAGACAGAAAAGAACACTTGAACTACAACCTTACTGCAAAAGGGTGCTAAACCTATTTTCATATTTTTCCCAGATTCCATTTCACATTTCATATTTTTCAAGAAAGTTCCATAATCAGGATCATCATATATTTTCTTACATGAATTTCTAAAGATAAACACAGACAAGCACAGTTGTAAAGCAACTTCCAATTTTTCCATATAACAGATCAGGTTTATATTTTTCTTAGACTCTTCATGGCATACAGAGACTGCACAAATTTTCCCAAATTTTATTTCAGCATATAAAACACCTTAACACTTATTCTAAGAAATCAGCAAAAAGGGACTTTTAACTATAACAGAAATTTTTTCCATAAGAACAGTACTTCATATAATTTTCACAGGCACAAAACATAACAAAGAACCTATACAAATTTTCCCATGAATTAACTCCATCAGAAAACACTTATTTCCATTTATCCAAACAAAAGCATGTAAACTAAAATAAATGAAAACAGTAAAATAAACTGCTACCAAAAATACATTCATATTTTTCCATGATAGATCTACTTATAAACAATCTAATAAAACTGGAAGCATTTCATTTGGACTTATAAATCGAGCTGTACAAAAATAACAAGCATCTCTGGAAATTAAGGCTAAGCAGTAGGGATAGGGATAGGGATAGGGAGGAGAGAGAGCAGTAGCGTTAAGGCTAAGCAGTGTTCTCACCTTGCCTTGGGTTGATGAGGCTCGAGGAGGAAGAAGAGAGGCGGTGGTGCTCAGGTCGGGGAGGAACGGCGATGCGGGCTCTGCGGCGGCGATGATGAACCGAAGAGGGCACTTCGTCCTCCGGCGTCGGTGGGGCTCGGCCGGGGGAGTTAGCGCGCGCACGGCGTGTGCGAGGTGAGGGCGGAGTAGTGTGCGGGAGTAATCGAACGGCGGTGCTTCGGTGAGGCCGGAACACGGCGTGGCCGGTGGTGGCGCGCGACGGCGAGAGCAGGCCGAGCGCTTGCGCTGTGTGGTGCGAAAGCAAGAGAGAGAGCGGGAGCGAGCGAGTGGACTGGTGGATGGGGGAGAGGAGTGAGCGGCGCACGGGGTTTTGCTCACGGCGTGGCCGGCCGGCGGTCGTGGCGGGGGCCACGGCGATGCGACGGGCGCAGCGCGGCGCGGTCGGCGAGGCCGGCGCAGCAGGCGAGGCGGAGCGGGAGAGGGCAAGCAAGATAGCTTGCGTGCTCGGGCGGAGGAGATCAGGCGACGATAGGCGGACGCAGATCCTCGGCAGGGAAAAACGGCCACGTGGCCGCGTCGCCGGCGTACGGCGCAGCCGCGGTTCGGCGAGCGGCGGGCAGCGCGCGCGGGCGGGCGCGGGCGAGGCTGGGCCGGCGCGCGGAAATGGGCCGGAAAGGCCGAGTGGGCCGGATGGGGCGCGCGGAAGAAAAACGTTTTTCTTTTTCTTTTTCTCAAAACTTTTCAAACATTGACCACTCAAAAACAGTTTCAAAATCTTCAAACTAGGTTTTGACCAAAATACAAAAGTTGCTTGAAATAATTTTCTCTACAACTTTCATATTAGGCACTTTTTCTGAAAACCATTTTTGTAGCCTCTGCAAAAAATAAAGCCAATTTTAAAGCATAAATCATTTTTGTTTAACTCATTTTTATTTGACAAACTATTTTGAACTGAGCCAAAACTTCAACATGAAAAACACTCTACTCAATATTCTCCATTTTATAGAATCATTTGCCAAAGCAGGAATCAATTTAAAGCATCAAGTCAAATGGAAATCCAATTCAAATAAACAAACAAAAGACCAAAAGCATACTCATGCACATGAAATGATGCAATGCATTGCTTATGCTTTCTTAGTAGCTAATTGCAGTGCCTAATGCAGTGCTTGACACTAGAGTGTCACAGTTATATTATTGATTGATAGATTCAAGTGAGTGCTCTAGTACAGGTGAAAAACCTAGAATTAAAGAATAGGTCTAAAAATGGCCGCTCATCATTATCATCAATTACCTCTTATCTGAAATTGAGCTTTTCGCAACTAAAAGATCCCAGCTCCACCCAAAATACCTTGCATACCCTTGGAGTCTTTATTTTAAGTTGGACGGGTAAGTCTAGCTGAGTACATTCTCGTACTCAGGGTTTATCCCGTTGTTGCAGATGGCCAGGTCTACTTCGGCTATTGTAAGCACTGCCTCTACCCAGTGGAAGTTGATGAGGAGTAGGCCCAGGACAGGGTCGTCCAGAAGCTTCCCTTTTTCTTTTGCTGGTCTGAGACTGTTGGTGGCACATTATCTTAAAAAGGAGGAGTGAGTCGTGTTGAGTGGGTTTTATCAAACAATGTTTATTTGGACCACACGTGTGGTGGTCGTGTTTTAAACTACTTCAGCTTCCGCACTTTTAAAATTCAGTATTGTAATAACTCCGTTTTAAATTCCGCACTCTGGTGTTAAATTCGGTTTCGTTTTCGCTGAGATGTATCTTTACGAATGTAATCCTTGAACGATGCGATCCTGTATGATGTACGGTGATAGAAATCCTTTGAGATTTCCGGACTACCGGGGTTATATGGGATCAAGTATGAGTCGAAGTCAGACGGATTTGGCTAAGACAGTACTTGAACTCTTATAATCAGGACGGTTCCGCCACAGCGCCCAAGTATAAGGTTGTAACTACCTTGTATGTCGGCGACGAAGAAAGCAGTAGCCAAAGTCTTGCACCCAATGGTCAGCTCCATGGACGCAACTCCTTTGGCCGGGACAGGCTCTCCTCCTCCGACTCCAGTGATAGTCATGTTAGTCTTGATCAGCTCTTCATCGGTACCGCCAAGCTTCTGGTAAAGCGAATATGGCATCAAGTTTACAATTGCCCCGCTGTCGACCAACATCTTGTGGACTGGTGTACCGTTAATGTGACCCTTTATATGTAACGACTTAAGATGATTAACGGATTCCTCTGGCTTCTGGAGCACAACAGTCTGTGTAGCGAAGTTGAACTCTGTCGCTGTCGAATCATCTCCGACCACATAGTAATCGGCCGACAGGTAAACTACGTTGACCTCCGCCCTTTCTGGTGAAGGCTCATAGTCCACCATCTCCTCATCTTGTTCTGCAGGTAACTCTTCACTGGCCGCAGCAACACCAGTAGAGGAAACAGGGTCATTGAGAAGTGAACCTAATCCAATCAACATGTGGGGAGCCGATTCAGTTTTAGATTCTGGTCGGGTCGGCTCAGCTCCTAGCCCAGTAGTAGTTGGTTCAATCTGCCCGACAATTAGTCTGGTCGGCGTCTGTGCTGCCGTGGTCGGATCGACGTCCGACCTGATTGATTCTGAGGCCACTTGAGTAGATTCAGTACCCAAACTGGTCGGCTCAGGATCCGACCTGTTTAGCTCCACTATGGTCAAGGTCGGCCTTTGATTGCAAGCTAGATCTTCACCTCCTCGCTTGCCTTGAGGGAAAGTAGGATGCGCTGAATTAAATATATCTTCCCTCATTTTATCGACCTGTTCCTTCCTTTGCTTGTTGCAGCGGGCCCTCTGCAGCTTCCTTCGCTGAGTCTTAGTCAAACCAGGAGGACACCATCAGGGCTGCATGTATTTGGGTTCACGCTCGACAGGCTTTTCTACCTCCGCCTCGACCGAAGTGTCTTGGACTTCTGGTGCCTCTTCTACAACTGGCCCTTCAACCGCCATCGGTTCAGGCTCGTTAACAAAAGGAACCTCCATGGACCCGATTGTAATAGTAGGAATCGGGTCAATTCTGGTCGGAGAGGCAATGGGAACACTCTGCACCTTCTTTGGCACATAGACCTGCCATGCCTGTGTCTTCCCCGTCTCCTGAGGGATCGGAGCTCTTGATGGGGTTGGCCTATTCTGATTTAAGTTGCTAGAACTTGGCCGATCACCCAAGCGATTGAATACCGAGACCCTTGTAGGTTGACCAGTTGGTATCTCCCACCCTGAGTGATAATGCATATGCGTCGGCATAGGGTAAGGTACCCACACGCCTTGAGGACCCCATTGTGGTGGCGGCGAAATAGGAGGAGCCCACTGTTGATAATAAGGATTAAATTTTGGTGTCGGAGACGCCGCTCGGGACACTATCATCTGCTTGGACCTCTCGTCCTCACGTCCTCATCTGCTTGGACACCTTTTGCTGCTTGTATTTAGCCATGAGCTTATCAAAAGTGCATGGCTCTCTAGCAACTTTCCCCTTGCTTCTATCCTCATTTGTCTTCCAAGTTCCGACCTCGGGTTTCTGAGGGACAAATGTACGAACAACACATATTCTGGAAGAAGTAGGGTCTCCTGAACCAGCTAAACCGACTGTATCAGTCGATTTACTAGTTGCACTGGGATTAACAGAGACCGACTTGACCTGGTCGGTCCTCTGTACTGGCTGTTTTGAAGATGATCCAGACTGGTCGGCCTGAGGGCCTGACCTGGTCGGTCTTTGTTGTGCCGCCCTGGACTCAAAATGCCTCTGTCTATGCAAGTGTCGCGTCGACCCTGCAGTAATTGTAAGTTTATTTTTGCCATTATCACCCTTCTCGAGCACCACCTTGTGCCCCGAATCGCTCTCGGTATTCGGTGTTTCTCGCGGTTCGCCGATGACCACATTCTTCCCCTTGGTCGTATCGGCTTGCTCTGTACGAATCATGATAGCAGGATCCCCTGCTTCTACCATGTGTAATGAGAAAGTAGTACTGATCTGCATCTCAGTTAGACTCAATCGTCCTTCATTAAGGGCCGATTGGACCTGCCGACAGAAAACATTACAGTCGTTAGTGGCATGAGAGAAAGAATTATGGAATTTGCAATAAGCTCTCCTTTTCAATTCGTCGGGTGATGGCAAAGTATAATTAATTTTAAGATAACCGAATTTAAGCAACTCATCAAATATTTGGTCGCATTTAGAAAAATCAAAAGTAAATTTCACTTCCTCCCCCCGATTCTTCTGAATCGGTTTAAGGGAAGGGCAAGTGACCAATTTATTCTGCGTCGGCCATAAAATCTCGGCGGCGTAACAATCTTTGGACTCATTGTCGGAACTGTCGGAGTTCATCTCAACCATGTGCACACCCGACCGATGAGTCTTATGAGGATCGTAGGGTTCTTTTAGGCGCGATTCTATTGAAACGGCCTTCTGTAACAACTGATTCACATTAAAAAACTCGTGGTGTTCAAGTTTGTCCTTGATTTCTCGGCGTAAACCGGCGAGACATAGATCTCTTAGATCTCTGTCGGAAATCATTAGGCGGAAACATCGGTTCTTGATTTCTTTAAAACGTTTAAAGAAGTCGACCACAGACTCACTGCGTCCCTGTCGAACCGATGCGAGATGCGATAATCTAGTTTCTTGGACCCCATCATAAAAGTGATTATGAAACTTTTCTTCTAACTCGGCCCAAGATCCTATGGTGCATTCTGGTAGTGACGTAAACCAGGCGAAGGCCGTACCGGTAAGAGACAAAGAAAAATGTCGTACATTCATATAATCTAGAGTACTGGCTTCACCCATTTGTGCTAGGAACATGCTAACATGCTCCATAGTTGTTTTGGTACCGTCACCGCTAAATTTATAAAAATCTGGTACCCTCCAGCCGTCAGGTGCTTTCATGAAATCGAAGCATGAAGGGTACGGTTTAGAATATGTGGTCCTAGTAGGTTTGAACTGGACCCCCAAACTGGTCTCGAGTGACCTAGTTATTTCTTCCTTAAACCGATTTATGGCTCGTCCAAAATCGGTGTTAGCAAGGTCAACATTGTCACCATGCCTAGGATTCTGACCTGGATGTGGTGGTGGATTGGGCAACATTGTTCCCTGTCCTCCTGAGGTCCTATTCGTTGTTGTACCCTGGTCGGTGCGTGTGGTCCGACCAGAGTTAGGATGAATATTGTTGGTATTTGCCGATGTACCGGCTTCACCACGCCTGGTCTCAGCAGACCCTAGATGCTCAAAATCGAGATGTGATGTCTGCTCTCTAAAAGAATTAAAAGGCATGCCGAACTGTGGTTGTCCAGTCGGGACTTCGGGTTCGACAGTTTTACCTTCTAACTTATCCATGCGATCACTAAGCAATTTAAATGAATGCTGGATAGTATTGGTAAGAGTTTTTGAAGTATCGACCAACATTGCAGAAAAATTAGCATGAGTAGGGTAAGAATCTTCAGGTACCTTATCAGTAGCGTCTTCAGCGTTTGTAGTGGACGTGGTGGGGACGATCTCGCTGAAGTCCGGCTCCTTGTCTTGCGTGACTCTGTCGCGTCGATCCTTTGAACAGCTCTCCAGGAAGGCCTTCAGGATGGCGTCAAGCTTAGCCTGCGCTTGTTGCTTCAACTCGTCGAGGAGTTCGTCGATGCCCGCAGGACGGACGATGTTGTCTTTATCAGTAGCACCGTCTTTGCCGCCCATATTGGTAGTAGATGAGATTTCGATCTTCCCCAGCAGAGTCGCCAAAAAGTGTGTTGACGTCGGAAGTTGTCCGAATCACACACCAGCAGGGCTAGAACGCCCGATGAGGTTGCAAATCAACCTGAGACAGCGAGGCCCCGGCTAAACCAGCAAAGACCGATCTAGAGACCGGTCTAGGCTGATCTAGGGTATTAGAGCCTCGTGTAGGTAACTCTAGAACTCCTCCCGGGAAGACCCGTCGGAGAGAAGCACGTAGAGGTTGTCCTAGGACCAGCAAGGCCGCCTAGAACGCCGTCGAATCTCGCTGGGAGATGCGCCGAACAGCAGGATAGAGAGAAAAAAAGATAAAGGGATAGTAGATTGATTTCGATCGATTGGTGTTGGATGTCTCAGTCGGCCATGATCCTCTCATATATATATAGAGGGGGTTGGTCTTATCCAATAGGAAACAACTCCAGATACAATCTCCAAGTTTCCTATCCGGACTCTATCAAAGTATAGAATTAAATCCGGACATAATAAGGTAACCCTGATCTCGCCAATCCTTGGATTGACCAGATCGGTTTAATGGACTTTATCGGCCCATACTGATTAACAAAACGTCCTTTACAAGAGAAGGACCCACATATTAGCGCCAGGCTCAATATCCATTTTAACTATAAGGCCTCCGACCAATATTACCTGGTCAGACATAAAAGGTCTGGTCGGCAGTCTAAACAATCAGGCTCATTCAGCTTAAAACACGACCAGACCCACTTAACTGGTAAAAATCTGACCTTTCAATACTAAAAGACAAATTCGGCTCTAATTTTATAGGCTGAATACTTCTTCTAAATTCATCTTTATCGGTGACACTTTTGAGTGTCAACATATGCCCCCCTGTTTTTAGGTGATCCTTGGTAGAACCTAAAAACAAACCGAATGACAACGATGTCCAACTCATCGGTTACTTGGTAAAATATTTTGTTCTAAGGGCGATACATGTATCGGCCACTGCTTGGAAGGCACTCAGGCTTCTTGCCAAACACTTGGAAAGTATTTTTTCAAATACCTCCCGTTTATTGCCCTAGGGAGACTTTCACCTTGTAACGTCTCCAGCATATATGCATTCCCGAATATCACTTTGATCACTTTATAAGGACCCTCCCAACTCGGCGACCACTTGCCAAATTTATTGCTTCTCGATCCAAGCGGTAATATAGTTTTCCATACCAATTCTCCCACTTGGAACGATTTGCTTCTCACTTTCTTGTTGTAAGCTCTGGCAACCCGGGCTTTGTCTTTCTCCATCTCCTTAAGAGCCTTTAATCTTTTATCAGTTACTTCATCAATGTTGTCCATCATGGCATCATGATACATAACAGCAGTTAAATCATTCTGTTTAGCTAGTCTATATGCATCTAGATTTACCTCGACGGGTAACACTGCTTCCTATCCATATACCAGCTTGAAAGGAGTAACTTTAGTAGCACCATGTCTTGACACACGATGAGTCCATAAAGCCTCGGACAAAACCTCATGCCACCTCCTTGGATTGTCCTCAATCTTCTTCTTGATAAGCTTGATCAAAGTCTTATTACTAGACTCAGCTTGGCCATTAGCTTGAGCATAGTATGGAGATGAATTGAGCATCTTTATCTTATATAATTCGGCAAAATCCCATACCTCTTTATAGATAAAAGATGTTCCTTGATCTGTAGTCAATGTCTGTGGTATACCGAATCTATGTATAATGTGCTCAGTAATAAACTCAATTACCTCCTTATGTGTCATATTCTTCAAAGGCACCGCTTCAGTCCACTTAGTGAAGTAATCTGTAGCGACCAGAACAAAACGATGTCCCTTTGAAGATGGGGGATGAATTTGTCCAATGAAATCTAGCCCCCAACCATGAAAAGGCCACGGCTTGATAATAGGATGAAGCATAACAGCAGGTGCAAGCTGTATATTTCCAAACCGTTGACATTCTTCGCATCCTTTGTAGTAACGAAAACAATCGGCCATCATTGTGGACCAATAAAACCCAGCTCTCCTCAATAACCACTTCATCTTCGGCGCCGATTGATGTGTACCACAAATACCTTCATGAGCTTCTCCCATTGCCACCTTTGCTTGATCAGACCCCAAACACTTAAGCAACAAGTCTTCGATAGTTCTTCGATAAAGCTCATCATTATGTAGTACATATTTAAATGCACTCCGCCGAACACTTTGATCAGCCTTAGTACTTGGATCATTAAGATATTTAAGCAGGGGAGTTCTCCAATCTTCCAAATCAGTTTTAGACCGATTTAGAGTTCCTTCAGACAAGTTGATCGTTCCAAGATCGACCAGGTCAATCGGACGGATTAACTGACTTGATTCATAAATAACCTGGTCGGCCATAGTACTAACCCCAGTATGTCCAACATATACCTGGTCTCCATGGCAAGGTGGCCGAACCGGTCTTAAAACAAACTGGTCGGCCATAGAAGCCGACAATACTTCTGCATGTTGTTGCACCGGCTTTATGCAAAAATTGCGTTTACTAATATTATAGCCAGATGCTTGCTGAGCTAACATGTTGGCTTTATAATTTTCATGCCTTGGTATATGCTGAATCTGGAATTCGATAAAATGAGCAATGATGTCAAGGCACATATCAAGATAAACATTTAACGATTCCTCTAAACATTGAAAATTACCAGCAACTTGTTGTACTACTAGTAAGGAATCACCATAAGCTTCAACATGCTTAACCTCCATGGAACATAATATTTCTAAACCGAATAAAAGAGCTTCGTATTCGGCTTGATTATTAGTGCACAAGTAATATAACCGGCTCAACATTTCAAACTTAGCACCATTAGGAGAAATGATGACCACACCAACACCTTGGCCCTCCTTACAAGCCGATCCATCAAAATAAAGTTTCCATGGAGTAAAAGTACAGTAACCGATTTCATCTTCTAAATTAATACCATGCTCAACAATGAAATCGGCAAGAACTTGACCCTTCAAAGCTTTCAATGGTTCATAGGTCAAATCAAACTCAATTAAAACATACGCCCATTTGCCAATCCTTCCTCTAAGGATTGGCCGATATAACATGTGCCTAATCACATCGGCCTGGCATGCAACAACACATGTACTAGATAGTAAATAGTGTCTCATTTTGGCACAAGCGTAGTACAAGGACAAACATAATTTCACGATATGAGCGTACCTTGTCTCGGGATCAAGAAGACGACGACCAATATATGCAATTACATACTCTTTACCTCCATCTTCTTGCGTCAAGATAGCTCCAATAACCTTTTCATCGGCGGCGATATATAGTCTGAAAGGGATACCTCTCTTAGGCGCCCGAAGAACTGGTGGAGATGACAAATATTCCTTTATTTTCTCAAACGCTTCTTGCTGCTCTGCCCCCCAAGTGAACTCAATTTCGATCCTCAGCTTTAGTATAGGGGTAAAAGGAATGATCTTCCCGGACAAGTTTGAAATAAATCTCCTCAAGTAGTTCACTTTTCCCAAGAACTTCTGCAAGTCCTTTTTGCATGTAGGCGCTTGAACCTTCTTGATCTTTTCTATCCTTTTAGGATCAATCTTTATGCCTTTGTCGTGAATGATGAACCCCAAAAACTTCCCAGCCGATACACCAAAAGCACATTTTAGTAGGTTCATCTTCAAACCATAGCGGCGCATTCTCTCAAACGCTAAACGTAAATCGGCCAGATGAGACACATGGGCAGCCGATTTGATCTCAATATCATCAATATACACTTCCATGACTATCCCAATCAAATCATGAAAGATCAGATTCATAGCACGTTCATAGGTGGCACCCGCGTTCTTCAATCCGAATGTCATTACGACCCATTCGAAGAGACCAACAAAACCAGGAGAAATAAAAGCCGTTTTGGACATGTCCTCTTTGGCCATGAAAATCTGATTATAACCAGCATTGCCGTCAAGAAAACTGGCAATCTGGTGTCCTGAAGCATCATTGATCAACATGTCGGCTATAGGCATAGGGTACTCGTCTTTGGGAGTGGCTCTATTTAAATCTCTAAAATCAATGCAAACCCTGATCTTCCCTGTGTCTTTCTTCTCTACGGGCACGATGTTAGAGACCCACTGCGCATATCTGCATGGTTGAATAAATCATGCTTGCAATAACCGATTAATTTCCTCTTTAATCCGGTCATATATTGTAGAATTAAAGCGGCGAGGATGTTGTTTGAATGGTCGAAACCCCGGCTTGATAGGAAGCCGATGCTCGACAAGTTCTCGACTTAGTCCAGGCATCTCCGTATAATTCCATGCAAAGCAATCAAAAAATTCTTTTAATAGGGCGATTAATTTTAGCTTATAATCGGCCTCAAGATTTTGATTTACAAAAGTCGGCCTTGGTACAGAACCATCTCCAATGTCTACTTGTTCCAAAGGATCGACCGACGTAAAACCTTGGCCCAACTTATTGAGCTCATCAAAATCATCAATAGCTTCGCAAGTATCGATCTCATGAGCCCGATATTGTTCGACACGATACTTTAACCAATCAACATTAACATCCATTAAACTACATGATAATGTTAAACCGATTGCCAATCGGCTTTAAAGACACCGGTACAAAACCTTCCTTAGTAACACTAACAAATTAAAAATCAGAAAGGTCCCGACCAGATAAACAAGCAATAGTGTCGTGCCCCCCGAGCAAAGGAGTATCGGCCGTAGCTACATAGGCCGATGAATCTGAGTGCACCACCTCAACATCGTCTCCTACCCATTGGATAAGAAACTGATGTAGGCTAGAAGGTATGCACCGATTAGCATGAATCCAGTCGCGCCTGTGACACCCTAGTGTCAAGCACTGCATTAGGCACTGCAATTAGATACTAAGAAAGCATAAGCAACGCATTGCATCATTTCATGTGCGTGAGAGTGCTTTTGTCTTTTGTTTATTTATTTGGATTTGGATTTCTATTGGACTTGATGATCTAAGTGGATTTCTGTTTTGGCAAAGAGTTTTATAAAATAGAGAACATTGAGTAGAGTGCTTTTCATGTTGGAGTTTTGACCTAGTTCAAAATAGTTTGTTAAATAAAAATAAGTCTTTATATTTCAAAATTGGCTTTGTTTATGTGGAGGATTTAAAAATGGTTTTCAGAAAAAGTGTCCTATATGAAAGTTGTAGAGAAAATTATTTGGAGCAACTTTTATATTTGGGTCAAAACCTAGTTTGGAGTTTTTGAAACTGTTTTTGAGTGGTCAAATTTAGAAGATTTTTGGGAAAAAGAAAAAGGAAAATGATTTCTTTTCGCGCCCTCACTTTCGGCCCAACCGGCCTTCTCGGCCCAGCTAGCGCCCGCGCCAGCCCGCTCGCCCGCGCCGCGCCGCGCCCGGTCGCCCCGACCGCGGCCGCGCCGTACGCCGGCTCCGCTCGCCACGTGGCCGCCGTATCCTGCCGAGGATCTCCGCCGGCTACTCCGCGGCCGATCTCTCTCCGCGCGAGCACGCAAGCAATCGCGCGCAGCCACTCCCGCTCCGCCTCGCCTGCCGCGCACCTCGCCGATCGCGCCGCTGCCGCGACGTCCCGTTGTCGGCCCCGCCACGACCACGCTCGCCCGTCGGCCGAGGCCCCGGCCAAGCCGAGCAAAAACCCAGAGCCCCCTTCGCCCTCTCTCTCACTCGCACTCGCTCTCCCACTCTCACTCGCACTCTCACCCGCGCACGAACGCGAACCGAGCGCTCCCCGCTCGCCGCGACCACCGCCGCAACCACCCTTCTCCATTCCGACCACCACCCTCCATCGCCGTCCAATTCCTTCCGCACGCCGCTCCGCCTACGCCGTGCACACGCGGTGCGCGCGAAGGAACCGCCGGCCGAGCGCTACATCGCCGTCACCATCACCTCCCCCTTTCGGTCGCCGTCGCCGCCGAAGGAGGGCAAGTTCCCGTTCTTCATCGACCAAGCCTCCGCCAAGCCCCTTCTTCCTCGTCAAGCCTCACCGAGCCAAGGCAAGGTGAGAACATCACCCAGTCTCAACGCTACCGCCTCCCATCTCCCTCTCCTCCCCGGCCGAGCGCCATGGGCGCCGCCGCGGACCTCTCACGTGGCCAAGCTCCTCTGGAGCCATCTGAGCCAAACCAACTCCCTTGGTAGCTTCCCTAGGGTTCGTAGGAGCTTTTGTCTCCCCCAATTTCTCCGGCCATCGCCGGAAGCGGCGTAGCCGCGCGTTGCCGCCGCCACCGTGCGCCGCCGCTCGCCGCCGGCATGCTCCGACCATGCGCTGGCCAAACCATCACCACCACTCGGTGCGCCTCGCTGAGACGAGTCGATCTAGCCTAGCCTCGTCGTCGGCAGCCTCACCGCCGGCAAGCAGCCGCCGGTCAACCCTCTCCCCTGTTTCTTCTCTCTCTGACAGGTGGGCCCCGTTGACCGTCGGACCCCGCGCGTCAGCCTCTGCTTGGTCCATGGACCGCGTCCACCGAAGTCGAGCGCCGGGTGTTTTCAAAAGGATTTTTCTTTTAATGTTTTTCCTTTTTCCAGTAAATGCTTGTTATTTTTGTGTAGTTCGTTTTAAAAGTCCAAATGGAGTGCTTTCAGTTTTGTTAGCTTGTTTGTGAGTAGATCTATCATGGAAAAATATGAAAGTATTTTTGTTAGAAGTTTATTTTACTATTTTTATTTATTTCAGTTTATATGCTTTTGTTATGATAAATGGAAATAAGTGTTTTATGGTTGAGATAATTCCTGGAAAATTTTGTGTAAGTTCATTAACCTGTTTTACACCTGTGAAAAATATATGATGCACTGTTTTTGTAGAAAAAGTTACTATTATGATTAAAAGTCCTTTTTGGCTTATTTCTTAGAATAAATGTTAAGGTGTTTTATATGTCAAAATAAAATGTGGGAAAAATTTTATAGCCTCTGTTTATGACATCCAAGATGAGAAAAATGTAGGCATGAGCTGTTAGGTGCAGAAATCTGAAGTTACTTTACAAAGGTGCTTTTCTGTGTTTTCCTTTGAAAATTCATGTAAGAAATAATATATTGTTTCTGTTCATGGAACTTTCTTGATAAGCATAAAATGAGAAGTAGAATCTGGAAAAAATATTAAATAGAGTTTTGCACCCTTTTTCTGTAGGGTTGTAGTTGAAGAGGTTTATATTGTAGTGGATTTGTTTATGTTGTGTAGGCTTGTATGTTTATGCTCTGCCAGCAATATTCCTACAGTAGGATGTGTATGAGTAGAAGAAGCCAGGAAAATTATGAAATCTGCTGTTTGACACTTTTTGAATGAGGAGCTAGTTCAAAGCACCTTTTTGGGCAGTTTGCTTGTCATTTTTATATCTGCAGTTGTGTATTTTATTTTTGGCTGAAATTTGTTCAGTAGAGTCCAGCAACTGTTGTTTGCCTTCTGAAATTTTCGTGGATTTTTCTGAGTCCAGAAAAGTGCACTTGTCGTTCAAACCTAAGTTTCTTTTGATTTATTAAATAAGAAAAAGGTGAATAAATGGATTTTGTTTTATGAATTAAATAAGTATTTACCTCAATGTCAAAAGTGGTTCAACAAGTTGGGTTTGTTGGTTTGCAAGAAATGCTCTTTTCATACCACACATCTTGCACCCGCATTGTAATTATTTATTAATCGTCGCATGCAATAGGATCGACCCCTCCGGAGCCCGACCAGGAGCCAGAGACAAACGCCGAGCAGCAGATTCTGGAGCTTCAGCAAGCCGAGGAGGTCGACCCCGCCAGCGACGCTAACTTGCCCGGGTGCCCTTCCTACGAGGCCTCGGTCTTCACCCAAGGCAAGCCCCGGAGCATATTAAGCCTCCTATCTTTTGCAAATTAAATTACTTGAGTCCTTTTATATTGTCATGCATTAGGTTAGGAGTTGGAATGAATCCTACTTGCTGCATTACCATTCCTTGGTTATTGATTAATATCTACCTTGTTATCCTGTTATTTATTTATAATGTAGAATTGCTTAGTCTGCTTAATAAAAGTAGTAGTTAAGGATGTTTCCATAATACCCCTGGTGGGTATTTACCGGATCACGGTTGGCTATATTTGCTATCGTGGAAAAGAACCTGAGTAGTAACGAAATACGGTCAACTGGAAGGCAAGGCACAAGTTTGGAAACTTGGGGCAGTCCGTCCGTTGGATCGTGTAGGTTTGTATCGATGTTGGCCCTCGTTCATTTTTGAACGCGCCCTTTTACTTAGGGATATGTCGGTGCCGTAATCATCGACCCCAAAGCTGGTTAGAAGCTGTTCAGGCCGGTCTCAACCCGTGTCGTGTCCTCTAGTGTGGAAATTGCGATCTGCCGCGTGAGGCCATCGCCAGGTTCCAATTGGGCGGTCCGTGCTGTGAGCCGCGACGATTACCACCACGAACAAGCATCGAGCGGTTGCCCAATGCATGGACCCGACGGGGAAAGTGTGGGCTGGTATTAAAGGTCTTTCACCAGCTGGTTTGGAATTCGATTCGAGTCGCCGTCTCCCCCGGTTAGTGGGAAACTATGGCGAGCTTCACCACGATACAACTCCATGTGATGATTTAAGGTTCAACTAAAATATGGATAAGTCAACTGGATATGGTTATATTATTGATTGATAGATTCAAGTGAGTGCTCTAGTACAGGTGAAAAACCTAGAATTAAAGAATAGGTCTAAAAATGGCCGCTCATCATTATCATCAATTACCTCTTATCTGAAATTGAGCTTTTCGCAACTAAAAGATCCCAGCTCCACCCAAAAGACCTTGCATACCCTTGGAGTCTTTATTTCCAGTTGGACGGGTAAGTCTAGCTGAGTACATTCTTGTACTCAGGGTTTATCCCGTTGTTGCAGATGGCCAGGTCTACTTTGGCTATTGTAAGCACTGCCTCTACCCAGTGGAAGGTGATGAGGAGTAGGCCCAAGGCAGGGTCGTCCAGAAGCTTCCCTTTTTCTTTTGCTGGTCTGAGACTGTTGGTGGCACATTATCTTAAAAAGGAGGACTGAGTCGTGTTGAGTGGGTTTTATCAAACAATGTTTATTTGGACCACACGTGTGGTGGTCGTGTTTTAAACTACTTCAGCTTCCGCACTTTTAAAATTCAGTATTGTAATAACTCCGTTTTAAATTCCGCACTCTGGTGTTAAATTCGGTTTCGTTTTCGCTGAGATGTATCTTTACGAATGTAATCCTTGAACGATGCGATCCTGTATGATGTACGGTGATAGAAATCCTTCGAGATTTCCGGACTACCGGGGTTATATGGGATCAAGTATGAGTCGAAGTTAGACGGATTTGGCTAAGACAGTACTTGAACTCTTATAATCAGGACGGTTCCGCCACAGCGCCCAAGTATAAGGTTGTAACTACCTTGTATGTCGGCGACGAAGAAAGCAGTAGCCAAAGTCTTGCTCCCAATGGTCAGCTCCATGGACGCAACTCCTTTGGCCGGGATAGGCTCTCCTCCTCTGACTCCAGTGATAGTCATGTTAGTCTTGATCAGCTCTTCATCGGTACCGCCAAGCTTCTGGTAAAGCGAATATGGCATCAAGTTTACAATTGCCCCGCTGTCGACCAGCATCTTGTGGACTGGTGTACCCTTAATGTGACCCTTTATATGTAACGACTTAAGATGATTAACGGATTCCTCTGGCTTCTGGAGCACAACAGTCTGTGTAGCGAAGTTGAACTCTGTCGCTGTCGAATCATCTCCGACCACATAGTAATCGGCCGACAGGTAAACTACGTTGACCTCCGCCCTTTCTGGTGAAGGCTCATAGTCCACCATCTCCTCATCTTGTTCTGCAGGTAACTCTTCACTGGCCGCAGCAACACCAGTAGAGGAAACAGGTTCATTGAGAAGCGAACCTAATCCAATCAACACGTGGGGAGCCGATTTAGTTTTAGATTCTGGTCGGGTCGGCTCAGCTCCTAGCCCAGTAGTAGTTGGTTCAATCTGCCCGACAATTAGTCTGGTCGGCGTCTGTGCTGCCGTGGTCGGATCGACGTCCGACCTGATTGATTCTGAGGCCACTTGAGTAGATTCAGTACCCAAACTGGTTGGCTCAGGATCCAACCTGTTTAGCTCCACAATGGTCAAGGTCGGCCTTTGATTGCAAGCTAGCTCTTCACCTCCTCGCTTGCCTTGAGGGAAAGTAGGATGTGTTGAATTAAATATATCTTCCCTCATTTTATCGACCTGTTCCTTCCTTTGCTTGTTGCAGCGGGCCCTCTGCAGCTTCCTTCGCTGAGTCTTAGTCAAACCAGGAGGACACCATCAGGGCTGCATGTATTTGGGTTCACGCTCGACAGGCTTTTCTACCTCCGCCTCGACCGAAGTGTCTTGGACTTCTGGTGCCTCTTCTACAACTGGCCCTTCAACCGCCATCGGTTCAGGCTCGTTAACAAAAGGAACCTCCATGGACCCGATTGTAATAGTAGGAATCGGGTCAATTCTGGTCGGAGAGGCAATGGGAACACTCTGCACCTTCTTTGGTACATAGACCTGCCATGCCTGTGTCTTCCCCGTCTCCTGAGGGATCGGAGCTCTTGATGGGGTCGGCCTATTCTGATTTAAGTTGCTAGAACTTGGCCGATCACCCAAGCGATCGAATACCGAGACCCTTGTAGGTTGACCAGTTGGTATCTCCCACCCTGAGTGATAATGCATATGCGTCGGCATAGGGTAAGGTACCCACACGCCTTGAGGACCCCATTGTGGTGGTGGCGAAATAGGAGGAGCCCACTGTTGATAATAAGGATTAAATTTCGGTGTCGGAGACGCCGCTCGGGACACCATCATCTGCTTGGACCTCTCGTCCTCACGTCCTCATCTGCTTGGACACCTTTTGCTGCTTGTATTTAGCCATGAGCTTATCAAAAGTGCATGGCTCTCTAGCAACTTTCCCCTTGCTTCTATCCTCATTTGTCTTCCAAGTTCCGACCTCGGGTTTCTGAGGGACAAATGTACGAACAACACATATTCTGGAAGAAGTAGGGTCTCCTGAACCAGCTAAACCGACTGTATCAGTCGATTTACTAGTTGCACTGGGATTAACAGAGACCGACTTGACCTGGTCGGTCCTCTGTACTGGCTGTTTTGAAGATGATCCAGACTGGTCGGCCTGAGGGCCTGACCTGGTCGGTCTTTGTTGTGCCGCCCTGGACTCAAAATGCCTCTGTCTATGCAAGTGTCGCGTCGACCCTGCGGTAATTGTAAGTTTATTTTTGCCATTATCACCCTTCTCGAGCACCACCTTGTGCCCCGAATCGCTCTCGGTATTCGGTGTTTCTCGCGGTTCGCCGATGACCACATTCTTCCCCTTGGTCGTATCGGCTTGCTCTGTACGAATCATGATAGCAGGATCCCCTGCTTCTACCATGTGTAATGAGAAAGTAGTACTGATCTGCATCTCAGTTAGACTCAATCGTCCTTCATTAAGGGCCGATTGGACCTGCCGACAGAAAACATTACAGTCGTTAGTGGCATGAGAGAAAGAATTATGGAATTTGCAATAAGCTCTCCTTTTCAATTCGTCGGGTGATGGCAAAGTATAATTAATTTTAAGATAACCGAATTTAAGCAACTCATCAAATATTTGGTCGCATTTAGAAAAATCAAAAGTAAATTTCACTTCCTCCCCCCGATTCTTCTGAATCGGTTTAAGGGAAGGGCAAGTGACCAATTTATTCTGCGTCGGCCATAAAATCTCGGCGGCGTAACAATCTTTGGACTCATTGTCGGAACTGTCGGAGTTCATCTCAACCATGTGCACACCCGACCGATGAGTCTTATGAGGATCGTAGGGTTCTTTTAGGCGCGATTCTATTGAAACGGCCTTCTGTAACAACTGATTCACATTAAAAAACTCGTGGTGTTCAAGTTTGTCCTTGATTTCTCGGCGTAAACCGGCGAGACATAGATCTGTTAGATCTCTGTCGGAAATCATTAGGCGGAAACATCGGTTCTTGATTTCTTTAAAACGTTTAAAGAAGTCGACCACAGACTCACTGCGTCCCTGTCGAACCGATGCGAGATGCGATAATCTAGTTTCTTGGACCCCATCATAAAAGTGATTATGAAACTTTTCTTCTAACTCGGCCCAAGATCCTATGGTGCATTCTGGTAGTGACGTAAACCAGGCGAAGGCCGTACCGGTAAGAGACAAAGAAAAATGTCGTACATTCATATAATCTAGAGTACTGGCTTCACCCATTTGTGCTAGGAACATGCTAACATGCTCCATAGTTGTTTTGGTACCGTCACCGCTAAATTTATAAAAATCTGGTACCCTCCAGCCGTCAGGTGCTTTCATGAAATCGAAGCATGAAGGGTACGGTTTAGAATATGTGGTCCTAGTAGGTTTGAACTGGACCCCCAAACTGGTCTCGAGTGACCTAGTTATTTCTTCCTTAAACCGATTTATGGCTCGTCCAAAATCGGTGTTAGCAAGGTCAACATTGTTACCATGCCTAGGATTCTGACCTGGATGTGGTGGTGGATTGGGCAACATTGTTCCCTGTCCTCCTGAGGTCCTATTCGTTGTTGTACCCTGGTCGGTGCGTGTGGTCCGACCAGAGTTAGGATGAATATTGTTGGTATTTGCCGATGTACCGGCTTCACCACGCCTGGTCTCAGCAGACCCTAGATGCTCAAAATCGAGATGTGATGTCTGCTCTCTAAAAGAATTAAAAGGCATGCCGAACTGTGGTTGTCCAGTCGGGACTTCGGGTTCGACAGTTTTACCTTCTAACTTATCCATGCGATCACTAAGCAATTTAAATGAATGCTGGATAGTATTGGTAAGAGTTTTTGAAGTATCGACCAACATTGCAGAAAAATTAGCATGAGTAGGGTAAGAATCTTCAGGTACCTTATCAGTAGCGTCTTCAGCGTTTGTAGTGGACGTGGTGGGGACGATCTCGCTGAAGTCCGGCTCCTTGTCTTGCGTGACTCTGTCGCGTCGATCCTTTGAACAGCTCTCCAGGAAGGCCTTCAGGATGGCGTCAAGCTTAGCCTGCGCTTGTTGCTTCAACTCGTCGAGGAGTTCGTCGATGCCCGCAGGACGGACGATGTTGTCTTTATCAGTAGCACCGTCTTTGCCGCCCATATTGGTAGTAGATGAGATTTCGATCTTCCCCAGCAGAGTCGCCAAAAAGTGTGTTGACGTCGGAAGTTGTCCGAATCACACACCAGCAGGGCTAGAACGCCCGATGAGGTTGCAAATCAACCTGAGACAGCGAGGCCCCGGCTAAACCAGCAAAGACCGATCTAGAGACCGGTCTAGGCTGATCTAGGGTATTAGAGCCTCGTGTAGGTAACTCTAGAACTCCTCCCGGGAAGACCCGTCGGAGAGAAGCACGTAGAGGTTGTCCTAGGACCAGCAAGGCCGCCTAGAACGCCGTCGAATCTCGCTGGGAGATGCGCCGAACAGCAGGATAGAGAGAAAAAAAGAGAAAGGGATAGTAGATTGATTTTGATCGATTGGTGTTGGATGTCTCAGTCGGCCATGATCCTCTCATATATATATAGAGGGGGTTGGTCTTATCCAATAGGAAACAACTCCAGATACAATCTCCAAGTTTCCTATCCGGACTCTATCAAAGTATAGAATTAAATCCGGACATAATAAGGTAACCCTGATCTCGCCAATCCTTGGATTGACCAGATCGGTTTAATGGACTTTATCGGCCCATACTGATTAACAAAACGTCCTTTACAAGAGAAGGACCCACATATTAGCGCCAGGCTCAATATCCATTTTAACTATAAGGCCTCCGACCAATATTACCTGGTCAGACATAAAAGGTCTGGTCGGCAGTCTAAACAATCAGGCTCATTCAGCTTAAAACACGACCAGACCCACTTAACTGGTAAAAATCTGACCTTTCAATACTAAAAGACAAATTCGGCTCTAATTTTATAGGCCGAATACTTCTTCTAAATTCATCTTTATCGGTGACACTTTTGAGTGTCAACACACGCGCACCATTGCAAAATCAAATCTCACACAGTTACTCTCTCGCTGAACTTTAGTTACACGGGGGCTATTCCGTCCAAATGGAGGTCTAACGACTATTAACGGTGAGTGAAAAAGACAGGACTGCCACTAAGCTGAAGTTCATAGTTTATTATTAGTGAGGACGCTGACGCTGATGCTTCCCGCTGATGGCCGTGATCCTCCTGGAGGCTGGGCGCACCGACCCGGACGACCTGCGGCAGCTGTGGCTCCACCTCCGGTTCGAGGACTACATATGCTCTGGTTCCACCATGATCGTGAACAAGTACAAGCTCCCCGGGAACATCCGCAGCTTCAACCTCGGCGGCATGGGGTGCAGCGCTGGCGTGATCGCCGTGGACCTGGCGCACGACATGCTGCAGGTGCACCGCATGCATGCATGGTCCGCGGATGGTAGCTGGTACTACTACTACTACGCATAAGTGATGAGCTAGACATAATATCCCCGCATGCACTATTATAGATTTATTTTTATTATAAAAATAAAAAGAATAAGCAAAAGGCTACTAGCAAACATGCACGTTTCAATTGGCTTGCTGTCCTGACTGTCTGTGCTCTCACGTTCCGGTCCGCGACGTGCATCTCCACGCTGAGCCGGTCGCACACGTCGATGCCCATCTCCACGCGCGTCACGCTGCCGGCAGGCACGTGCACCTTCTTGAACGCCACCAGCTGCCGCGCGGGCGCGTCCGCGCCGGTGGCGGACGAGGACGACGAGGGCGCCGCGTGGTACACGAGCACGGCGTGCACGCCGTCGCGGTCGCCGACGTTCCTCGCGTCCACGTGCACGGGGACCGTCAGGCCCTCACACACCGCGTGTGCGCCACCCGGAGAGCCGCACGGTGAGCTGCGCCGGCGCGTGCACCCGGCCTAGTGCACCGTCCGCACGGTGAGCTGCGCCGGAGTCCACGCCTGCGGCCGGCGTGTGGGCGCTCCATGCGCCACACGCTGTACAGGAGCATGTATGGGCGGCGCGCGGAAGCGGCGGCACCTCGCGGCCGCGGCGGTGAAGATCGGCGTCCGGCAGTGCCCACGGGACGGAGCACGCGCTGGTGGCCAGAGCCCGTGCCTGCAGCCGATGGTGCCTCCCGCGCGGCGTCCGAAGCCGCTCGGCGAGGCCGTGGCCGAGGCGCTCCGCCGCCACCTCGTGCGGTCCCGCAAGGAGCTGTTCGTCACGTCAAGCTGTGGTGCTCGCAGAACCACCCGGACCTCGTGCTGCCGTCCCTCCAGGAAACTCGGAGTATATATACTTGTCAATTAAGCACTAGGTATACTCCTAAGCCGTTCCGGCTGTACTAAACTCTTCTTGCCCCTCCCCCCCCCCCCCCCCCCCCCCCCCCCGCACGTACGTGCGTGCCGTGGGATCTGATCGAGCAGGAACCTGCAGATGGAGTACGTGGACTACCTGGTCCACTGGCCGGTGTGCGTGAAGCCCAGGCCACCCAGGTTCCTGAACAGGAAGGAGGACGCCATGCCGCTGGACCTCGAGGGCGTGTGGCGCGCCATGGAGGAGTGCCAGCGCCTGGGCCTCGCGAAAGCTATCGGCGTCAGCAGCAACTTCACCACCAGGCACCTCGACATGCTCCTGGCCGTCGCCACGATCCCGCCCGCGCTGAACCAGGTGGAGCTGAACCCGGCGTGGCAGCAGCGGACGTGCGACAGAACGGCATGGACGAGGGGTTCCCGTACGCGCGTCCGACGGTGTGCGAGCTGTCAAGACAGTCGACACTGTTTCCTCCTCTTCAGTCCAAGAGAAGAGCACCCAGATCATTTTACACTACGGGACCCACATACCAGGGCTCCCAACCATTAAAAAATAACAGATCATGGACGGAATGACACCCGTATAAATAAAGTTTAGCACAGGAGTAACTATGTGAAATTTTATTTTGCAATGACGCACGTGTAAAAACGAACTTTTATAATGGCACACGTGGTGGAAAAGACTACTTTTTACGCGTCTCCCTGAGTCCTGGACGCAGCCAAGGAAAAAAAATCTCGGCTCGGCCCCATCTCTGTCTCCATCGATGACATCGTGATTCGTGACCGCGCTCCGCGCTCCCCTCCGTCCTCCCCCACCGCCGCCGCCCAGGCTCCTACAGCGCCTCCCCTCCCCTCCCGCGACGCCTCCAACAACGATGGGGTCTGCGACAACGACTGGGCGGGCCAATGTCCGAGTCCCATCGGCGACGATCCCCGCCACCACAATGCCGAGCCCGACGCCCCTGCGCCAACTCCGAGCCTCGCCTCCATCTTGTGTTAGCCAGGTTACTTGTGGTCGTGAAGGCCGGGCGGACGGCAGCGGAAGCGAGGGCGGCGCGCAGCCCTCCCCATGATCCAGCTCGCCTACAGCAGAAGCCATGGGCGGCGCGCAGCACTCCCCCTGATCCGGCTCGCCCACATCCGGCCCATCCTGTGAGGAGCACTACCAGCCCTTCTCTTCCCTTACTGCTGTGAGAAACCAAGCACCCAAACCCTACCTTAAGCTAATTGGCTATTCCTGGTAGGATCTGATCTAATTACATGTGTACATGTACTAACTTCGATCCCTTTAAAAGGATGTACTGATAGTAAACTATCATGCCTACATGAGTTTTGTCCACGTACAATGAAAATATATACACTAAATTAAATTTTCCTGTCGCACATACCGTTGTTGGTCTTCCCTAGACAGGACACAAGTTTTACCTATACCATCGCCCATCGGCACTGTCCTAAGCTGAACTTAATTACTCTTGCTGCTTCTTACTAACAGCAAGCTCAAGCATATTTTCTGAAAAATAAAGACACGCGCTTCAACATCAGTACAGCCATAGGTAGACCCGGTATATTGTGCTAAACTAAATTCCAGTCCTTGCTCATTGCGGAGAGTAGGTTGATATTGTATATATTCTGTACAAATAGTCACGCCACTGATTTTTATGCAAAAGTAGAGATTTTTCATTAGTGATAAACAGAAGTAGCATGCATATAAGCGTTGCCATAATAGAGTCTGTCTATTAGCCAATTTCTTCAGCCTTAGCTCAGTCTATTAGCTCTTGTTGCCCTTAGCTGCACTGGTGGGTGAAATTACAGTTTTGTTATGATAAATCACTCGTGGGATTGAAATCATTCGTTCGGGTCATCTCTTTTTTGAAACACTTGACCAAGCCTATTTCTATCTAATCCGTTGGCTTCTTGACTTACCTTCCTTCTTGCAATAATGAATAGGTTTTGTCTCGGCTCCTAGCGTAATAAACCATTAAATAACTTAATCAGTCTCCTTTCTCTTTTGTTTTTATTCTAAAATTATCATAGAGAAAGATGTTCTGATTCAGTTCTCTCTGAAAAGGAAGACGGGGCCCTTAGGGACACAGTAGTACCATTTCCTTTGTGCGAAAGGTCATGTCCTGGTAGCCTCTCTGCTGTAGTAAGATGAATGGTCTCATTGCATCAAACAGTCAATTCTTCCATTTCTTAAATTGTCAAATCGAGATTGTTTGGGTGTTCAGTCTACCGCTCATGTTCACATTCTCAAAATCTGGCTTTTCGTTGGGAAAAAAAACCTCCCACGCCACGCCACTAAAAAAAGTCTCCCTTTCTCTTTTCGGGAGCAGAGCTTCAAAAATCAAAGAAAATCCAATAAAATAGTTACTCTATGATTCTGACTAGATTGAGTTCCACTGATATGAAGAAAAGAAATAGAATATTGGCTCATTTGAAAATCAAACCCACTCGTAGGTGTTTAACGGTGCCGCCAGGATTCAATCATCATGAAACTAATTGTGGGGTCCAAATTTTGTTGAAAATTAGTCGTTATTTGAACGAAACCAGGATGTCATCCGTCATAATTCTTAGAAGCTATTCTAGATCTTCTTCTCCCCCTCCTGAAAACCCAGAGGATATCATTTCGGATTTGACCCTAAGTGTTGAACACGCGTTCCAAAATCTGGGTAGAACGTTGGAGGAGGGCCAATCTACCCGTTCTTTTGTTGAAGAAGTGCTTTGGCACGGGGGGATCTCCCCACTCTTCGACAAATCTGGGTCGACTTCCAGGAAAGGAGGGAAGAAAGTGAATTTTGGGTCTCTGTAGATAATCTACAGAGGAAGTTCGAGCATGCGGCTCGAAATAAGCCGGATACTCCTGACCCCGATGCCCCAGTCAAGGCTTATTCTGATTCCCCTCCTGTAAAAGGCGGAGCAGAGGGTGGGCCATCAACATCAAAGAAACGGGGCAGAGGGGAGGACTCTCCCAAGGATTCAGATTCGGGTGGGGGTGACCCCTTAGTACCTGGGGAATCTCCTGATCCTGGGGGATTCACTTCTTCTTTTTTTGACGACTTCGACTTCTGATAGTTTTTGTTCTATCAGAAGGAAGAAGGAAGGGGTTACCCCATGATTAACTCTGCGATTTTTCACGCTCGAACATTGTCTGATTTTTTTTGAAGAGACTCGATCTTATGTATCTACTTATTGTCTTTTTGCCTTTGCTCGGTAGTTCCGTAGCCGGTTTTTTCGGACGTTTTCTAGGATCTGAAGGAACCGCTATAATGACCACCACGTGCGTTTCATTTTCTTCGATCTTATCTTTGATTGCTTTTTATGAAGTCGCACTGGGAGCTAGTGCTTGCTATCTCAGAATAGCTCCAATAACTGTCTTTGCAATCCCGGACTTTGACTTTGAACCCGTATAAGCATTCAGTAGACCATGGTTAAGTAGTGGCTGGTTTATTAATTGCTTAGGTTCATGAGCAATTTATATGTTTTTATTAATTGCTTAGCTTCATGAGCAATTTATATGTTTCAGAATGCAGATGGTACTTTTTCTCAAGCAAAACTGAAAACAGATGCTACTTCTCAGGCAAAACTGAAAACAGATGCTACTGCTATCTCTATTTTTTCTGTAGTAAAATTATGCTGCCGCTACACTTGATTTTCTTTGATCCCTAGCCAATACTTTTTGAGTTATGTATAGGGTCAGAGCAGCAGGTTACCATGTGCCTTTCTGCAGTTATAGTTAGTTGCTTGTTTTGTTAATGTGGATCAGTTGTTAGGAGTATAATATTGACATGCTAGACCACTTCTTAGGAGTCTCATATTGACATGACAGAACCATCCTGGTTTCAACAGTAGTAGAGATTTTTAGAAATACTCAATCGCTTTGATTTTCATATTGCATTGTCGATCAACTCAGTTCATTTCTTTTTCTTCCCCCTACATTTCTTGGATTAGTACCAGTGCTAGCGTCTTGCCTAGGTATTTTGGATGGATGGTTCATTAGGGGAAGTTTGTGTCATGAAAGATGGCTGTATCTACCTCTCATCTTGCTGGAATGGACAAAATGATGGACTGCTGTTACTGCTTGGGGTCTTTGGATGCTTTGTTTGCCTACTATGTGATTCAGTTTGATACTTCGATTCATTGCTTGGTCTCATGTTTGTCTATTCTAATATTTCTTCTGTCTGGCGTCATGTTTAGAAAGTTCAGTATTATTACAGAAACTTGTAGTGTTTTAAGCATAGTCAAGATTGTGGGGATTAGCAACTAAAATGGATAACTAAGTAGACCTTGATTGTATATATTAGCATTTGTTAGCACTCAATGGATATAAAAAGTCCTGTTAGGAGCTGGTTCGATGATTGCTAGGCACTTTTCTTATGAAATATGATTGATATGTTGTTGACTCAATGGATATAAAAACTCCTGTTAGGAGCTGGTTCAATGACTGCCAGGCATTTATGAAATTTGATTTCTATGCTGTTGAAGAACATCCAGAGCTCCCATTTTAAGAATCCATTCATGAAAATGGAAAATTTTAGTACACTACAAAAAAATCTTATATATAGTCTTTTGTTCCTCATTTTCAAGTTTTTGCATGCTCAATAATGAAGCCACCTAAGTTTAAATTTTATCAGCAACTTTATTTTCCTTTGTGACCATAAAAATTTAAAATAGTTTGGTTTGTATCTCCAGTTTTAGATGTTGGTTGCAATACAGAGTTATTGAAGCAACCGTTTTTTATTGGAAAATTCAGGGGGAGAACAGTTGTTAGTATAAGCTACCTATTTCCCAAGTATTAATTTTCTTTCCCAGTTGTTAATTGTCTTTATCTGCTTCTCAGTTTAAAAGGAAAGGTTAAAAACCATTGTGGAGGGCTGCTGACATTTATAGGTTTATTCATTAGTTAATTAATAGATAAAAATTTGTGGGTTACAGCTTCTAGCGGTGTTTCTGCTCTTTCCATGATCTTGATGTTTGATGTGTGAAACTGCAGTAGAGACCTATGTGTGAAACTACAGTAGAAACCATTGTGTGAAACTCCATCTCTCTCTCTGGATCTCCTTTGTTGGGTGCTATTCTTTTCCATTGAGATCCAGCGGTACGGTCCCGTTCAATTTTGCGCAAGCCTAATATCTATCTTATTTGGCTTATTATGATCAAATGTCTGCTGAGACAAGGCAACAAGAGTTCCTTTTGCTTCAGATTTCAGTCAACCCTGAGGAGAATGTTGGCAATTGGTTTATTTGACAATAGCAATACCATGAGACAACAATTTTCATGCATTACATGGCTTCAGTTGAACCAACTCGATTCTTTTTTCTAGAAAAACACCAAAGTTTTCCCACAAGAAAAGTTCATTGGTCATTGTATTAATTGAAATTTTGCTGACATACTGTCCTGCACCAGGAACTTGGTTTCAGATATTAAGAATTTAAGATAGTGCAATTTAGAAATGGCCTGCAGGGAAGAGCTTCTCAGATGTCTTTCAGTCCAAGTATTGTTGAGCTCAAAAGGCTTGCTGAACCTTGAACCTGAAGGTATTAAGTTACAGTCTTGCAAATGTTTTTGTTGGTTCTTTAATGATATAATGTTCTATTTGCAAAGGAAATCATAACTTATTTTTCCAATCTATACCATATAGCGCATATGAAAACATATATTGGATGGAAGCAGATAGTTTGTTTTGCTTAAGGTCTGTCCAAAGAAATTGGTTTAAGACTATTGACATCTGGCAGCTATTCTTTAGTGAATATTCGGAGGAAGGTATAACTAGCTGAGTGTATGCATCTTAATGATACAAGACTTTTATGATATATCGGTAAATCAGTGTATAGCAATTTAACAATAATATTGTACCCCAATAAAATGTTATTTCCCATGTCTTTGCAGGCTCGGCAACTTGGTGGGGCAGACTTGTTTATCTGTTAGCCGATGTTCAAATGGGGAGCTAGTCACAGTAGAAGCTGACTGGGTGGTATTTGATTTTCAAGAGCTGATCAACCATGTTGTCATTACTTACAGCAGTTTCTGATTCTTGCATTGCACATTTGTAGATGAAGATTTAACTAGCAATTCTAGGTCTTGGTGAAATGTGATTGTGAAGTACTTGTCTTTTTTTTCATGATCCTGCCATGATCCTGATCCACAAATTTGGAAGTGGTGTTGTAAGCGATTGTTGAATATGTGAGTAATGAATTATATCGCAGTTAAGTACTGAATAGCACCTTTGTTTTTCCAAGCATTGTGGATTTATATGTCAAAATAGTGCACAGGTTAAAATAAAACCTTTTGTTCGTTGGTTGATTTCCATGAAGACTTGTTCATGTGTATCTCTATAATTTTTGCGACCAAATTATATAGTGCTACTTCCTCAAACGCACAAGATGAAGGGAAACCATAAAGAGAACATATGCTATATGCTATGAAAACCATCCTCTTGTGCAAACTATAGAAACTCTTCTCACTGTGCTCACGCTTATTTGATTAGGATGAGATGAGTGGGGGGTTTAAGTGCTAAAATAAACTATCATCGGATTATATTTTTGTGATCTTGATTAGAGTTTTTATAGTTTACACAGGATACTGGTTTTCATAGCATACGTTCCAAACCATAAATGTAGAAACGTTTTCAATATAAAAAAATTTTAAAACTGCCACCAAATAGCAGCAACTTTGAGTTCCTCGTGTGGGCGGTTGCCTCCTGTGACGGGGCTCGGTGGGCCTCCCGCGGATAGAGGCGTGGTGGGGTGTGGACGGCTGCCTCCCCGGTCGGTGGTGCGGCGGCCTAGGGAATGAGAGCTGAATTACCTGATACTTTCTCCATGCCCATATTAGTTGACGTTTAGGATAGCGACACGGTCTTTAAAACACAACTTTGACCTCTTATTTTTATAAAAATATTTATGGAAAAGTGATATATGTATACTTTTATGAAAGTATTCTTCAAGACAAATCTATTTATATAATTTTTATATTTGTAAACTTAGAAACTTAATAGTTATTGATGATTTATATTCCCAATGTTTGACTCTAATCTTTTCTAAAACGTCAACTAATATGGGTATGGAGAGAGTACTTCGTTATTGAACGCATCTTGGCCCCTAGTGGTTTCGGTGATTGGATGAAACACAAGATTACTATGACTAACGTGTGTTTTGCAGAAACAGGATTAAGTTAGGTCACGGTAATGGCGACGATACGGGCATATGGAGTTCATGTCCCCTGGCGATGGATATCGTTTCGGTTTTCAAAGGACGGACGACGAAGACGGTGGTAGACTAGGCTAAGTGTCATATGGTGTTGGAGGACACTTAGTTAGTCTTAGGTCTTTGTTTTTCCTTTGGCCGTACTATAAAGGGGAGCGTGAATCAGTAGCTTGACCTAGATGAGACTATTGAGGTAGGTGTGGTGCACACTTGTTATTTCATAGCCCTAGGTAGCTCAGATAGATGCCTTAAGTCGAGTGAATCAAAAGTCGTTTAGGCCGCGTCACGATCCGAGTTAAGTCTGCCCTTGTAGAGGGCATCGGACGCTGGCCAGGTGGACATCGGACGCGTCCGATGCTCACCCCGACTAGGGTTTAGTCTGGTGCGTGGCATCGGACGCGCCCATGTCACTGTTCACGTGCACGTGAACTGGAGGTCGCATCGGACGCTGGCATCGGACGCTGGGATGGCCATGCAGAGAGGTTCCAGAGAGGGTAAATCCACATCGGACGCGTCCGATGTGGTGGCATCGGACGATGCCCAGCGTCCGATGTCCCTTTAACAGGTCTGACAAGAGGGTACAGTCGACCGTTGGTCGAGGTCATCGGCGCGTCCGATGCCAGGCATCGGAGCGTCCGATGACCCCGCAGAAACCCTGTCTTGAGCTGTTTTTGGATGACCGATTGAGGGAGTATATATACTTCCTTCCCTCCATCCATTTGAGTGTTCTTGCCACTTCCATCTGCTGAAAAACACATTGTGAGTGTGAGTGAGTGCAAGAGCCCTAGTGAGGTTGAGTGATTTGCTAATTGTGAGAATTATTCACCTCCTAGTGAGAATTGAGTAGCAAGTGTGCATCCATCCATCTCTTTGGTCTTGTGTTGGTCAAGTGAGAGTTCTAGCTTGTTACTCTTGGTGATCAGCATCACCTAGATGGCTTGGTGGCGACCGGAGAGCTTGGTGATCATCCGGAGGCATTGTGGATGACCCAAGCCAAGTTGTGACCGGTAGCGAGCGATTCACCAGGCCGGAGTGGCGAAGAATCAGCTCGTAGTGAGCACTTGATCCTTGCGCGGATCAAGGGGGAGCGATACCCTTGCGCGGGTGCTCCAACGAGGACTAGGGGGGGTGTGCCGACACCTCGATACCTCGGCAAAAAGATCGTCGTGTCATCTCTACTCTCTTTACTACGCATTTACCTTTGAGCAATTCAATTCCGCATTTACTTGTTGTTCTTTCATAAGTTGAATTGCCATGCTAGAGTAGAAATGGTTTAGCGATAGTCTTTTGTGTGATTGATTCTTGTCAAACACACTTCTAGGCACTAGGGGGTTAATTGGGGTTTGATAGGTCTTAATTCTTGCAAGAAGTTTTAGAAAAGCCCAATTCACCCCCCTCTTGGGCATCTTGATCCTTTCAATTGGTATCGGAGCCTCGTGCTCTCGATTTAGGCTTAACCGCCTAGAGTTAAGATGTCCGGAGGTGATGGACCACCTCCCATGTTTGAGGGAGACGACTTTCCATATTGGAAAATCCGTATGGAGTCGTACCTAGAAGCGGTTGATGTTAAATGCCGCGATGCCGCAATCACCGGCTTTACCAAGCCCAAGGAAGGCACAAGCCTCACTCCTAATGAGGAGGAAAATGAAAAATGGAATGCAAAAGCCAAAAACATCCTTTTTAGAGGCATTTGCAAAGATGTGTTCAACCGTGTTCGGAACCACAAAAATGCCCATGATCTATGGGAAAACATTTGTGCGCTCCATGAGGGAACCAAGAGTGAGCGTGAGGAACGCTATCATTTAGTTATGCAAAAGCTTCACTCTTTTGATATGCATGCTAATGAAAGTGCAAATGAAATGTACTCACGGTTGAATGTTCTTGTAGATGAACTCAATGGACTTGGCCTCACACAAATGCAACCATCCGATGTTGTGAGGAAGATCCTTTGTGTCCTTCCAATTGAGAAGTATGGACACATAGTGACGGTGCTACATCAAGGCGATCTTTCCACCGCTACACCAACTCAAATCTTGGGAAAGATCAATGCACATGAGATGTACATGCACATCACACCAAGTGGTGGCTCCTCCACCGACAAGAAGAAGGACTTGGCCTTCAAAGCAAGCCATGACAAGAAGGGCAAGTCCAAGGCTATTGAGGTGCATCATGAGAGCTCAAGTGATGAAGAGGATGATTCCAACATCGCTCTCATGGTGAGAAGGACCACCAAGATGTTGAAGAAGCTTCACAAGAATGGAGTCAACTTTGACTCAAGAAAGAAGAAGTTCTTCACAAGTAGCAAGAGGAGGCCAATCTCCGAAATGGATTGCTACAATTGCGGTGAGCATGACCATCTTGCTCATCAATGCACCAAGCCCAGGAAAGAGAGCTACAAGAACAAGAACAAGGGCAAGAAGTATGACTCATCAAGTGAAGATGAGAAGAAGAATGAGAAGCCCTACTACAAGAAGGATGGCAAGAAGAAGAAGCAATACCACAAGAAAGGTGGCAAGGCTTACATTGTTGGTGATTGGCTCACCGACAATGACTCCTCCGATGGCTCATCAAATGAAGATAGTGATGATGAGAAGGAGAAGGTGGCCACTCTAGTCATTGGCTCCTCTACACCACCACCACCACCGTCGCCATCATCATCTACACACCTATGCCTTATGGCCAAGGGTGACCGGAAGGTACAAAGCGATGATGACTCTAGTGATAGTGATAGTGATGGTGAATTTGAGGCACCTACTTATGATGAGCTTGTCAAATTGCTAAACGACTACTCTAAAATCATAAGAAAGACTAGAGCTAAAAATGAAAAGCTTGTTGATGAAAACAAATCTCTTGTTGAGAAATATGATCATGCTATTCATGCTAGTGATAAGTTAAAATATGAACTTGCTACTATGTCATCATCAATCAAAGAGCTCAAGTCCTCTAACAAGGAGCTCAAAGCTAAAAATGAAAAACTTGATAAGATGCATAGTGACTTTACCACTAGTTATGCTTTGCTCAAAGAACAATACACTCAAGTGAAAGTTGACTATGATGCTCTCACCATTACTTATGATATGCTTTCACATGAGACACATGATGCTCCTAACCTTGTTGTTAAGTGTGACATAGCAACATCTTGTGAGGATTTGGTTAGTGAGCATGATGGGCAAAAAGCTAGTGGCAAGGGCAAGAGTGTGGTTGTGGCCGATCATTATGATGATTATGTCAAGATCAAGAATGAGAATGCAAAGCTCAAGGTTGATCTAGAGAAGCTTACAACCACTAAGCAAGTTGTCATAGAAACTCATGATGATGATTATAGCATGTCACTTGAGCTAGACATGCTAAAAGAAGAGAACAAGAGATTGAAGATGGAAAGAGATTACAAGATGACACCATCTCAATTAGAGCTCCAACAAGAGAATGACAAGCTCAAAAGAGAGAAGGAGCACCTTACCACTGGGTTGAAGAAATTCACCAAGGGGCAATGTCTTCAAAGTGAGCTACTCATGAACACCGTAATGAAGACAAATAGAAATGGTATTGGCTTCCTTGAAGAGAAGATGAAGCAACGCAAAAGCATCACTAAGCCAAAGAAGAAGAAGATTGGAAGATGCTATGAGTGTGGAAAGGAAGGACACTTTGCTCACGATTGTGAAGAGCCTAAACCTACACCCTTGCCCAAGCATGCTAGGCCCATTGCTTTCAATGCTCACTACATGCTTAGACAAGATTCTAGTGGCAAAATGAAAGTCATGTTTATGGGGCCACCTAACAAGAATAGGCCAAAGCAAATTTGGGTTGCAAAGTCACTAGTTGAGAAGGTTAAGGGACCGCAACAAGTTTGGGTCCCGAAAGCTCAAGCTTGATTTCTTATGTGTGTAGGTGAACTACAAGACCGGTGGATCACATTGGGTAATTGATAGTGGTTGCACACAACACATGACCGGCGATCCCCGGATGTTCACCTCACTAGAAGAGAATGTCGATGACCAAGAAAAGATAACATTTGGTGACAACTCAAAGGGCAATGTCAAAGGGTTGGGCAAAGTGGCTATCTCAAATGATCATACCATCTCCAATGTACTTCTTGTTGCATCCTTGAGCTTCAACTTGCTATCCGTTGGGCAACTTTGTGATCTTGGCTTTCAATGTTTGTTCATCGACAAAGAAGTGGTTGTGACCAAGAAAGATGATGCACAAGTGATCTTCAAAGGCTTTAGATACAACAATCTCTACTTAGTGGATTTCTCCTCCAAAGATGCCAACTTGAAGACATGTTTGTTCACTAAGCAATCACTTGGTTGGTTATGGCATAGAAGATTGGCTCATGTGGGGATGAACACTCTCAACAAGCTATTGAAGAAGGATTTGCTTAGGGGCTTGAAGGATGTCAAATTTGAGAAGGATAAATTGTGTAGTGCATGTCAAGCCGGCAAGCAAGTTGCAAACACTCATCCAACCAAAGCCTTCATATCAACATCAAGAGAGTTAGAGCTTCTTCATATGGATCTATTTGGGCCAACAACATATACAAGCTTGGGTGGAAATCTCTATTGCCTAGTGATTGTTGATGACTACTCTAGATACACTTGGGTATTCTTTCTTCATGATAAATCCGAAGCAACCCCTTCATTCAAGAAGTTTGCCAAGAGAGCCCAAAATGAATTTGATGTGAAGATCAAGAAGATTAGAAGTGACAACGGAAAGGAGTTTGACAACACCCATATTGAGGAATATTGTGATGAAGTTGGGATCAAGCATGAAGTCTCCACAACCTACACACCACAACAAAATGGGGTAGTTGAGAGGAAGAACCGGACTCTAATCACCCTAGCAAGGAAAATGCTAGATGAGTACTCTACACCGGAGAGATTTTGGGCGGAACCAATCAACACCGCTTGCTATGCATCAAACCGATTGTTCCCCCATCGTCTACTTGGCAAGACCCCCTATGAGCTACTCAACAACAAGAAGCCGGATGTATCCTTCTTTAGAGTGTTTGGGTGCAAATGCTACATCTACAAGAAGCGCCAACACCTAGGGAAGTTTCAACGCCGATGTGATATTGGTTTTCTTGTTGGTTACTCATTGAAGTCCAAAGCATATCGAGTATTCAACCATGCCACCAGGATGGTAGAAGAAACATATGATGTGGAATTCGATGAATCTAATGGCTCTCAAGGAGAGCATGAGAATCTTGATGATGTAGGTGATGAACCATTGAGGGAAGCAATGAAGAACATGCCAGTTGGAGCCATCAAGCCTAAAGATGATGATGATGATGTGCAAGTCATTGACAAGCCATCCTCATCCAATGTACCACTTTATGATGACAAGGATGGGAGAGATCCAAATGAAGACACTCATGTCTCCCATGATCAAATGGTGGTACAAGCTCAAGATGTTGGTGCTCTACAAGCGGCCCCTCAAGTGGTTGATCGAAGGACTACTCCTCTACTACAAGCCCATCCTCAAGATTTCATCATAGGGAGTCTGACAAGGGGTGTAATGACTCGATCTCAAAAACTTGCTTTATTTATGGAACATCACTCCTTTGTTTCTCTTGTTGAGCCTACCATTGTACATGAAGCTCTAGGTGATCCGGATTGGGTGAATGCCATGCATGAAGAACTAAACAACTTCACCCGCAACCAAGTTTGGACACTTGAAGAGCGACCAAAAGGCGCAAGAGTCATTGGAACAAAATGGGTGTTTAGGAACAAGCAAGATGATCAAGGCAAGGTTGTTAGAAACAAGGCAAGGCTAGTGGCAAAGGGGTTCTCTCAAGTTGAAGGTTTGGATTTTGGAGAGACCTTTGCACCGGTTGCAAGACTCGAAGCCATTCGTATCCTCCTTGCATATGCATCACATCATGACATTAAATTATATCAAATGGATGTGAAAAGTGCATTTTTAAATGGCTTCATAAATGAACTAGTCTATGTTGATCAACCACCCAGGTTTGAAGACCCTAGGTATCCTAATCATGTTTATAGGTTGTCCAAGACGCTATATGGGCTCAAGCAAGCCCCAAGAGCATGGTATAAGCGCCTCCGGGACTTCCTCATTGAGAAGGGCTTCACCATTGGGAAGGTCGACACCACACTATTCACCAAGAAGCTTGATGGAGAGATCTTCATTTGTCAAGTCTACGTTGATGATATCATCTTCGGGTCAACAAATGAAGCCTATTGCAAGGAATTTGGTGACTTGATGTCGAAGGAGTTCGAAATGTCCATGATTGGAGAGCTCACATTCTTCCTAGGCTTCCAAGTCAAGCAATTGAAGGAGCGGACTTTCATATCTCAAGAGAAGTATACAAAAGACCTCCTCAAGCGCTTCAACATGGATGATTGCAAGCCTATCAAGACTCCAATGCCAACAAATGGACATCTCGACCTAGATGTGGGAGGTAACCTGGTTGACCAAACTCTCTACCGTTCTATGATTGGTAGCTTGTTATATTTGACCGCATCTAGGCCCGATATCATGTTTAGTGTGTGCATGTGTGCTCGCTTTCAAGCCGATCCTAGGGAATCACATCTCATAGCGGTAAAGAGAATCCTTAGGTACCTAAAGCACACCCCAAGCATTGGCCTTTGGTATCCCAAAGGAGCTAACTTCCAACTCGTTGGGTATTCCGATTCGGATTACGCGAGTCACAAAGTAGATAGAAAAAGCACATCCGGAGGGTGCCATTTGCTTGGGATATCACTAGTTTCATGGAGTTCGAAAAAGCAAAATAGTGTAGCCTTGTCTACCGCCGAGGCAGAATACATAGCCGCGGGTGCTTGCTGTGCACAAATCCTTTACATGAAACAAACCCTTTTAGACTATGGTGTAGTTCTAGAAAGGGTACCTTTGTTGTGTGACAATGAGAGCGCGGTTAAGCTTGCTAACAACCCGGTTCAACACTCTCGCACAAAGCACATAGATATTCGCCATCACTTTCTTAGAGATCATGTTTCCAAGAAAGATATATCCTTAGAGGGAGTTAGAACCGAAGATCAATTGGCGGATATCTTCACAAAACCCCTAGATGAGAACACTCTTTGTAGATTGCGAAGTGAGCTTAATGTGCTTTATCTAAGCAACTTTGTCAAAATGTGAAAGGGGGCTGTCTTTGCATTGCATTGTATAATATGCCATGTTTAAATTACGCTATGCACATAGGCTTGTCAGACGTGGTTAAGATAACCGCCCTAAAAAGCGTGTGAAGAAGCTTACCCATGAGCAAACTTGACAAGCAACCTAGATTCAAATTCCGTAATGCATTGCATATGCATGTTTGTTGCTTTGTCGTTTCTTTTCGGTTATGTTTTGAGCAACCGCTGTGTTCGTCCACCGCTAGGGGGAGCATTTGAGGCTCCAATTGGTTAAGACCCCTAGTTTTGGTGGCCACACGTTGTCTTCTCGAAGTTTCATTGCCTATTTTACCTAGAAACTACTTTAGCCTATGGCAAAATATTTATAAAAATGAGGGCTTATGCGAGGATGCTCATTCTAGGTTCCAACTGGTGTTTATTTGCCTCTTATCTGAGTTGGAACTTGGTTGGGAGAGGGGGCCGCAACGGAGATCTTCGAAACAAGCCAACATGCAGCATCGGACGCTGGCTCCAGCGTCCGATGCCCCCACTGTACACAGCCCCGACTGGAACAGTGTTGGCGTTGCGTCCGATGTATATTCATCGGAGCGTCCGATGCTCCATCGGACGCTGCTCAGCGTCCGATGCTGAGGCATAGGACGCGTCCAATGCAAAATGTGCGTTTCTGGAGCTCTCTGGACGGGCATCGGAGCGTCCGATGCAAACACATCGGCGCGTCCGATGCCCCTTTAAGCGGCGCTTTGAGTTCTTCAACTGACTGGTCGGTCCCACGCGTCATCATCTTTGGTCCTTCTTCTTCCCCGCACCGCCCGTGCCTAGTAACCCTAACCACCGCGTTCTCACCGTGATCACGCTCCCCAACGCCCCCGCCGCCGGCCGTCGCGCCCTCGCCGCCGTTCGTTGTGCCCCCCCCCCAACCCTCTCGACCGCCGCCGCTTCGCCGCACAGGCACCCGCGCCCGCACCCTCGCGCGCGTGCTCGCCAGAGATCCGACCTTCGCGCCCGCCGGAGCTCTCGTCGGAGCTCGTTCCTGTCTGCTCGCCGGACCTTCCTCAACGTCCCCGAGCCCGTCCTCGACCTCGACAGTCTTTTTCTCCGGCCGGCAGTCTCACGTCATAAGCACCACCCCCCACTGCTTTAACCCTGCCTTTCAGGTGCTCGACAAAATGCCTAAATGCGCGTTCCACCATTTTTTTAACCCCGTTTCCACTCAAATCTTTTGCAGTACCTTTTGGTGTGACGTGTGGGTGCCCGAACGTCAGTCTTTACTCCCTGCTTGTTTCGGTTCGTCATTCGTTCAGGTAGCGAAGCCTTTTTCCTCTCGTATCCAAATGCTTTGCTTCCATAGGACTTGCTCACCTCTAGACTATATATGCTTATATATCCCCTCTCATCTCGCAGCGAGTCAGTGGCCGCGATCAGGTGACAGTTGGCAGTGACAGCTAACCCGGGGCCAAGCCCGCGGGTACGGATCGAGGCCAAGCCTCGCGAGTGTTAGCGACAGAGGATCCGTGTCAGTTCAGAGTCTTCAGCGGCAGTGTGACTCGTTCTTGTCAGCCATGCCGCGCTGCAAGAACGTCGGTGGTGGCCCAGGGGACTCTCCTCCGCGTCCCCCCCTTCCGGTCAGAGGCCCGGGAAGGGGAAGCTGATTACACGCAGGAAGCGCACCAGAGAGTAGAGGGAGACAGACCAGGCTCGAGAGGTTGCGGCCGCCGTAGAGCGTGCCGAACAGGGAGGTCGTACGGGTGGACTCAGGATTGAGGACCAGTTGTCCCTTGACCAGCGCAGAGCAGTTGAGGAGGTTGAGCGGTTCCACCACTCTCCGACTGGCACGCTTATGGCTGCCGGTCGTCGCACGACGTTCACCTCCCCAGGAGTCGAGCCCCAGAGCTCGCAGCAGGGCCCGACAGAGGCCGAGGCAGCACAGGCAGAGGCAGCAGAGGCAGAGGCACTAGAGGCAGAGGCCGAGGAGGAGGTTCCTGAGGAGGTTCCCCGGCGCCGGTCCACTCGTCGCAGGACTGCGGTGCCACCCCGACCCGATGTTTCTCTGCGGGGAGCACGTGCTCCGTCGAGGCGTGCGCCCCCGCCGATCCCGCGACTGGACCTTCGGGCGGCCACCTGCTCCCAGATTCAGACTCTTCGCTTAGTGCCAGTTGAGCAGTGGTTTCCCCGAGAGAGGCAGCAGCAGGCCAGCGTAGCCTTCTACACCGTGCTGCAGGAGGACTTTTACCAGGGCTACCGGAACGCCTGTATTTGTCTTCGCTCTCAGCGCATGTGTCCGCTAGAGGCCGTGGTTACAGCAGCAGGAGAGCAGATCCGCCCCATACTCACCTATCTACCTGGTCTGACAGACCTTCTGGGGCGGTCTGGCTCGTACATTGAGGATTGGGTCTTCCAGTTCTACGCCTCCCTTTGGGTGCACCCGGACAGAGAGACGATTGAGTTCGCATTCGAGGGGGAGCACTACAGGTTGTTCTCGTCAGAGATCCGGAGTTGGTTTGGCTTGAGACACTCACAGACCCGGATCCACGACTTGTGCTACGACAGGACGGAGCCACCCCGCCGCCCTCACGGTGGTGCCCAGCCGTCGAAAGACTTGGTCCGTCCTTGCTTCACTGAGCCCTTCGGTGAGGGTTCGAGTCGCGCTCCTAGGGATCTCACCCCTATGACTCGGATCCTCAACGAGGTTCTTTGGCGGACCTTGCTTCCCAGGGTTGGCTTCCGCGAGGGTCTTTCTAGACTGCAGCTATGGTTACTTGCATACCTGGTCAGGCAGCAGGAGTTCGACGTCTGGGACGTCATTCTTTGTAAGATGGACGATACAGTGGCCGAGGGCATCAAGGCCCGGAGACAGCTACCTTACGCTCAATGGATCTCCTATATCCTTTGGAAGGTAGCTGTCACTACAGGGGGTCGTTCAACTGAGTCACTTACGCATGCCACGACCGTGTTCCCCGTCTACAACATGAGTCAGCTTCTGGGACACGGTCGGGACCACAGGCAGCAGCAGGATGCTCCGTCTAGTTCACGACAGAGGCCTGAGGTCCCAGATTCCGCTCAGGAGCAGGACGAGGCCGTCCAGGCCCTCGCCGAGCAGGAGCTAGCAGAGCTCGAGCGTGGTGACACGTACGTCGTAGAGGACCCCACCGACAGCTCGGATGAGGACTACCAGCTCCCGCCCCACTACCAGCCTCGTGCACACGACTCACAGGCCGGGACGTCTTGTACTGCTTCCTCCGACCCCGCACTTCTTGTGATCTTAGCTCGGATGGAGGAGCAGCAGAGGATAGTGACTCAGGATGTTCAGAGGCTCACTCAGGAGCAGCAACGTCTGGCCCAGCAACAGGCTCAGGAGCGCTCAGACGCCCTGCAGCGACAGATGCTGGCACTCCAGCAGCAGACGCTCAGCTTCATGGAGCGACTTGCTAGCGGTCCTCCTCAGTGGCAGTGGCAGCAACCTCCCCCGCAGCAGCAGATTCAGTGGCAGCCACCTGTCCCACCTCAGCAGCAGCAGCAGTTCGGACAACCACCACAGTTTCCGCAGCCACTCACGGGCCCTAGCTCTTCTCAGTTCACGAGCTTCACCACTCCTCCAGGCGGGGCCCTGTTTTTCAGTCCGCTGCGCACCGGCTTTACTCCTAGGCCGACCGAGTCTGTGTTTGCGATGACTACTTCTGTGACTCGAGACCTGTCAGCCACCTTCAGTGAGCTCACTGGATTTCCCACTCCAGATCTTCCGGATCCAGTGCAGATGACGACGGCTCCAGTGACTTCTACCACTGAGACCCTCCTGAGTTCCGTCGCGTCTTCAGAGCAGACAGAGCCTGTGAAGTCCGAGACGACCACGATAGTTCAGCCTGAGTTGTCAGTTATTCCAGAGCTTCCGCACTCCGATACTCAGGTTGACACCCCTACTGAGACTGCGACTGCGACAGAGCAGGCAGAGCAGTCAGTGCCCGCGCCGACCCAAACCGCTACACAGCAGCTTCCTGCTTCAAAGGGTCAGCAGGCTACCGGCACCACTTCTTCTGACTCCGAGGAGTACCTACAGCAGTTTGAGTTTTCTCAGCGTACTCCGGAGACTGCTCCTGGCTCGTCTGCACCACCTCCGCCCTCCGACGCTTAGTTTGGCGCTTGATGCCAAAGGGGGAGAGTGGATGAGTATAGTGATAGGGAGAGCGATGTGAGAGGGATTTGACTTCTTATGTTGTGTTATTTTCACATACGCTCTTTACTTATCGCATCTTTTGTGCTTATATATGTTATATACTTATGCTATGGACCTTTATGACATGTGTGTGCTCACTATGATATATGATATGTCATGTCATTTCGTTTCGCTCATTACTTGCGCTTAATTCTCACTTGGTTATGTATATGAGCTCTTTTACTTTTGCACTTGTTTTTCACTCTAACCTGTTGAGTGCAGGATGATGGCATGATATGTATGAGCTTGCCCCTAATGATTTTCTCTTATCCATTGCAAGTTCATACATGTCATGATTTAAAAACCTCTTCTCTCTATACTCGATCTTGTGTTGTCATCAATCACCAAAAAGGGGGAGATTGAACGCATCTTGGCCCCTAGTGGTTTCGGTGATTGGATGAAACACAAGATTACTATGACTAACGTGTGTTTTACAGAAACAGGATTAAGTTAGGTCATGGTAATGGCGACGATACGGGCATATGGAGTTCATGTCCCCTGGTGATGGATATCGTTTCGGTTTTCAAAGGACGGACGACAAAGACGGTGGTAGACTAGGCTAAGTGTCATATGGTGTTGGAGGACACTTAGGTAGTCTTAGGTCTTTGTTTTTCCTTTGGTCGTACTATAAAGGGGAGCGTGAATCAGTAGCTTGACCTAGATGAGACTATTGAGGTTGGTGTGGTGCACACTTGTTATTTCATAGCCCTAGGTAGCTCAGAGAGATTCCTTAAGTCAAGTGAATCAAAAGTCGTTTAGGCCGCGTCGCGATCCGAGTTAAGTCTGCCCTTGTAGAGGGCATCGGACGCTGGCCAGGTGGGCATCGGACGCGTCCGATGCTCACCCCGACTAGGGTTTAATCTGGTGCGTGGCATCGAACGCGCCGATGTGTTCACATCGGACGCGCCCATGTCACTGTTCACGTGCGCGTGAACTGGAGGTCGCATCGGACGCTGAGAGCCAGCGTCCGATGGCCATGCAGAGAGGGTAAATCCACATCGGACGTGTCCGATGTGGTGGCATCAGACGCTGCCCAGCGTCCGATGTCCCTTTAACAAGTCTGACAAGAGGGTACAGTCGACCGTTGGTCGAGGTCATCGGCGCGTCCGATGCCAGGCATCGGAGCGTCCGATGACCCCGCAGAAACCCTGTCTTGAGCTATTTTTGGATGACCGGTTGAGGGAGTATATATACTTCCTTCCCTCCATCCATTTGAGTGTTCTTGCCACTTCCATCTGCTGAAAAACACATTGTGAGTGTGAGTGAGTGCAAGAGCCCTAGTGAGGTTGAGTGATTTGCTAATTGTGAGAATTAGACACCTCCTAGTGAGAATTGAGTAGCAAGTGTGCATCCATCCATCTCTTTGGCCTTGTGTTGGTCAAGTGAGAGTTCTAGCTTGTTACTCTTGGTGATCGGCATCACCTAGACGACTTGATGGCGGCCGGAGAGCTTGGTGATCATCCGGAGGCATTGTGGATGACCCAAGCCAAGTTGTGACCGGTAGCGAGCGATTCACCAGGCCGGAGTGACGAAGAATCAGCTCGTAGTGAGCACTTGATCCTTGCGCGGATCAAGGGGGAGCGATACCCTTGCGCGGGTGCTCCAACGAGGACTAGGGGGGTGTGCCGACACCTCGATACCTCGACAAAAAGATCGTCGTGTCATCTCTACTCTCTTTACTACGCATTTACCTTTGAGCAATTCAATTCCGCATTTACTTGTTGTTCTTTCATAAGTTGAATTGTCATGCTAGAGTAGAAATGGTTTAGCGATAGTCTTTTGTGCGATTGATTCTTGTCAAACACACTTCTAGGCACTAGGGGATTAATTGGGGCTTGATAGGTCTTAATTCTTGCAAGAAGTTTTAGAAAAGCCCAATTCATCCCCCTCTTGGGCATCTTGATCCTTTCAGTTATGAACTTGTATCCCATATCCGATACAAATCCACGTATTCGATTCTGATACTTCGATACACACTATATCATTAGTTTACTTAAAAAAAGTAACGTATCTACATATTCGTATCCAGCCGATACGGAGTACACGTATCCATATCCGTGCTGCGTAGAATGGGTGGGGGGCAGCCGTTGCTGTTCATGACGTCGTCTGCGAAGAATTAACGGAGAAGACCGGGCGAGCATTGGGTCTGAGTTGGACAGGCTAAGCCCACTGTGACCCAGGCAATAAGAAACCAAATAGAAAAAAAGGGAAAAGTCCAAATTACTCCCCTTAAGTTTAGCATATGTCCATATAACCCCCTAAACTAGTATTTGGTTTAATTTTCTTCCTCCAACTATTTCAGCTGGTCCAATTTACACCATGAAAAGACTTTTCTTTTTTATTTCAATATGTACGAATTGTGTTTTAGTTTCAAATTTTGTGAAGTGATAGAAGACATCATATTTTGTATTAGAAAAATAAATTATGATTTTTTTCAATATGTTTTGTAGGTATTGTATCTATAGTGTTTATTTATTATTAAATTTTATATAACTATCAAAATAGTGGCAAACAATTAAGATAATTTTTTGCTAATACAACTTATGGTGTCTTCTATCACCTCACAAAATTTTATACTAAAACTCAAATTATATAAGACGAAATAAATAATAACCATCCTATTGAGGTGTAAATTGGACTGGCCGAAATAGTTGGAGGGAGTAAATTGAACCAAATGGTAGTTTAGGGGGTCATCCAGACATAGACAAAACTTGGAGGGAGTAATTTGGACTTTTTCTAAAAAAAATAATTCCTTTAATTGACTGCTTTAGGATTCATGCCATTCTTAAAGGAGAGTACCAGAGTAGTTCCCATATTTATATTTCTCTCTATAAATTTTGGCCAAATTTAAAATGTTTTGACTCTTCAAGATTCTTGAAATGACTTATAATTATAATTTGGAACGGTAGGACTCTTGCCTTGGCCATTTGTTAAATATAATCCCTGTGTAATATAGTATTATGGAACTCTTGCATGTTTAGTTCTCTTCAAAGTTATATTTCTAAATGACTGATTTATTATGAGAGAAAAATATTGTTCTATGATTATTTTATATTTTGTTCACTTTGAGCTACGACTGACTAGCAGATGCCCGTGCGTTGCTACGGGAGATTTAAAACTTCAATTGTAAAGTACAAAGAAAATAGACATAATAAGAGTATAGAAAAAATAGTGGATCAAAATCAACAGACAGCAAAAAAAAATAGTCTGCTTCACAATCACAACATACTATTCTAAGCCACATTCAAATAAATATTAATCAGTTTTAATAGCATTGTCAAAACAACCAAAATTAGAATATTTGATTCTCGCAATAATCATAGAGAAGCATGCTTATAAATCTGCAACATGAGCCATCATGTTTCATACATAATTGATTTTTTGAAACCAGTTATAGCTAACCCCATATACGATTCTCATTCACAAGTGCAATCGATCCTTCTCTGAACACATCACCTGTCTATTTGCACAATGAAATTATTATAACTTAGGTAACACTACGGTGACGAGTTGTTGTAATCTACAGCTTAGCATTCCTCAGGGCCTACTCTCTGCAATAGAACAAAACTGAAATTTAGAACAACAACATTCAGGTCTATTCTCTGCAATGGAACAAAACTGAAATTTAGAACCACAACATTCAAGCAATGAATAGAATCAGGTAAAGAAATCAGCATAAAGACAAAAAACTACATGGGTGCATGTTTTTAATATGTTGACATATCTGCTATCATTTTTACTGAACCCAACCCTGTAGCTACCAAATGGTTTTTTAATGTGTTAGACCTATTGAAAGTGCATTCGCCCCCATTGTGGGTTTTGGCTTATTAAAGACAATTAAAATATGGACTAACGGATTTATAAAAGCATATATGCAGAAGTTAGTTCTTAGAAAGATTTGAACTGTTGAAATCTCGTGAACAAAGCACGTCAGATACATTTGGACATAAAGATACCTAGCTCGAGTGGTGGCTTAAAAGTTTGATTTTAAACTTGAGTTATAGGTAAGCCGGACTATCAAGAGGGTCACAAATTAGGTTGGCTAGATGTGGAGAAAAGTGCTCAAATCGACTAACTAAAGTTTGCTTGAGAGACACCGCACGATCACGATCACATAGAGGTAAATCTGTATGGTCGGTAGTACCGACCATGGCTGCTCAGCGCGCTGCTCTAACTTCCTCTCTGTTCGCGCTTAAAATGGCCTGGCGGTAGTACCGCCATAAGGCCGGTACTACCGCCCCTCGGTGGTACCGACCTTGGCCGGTAGCAAGTCAGTTTTACAATCTCTCCGTATAGGCTCAAAAATGACCTGGCGGTAGTACCGCCATATGGTCGGTACTACCGCCATATGGTCGGTACTACCGCCCTCGGTGGTACCGACCCTAGTCGGTAGAAAAGCTGATTTCTGCAGACCTCTCTGTTCGCGCTCAAAATGACTTGGCGGTAGTACCGCCATAGAGTCGGTACTACCGACCCTCGGTGTTACCGACCCAAGCCGGTAGTAAACCAAGTTTGCAGGGCTCTCTGTGTTGGCTCGTTTTTGACTTGGCGGTAGTACCGCCGTAGAGTCGGTACTACTGACCCTCGGTGGTATCGACCCTGGTCGGTAGTAACCAAGGGACCAAGTCTCTTTCCGCGGAGCTCTCTGTTTGCGGTCGATTTGGCCTGGCGGTAGTACCTCCATAGGGCCGGTACTACCGACCCTCGGTGGTACCGACCTGAGGCCGGTAGTTGACTTTGGGTCAGATCCAGATCTGTGCGACCATTAGTGACTGGTCGGTACTACCGACCTTGGGTGGTCGGTATTACCGACCAGCCTCGGGACTAGGAGAGTATAAATAGCTCTCCTCTTCTCGTTTGACGGTTACCCACTCATTCCACTCACTTATTGTGACCTAACTTCAGACAAAAGAGCCTCCAAGCATTGACTCCTCCCCTCTCTCTCCCCCCTTTGCTCCTAGATTCACTTACTTGCAAGATTTGAGCTAGGGAAGTGAGATTAGAGAGTGGGAAGCTTCGATCTATGACTTGAGCACTTGGTTTCCATTTAGCCGGCTTCGTTTGTGTCTATTACTCTTGAGCTCTTTGAGCTCTAGCCGGTTAGGTGTTCTTCGTGGTAGCCCATATTGATTCATTTGTGAGGGCTCCCCGAAGTGTTTGTATTACCCCTGTGATTTCTAGTGGAGAAACTCTAGTAGCCTTTGTGGTTGCTTGAGTGAGGCTAGGAGGTGAAATAGACTCCGACCTTTGTGGTCACCTCAACAACGAGGACGTAGGCACTCCTTAGTGGATTGGCCGAACCTCGGGATAAATCGTCGTGTCCCGTGTGCTTGTTGTTGTCTCTACTTGCATATTACTTGTGTTCTTCGTGTTCTTCCTCTCCCTATCTCTTTATTAGGTTGAGAAGGCTCGATCCACACCGTGGAAAGCAACCAAGGTTTGGTAAGGCTAGAATCGCTGTGTATCATTCTTAGGGAAGTGGGGGTTCACACTTGTATTACATTCATTACTCACTTACATTGGATTTATAGTTCCTTCTTAGGATCCCGGTAGTGTTGTTTGTTTGTGTCGGTAGTACCGGTGCATCACACCCGGTAGTACCTACCCAAACAAACCGGCAACACCGGTTTGTGTCTAACTATATTTTCTAGTTTGTGAAGTTTCAGATTGTCAAAAATCACCTATTCACCCCCCTCTAGGCTGATTAGATCCTTTCAATTGGTATCGGAGCCTAACCCTTGTGTTAGCGCTTCACCGCGTAAGGGAGAATCATGTCGACCCTAAGTCAAGAACAAATTGATGACATTGTCAAGAGGGTTTCCACTCAGCTGCTAGAAGATCAAGCAAAGAAACATGAAGATCAAATGCAAAAGATGAAAGACGAGATGGAGAGCATGAGGCAAGCTTTAGCCAACAAAGGGGAAGCATCCGGAAGCGGAGAAAATCCGCCACAGCCCAAAGAAGATAAGAAAAAGGAAGATGAAGTGAAAGGCAAGAGGGAGAAGGAGTTCTCTAGCATGTCTTATGACTATAGCCAAATGGGCAAAGTCATTCAATTGCCTAGCGTCAATCTAGGCAAACCACCCTCCTTCGATGGAATCAACTACAATGATTGGGCACACAAGATGAAGCTACATCTTCTTGCTGCAAGAGCTTGGGAGATTGTTGAGAATGGACCAAGTCATGTTGAAGGCGAAGAGTTCACCGACAATGATGTGATTGAGTTCTAACAAAATGTTCAAGCCGCATCATTAATCCTATCATGCCTTAAGCCTGAAGAAAGCAACAAGGTACTTGGAATGGAGAATGTCAAGAAGATTTGGGACACTCTCAGGATATCATATGAGGGTGATGCAAGTGTGAGAAAGTGCAACATAGAGCTTCTTCAAGGAAAGATCGAGAACTTCAAGATCAAGAGTGGTGAGACCACTCAACAAATGTTTGATAGATTCATGACATTGATCAACAAGATTAGAGCTCTCGGAGACACAAAGTGGGATGACAACTCAGCTGCAAGAAAGCTATTGAGAGCATATAGAAAGAAGAACAAGACACTTGCATCAATCATCATGGAGAGACCTAACTATGAGAGCATGGGACCTCATGAGATGCTTGCCAAAATAAAGCATCATGAAGTCTTGGATGATGAAGCTTTAGAAGATCAAGAAGAAAGCAACAAGAAGGTGGTTGCTCTCAAGGCAAACCAAGAAGAAGGAAGCAAGGCCCAACATGATTCACCAAGTGATGAAAGCGACGATTCTGATGATGAGATTGCTCTCCTTGTGAAGAACTTCCGAAGATTCATGAGGAAGAAAATGTACAAGAAGGGCAAAAGTGGATACTTCAAGAAGTCAAAGAAGAGGACCTGTTATGAGTGTGGTGCGGACGATCATTTCATCGCTGATTGTCCACAAAAGAAGAACAAGAACAAATATAGCAAGAGTGATGATAGGAAGCAAAGAAGAAGAAGAGGTGGTGAAGCTCATCTTGGTGAAGAATGGTTCTCCGAAGATGACTCAAGTGATGAAGAGAAGAGCAAGGGCAAGGAGAAAGAGAAAGGAGCGGCCAACATCACCATACACAAGACTTCTTCTCCAAGCCCCCTCTTCAACATGACTACCTCGACCACATCATCACGCTTGTTCAAGGACCTCACCGACGATGAGGATGACGTCACTCATTCTTGCTTCATGGCTAAGGATGAGAAGGTATCACCTCACTCTCCTACTTGTTCTAGTGATGAATTTAGTGATGATGACATGGATGAATTTGAACTAAGTATCATAAGAAAGTTTGGTAAGAAAGGTGGACCAAAAATATTAAAATTGCTTAGTAAGTTGGAAAGTCGGAATGAGAGTCTTGTTTTGCAAGGGGACTTGATCTCTCAAGAGAGAGAAAAGAACCTTGCATTGGAAGCCTCTCTTGCCGAGGAGAAGTTGAAGGTTGAGAAATTGACCGTGGAACTATCTTTAGCTAATGACTCTAACAAGAAGTTGGCTAAGGATTGTTCCACGAGCAATGACTCAATTGCTAATCTAAAGAGTAAGATTAGCTTGGTTCAAGAGAGCCTCACAAGCTCTCAAGATAAATATCAAACTCTTGAACTAAGCTACAACACTCTTTGGAGTAGTACCTCTTCAACTACTCCTAAGGATTTCGACAAATCTAATGCTTCAACAAGTAATGGTTGCAATAGATGTTATAAAATTGATATAAATGCTTGTGCAACTAACATTGTTGAGTTAGAGAAGAAGAGCAAAGAAATCAAACGGTTGAACATGATCTTGAGGAATGGTTGCAAGTGTAAGATGGAACAACCAAAGGATATCCTCAAGACCGCAAGACATCCATCCATTAAGGATGGAATTGGGTACAATAGGTATGGTGGCAAGGCAAATGGAAGGAAGGTGGTCAATGGGGTACCCTTTGTTAACTTTAACAAAGGGGTTCCTCTCTTTGACCTCATGAACAAGGCCAACAAGGTTGCCAACCCTAAGGCTCCACTTGCTAATGGTAAGATCAACAAGGAGAAGCAAGTGGAGGTTCCCAAGCAACAAAAGCCTATATCAAGAAGCTATACATGTGATTACTTGTGTTGTTGGGGAGAGAATGGCAAGATAGTAGTCAAGTATGTTGGTGCCCTCAAGAAGAGGGAGATTATGAGAAATGTTTGGGTGCCAAAAGTTTATGTGACTAACCCCCTAAGACCCAATCTCACTTGGGTACCTAAATCAAGAACATAATCTTGTTTTGTAGGAATATGCCTCCGGTGGGTCAAGTTGGGTGTTGGATAGTGGATGCACCAATCATATGACCGGGGCAAAAGAAATGTTCTCCTCCTTCCAACCAAGCAACGACTCATGCAACAACATTGTGTTTGGTGACAATGGAAAAGGAGAAGTGCTTGGTTTGGGTAAAATTGCTATCTCAACTGACAATTCCATATCTAATGTATTACTTGTGCATTCATTGAGTTACAATTTGTTGTCTGTTTCTCAACTTTGTGAAATGGGTTACGATTGTCTCTTTACGGATAAGGGTGTGACCGTCTCTAGCAGAAGGGATTACTCTATTGCATTTAAAGGTGTGTTGAAGGGAAAATTTTACCTAGTTGACTTCTCAACTAGTAAGGTAGAACCTACAACATGTCTAATGGCAAAATCCAGCATGGGTTGGCTTTGGCATCACCAACTAGCTCATGTTGGGATGAGGAACTTGGCCCAACTTCAAAGGGAAGGGCACATCCTTGGACTAACCAATGTATCGTTTGAGAAAGATAGGATTTGCAGTGCATGCCAAGCAGGAAAGCAAGTTGGAGCAAAGCATCCAATGAAGAACGTCATGTCAACAACAAGGCCATTGGAGCTACTACATATGGACCTCATCGGACCCGTTGCTTACCAAAGCATCGGTGGTAACAAATATGGTTTCGTTATTGTTGATGACTTTTCTCATTTCACTTGGGTGTTCTTTTTAGCAGATAAAAGTGAGACCCAAGGCATCTTCAAGAAGTTTGCTAGGAGGGCTCAAAATGAGTTTGAGCTCAAGATCAAGAAAGTGAGAAGCGACAATGGGACCGAGTTTAGGAACACCAACATAGAAGAATATCTTGATGATGAAGGAATCAAGCATGAGTTCTCCGTTCCATATACCCCTCAGCAAAATGGGGTTGTGGAAAGGAAGAACCGAACTCTAGTTGAAGCCGCAAGATCTATGTTGGATGAATACAAGACGTCCGATGGTTTTTGGGCGGAGGCGATGAACACCGCGTGTCATGCCATCAACCGCCTCTACCTCCACAAGCTAAGGGACAAAACGCCATACGAGCTTCTAACCGGTAACAAACCGAAGGTGCATTACTTTCGAGTTTTTGGCTGCAAGTGTTTCATACTTAACAAGAGGTCAAAAAGTTCAAAGTTTGCACCTAAGGTACACGAAGGCCTTCTACTTGGTTATGGTTCTAACGAACACGGCTACCGCGTATTCAATAATGCCACCGGCACTATTGAGTTAACAGTAGACGTGACTTTTGATGAATCTGACGGCTCCCAAAAGGAGCAAGTCAATGATGAGCTTGTAGGTGATGACATGTCTCCATCCGAAGCAATCAAGAAGCTTGCAACCGGTGATGTGAGACCTATTGAGATTCAAGATGTTGATGATGATCCGTTGCACACTCCACAAGATTCAAATGTCCATCATGTGCATTCGAATGTACATGGTGAAGCTTCCGCAACTTCGATAGATGGAGGTGCAATTGGAGGTCAAATGCAACATCAACTTGATGATCAAGCACAAGTTCAACATGAAGACCAACAAGATGATGGGAACATCCCCACATGTGACGAAGATGGTGAAGATGGACCCATCCAAAGGAGATCACTTGTGCCACATCCTAAAGTGCATCATACGATTCAATGGGATCATCCCGTTGACAACATCTTGGGGAGCATACGACGTGGGGTAACGACACGTTCTCGTTTAGCAAGTTTTTGTGAACATTACTTGTTTGTCTCCTCTTTGGAACCTCTTAGGGTGGAAGAAGCACTTGATGATCCAGACTGGTTGATGGCTATGCAAGAAGAGCTGAACAACTTTACCAGGAATGAAGTCTGGTCCTTGGTGGAAAGGCCCAAGCAAAATGTGATAGGAACCAAATGGGTCTTCCGCAACAAACAAGACGAGCATGGCGTGGTAACAAGGAACAAAGCACGGTTGGTGGCTCAAGGTTTCACTCAAATTGAAGGTTTGGATTTTGGGGAAACCTATGCACCCGTAGCTAGGCTTGAGTCAATTCGTATATTACTTGCCTTTGCTACTCACCATGATTTCAAGCTATACCAAATGGACGTGAAAAGTGCATTCCTCAACGGCCCCGTCTCCGAATTGGTATACGTGGAGCAACCACCGGGTTTTGAAGATCCCAAGTTTCCCAACCACGTCTACAAGCTCGACAAGGCGCTCTATGGGCTCAAGCAAGCCCCTAGAGCTTGGTATGATTGCCTTAAGGACTTCCTACTCAAAAAGGGTTTTGAGATAGGGAGGGCCGACGCTACTTTATTTACTCGCAAAGTCAATGATGATATCTTTGTGTGCCAAATATATGTCGATGACATAATATTTGGTAGTACTAATGTGACTTTTTGTGAGGAGTTTAGTAGGATCATGACCAAAAGGTTCGAGATGTCCATGATGGGTGAGTTGAAGTATTTCCTTGGATTTCAAATCAAGCAACTCAAGGATGGCACGTTCATCAATCAAACCAAGTACACAAGAGATATGCTAAAAAAGTTTGAGATGGACAAGGCCAAACCCATCAAGACTCCCATGCCTACCAATGGACATCTTGACCTCAATGAGGATGGTAAGTCAGTGGACCAAAAGGTATATCGCTCTATGATCGGTTCATTGCTTTACCTTTGTGCATCTAGGACTGATATTATGCTTAGCGTGTGCTTGTGTGCAAGATTTCAAGCTAATCCGAAAGAATGTCATATTATTGCCATTAAGAGAATCTTTCGATACTTAGTACACACTCCTAATCTTGGCTTGTGGTATCCCAAGGGCTCCAATTTTGATCTACTTGGCTATTCTGATTCGGACTATGCCGGTTGCAAAGTAGATCGAAAGAGCACTACCGGGACTTGCCAATTTATTGGAAGGTATTTGGTGTCATGGAGTTCCAAGAAACAAAATAGTGTTTCCCTATCCACCGCCAAAGCCGAGTATGTGGCGGTCGGCGCTTGCTGTGCTCAACTACTTTGGATGAAGCAAACACTAAAAGATTTCAGATGTGAGGAAACCAAAATTCCACTTTTGTGTGACAATGAGAGTGCTATCAAGCTAGCTAACAATCCCGTAAACCATTCTCATACAAAACATATTGACATCCGACACCATTTCTTGAGAGACCACGAAGCCAAAGGAGATATCTCTATACGCCATGTGAGCACCGAAAAACAATTAGCCGATATCTTCACAAAGCCTCTAGATGAGTCAAGATTTTGTGCTTTGAGGAGTGAACTAAATATCATTGATTCTCGTAACGTGGCTTGATGTTTTGCACATATTTGTTTTCACCTAGAGACCTAGACAAATGCTTTTGAAAAATATTGTGTGTGATTTCAAAATCTATTTTGCATGCTTCACTTATGTCCATAGCTATGTACTGCTTATATGAAATCTGGACATGATTGAAGTTTGTGTAGTATTCCACACAAGGTTCTCCTAGAATAGCTCTCTGTCCGCTCTGAAACTGAACGGTCGGTAGTACCGACGTCGGTAGTACCGACCCCTATGGGCGGTAGTACCGACCGGGTTTGACCCGGGTAAAAATAGCCGCGGTGATTCCCTTTTCAGCCCTATCCAGTCAAAGCTTTTTCACCGTGGCCGCCGCCCCTTGAGCCTGTGCCTCCTAGCCGCCGCGCCTCTCCCTTCTCGATCTCCTTTCTCCTCCACTCAAATCCAAATCTGTTCGATGGGAAAGTGCCTTGGAGTGTGGAGATCATCTTGGTGGTGTTCGTGAAGCCCGCAAGTTCCTCCTACATCGGATTTCGGCCTCTTCTTCTCGAGTAGCAAGGTACTAGGGTGTTCATGCCCGATCTCTAAATGTACCTTGTTCTAGGTCGATTCCTTTGGTAGGATTGCTCTATCTAGTGTGTAGATGCTTCTTGGATGTATGGTTTGCAAATTTATGGACGATTTGGTTGATTGGATCGAAGTAAACCGCACGCTGCAGAGCGGTCTGTAGTACTGCCCGCTACGGTCGGTAGTACCGACCGCGCGCAGTGTGCAGTTTTCTTCCCCGATCTTGATCGTTTCCCTCCTTGCTACATCCGTTGAAGTTGTCTTGCTATCGCCTTTATCTCACATCCGTCTATGCAATCTTTTTTCTAGATGTTGCATAGCCGGAGGACCTCTCGTGATGTTCGTCAAGCTAGTGATGATGATGATGAGGAGTATGCTGCCTTGGAGCAAGGCGGATTGGAGCAAGGAGAGCCGCAGCGTCGCAATCCCAGGCGTCGTGCTCGGCCCGGTGGGAGCAGCGAGGATGTCACTCGACAAGTTCATGGACGCTTGTCCACGGGCCGTCGGAGTGTGGGCAGTGACAGAGGTGGTGGCAGAAGTGGTAGCAGTGGACTTGTCGGTGGCAGTGGGCATAGTGGTGGCAGTGGTCATGCGCCTCCTCCGCCTCCACCGCCCCCTGTCAGTGGTCCTCCCGGGCATCTGCACAGTGTGATAGTGGGAGGAGTGGCTCAGACGGCTGGTCCTGAGCGTGAGGGTCGTTCCATAGATCCTCGCGTTGGACCTCCGTCCCCTCCAACATCCGGTTTGCTGATGATCAACCGGGTGTTTCACTTGCATGGGGAGGCTGGTGCTCTGATGTCGTCCCCCGCCTATCCTGGTACTGTCATGGACTATTCTGATAGGAAGCGGGCGAACTTGCTGAGGACCCAGAGGTTGGAAAATCCATATCTTTTTGTCCATGATGATTCAGTGGACAAGAGGTTTTGGTCCCGCTTTCAGCAGGACTACTATGTCTCTGTCTGCTGGAAGGGTTTCTGCACTAAGGGACATCCACCTCTCTTTGAGCACAAGCGGCTGGCAATCCGCTCTCTGACAGACAAGGGGTTGGAAGAGATTGATGCTTTGGTGCAGCGCCTTGAGGATTGGAGGATTCTTGGGTTGATAACTGGGGAGCGCAGCTATAATCAAGAGATCATCTGTCAGTTCTAGGCCACCCTTTTCATTGATCAGCCTGCTCAGGTGTTGCACTGGATGACCCAGGGAGTGCACTACAGGTGCAACTTTGTCACCTTTGCCAGGCTGTTGGGGTTCAACAGAGAAGACAGGAACGCTCCCAGGCTGTCGGAGATGTATGGTGGTGGCATGTATCCTGCGGATCTGCAGAGTTCTGGGATTTATATGCAAGGCGCAGTGCTGAACTTTCAAGTCAATGGGCTGAAGCCTGCCAACTTCGTGCTCAACAACTTGATGCGCCTTACCCTGGACCCCAAGGTTGGAGACAACGATAATTTGAGAAATGATGCTCCAAAGGTCCTTGTCCAGTTTGCTCTGCCAGATGGGCGATTCAGCATCTCTCATTTCCTTTGGCAGAAGATCTCGGATGTCTACAATGACCCGCACAAGGACCTGCCTTTTGCTCCATACTTAATGCATATCATTGAGCATGTTGTTGGAGCCACCTTTGAGTATGACAGGAGCTTGAAGGAGTACAGTGTTCGTAAATTCTCTTCGACGGACAAGGCCAAGGCTGATGAAGGTGGTGCTGCTCCTGCTGCAGCAGCAGCTCCTGGCGAGGCTCATGGCCCGGAGCAGGCTCATGAGGAGGTGCCCCCTGCTGCCCCTTCTCATCCGTGTCCTGACAAGCGCCGGAGTGGGGGTGGTGGGGCTGTTCGCTATGCGCTCAACAAATTCTTTTCGTGGTGCTGCTACAAGGCTGAGCGGGACGAGCAGCATCAGCGGGAGGTGCGTGAGCACCTTGGTCTTCCTCCACGGTCTCCGCTCCGCCCCTTCCCAGACCCCTTCGCCGAGTATGATGCTCAGCCCAGGCGCGATGATGATGATGATGATGACGATGACGATGGTGGCCAGCAGCAGCCGGGTGGTGATGAGGCCGGGATCTTCTCCTCCGTCTTATATCAGCCTCTTCAGCCCCCGCCCTCTACTAGTCGCCGCCCTTCTACCCCGACTACGGTGAGGGTCCATCACATGGTGGTGGATCCACCTCGTACCAGGGTGGTGGTGGCAGCTCCTACATGGGCTTTGCTGCCCCCGACGCCGATCCAGCTAGGAGTGGTGGCTTTCGCGACCCTTCTCCTCCGCTGGACCCTTCTTCCGCTCCTTCGTCGTCGTACCCAGGTGGTGATGTTGGTGCTAGTGCTTTCTCTTCCATCTTTGGTGGCTATGGTGGTTCGTCTGGTGGCTACTATTAGTTTCTTATGCTTATCTTGGCCTACCCCTTTTGGCATTTGATGTTAAAGGGGGAGTGTTAGGCTTATCTTGTTGTAATAGCTAGCCCGTGAGAGAGAGTTAAACTATGAGAACTAAGTGTGGTTATGCTACTTGTTTATTTGTGATGTGATGAGGATGTAAATCATTTGAGCTTTATGTTAAATTCATGTATGTTTCATCCTCTCTATTTCTGCTCTTGTCATGGTTGGTGATTGCTATTTGTGTTGGCTATCTCTTGATTATGCTATTTATGTGAATCACCATGCCATCTTGTCTATGCATCACAAATTGATATATATGATGTTTGTCACACACTTAGGCACCCCACGGATTGCAAAATTTAGGGGGAGCTCTTGTTCTTGTGTATGCAACCTTACTTTAAGTCAAGGTTTGAAATTCATATCCAAAGCATACACTAAGGGGGAGCTCGAACTAAATTTTTGGAATTCAAAAGCTTCAATTCTTTTCATTCCTATTGTAAGCCTAAGTTGGTTGTCATCAATTACCAAAAAGGGGGAGTTACAAAGTGCATTCGCCCCCATTGTGGGTTTTGGCTTATTAATGACAATCAAATTAGGGACTAATGGATTTATAAAAGCATATATGCAGGTGTTAGTCCTTAGAAAGATTTGAACTGTTGAAATCTCGTGAACAAAGCACGTCGGATACATTTGGACATAAAGATACCTAGCTCGAGTGGTGGCTTAAAAGTTTGATTTTAAACTTGAGTTATAGGTAAGCCGGACTATCAAGAGGGTCACAAATTAGGTTGGCTAGATGTGGAGAAAAGTGCTCAAATCGACTAACTAAAGTTTGCTTGAGAGACACCGCACGATCACGATCACATAGAGGTAAATCTGTGTGGTCGGTAGTACCGACCATGGGTGGTCGGTAGTACCGACCATGGCTGCTCAGCGCGTTGCTCTAACTTCCTCTCTGTTCGCGCTTAAAATGGCCTGGCGGTAGTACCGCCATAAGGCCGGTACTACCGCCCCTCGGTGGTACCGACCTTGGCCAGTAGCAAGCCAGTTTTACAACCTCTCTGTATACGCTCAAAAATGACCTGGCGGTAGTACCACCATATGGTCGGTACTACCGCCCTCGGTGGTACCGACCCTAGTCAGTAGAAAAGCTGATTTCTGCAGACCTCTCTGTTCGCGCTCGAAATGACTTGGCGGTAGTACCGCCATAGAGTCGGTACTATCGACCCTCGGTGGTACCAACCGAAGCCGGTAGTAAACCAAGTTTGCAAGGCTCTCTGTGTTGTGTAACACTCTGGTGTTAAGCAAGACTAAAACTTGACATGTCATCATATGCACTGGCATTTTATCTGAGTTAATAACCTGATTATGCATTCACTTAAAACAAGTTTAATTTTCATGCTTGTGCTTAGTGATAAGGAGTGTTTATGTTTGCAATCCTAGTTTATGCTTTCTTGTTAAGAATAATGCTTTTAGGCTTTATAAGGGTATTATGGTAATCTTATGTATAGTAGTCGAATTTTATACCCAACCCTAGTATTATGTCTCAAAGGTGTAGTGAGAACATGTTTCAAGCAACCTTTGAGGTGTAATTCCAGATTGGAATGAAATTCAAATGAATAGTTTAAATAATTCAAAAAACCCTATTTTATCCCTTTTTCTATAAATCAAAATTTTGAAAAAATTTGGCTATGCTCCAAAAAGCAAAGTTGTTCTATTTTTGATAAGTAACAACTTTGATGTATAAAGTTTTCCAAGTTTTCATATGAAATCAAAAGTAATTTGGAAAATACTTTTCTGCCCTTTTTGTCCTCTTTGGTTTTTCCAACTCTAATTCAAATTCTGAGTACATTTTGAAAATGTTGCAAAAATAAAAGATGTTCAGTATTAAATTCTGAGCATTTGATATTTTAGCATACTTTCAACTTATATTCAAAATTTCAAAGTTTTTTTTTTAATTTTCAGAAAGGGTAGAAAAGGAAGTGGGAAAAGGGGGAGATAAGCTTCTGGCTCTGTTCATGGCGGTGGCCGCCGAAGCTTTGATCGGCGACGCCAGCGTTCTGGGTATCGCTCCCTCTCGAATAAGCGTGCGACCGTCTCCGTGGCGAGGCTACTCAGCTGCTGACCCTTTTCTCTCACGTCGTGGCGTCCTCTCTCGCGCTCGCCGTCGATCTCTTGCCACGAAGCCCCGACGAGCACCTTCTCGGCTCAATCTCCGATTCACCGCACACCGATCGTTCTTATCCCAAGTTAACCGCGGGTATAAAAACCCTACATCCTTGCGCATCTCCAGAGTTCACTCTTGCAACCTCTACTCACTCAGAGAGCCGGTAACTCCTGTTCTTCTTTCCGCCGGGCAAGAAAGCTCCGCCGAGCTCGATCTCGCCGTGGTCCAATCCACTGGGCACTTCCTTACTCTCTTTATCTCGCGTTTATGCTTCATCTTGATCCAAGAAACCTCATAGGCTCACTGGTTTCTTGTGTGGTGCCCAGGTCTCGCCGGAACCACTGCCTTTACACCGGAGCTCGCCGCCGGAAGCCACTGCTCCGTGGATACCTTCCCTCCGTTCATCCTCCGCTCGAACCGACTACACAGGCAGCACCAGGGTGAGCTACTGAAGCTTCCTAGCCCTTCCGTTCTACTGCTACCGACCTAGGTTCGCCGGAACATCTCCGCCGTGGCTCGGTCCGCCGCCGTGCGTGGCCAGACCTCACCGGAGCGGTAGCGTTTGGGGTTAGAGGCTCTGTCGGCCGCGGGTGACACGCCGGTGATGATGCGCGCGTCGTCTAAGTCTCTACTGGCCGGAGTTGGCCGGCGTAAGGACGGTCGCCGCTCGGTTCGTCGCCGTGCGTGCCGGCCATGGTCGGGGACCTAGCTTTTGTGAAGACAAGTCTTCTCAGGGTGTTGGTTGCAAAGGCGTAGACTCTGTTGAATAGTAAGTTGGACTGAGGGTTGTTTTAGTGTTAGCCGAAGGGCTTTTCTGTAAAGCTGTTAGGCACACCGCTTCGCTCGAGCTAAGCCTCGGGCGAACGCGTTCACCGTCCCGCCCGAGCTAGGCCTCGGACGGACGAGCGTTTTTCCGTCTCGCCCGAGCCTCGAGCTAAGTCTCGAGCTAAGCCTCGAGCGGACACCTGCGCAACGTATCGCCCGAGCTAGGCCTCGGACGGACGAGCGTTGTTCCGTCTCGCCCGAGCCCTGAGTCAGGCCTCGGGTAGACGTTTGTCTCGTTGTCTCGCTGGAGCCAAGCCTCGAGCGGACCCTCGGGCGCTGTCTCGCTCGCGCCGAGCCTCGAGCGAACGCACACACACTCACCTACCGTCGTGCGCTCGCGTCACGCTGGGCCGAGTTGGCTTGGGCCGAAAGCCCAGTTTGGGTTCGTTCAAGTTTTTCTTTTTCTGGCTTTATGCACAGTAAGCAGTTTTGTTGTTTTTGCTATAATTAATCTATAGCTCTGTTAATTATGAAATTTGACATGAAAGTTGATAACATGTCTGTGCTAATATAAAAATAATAAAACTTGAGTTTTGAGTACTTCTTTTATGTCAATAAAATCTGTACTTTAATTAATAAATACAACTTTGAGGAATTATGTATATTTCTGTGTTTCTCCAAAAATCATGAATTTTGACATGTGAGTTTGTATCATTAGTATCAATCTTCATGATTAATTTCAGTTCTGTTGGAATAAGTATAATTTATGTTTGTGTAGAAAGCTATTTTAAATGGCTTAAGAAATAAATAAAAGTAGTTAATCACTTTAGGATTTATGTGACTTTTGGAATTGTTTGACAACCAGTGGAAAACTAGCAAGAATTGCTCCCTGGTTATGGATTCCTTTATGAAAATAACCTTTTGTTGCTTGTTAAGTTGCATAACCATATTTAAAGAAAATAACAAAACTTGTTTAGTACTTTTAATAGCTAAAGTTGGTTTGTTGGTTTGCAACTTTACCGCGAAGGAAAGTTGTACTCCATAAAAGTTATAGTTTAAGAAAATTTCCATCTTTACCATAATCCTATCATAAGCATCTCATTATTCATGCATATGCACTTCTACGTGTAGATTTCGCTTCGGAAGGCCCTAACTCTCAGTGGATTCCTCCTGAGGGTGTAGACCCTTCTCGATTTTCAGAATCTTCGAACTCCACTGATCCTCAAGGCAAGCCCCGGTGCATTTAACCTTTCTATTTCTATTGCAAAGTTTATACAACGATTTATCAACTGCATTTAAGTAATAGGAGTTGGATGACACCAGTAGTTGCATTACCAGTTGGTTACCTTTACCCTATCCTTGTTACCTATTTGTTTATAAATGCTTAGCCAAGATGCACGGTGATGAGATTATCCTCCGCTTAGGCCTTGAGCAAACTAAGGGATGATGAGTCATCATTGTTAGGATACCTCTCTCAGGTACAAACTGATAATTGGATGAAAAATGAATTTCAGACCGGGCAAGTAACTTGCATCCGGATTGGAATCTTGATGTAGTGTTCCTGTCTGTGTCGATTAGGAACCGTCCGTTGTTGGTCCTTGATCGAGAGCATGATAGTACCAATCACAGGATACGGGTTAGTATGTTGCAGGTTAGAGTCCTGCCATACAACGCCGTGGTGCTTTGGTATGTTGCAGGTTAGAGTCCTGCCATACAAATCACTTATGGTTGTGCAATATGTTGCAGGTTAGAGTCCTGCCATATTGTGTGATTGGGAACCCCCAGCTGGGTAGATAAAGCGGTTCAAATCGTCGTTGCTCTACGATAAAAAGAGACTCGATCTCTGGCTCTCAACGTAGAGTTTTAAAAAACCAAAGCTTTTGGGAAATGATGTTTCATCCAAAAAGAGTACTATTGATGGTATATTTAAGGAAAAGAAGAATGTTTTGTTAAAAATGTTTATTCTGCAAATTCCTTCTCTATTGCTAACCCTCTACGTCCCTTAAAGCTAGCATGAACTGAAGTCTTTTCTGTTGACGGATAAGTCTTGTTGAGTACTTTTGTACTCAGGGTTTGTTAACCCTTGTTGCAGGAGAATACATGGATCCACTTTTTAATGGGCAGTGCTACTTCACTCTTGTAGAAGAGAGTGATAACGAATCTGATGTGTGACCTTGGGCAAGTAACAACTTTTGAGTGGAATATGTAATGTTAAGTTCCGAACAAGTTATGTAATAAGTTATTTGGTGATGTAAACTTTTAAACCTAAGTTTTAATCTATGTATTATAATCTTTCCGCTTTACTCTGATTTATCTTATCTATGAAACTGTTGTAATACTGTGATGCTTGATGAGGAATTTTCCTGGAAGTTATGTAACGTGGATGATTCGGGTTTCCCGAGGACACTCGACAGTCCTCTTGAGTCATTTGGAACGCGTGTACGCCGATCAAAGGTCTTTAGGACAATGATGGGTGCATGTGGGCCACTTAATTCAGGAGGTTCTGCCACATGTTGGCTCGTTTTTGACTTGGCGGTAGTACCTCCATAGGGCCGGTACTACCGACCCTCGGTGGTACCGACCTGAGGCCGGTAGTTGACTTTGGGTCAGATCCAGATCTGTGCGACCGTTAGTGACTGGTCGGTACTACCGACCATGGGTGGTCGGTACTACCGACCAGCCTCGGGACTGGGAGAGTATAAACAGCTCTCCTCTTCTCGTTTGACGGTTACCCACTCATTCCACTCACTTATTGTGACCTAACTTCAGACAAAAGAGCCTCCAAGCATTGACTCCTCCCCTCTCTCTCCCCCCTTTGCTCCTAGATTCACTTACTTGCAAGATTTGAGCTAGGGAAGTGAAATTAGAGAGTGGGAAGCTTCGATCTACGACTTGAGCACTTGGTTTCCATTTAGCCGGCTTCGTTTGTGTCTATTACTCTTGAGCTCTTTGAGCTCTAGCCGGTTAGGTGTTCTTTGTGGTAGCCCGTATTGATTCATTTGTGAGGGCTCCCCGAAGTGTTTGTATTACCCCTGTGATTTCTAGTGGAGAAACTCTAGTAGCCTTTGTGGTTGCTTGAGTGAGGCTAGGAGGTGAAATAGACTCCAACCTTTGTGGTCACCTCAACAACGAGGACGTTGGCACTTCTTAGTGGATTGGCCGAACCTCGGGATAAATCGCCGTGTCCCGTGTGCTTGTTGTTGTCTCTACTTGCATATTACTTGTGTTCTTCGTGTTCTTCCTCTCCCTATCTCTTTCTTAGGTTCAGAAGGCTCGATCCACAGCGTGGAAAGCAACCAAGGTTTGGTAGGGCTAGAATCGCTGTGTATCATTCTTAGGGAAGTGAGGTTCACACTTGTATTACATTCATTACTCACTTACATTGGATTTCTAGTTCCTTCTTAGGATCCCGGTAGTGCCGTTTGTTTGTGTCTGAAGGACCGAATTGGCGACCAGAGGGGGGGGGTGAATGGGAGCCGTAAAATTTCTTTCAAAATGTTTAGGCCTTTGTCCCAAAAAATCAACCCCAAGAACAAAGTCGACGCGCGTGATGTCCACGACCCAAAAGATTGGGTGGATGTTCCCTAGGAACACAGCGGGACAGCACACATGCGATTAACCAAGCAGACCACAAAAACTGGAGCTCCGGAAAGGAAACACTACACTCCTATGGAGAAGAAGCAAGTGCCCAACCAAATATACTTAAGCCAACTGGTGACAAAAGTACTTTAGAATGTTCCTTACAAAGTTAGGAAACCGACGCAACAAACGAAACTCAAATCGGAGCTCAAACGCAAAAACTACGGACGAAACAACGTGAAAACCGCACTGACCGGACGCTGGCACTGCAGCAACACTGTAGCGTCCGGACACTGTAGCATCGGACGCACTGTAGCGTACTGTAGTGTCCGGTCACTGTTACTACAGCAGATTACTGTAGCACCGGACGCATGAACGGTAACAGTGCAGAGTCCGGTCAGAAAACAGTGCAGAGTCCGGTCGTACTGTAGCAGCGTCCGGTCAGCCCAAAAACAGCGCTGTTCAAACACCAAATCGACCCAAAACTCAGTCAAATCAACTCCAAACTTCACCAAATTTTGCATAGATGATCACAACTATGTTGGTGAGCTATCTCTAAGAGATCATGGCTCGAACCCAACTAGAAATCCGCCCGATCTATGTGCCCGTGAGGAATTAGATGAATTCCTTCGGTGGAAAGATGTCTCACGATGCTACACAAGATGGTTCAAACGGATTTTCAATCCATCCCTTCAAACGGAAAATCTCGCGAAAGAATCGAAGGGAGGAAACGAAGAACGCGAAGAACAAAATCGCAAAACGAAGAGGAGCACGAATTTGATCCTTAGATTTCAGCAAGATGAAAGATTGTATTAGCTCGTGGTATTGGGTTACAAGCCACTCCTAGCAACACAAAGCTCGGATGGCAAAAAGATCAAGAACAAGAGCCCTCCTCTTCTCTAACCCTAGCCTCTCCTCACAGTAGCAAAATGAGAATGGCACTCTCCAAGGATAGGCTGCCCTAACCAGCCCCCTTCATATATATAGGCGCACGTCCAAAGACCAAAACGCCCTCTCATGAAGTACTCAACCCAAATACCCCCCAGGGGTAAAACTGTCCAACCCTAGCAGTTTTCATCCGACGGCCACGCGCCTTCTCATCCTTCGCTTCGCCTCGACGCAAGCTCCAGGATGCCGCCACGTGCCGTCACCGTCGACCGCCGCGCCTTCTCACCGATAGCTTCGCCGCAACGCAAGCCTCTCGGTGCCGCCACACGTCGACCGTCCTTTTGGACCTTCCCCCGGTTTTGAGGCCCAAACCGGGAAACCTGCCAGCCCAGGTTTTGAGGCCCAAACCTGGAAATCGTCCACCCCGAGTTTTGAGGCCCAAACTCGGAAACCCGCAAACCCAGGTTTTGAGGCCCAAACCTGGAAACCGTCCATCCCGAGTTTTGAGGCCCAAACTCGGAAATCGGCCACCCGAGTTTTGAGGCCCAAACTCGGAAACCATCGATGGTAGCTTTTTGAGGCTCAGCTACCGAACCCGCGTCGTAGACGGGATGTGGTTCGCACACCCCAACCACCGGCACCGATACCGATGCATGTCCAGCCTCCACGCCGGGCACAACGCCTTCGCCTTCCTTCTTGACTTGGCCGACAGCACTTGCGCCGCACGCAAGCCCATGTCCGACCTCCCGCCAAGTGTCACGACGCCATCGTCTTCGTCCTGACTCGGCCGATGCACCGCACATCTCCATGTGCTCTCGCTCGCCGATGCCACGTGCCAGCTACCACAGCTGATCCTCTGGCCTCTTGGCCCGTCGGTCCAAGCCTCACGTTCGCCCTTCATCGCTCTGGGTACATCGACATGGCACGTCCGCCGCTCGGCACGCCCATCCTTCACCGTTCCCGGTCCGTCGGCACGGCACGTCTCTACTTGACCTTCACCTCGCCATCGACCACTGTATCCGAGCTCAACACCTGCACATCAACACAGCCAAGAGACACATGTTGCACACGCACACCAACACAGAAACACCACAACTCAACGCCACCGGTTAGTCATAAGCATTAAGCACATAGCGAGATAATGACTCAACCAGGAAAAGCCTCAAACCTTCCTCATCAAAGTCAATCATTCATCATATATGTTCTCAGTGTCAGTAGTACCAGTGCATCACACCCGGTAGTACCTACCAAAACAAACCAGCAACATCGGTTTGTGTCTAACTATATTTTCTAGTTTGTGAAGTTTCAGATTGTCAAAAATCACCTATTCACCCCCCTCTAGGCTGATTAGATCCTTTCACCTATGCTTTGAGCTAAGGATGGAAACAAATGAATATGCATGGAATCGGATGCGGATGTTACCTTTTACCACATTTTAATTCAAATGTGAATGTGAATCTGAATGTTTTTTAGTACTAGTACAAAATGAATGGTTCGAATGTGGATCCACATTCGGATATTTACTCAATCCAGTTGAAGTGAGACAAACAAAATTCCAATGCTAAGTTCATCGATAACCTAAGTGGACTAAAATCAGAGTACACTACTAATAATATCTTAGATTGAAGTGAACTAAAATCTTAAGATCAAGTGAAGTCAATTCAAACAACAAAAACAGTCGGCATCACCTCCCAACAGCAAACGGTACGTGACACTGAATAGGTCTACATAAGTTTACGAATAAAGGTACATGACATTAAGCTTGCTGATCAAAGTATACAAGACATTGAGCTCATATACGTGAGGTACTGAACCAATAAAATTAAGCAGTAGTAGGCAGGAGAACAAGCCGTGAGTCACCTCTGCTCGCCTACGATCAAATGAGTATGAGACCATAAAAAATGATAGATCATAAGAATTAACACAGATTAGATACTGAATTCATGTGTATAAAAAATATCTAGGTTAGATATTATATATCAGAATTGACACAATTATTTTTTCAATTTACCATTTCATTTTCAACTATCTGAAATTCTGAAAACCATAATTGTGTTGCAACATTTGAAAAAACGCAGGGTCCTAAACTGAAAAAATACAAAAGGCTTAGGGAGTAACCTGAAGCAAACGTAATTCAAGCTGTGTTCCTCTTCTAGATCCATGATGTCACCGTAATTGCATTCTGCCATCTTCTTCGTGATTACTATGCCATCCGCCTTTTCTTTAACAAACAATTCAGTGAAATCAAACAATTCAGTGAAATGATTCCAAATCGATGAAATCATCTTTTTCTACTTTGGAGTCCTGACTTTGGTGGTCGGACTTCTTGCTGAGGACCTAGTGCCAGTCTCAACACCATCTGCACCAGTATCCTCTATATGAGGTCATGTCTCCCTCTCACTTGCATTCACATTGGCAATGGCATCTGATGCTCTTCCATTTCCAGATGGCGCCACAACATGTAAGAAGTAATTTGATACTTTCATCAATTCAGGTTTAATATGCGTGCAGCTAATTGAGGATATGGACTGCATGTAAAAATTATTGACAAAAACTATATCCTGGTAAAGAACTATATCTCCTGCATAAATGTTATATATATTTAGTTAAAAAACATGTCAAGTTTTCTTGTTGCCTGATTGATAATGAAATATCATCATTTGTGATACTTGACAGTCATAGAGGGATCCACAAACACAACAGTAGGATGCAGGTGTCATATTTGAAAGGATCAAGATGCCCAAGAGGGGGAGGTAAATTGGGCTTTTCTAAAACTTTTTGCGATAATTAAATCCTAACAAGCCCAATTAACCCCCTAGTGCCTAGAAGTGTGTTTCACTAGAATCAACCGCACAAAAGATCAAAGCTATGACATTTCTACTCTACCATGGCAATTCAAATATGGATGAACAATAAGTAAATTGCGGAATTGAATTGCTCAAATGTAAATACGTAAGTAGAGAGAGTAGAGATGACACGACGATCTTTTTCCCGAGGTATCGAGGTGTCGGCACACCCCCTAGTCCTCGTTGGAGCACCCGCGCAAGAGTATCGCTCCCCCTTGATCCGCGGAAGGATCAAGTGCTCACTACGAGCTGATTTTTCGCCACTCCAGCCCAGTGAATCGCTCGTTACCGGTCACAACATGGCTTGGGTCATCCACAATGCCTCCGGATGATCACCAAGCTCTCCGATCGCCACCAAGCCGTCTAGGTGATGCCGATCACCAAGAGTAACAAGCAAGAACTCTCACTTGACCAACGCAAGGCTAATGAGATGGGTGGATGCACACTTGCTACTCTCTTTTCACTAATGAGGTGTTTGATCACTCAATTATCAAATCTCTCAACCTCACTAGGCCTCTTGCACTCACTTGCAATCACAATGTGTTTGGCAACCTTTCAAATGAGCAAGAGAAACAACATGAATGAGGGGGAGGCATATTTATACCCCCCAACTCAAAACATGCATGAAGGGGTAAGTCCAGCCAGTTACACACTGACTGGACGCACCTGTCGGGGTGACCGGACGCGTCCGGTCAGTGTCTAACGGCTAAATGACGTTAGCCCTGACACTCGTACGAACTATTGACCGGACGCTCGCATGCGTCCGATCGCCACTGACCGGACGCGTCCGGTCAAGAAAAACACTCTCTGGAACCTCTCTAAGTTGGACCGGACTCACCCCCTGGTGCGTCTGGTCCATTGCTGAGGGTGCGTCCGGTCACAACCAGGCTTGCCCCTCAGTGAGGACAATTGACCGGACGCATGCCCTAGCGTCCGGTCCCTAGGGTTCCAGCGTCCGGTCGCTATTTGAAGTCCAAAACGACTTCGGTTTGCGACGTTCCCTTCACGAACTTTCTTCATTATGATCTTAGGGACCTTTCTAAGCTACCTAGGGATTTGGTTAACAAGTGTGCACCACACCTAACTCAAAAGTCTCACCTAGGTCAAGCTACCCATTCAAACCCCCCTTAATAGTACGGCCAAAGGTAAAACAAAGACCTATGCTACTCTAAGTGTCCTTCAACACCAAATGACACTTAGAACTAGCCTATCACCGTCTTCGTCGTCCATCCTTTAAAAACCGAACGAATTCCATCAATAAGGGGACATGAATACCATCGTGCCCTCACGATCATCATTACCATGACCTAACTCAACTGTTTCTGCAAAACACACGTTAGTCATAGTAATTTACCTTTGTCATCCAATCACCGAAACCCACTGGGGGCCTAGATGCTCACAATCTCCCCCTTTTTGGTGATTGATGACAACCTCAAGTATGTTTGAAAGAGAGGTGAGGTTTTCAATTGCTTGGTTCATATAAGCATGTGACAATAAGATCAAAAAGAGTTAGGCATGCTTATACAGACCAAGTCCACATAAGTACTCAACATATAAGAATTAACACAAGTACTTATGAACAAGCTCATTTATCGGAGTATAAGTGCGGAAGCAAAGTAAATGAGCATAACCAAGTGACATGTAATATATAACGAGTGAAGCATAACATGTCACATCCAAAAGACATACACATATCGTACAAAGTGCCAAAAGATAAACATGTATGCATATGAGTGCAAGGATCACACAAAAGAACCGAGACCTTGTCACAAGCTCCCCCTAAGTCTAACATACGCTCTCTCCCCCTTTGGCATCAAGGACCAAAACCTAAGGGTCGAAAGGCGGGACAGGAGCAGACGAGTCGGGCGACGAGGTATGCGGAAGAGCCTCAAACTGAGCAAGGAGAGCCTCCTCGTCGGACGACGAACTATGAGCTGGCTGACCCTCGAACACTGGACGTGAAGGTGAAGCAGTCTGGGTCTGCTCAGCTGACTCAGGAGCGGCCTCTGGCTCAGGAACCTCTGACGCTGGAGGAGGATCCACTGTCCCTGTCTCTGCCACTGACATGGTCAACGAAGTCTCGGGTGCGGAACTGACAGGCAAGGTCTGACTCTAAGAAACCGGTGGCTCGGACGACGCTACTGACGAGGGAAGTGTCTCTGTGGTACCAGTAGCGGGAGCAGGAGCTGGAGCTGAGGTCACCGGCAAGTGAAACTCTGGCGGGGTAGGCAAGCCCATGAGCTCGCTGAACGAAGCCTCCAAACTCCTAGGGGTCACTAGAACCGACTCCATCTGAGTAGGAGTGAAGCCCGAGCGTATCGGCGTGAACCCTCGCTGCTGCCCTAGTGCAGGTGAAGTGAACCACTGCGGATACTGCGGAAAGGGCGAGACCGTCGATGGAGGAACTGTCGTGTAAAACGAGGTCAACGGTCCGGACTATTGTAGCTGAAACTGAGGTGGCTGGGGTAACTATGGAAGAGCCGCCATCCTCTCCATGAAAGAAAGAGTCTGAGTCTGAAGCTAAATCATCTGCTGCTGGAGAGCGTCCTGTCGCTCCTGAGCCTGTGCTGCTGCCACGGTCTGTGCCTCTGCGAGTCGAGCCTGCTCCTGAGCCTGACGGCGCTGCTCCTCAGCCTGGCGCTGAACCTCCTTAGAGGGCCTGGACTGCTGCTGCTCCATCTGAGAGAGTATGGCAAAAAGAGCTGGATCGGAGCCGGCCATACATGATGAGGAGGCCTCTGAGTCGTGAGCTGCCGGTGGACGCATCCTCGGAAGAGGAGCGCAGTCGTCGTCAGAGCTATCAGTCGAGACCTTTGGAAGGTCAGGGTCCTCAGCCTCTGCCTCAAGTCCTGCTAGCCCAGCCTCTGCCAACTAACGAACAGTCTCATCCTGCTATGCCTCTGTCCCAGTGACAACTGGCTGCTGACGCTAACCCCGGGGACGAGTGTCTGGACGAGCCCCGACAATCTGGCGAGTGTCGTACACAGGGAAGTCCGTCGAAGAGTGAACAAGCTCGGAAGCCAGGTGTTGTTTCGCGACCGAGACCCCGAAACAGCTAGTTGTCGCACGAACGAAAGCACGGAGCTAAAGCGGAAGTAAACGTAGGAAAAGAGAAAATTAGGTCAAGTGAATAGTGTTCCTCCCCCTTCCCCTGGGGGAGCTGGGAGCTTTTTATACTAATCCAGATTAGCTTGAAAGTACAAGATTGCCCTTCCAACCACTCTGCTACAATTACAATGATGCCCTACTCAACTACTCCATTGCAGTATGCCGCCTCTTTTGGCACGAGGGGCATCATCGTAACTTCGCCCTCTGACGGGCCCAGTGTTCCCCGGCCCCTTTTCCTGACCGGTGGGCCCGCTCCCTTTGACATGGGCTTCCGTCGACCTGCGAGAACCTGTGAAAAGCCAAGGTCACGAACGACGAGGACTCCCAACGGAAACGCCGGGCCCCTCCCGCGCGAAAGCATCCTTTTGCGCGAAGACTCCGTTTCGCGCCGGTCCTGCGGGCCGAAAACGAAAGCTTGCTTTCGCACGAATGCTTGCATTCGCACGAAAGCTCCGTCACTTTTCGGTCTTGCGGGGCAGAAGACGAAATGCTTGCCTCCGCACAAATGCGCACATCCGCACGAAAGCTCTGTCATCCTTCAGTCTCGCGGGGCCGAAGACGAAAGCTTGCTTCCGCGCGAATGCGCACATCCGCACGAAAGCTCCGTCATCCTTCAGTCTTGCGGGTTGGAGGCGCCGGCGGCCTGGGTGCCATCCCAACAATAGCCCCTTACGGCCGAATCCTCGGCTTGCGAAGTTAGACCGTGCCCTTTTGCTAGGCGCCTACGCCTGCCCAAGAAACCTTTGCTTCGTTTCGATGTGAGAGTTTTTTTTACGGGACGTCTTGTCACCTCTGACACGACGTCTGTCAGGCCGATGCGACGCTTCGTAAATCGTGCTCGGGTGTCTTTTCGTCTTCCTCGATAACCGTGTGCTAGCCGCGCGTATAAAAGGCTGAGGTCTTCGGGCGGGGGGAAACTACCTGACCAGTTGACGCGTCCCCGCCCCGTTTCTGCTCGCTCGTAAGGCCTCGCGTCATTCGCTTTCAGCGAAAGCTGCTGGTGTTTTCTTCAATCACTCGCCGAGCGAAGATTTCGGTACGTAACTCACTCATGCTTTTGTTTCTATTCGGCTTGCTTTGCTCTTGGACCTAGCTCTTTCATCTTGCGTACTGTCGCTGCTATTTTCTTTTCTCCTTTTCGTATGCCTGCGTTGTTCATTCGTCTTTCGCGCCATGTTAGATGGCGTCTTCCAGTTCCTCGTCGACTTCGAGCTCTAGCGAAAGCGGTGACACCTCTGAATCCGTTCGCCGCGAAAGTAGCGCTGACGTTTCGGTTGGATCCGGGGAGGCTCCGCGGATTCCAAGTCACAGTGGGAGCTTGTCTGACGACGGGGACTCCGGCGTGGTTTCGGTGCCGACGGATTGTAGCTCTTTTCTCGGCATTTCGCAGGTAACAGCCGCTGGTTTGCAAGCTCTGGCTGACAAAGGGCCTCTGAGGAAAGACCACCTAGCGAATTGCCGGGTCCCTGGAGACGAAGAGATGCCGATTCCGTGGGCCAACGAGGCTGTTGTGTTTCGCGACTATTTCGCCGCCAGTTTGGATTTTCCACTTGAAGAGTTCGTCTCAGACGTCCTTTCGGTGTTCGAGGTACAACTCCACCAGCTAACGCCGAATGCTTTCGTCAGGCTTGGTGTATTCGCGCAAGCTATGAAAATGCTTGGCTGTAAACCGCGGGCGGATGTTTTTGTGCGGTTTTATGATATTCATCGCCGACCGACAGTAGTGGATGACCCCTTCCTGGGAGGTAAACTGTCCAGTGAAATTGGATGCATCAACTTTGTTCCGCGGAAGACTCGGGGCAGCGTTTCCATTTCGCTCACCTACCGGAACAAATGGCCAGAATGGAAACGCTCCTGGTTCTACTATCGCGTTTGCTCAGACGAAACTGTCGCCGCTAAACTAAGTAAAGGGGAGAAGAAAGGCTCTCCGCTCGTGTCGGTTTTGGAGAGATGCCCCGGACGACACCTTTCGCCCGTTGTGCTGGGTGACGAGGAAGCTATTCGGTGCGGAGACGCTTTCGCGCTCACTGCCCGATTCCAGATTAGCCGGGACCTGGTGGAGGAATGGATGGCGATCGGGATGAATCCGCTCTGCAGCGTGACTTCTTTTGAAAGCTTTTCTGACAATGACGGGTATCGGGGCCCTCTTCTGCTGCTAGAGAAACCCACGAATTTCTCTGACGATGATCACTACGTGAAGCATATCGAAAGTGAAGCGAGGAAGATTTGTGGGCCGTATCTGCGAAAGGAAAGCGAGTTCCAACTCGGTAATCTTGGCCGAAGCCGCCGCTTGAACCGAGCTTTCGACGCGATGGGTGTCACGTATGCCGTAAGACCTATGGTTGACGAAAGCGAGGGAGAGACCGGAAACCCGAGGGCGAAAGGCAAAGGCGTGGCTCGGCGTGAAGGGCGCAGTGGTGTGATTCCTCGGCGAAAGGTTGCTGAGGTTGGAGATATTCGCATTGGCCGTCTAATTGCGAAGCCGATGCTTAAGAGCCAGAAGGGAGCTTTGGAGTCAATCCCCGACGTTGATCCTTTCGATCATCCAAGGGTGGTTAGTTTCTGCTTCTGTATTTGTTTTGGCCTCGCGTTGCGTGTGCTTGAATGCAGCTTTCGCATCTTGCTACCATTTTTGAGACTTACGATTAATCGTCTAATTTGCTTATCGGTACACGCTTTTTTTACGTTTTTACATTTTTTTTACAGAGCGCATCAAACGCTGCGGGAATGGCTCCGAAGAAATCAAACGTGCCTCTTTCGCACACAGCCTTTGATGACGATACTTCGGTTGCTGACATGCCGACCTTCGCGAAGGTCGGTGCCCGGAAACCCGCTGGTCCGCCCGATGCCACGGAGCATCCGGCGAAGAAAGCGAAAACTCCGCGCCCAGAAACCTCTATACGGGCGCTAGGCGAAAGGACTGCTGCTGAAAAGGAGAGCGCGTCCTTGAAAATGCCTGCCCCTGCTGCTGTTGACAAAGGTAAGCTACGCCTTTCGCCGCGTTGCATTCGACTGACACAGGAAATGGTGGAGGGGCAGCTTTTGGGTTATGGACGGCTAGTTCTCGACAGGGTGCCATCGAACTACGAGAACCCGCGCTTATATACTGGCTTGAGCTCGTCGAATGATACTGACGAGGCGAAAGAGGAATCTTATTGCGTTGCTCGTTCTTTAGGTGCGCCTTCGGACGCCCAACTCGCTTGCCGACTTGACTATCGTCGGACTGGAATCCTTCCTGGCGGCAGCGAGGAAGCCACTAAGTTTGTGGAGTTCTCACAAAAGGCTTTCGTCACGCCAGAGATCGAAAGAGATCTCTTGAAAGTCAGCAGCCTGAAACTCGACGACGCTCTAACTTTCCACCTGGCAAGCGTAAGTTTTAAATTTTCGCCACTGGCTTTGGGGCTCTTTCGGTCTATGCTTCTGATCATGTTTCGCTGCTATTCGCAGGCTGCCGTTGTCGCTCGCAGCCAGAGTAACCAGAGGGATCTCTACATTCGCAAGATCGAACGCGAAAAATAGGAAGTTGACACGCAACTGAAGAAGCTTGATGTACTGGTAAAGAAGCTCGGTACCGATCTTGAATTGCAGACCAAGAAGGCCGACGATGAGCGTGCCTCTAGGAAAGCCAGCCAGAGAGAGGTTGAGAGGCTCAAGAAAGAGCTTTCGCAGCTGAAAGCCGCCCAAGCCGAAAGGGAAAAGGTGCTCCTTACTTCCGTTGGGGAAGCCGCATCTCGCTTCCGCGAGTGCCTTCGCAGCATCGACGTCGAGGCAGAAAGTCCCTCTGAGCATAACGTTGATAGCCTTGTCGGCTAGATCCGGACCGAAATGGAGTCGCTTGAGGGGCATATGGCCCTCGGCCGGGATTACGCCGCCGTCACGGGCATCAAGGCAATTGGCCACAACCTCGTTGACGCCGGTTGCTCGCATATCGCGGACCTTTCGGTCAGGGAGGTGGACTACTATTGGCGCACTCCCGAAGTGGCGAAAGTCCTAGGCAAGAGATTCTTTGATGAATTCTGGTTGGCCGGTGGGAACGATATGTCGCTTATGCAGTCCGCTATGGCCCGCGGGAAGGTATCTTCTGACGATTGCTTATGCTTTCGCTTGAATGTTTCTCTCCCTCTCTATTTCTTTTTGTGGGATGAATGATGCCTCTTCCGCGCTATGGCCCCTGATGCAGACTCCGGAAGAGAAAGCGCATATCCGAAAGATATTCACGGATTTCATCTCAGAGAAGCGGGCACGCGAGGCCGAGCCGGAAGACGAAACAAGCCCGCCCCAGCCTAATGAGGAGGTCCCCGAGAGCTTAGCCGCTGCTGCTTCCCGCGACACGAATGCCTCTCAAGGTAGATGAATGATTTTTAGGGCCCGCTTTATGTGTTGGTAGTATGCTCACCAAACTTCTTGTGTAAAACTTTGAACTTAAACTCGAATGTTGTATTTTGAACAGGGCGCGGATGCGGGAACGCCGGACGTTCTCGACATCTGCCCGTTAATGATTAGATCAGGCAATATTTGTGTCGGCGGTGACTTGTGGAGGAGTTTTCGCTCTAGGTTTCCGACGGCGTCGCTTTCGTCTTATCTGAATAAGCGTGCTAAGAAGCTTAAGCGCACGGAGGAGCGTTTACGCGCTTTTTATGAAAACTTTGACCGGCGCGAACTTGAGACGAGGCGGAAGAGGCGAGGCGTCGCGAGCGCCGTCGGTCCTCGAAGGCGCCCTGTTTGTTAAAGTGGAGCCTGAAGACGCCGTGCTTTCGCCAGATGCGCGGCGATTTAGCGTCTCATTTCGCTCGCAGGAGTAGTTTGCAAGTTTTTCGCTCGCTGGGAAGATCTGCGAGTGTGAGTGCATTGTACAAACTTGCCTGAAATCTGAGAACCAATTGAGAAGCAAGGGATTGTTGAGATTGCTGTTATTTTGGTGCTATCATCGCCATATGTGTATTCATTTGCTTTTGAGAGTGAGGACTTGATTGCTTTTCGTTCATCTGGCTAGGGGGTTGTGGCCGCCCACTGGATGGCCGGAAACCCATGCCCGCGTACATGTTACCTTTTTACCGTATTTTTGGCGTGATTGCTTTCGTTGAAGGGCGGTAGTGAAGACGCGCCCGCCCCCACACAATTAGACGAGGGGCGGTGGCATTCACGCGAGGGTACTTTCGGTGCTAACCCCTTGGCCAGTAGTAAAGACGCGCCCGCCCCCCACACACTAAGACGAGGGGCGGTAGCATTCGCGCGAGGGTGCTTTCGGTGCTAGCCCCTCGGCCGATAGTAAAGATGCGCCCGCCCCCACACACTTAGACGAGGGGCGGTAGCATTCGCGCGAGGGTGCTTTTGGTGCTAGCCCCTCGGCCGATAGTAAAGACGCGCCCGCCCCTCACACACTTAGACGAGGGGCGGTGGCATTCACACGAGGGTACTTTCGGTGCTAACCCCTCGGCCGGTAGTAAAGACGCGCCCGCCCCCCACACACTTAGACGAGGGGCGGTAGCATTCGCGCGAGGGTGCTTTCGGTGCTAGCCCCTCGGCCAATAGTAAAGACGCGCCCGCCCCCACACACTTAGACGAGGGGCGGTGGCATTCGCGCGAGGGTACTTTCGGTGCTAACCCCTCGGCCGGTAGTAAAGACGCGCCCGCCCCCACACACTTAGACGAGGGGCGGTAGCATTCGCGCGCGGGTGCTTTCGGTGCTAGCCCCTCGGTCGATAGTAAAGACGTGCCCGCCCCCACACACTTAGACGAGGGGTGGTAGCAATCGCACGCGGGTGCTTTCGGTGCTAGCCCCTCGGCCGATAGTAAAGACGCGCCCGCCCCCACACACTTAGACGAGGGGCGGTAGCCTTGACGCTTGATAATTCTTTTGACGAAAGTGTCTTTTCAAGTGCGACGAGGTAGGGGGTTTTATAATCGACTATGATTACGATATTGCTCTTGGTGTCATCTAGCAGCGTGCTTGCTTTCGCTCGCCTTCTAGCCGCAGCTTGAGATGTATGTGCCATTTGATAAGCCTTTCGCCTAAAGTTACTGGATTGGTGACACTGTCTAAGTGCGATGCCGATGACACAATCATAAAAGCGAAACCACGAGTCCTGGTGCTTCCTATTCGCACTTTGCTTTTGAGCTAACTTTTTGGGACTGATATTTGAAAATATTCTGTGGTTTTGGATGGCTGGGGGGCTTGCATCTTGGTGTCTATTTATATCGCCTTGCCCCTGCTGTGGGAGGGCTGCGTTTACTCCCTTGGTTGTACTTTTGAGCATTTGGTGGGTGAAAAGTTAATACGGCATTTATGCTTTTGCAGTTGTTGATGCTTGCCAGCTGTCCTTCTTGTCGCCCTATGAGGGTTGCTCAACTTGGCCTCTGCTACCATTCTCCCCCTTTTGCTGGGGGACGGTTTTATATAGCCCGCAGGCTTTCGTTCCGCCCTCTCGTTTTGTCAGAGGGTCGGTTTTTGCATAGCCCGCAGGCTTTCGTTCCGCCCTCTCGTTTTGTCGGAGGGTCGGTTTTTGCATAGCCCGCAGGCTTTCGTTCCGCCCTCTCGTTTTGTCGGAGGGTCGGTTTTTGCATAGCCCACAGGCTTTCGTTCCGCCCTCTCGTTTTGTCGGAGGGTCGGTTTTTGCATAGCCCGCAGGCTTTCGTTCCGCCCTCTCGTTTTGTCAGAGGGTCGGTTTTTGCATAGCCCGCAGGCTTTCGTTCCGCCCTCTCGTTTTGTCGGAGGGTCGGTTTTTGCATAGCCCGCAGGCTTTCGCTCCGCCCTCTCGTTTTGTCGGAGGGTCGGTTTTTGCATAGCCCGCAGGCTTTTGTTCCACCCTCTCGTTTTGTCGGAGGGTCGGTTTTTTACCTGGCCCGCAGGTTTTCGAGATTGTCGGCGGATGTGAGGGATCTCTTTCGCCCACCTCCCCGACATTCTCTTTCATGACATTTTAATGACGAATGTCTCAACCTTATGCTTGGTTGACTTCGTCCTTTAAGGAGCCGCACGATATTTTTAGGGGAATTACGGTTACTTTCGCAATGTTGCGGTTACATTCGGCTGCCTCGTTAAAAAACCTCGCACCCCGATGAAGGGCTTCCCCGGCGAGGAAAAAGAGTGCAACCGACCTCTGATTACAAAAATGGTGAAAGAAGAAATAGAAATTTACATCAGTGCTCGAAAAGATAAATTACGGGTAAAAACGACGCAGATTGCTCGCGTTCCATGTGTGGGTTGATTCTTCGCCCTTGTCGTCCATCAACCGGAATACACCGGGTGCTGCCATGCTTGCCACGATGAAAGGGCCTTGCCATTGCGATTGCAGCTTACCTTGCTTGTCCGGCTGCCGAATGGTGACCATGTCTCCAGGCTTGATATCCTTTCGGACTACCGTCTTGTCCCTGTGGTGCTTCGTTTCGGCATGGTACTTTTCAAGATTATCTGCAGCTTGCAATCTTACTTCTTCGACGGTGTCGAGTTCGAGGTGTCTTTGCTCTTGAGTTGTTGGGGCCATTTCGGTTCAGAAGGAGCCCAGTTTTACCTCTTCCGGGGTGACTGCTTCCTCGCCGTAAAGCAATCTGAACGGGGTGAAGCCGGTAGCTCTGGTTCGTGAAATGTTGTGTCCCCATACAGCTGTTGTTAAGGTGTTGGCCCACTTGCCTTTCGGCGAGTCGTGCAAGGTTTTTGATATTGCCGAAAAGATTAGGCCATTCGCTCTCTCGACGGCCCCGTTTGCTTGTGGGTAATTTACTGAGGCAAAATTAAGCTTGATGCTGAGTTCATCGCAGAAACTCCTGAATTCAGCGCAGTCGAACTGCTTCCCGTTGTCGCAGGTGATGAAGGAGGGAACGCCGAAACGATAGACTATCCTCTGCCAGATGAATTTGGTTAGCGAGGTGAAAGTTATGCTTGCAAGGGCCTTTGCTTCCACCCACTTGGTGAAATACTCGAGAGCTACCGCTGCAAAGCGCAGGTTGCCCGGAGCTGCTGGTAGCGGGCCGACTATGTCAATGCCCCATCTATGCAAAGGCCAGGTCGGTACTATCGGCGTAGTTTCATTTGCTGGGGCTTTCTGGTTTTTGGCGAACATCTGAAAACCTTTGCAACATTTGACCAGCTCTCTGGCGTCTGATGCGGCGGAAGGCCAGTAGAATCCTTGCCTCATTGCTCTGTGCGCTATTTCGTGAGGCCCTCTGTGCGCTCCGCACATTCCGGCGTGCATTTCTTCGAGTAGCTGAATGCCCTCACGTTTGCTTATGCATTTCAGAAGGGGGACTGTTATCCCATTTTTGAACAGCTGCTCTCCGATGATTGAGTAACCTTTCGCTCTGTTGGCCATCCTTCCTGGACTCCGGCTCGTATGTTCCGGCTAGGTAAGCGAATATCTGCGACCTCCAGTCATCACAGACGATAGCATGCACCGAACTTGGATGGTCTTCCTCTTCTTTCACAGCTTTGGCCGAAAGCACATGGTAGAAAAAGTCCGGTGGTAATGGCAGATTTTGTGATGCGGCTTTGGCCAGTTCGTCTGCCTCTGTGTTTTCGGCTCTTGGAATGTGACGTAAGGTGAAACCAGCGAAATGCTTCTCCATTCTTCTAATTGCTGCCAGATACTTGGCTAGCTGGTTCTCTTGCTGTGAAATCCTTTTCGGCGTGACCAACGACGACTTGGGAATCTAACTTGACTATGCATCTTCTCGCTCCGATTGCTCGGAGCTTTCGTAATCCCAACAGCACGGCTTCATATTCGGCGGTGTTGTTGGTTGTGAGGAATTGCAGCCTTGCGGCAAATCTGACCTTCGGTCCCCTTGGTGGTGTTAGGATCGCCGAGATTTCGGCTCCAGCCATTCCCCATGCGTCGTCACAGTTTACTGTCCACACAGGCTCCTCGAATTCGAGAGTTGTGTCGAAAGCGGCGGGAGTCCAGTCTGCTATGAAGTCCGCCAACGCCTGCGACTTGATTGCGGACCGGTGTTGGAAATCGATCACGTATTCGTTTAGCTCCGCCGTCCACTTGCCAATTCGGCCGATAGCTTTGTTGTTGCAGAACAGGGCTTCCAATGGCTGAGCCGATAGGACTATGATGTGGTGAGACTGAAAGTAGTGCTTTAGCTTCCTAGAAGCCATTACCACCGTATATGCTATCCTCTCCAGCTCTGAGTAGTTCAGTTTTGCTCCTGAAAGCGCCTCGGAGACGAAGTAGATCGGGAACTGCGTCATTTTGTTTTCGTGTTCCTTTTCTACCAACAAAACTGCACTCACGGTGGAGTGAGATGATGCGAGATACAACAAGAGTATCGCTTCCGGCGACGGTTTGGATAACGCGGTTAGCTTTGTTAGGTACTCCTTTAGCTGCTGGAAAGCCTGTCGCTGCTCTTCCCCCCTGAAGGACCGAGAATGCAATAGCAAGGCGACCAGAGGGGAGGGTGAATGGGAGCTCAAAAATTTCTCTCGATCCTTTGGCCTTTTGTTCCCAAAATCAACCCCTGAAAGCTTCGATCGAAACGGTGATGCCCACGACCCATGGAAGAGGGTGGATGATCCCTAGGATCACAGCGAGGCACCACAAAGCGATAGCAAACCAAATGCCAAAAGTACCGGCACAAGTTCAACCCTCAAAAACCAAGTCTCGAACGTAGATAGACGACTACGTCGAGAGATCCCTAAATACCTATGCTAACAAGTAGCAAAGGTACCTAGAGAGGTTCCTTGATCAACTCTAGGGCCAAACGAGAAGTCCGGAAACCAAGCGAAGAAGCCGGGAGAGCAAACGCACAAAACCGGAGTACACAGCCGATTCGCGGACTGTCCGGCCCTGGGGTCCCGGACTGTCCGCCCATACTGCGGACTGTCCGCGAGGGGATGGCGGACTGTCCGCCGGTCAAAACACCGAAACAGCAAGGTTGCTGAACAGTCCCTGGACGACTCCCGGACTGTCCGCGAGTTCCTACGGCGGACTGTCCGCCGGTCAAGGAACAGTAACGCGACCGAGACCCGCAGCCACTGAACTGGCTCGATCCCGATGGTCGGACTGTCCGCCGGTCAGATGGCGGACTGTCCGCGACCGACCAGAGAGGGCGATTTCAGTCGCCCTTCTCACAAATCCACCCAAAATCAAATCAACTCACAATCCCACGTTCCCAAACTTGGAGAGGATGATCACGAGGTAGTTAGGAGACTATCCCCAAGAAATCATCCGCTCAAAACGATTCAATCACCGGGAAATCGAAAGGGGAGGAGTATGAACGAAAAAGCGCCACGAAAACGAAATCAACCCAATCTACTTGTTCGTGAGGAGTTAGATGAATTCCTTCGGTGGAAATGATCTCCTCACTATAAAGAACAAGTTGATTCAAACGGAATTCGCAAAGACGCAGTAGAGAGGGAGATCGAGTGATGGGAAAATCGCGAAAAAACGAAGAACGCGAAGAACACAAACAAAACGCAAATCAAGTCATCGATCTGCAACCGTGTGGCTACCTGTTGACACTAGTTAACTATCATAATTAAGTGAAAAATAAATATGAAAAGGGCAAGAATATGATCACCAACAAAGGTTTAGGGTTTCATCTGACAATATTCCATGAGTTTTGGTGAGTTATGATTCTGCAGGGACTAAACCAGGAAATTAGCACCAATAGCTTCCCATAGAAGGAAACCGACGGGAGATAACGCAACCGCCACGTCGGGATACTTCTAGAAGACTCCAGAGGACGTAAGAAGACACCACAAGGAAGGACACCACCAGAGGCCGACCTGTGGGACCGACCGGTCCCACAGGGCCCACCGGTCGGTCGGCCAGGTAGCTCCCACGCTTCTGTCCTCTGCAAGCTACTTCCACCGACCTCCAGGATGCATCTCGACCGTACCTCAAGTCGGTTTGATCCAAGGGCCACGATTCATCGCCCAGGGCTATATAAACAGACCTCTGACCTCCCTCTCTAGGCAATAGGGTTTCAGGCAATTCATTCATTAGGGTTAGACCAACCAGAAGGAGATCAATCGGAAGCTTTAGGACTACATCCACCTAGATTAGTAGATAGAATAGGATTAGAGGAGGCAAGCTTCGCTTGGATTCCTGATCTAGTCACGAGAAGGCTCGGTAAACCCAAGATCTTCTCTCTTGTATTAACATTATGGATCTATTTCATAATTGCTCTTCTAGTTCATCATTGTTCTTCATTGTTTATGTTCTAGTTCATCGTCTAGTTCATGTTCATCGTCTAGTTCATCTTCTAGTTCATAATCTTGTTCTAGTTCATGTTCTAGTTCGTACTTTAGTTCTTCTCGATGATCTAATTCACCTTATTGTTCATTATTGTGTTCTAGATAGCAATACAATTGATATGATTAAGACATCAATGATTATATTCTTAGTTATAATGCTTATAGTCTACTTTGATTATATATTTGGCATAGATAGTTCATCTTTATGTTTATACTCATGTTCGTATAACGCTCATCTTAAAGTACAACGGGTGAGTGATGAATGCTGTGTAGGCATGGTGCTTATACATTATTTATCTGCGAATGCGTCCTATGTTCCGGATAGAGTGGTAGATCGCGGGTGTGATAGACCTGTTGAGTCCTCTGTATTCCACCTCCCGAATATAGTGTTTAGTATGGCTCAGTTAACTCATGGTTTAAGCGTTACTTTGTTTAACACCTTAGCTATGGAGTTGCCTCTTGATTATAAATATGATGTGACCTAGCCAATGATTGCCAAATATAATTGCACTAATCAATGTATGCTATGACTTGTAATTAGAATAACTTAGGAATGTTCCTTATTAATACCTGTTCTAATCATCATTTTGCTAGGCAGTATTGTTCTAAGTTTATCCTTGATTGATCTGATCTCTGTTATCCTTTATCAATTATTTACCATATCCTTTACTCTGTACCTGATTCTTGTTCATAGTAGTTAGTGTGTTATCAGTCTTGCTATAAGTGTGTGCCATATTAAATATTGTTTAGTCCTTATAATACCATCATATCTTGAATTGATTAGTCTCTAGGCTAAAATATAAATAACGATACCTGAGACTAGCTTGGGTGAAATGCTCTACAACGGGTATGTTTATTTGTGCGCTTGCGGGTAAATATCTATCTCTAAAATCCAGTGCCCTGATATAATTACATTGCAAGCTTCATGTTGAGGATGACAACTTGACGTTAAGTGGAGTTAGTAGTGTCCCGTACACTCTTTTGTGCTTTCACTAGTTTATTATTTTATGTGACTCATTCTTAGAGTGAATCCATTAAGGAGTGTTAACACTACCACACGCTACAACAGTGAGGTTCTGGCCTCACTTCCTCAAAATCTCCAGTACACAGAGGTATGGTTCTCTGCGGATCTCAGCTAGCTACAGCAGGGGATTGGGAGAGCAGGAAACCCTAGAAGCAAAGAGCAAATGACTGAGATACATAGGGAGGAGGGTGTCTCCCTCTACTTATCCTAATTCTAATTCCTACTCTACCCCTCTCTAATTACAGAGCGAACCAGCTAAACCCTAGAGTTATTCTGGACCAACTCATGGTAGGTGGTGATCCGACGGCCACGCCCGCACAACTGGTAGCGTTGCCTCGACGCAACCTCACCGATTGCCGCCACGTGCCGCCACCGCTCTGCGTCCTTTTCACGGACTCCGCCCCCGGTTTTGTGGCCCAAACTGGGAAACCAGCCTTCAAGTCCATCCCCTGGTTTTGAGGCCGAAACCAGGAAACCCGCCAGCGCCCAGGTTTTGAGGCCCAAACCTGGAAACCGTCCTCAGCCCGAGTTTTGTGGCCCAAACTCGGAAACCCGCAGCACGCCCATGTTTTGTGGCCCAAACCTAGAAACCGTCGACCCGATGGTTTTTCTCTGGCTCTACCACCAAACCGAAGCTGTAGAGGGGATGCACCGCCCGTGCACCCCGTCCACCGACACGTGTCCCTAGGTCCTCGACCCGAGCAACACCATGTCCCGCAAGTCTTCGCTCGTCGCTGTCCTAGGCTGCCAGCCACCACAGCTGATCCTCAGGCCACCGGTCCCTAAGTCCAAGCCTCACATCCGCCCTTCACCGCTCCCGGTCCGTCGGCACGGCACGTCTCTACTTGACCTTCACCTTGCCCTCGATCACTGTCTCCGTGCTCGACACCTGCACGACACAAGCCAAAGAACCTGCGATCAAACCCGTTGACAATCACTCATCACTCGAGACTCGGCATACACCCATGTATCCGCAATCTCCCCCTTGATGAGTGCATTGTCAACTACCAACACAAATCATAATGGAATAGAGGAAGGAAGGAGAGGAGAGAACTCGACCAAATGACCCAAAATCATAGCAAAGCCGAAGAAGGTCAAGTGGAAAGAGCAAGACAACTTGGTCCCCAAAGACATGGGCAACGGCTCGACGCAACCAAGCGAAGCAAAGCTAGCCCTCAAGAAGAGGTAGAATAGGCTCAACACCGCTAGCAGATATCAATTGAAAAATCAAAGCAAAATGCTAGTCCCTCAAGACAGAGGCACAATGGCTCAACACAACTAGCAGAAAACTTGACATCAACTGAAAAGCCCGAAACCAACTGAAGCAAAGATGCGACTGCTAGTCCCTCAAGATAGAGGCAAAGGCTCAACACAACTAGCAAAGCGCTCCGAACCAATTGGAAATTTCAAAAATTTATCACGAGCAAACTCCCCCTTGCATGGTGCACACAACCGATTCCTCTCCCCTTAGTTGAACATGGGAGGCATGATTTGTGCAAATTCTCCCCCTTAGTTGAAAATGCACCATCAAGTGAAAAATGCAACAATAAGTCTCAAGCAAGGTCTCCCCCTGGGAAAATGCACCATCAAATGTGCCAACAAGAGAAGTTCTCCCCCTTCCAAAATGCATATGAGCCATAGTGCAAGTTAGCAGCTTCAGAAATGTAGTCAAGAAAATGCAAAGATGCTCTAAACAGTATAGCTCCAACGACTCACTGGAAAGCATACAAGCTAGCAAAGGCTCAAACTGATCACCAAATATGAATTATGAACATATGAGCAAAGTGAGCAGTTTTTAGCCAAAAAGGTATTCACCATCAAAATAGCACAAAACATGTATAGACAGGAAATCAGACAAGTGCTAAACATGTATACAAGGTGAACTACCCCTAGCACAGTTCAATCATCATGCTATAGAGTGAAACATAGTCTTGTGTATCCAAATTTTATCGGAGTTACAGCGGTTAAGATTACACAAGTTAAAATTTCAGCATGTGATTGCGAGAGGTTGAAAGCTTGTCATTGCCTAACTTTTCAACTGTGCGAAGCCTATGCAGAAGCAATCAGAAGCTTAAAGCAACAGTTTCGGTCATACACTGCACAGCTCAAGTTTAACTCAAGGTGCAATGAGAAACAGTCTCGAAACTGTGATGTGTTGACAAGCAATCCCATCTCGATCTTTTCAATTCACTTAAAACTTGGTTCAGATTTTATTGACAGAATATGAACAGACCAAGCAAGTGACAGACTCAGAACTAGAGACATAGCAACCTAGCATATATGAAAAGCACGAGTGAATTCAACACATCCTACACATGCTAGTTGCATATCTCAATGGTGAACATTTTTAAGTTTTATGTTTGTTAAGCAAATTCACCATTCAAAAAATAGCTCAGCTCACAACATGTATTGGTGATCAGAAGGAGCATAAGCTACTAGCATCAGCATATAGCATCAAAGCACACTAAACAGAGCATAATTACATTTTAAAGATTATATACATGAAGCTCAGAATGTAAAAGCGTATGCTGAAATGCAAAAGAAACACAAAGCAAACGAGAAAATAGTCAGTCTATGATACAAGATCCAAAATGTTTCCCCATCTAAAATGGGGAAACACACACCAAGCTCACCCCTCAACCGATTAAAGGTTGATTCGTCCAAAGGCTTGGTGAAAATATCAACTAACTGATGATGAGTATCGACATGGCGAAGGTCGATATCACCCTTCTCATAGTGGTCTCGCAAAAAGTGAAAGCGCACATCAATGTGTTTGGTCTTCGAGTGAAGCACGGGGTTCTTAGCAACGCTAATCGCACTCGTGCTGTCACAAAGCAAAGGAACACGAGAAAAGCTCAGACCAAAATCACGCAAAGTGGCCATCATCCAAAGCAACTGGGAACAGCAGCTAGCCGCAGCAACATACTCAGCCTCCGTGGTAGACTGGGCGACACTAGACTGCTTGCGAGAAGACCACGATACAAGAGAAGAACCAATAAATTGGCAAGTCCCAGAAGTGGACTTGCGCTCAATGCGACAACCAGCAAAATCGGCATCGGAATAACCGCAAAGGGAGAGGGTGGAGGAAGCTGAATACCAAATCCTGAACTCAGGTGTGAAACGAAGGTACCTGAAAATGCGCTTCACCGCCTGACGGTGAGAAGTGCGCGGCGACGCCTGCAAGCGCGCGCACAGGCACAACGCGAACTGGATGTCCGGACGTGTCGCCGTCAGGTAGAGCAGCGACCCGATCATGCTTCAGTACTCCTTCTGGTCCACAACTTCCCCATCCTTGTCCGCATCCAGGGCCGTCGTGGTCGACATGGGTGTTGGAAGAGGCTTGGCCTCACCCATATCGAACCTCTTCAGCAAGTCCTTGGTATACTTGCCCTGGTGCACAAACGTCCCTTCTCGGGATTGCTTAATTTGCAATCCGAGAAAGAAAGTCAGCTCGCCCATCATACTCATCTCGAACTCCCTGCTCATAGGATCTGCAAACTTGGCAACCAAAGCGTGAGAAGAACCACCGAAAATGATATCATCCACGTAAATCTGGACCAAGAGAGTGTCTTTGCCTTGCTTGAGGAGAAAGAGCGTTTTATCCACACATCCCATTTTAAAACCCTTAACAAGCAAAAAAGTTTTCAACCTATCATACCAGGCTCTAGGGGCTTGTTTCAAACCATATAAAGCTTTGTGGAGTTTGAAAACATGGTTTGGAAACTTGGGATTTTCAAAACCGGGGGGTTGTTCAACGTAAACCTCTTCTTCTATGTAGCCGTTTAAGAAGGCACTCTTCACATCCATTTGAAAAAGTTTGAAACCTTTGGAAGCTGCAAATGCCAAGAGTATCCTAATAGCCTCCAAACAAGCTACAGGAGCAAAAGTCTCCTCATAGTCTATCCCCTCATTCTGACTATAGCCCTTCGCTACAAGCCTGGCCTTGTTTCTAACAACGTGGTCATCCTCTCCTTGCTTGTTTTTGAAAACCCATTTTGTCCCAATAGGCTTACAGTCTGGAGGAGGTGGAACTAAAACCCAAATCCGATTTCGCTCAAAGTTCTCTAACTCCTCATGCATGGCATTGACCCAATCCGGATCCATCAAAACGTGTCCAACATCTCGGGGCTCAAAATCAGCAACAAAAGCAGAATGAGCAAAGTGAGAGATTTGAGACCTGGACCGAGTGACACGTTCGTCAATGTTGCCGATCATCTGCTGAGGGGGGTGTTGGCGCTGGATGTGTCATGGTGCCTCCCGTGCAGAAGTGATCTCCCCCTCAACAGCAGTTGGTGCCTCCCCGGGTACAAAAGGTATCGCTCGGGGTGGCGGATCCCACGGCCCCCAGGAAGAAGAAGTGTCGGGGCCGTGAGTCGTAGTAGAAGCCGCTCCTTGCGGCACAGCAGGTGGATGGGGTGTTGGATCATCCATACCTTCAGCACCCTCATCCTCGTCATCAAAAAGAGGCTCACCAACCTCATGATCACCTGCACGCTCAAAACGAGAAGAAGGACAAACCATGGTCTCGTCGAAGGTGACATCGGATGTCTCCATGACTCGGTTAGTATCAAGGTTAAGTACACGATAAGCTCTGGTGTGAGTGCCATAACCCAAAAATACACCGTCAGAAGAACGAGACTCAAATTTGTCCAGGTTGCCCTTTTTGAGTATAAAACAATGGCAACCAAAGACTCTAAAATAACTCACCTTGGGTAGTTTTCCAAAACACAACTCATAAGAAGTCTTTTTCAAGAAAGCTCGGAGAAAAATGCGATTGGAAATGTAGCATGCAGTGCTCATAGCTTCGGCCCAATATCGCCTAGGAGTCCTATGCTCATCGAGAATCGTCCTGGCCATCTCTACAAGGGTCCGATTCTTCCTCTCTACAACACCATTCTGTGGCAGTGTGTAGGGGGAAGAAAACTGATGCTCCAAACCCAAGGAGTTACAAAACTTCTCAAAATCCGAATTCTTGAATTCGGAACCATTATCACTCCTAATAGCTCGCATCGAGTTAAAAGGGAACTCGTTCTGAAGACGCAAAATCAGATTGCGAGCAAAGGAGAAAGTCTCGGTCTTCTCAGCTAAAAAGAAGACACAAGAATATCTCGAAAAGTCATCAACAACAACAAGCACATACCACTTCCCCCCAACTGAGCTCACCCGAGCCGGACCAACAAGGTCCATGTGCAAAAGCTCTCCAGGGTGCTTGGTCATGACCTGAGTCACTGGATGGTGGGGAGAGGCAACCATGTTCCCATGTCTATAAGAATGGCAAACAAGATCCTTCTCCATGGATAACTTGGGCAATCCTCGGATTAGGCCAAGTGAACTAAGTCTTGCAAGCAAGTCGAAGCTCAGGTGACCAAGTCTCCTATGCCACTTCCAAAGATCAGAGGAGGAAGGTCCAGCCAAAAGACAACGAGAAATTCCAAACGACTCCGAGAAATCCGCACGAAAGACTTTCCCAAAGGGCGAAATCACACAAATAAGATTGCCCTGAGGGTCCAAAATACGACTGAGATTCGGTTTAAAACGAATCTCATAGTCATCATCAAAGAGTTGCAAAACAGAAAGAAGGTTAAAATGCAAGTTAGAAACAAGAGCAACATCGCGCAACACAAAGTGCTCATTAACTCGCACCGACCCACGAGACAGCACCTTACCTTTGCTGTTGTCGCCGAAGGTGATAAACTCATTTCCGGCGACTGGACTAAGACTGGAGAACCACTTGGCGTTTCCGGTCATGTGCCTCGAACGCCCGGAATCCACCAACCAAACGTTCTCCAATCATTTTACCTGGGAGGTGTCGTCATCATCATCGTTGTTCCGAGGAGTGTCCTCTAGCTCGCCGTCGACCTCCTTGCCGAGGGCCATGGTGCAGAAGCCGTCGTCGTCGGCGAAGAAGCAGAGACCGTTCAGCTTGTCCTCGATCTTCTTCTTCTTCTCGGACTCGTCGTCGCTTGATGAAGCGGAGTCGTCATCCGAGTCGTCGACGTCGCTGAGCGTGGCGAAGAACGCACGCTGCTCAGCCTGGGCCTTCTCCAAGTACTTGGTCTTGATGTACTCCTTGTTGAAGCCGCCCTTCCGCTTGTGCTTCGCGGGGACGTACTTCTCCTTGCGCTTGCCGGAGTCGTACTTGTGCCCATGATCCGCCTTGCCGAAGACTTGCTTGTTCTTCTTCGAGCAATTGGCGATGAAGTGGTTGGGGTCGCCGCACTCAAAGCATCCTGAGCGTCCTCCTCCACAGCGACGGTTCATGCGGTTGTTGTGAAACCGCGAGAACCGGTTGGCGAGCAAAGCCAACTCGTCATCCCCCAAAGACTCCAGCTGCTCCCCTGAGACAGAAAAGAGAGAAGAGAGTGCGAAACCTCCAGAGGGGTTAGCAGAAGAGCCAGAAACCAAAGCCATCGACGGGCTAGAAGGATTTTCATAAGAAGCCCTCGTCATGGCATCAAATTCACTGGACTTGAGCTTACTAAAGAGCTCGTCGCACGTGAGGGTCTCATAGTTAGGCGATTCGATGATCGCCTGAACCTTGGAGTCCCACACTGACCGATCGAGAGTATGCAAAAGCTTCAAAGCTCTCTCATGATCGTCGAAAGGCAACAGCTCCTTGTTAGCCCTCATCCTGTTGACAATCACCTGAAAGCGAGCGAATAAACTCTCTATGCTCTTGCCAGGCATATGTCGAAAGTTCTCGTACTCTCGCTTGTGCGACTCGTAGAGACGGGTTTTGACTTGAGAGGTTCCCTCATGGAAACACATGAGGGTTGCCCAAATCTCCCGAGCCGTAGAGAGGTGAGAAACACGATCAAACTCCGTCATGCTCAAGCAAGAGAAAAGAGCATTATGGGCTCGGCTATTGGCATCGTGATCATCGATCTGACGCTGAGTCACACGTGCAGCCAAGACCACGTAATCAGCAGAGTTGCAAATATCCCAGATGGAAGCACCCATACTCTGCAGATAGGCCGACATGCGTATCTTTGAATACGCATAGTTTGTCCCATCGAAAAACGGCAGTTTGCCCACGCCGCGATCCATGTCGCCTTCGGTGGATCTGGAACCGGCTAAGGTGGAAGATCCTTAACCGGCTCCGATACCAATTGAAGGGCCGAGAATGCAATAGCAAGGCGACCAGAGGGGGGGTGAATGGGAGCTCAAAAATTTCTCTCGAACCTTTGGCCTTTTGTTCCCAAAATCAACCCCCGAAAGCTTCGATCGAAACCGTGATGCCCACGACCCTTGGAAGAGGGTGGATGATCCCTAGGATCACAGCGAGGCACCACAAAGCGATAGCAAACCAAACTCCAAAAGTACCGGCACAAGTTCAACCCTCAAAAACCAAGTCCCGAATGTAGATAGACGACTACGTCGAGAGATCCCTAAATACCTGTGCTGACAAGTAGCAAAGGTACCTAGAGAGGTTCCTTGATCAACTCTAGGGCCAAACGAGAAGTCCGAAAACCAAGCGAAGAAGCCGGGAGAGCAAACGCACAAAATCGGAGTACACAGCCGATTCGCGGACTGTCCGGCCCTGGGGTCCCGGACTGTCCGCCCCTACTGTGGACTGTCCGCGAGGGGATGGCGGACTGTCCGCCGGTCAAAACACCGAAACAGCAAGGTTGCTGAACAGTCCCTGGACGACTCCCGGACTGTCCGCGAGTTCCTACGGCGGACTGTCCGCCGGTCAAGGAACAGTAACGCGACCGAGACCCGCAGCCACTGAACTGGCTCGATCCCGATGGCCGGACTGTCCGCCGGTCAGATGGCGGACTGTCCGCGACCGACCAGAGAGGGCGATTTCAGTCGCCCTTCTCACAAATCCTCCCAAAATCAAATCATCTCACAATCCCACGTTCCCAAACTTGGAGAGGATGATCACGAGGTAGTTAGGAGACTATCCCCAAGAAATCATCCGCTCAAAACGATTCAATCACCGGGAAATCAAAAGGGGAGGAGTATGAACGAAAAAGCGCCACGAAAACGAAATCAACCCGATCTACTTGTTCGTGAGGAGTTAGATGAATTCCTTCGGTGGAAATGATCTCCTCACTATAAAGAACAAGTTGATTCAAACGGATTTTGCAAAGACGCAGTAGAGAGGGAGATCGAGTGACGGGAAAATCACGGAGAAACGAAGAACCCGAAGAACACGAACAAAACGCAAATCAAGTCATCGATCTGCAACCGTGTGGCTACCACACGCTACAACAGTGAGGTTCCGGCCTCACTTCCTCAAAATCTCCAGTACACAGAGATATGGTTCTCTGCGGATCTCAGCTAGCTACAGCAGGGGATTGGGAGAGCAGGAAACCCTAGAAGCAAAGAGCAAATGACTGAGATACATAGGGAGGAGGGTGTCTCCCTCTACTTATCCTAATTCTAATTCCTACTCTTCCCCTCTCTAATTACAGAGCGAACCAGCTAAACCCTAGAGTTATTCTGGACCAACTCATGGTAGGTGGTGATACGACGGCCACGCCCGCACAACTGGTAGCGTTGCCTCGACGCAAGCTCACCGATTGCCGCCACGTGCTGCCACCGCTTTGCGTCCTTTTCACGGACTCTGCCCCTGGTTTTGTGGCCCAAACCGGGAAACCAGCCTTCAAGTCCATCCTCTGGTTTTGAGGCCGAAACCAGGAAACCCACCAGCGCCCAGGTTTTGAGGCCCAAACCTGGAAACCGTCCTCAGCCCGAGTTTTGTGGCCCAAACTCGGAAACCCGCAGCACGCCCATGTTTTGTGGCCCAAACCTGGAAACTGTCCACCCGATGGTTTTTCTCTGGCTCTACCACCAAACCGAAGCTGTAGAGGGGATGCACCGCCCGTGCACCCCGTCCACCGACACGTGTCCCCAGGTCCTCGACCCGAGCAACACCATGTCCCGCAAGTCTTCGCTCGTCGCTGTCCCAGGCTGCCAGCCACCACAGCTGATCCTGAGGCCACCGGTCCCTCAGTCCAAGCCTCACGTCCGCCCTTCACCGCTCCCGGTCCGTCGGCACGGCACGTCTCTACTTGACCTTCACCTTGCCCTCGATCACTGTCTCCGTGCTCGACACCTGCACAACACAAGCCAAAGAACCTGCGATCAAACCCGTTGACAATCACTCATCACTCGAGACTCGGCATACACCCATGTATCTGCACCCCCAATCGAAAGGGTCGGAGCTACACAGAGTTCTGAAAAAAGGCAGCCCTTTTTCGGCGGACCTTGCAATAAATCTGTTTAAAGAAGCCAGCCTTCCTGTCAATTTCTGCACTTGCTTTCGGCTTGAGGGCGGTTGCATGTTGATGATCACCGCTATTTTGTCAGGATTGGCCTCAATTCCCCTTGCCGATACCAGGCAACCAAGGAGCTTGCCTTTCTTGATGCCGAAAATGCACTTGTCAGGGTTTAGCTTCAAGCCGCTTTTTCGGAGTTTGCCGAAAGTCTCGAGTAAGTCTTCCTGATGGTCTTCATGCCTGTCACTCTTGACCACTATATCGTCAACATAAGCCAACAAGTTCTTCTTTTGCTTCAGGCTTTCGAAAACCTTGTCGGTCATCCGCGAGAATGTTGGGCCTGCATTCCGCAACCCTTCCGGCATCCGCCGATAGCAATATGTGCCTGTTGGGGTGATGAAACTGGTTTTCTCCTCATCGTCGTGATGGAGCCATATCTGGTGATAACCTGAAAAACAATCTAGCAAACTCATTATTTCAGAGCCAGCTGCTATATCAACGAGTTTGTCGATGCGAGGCAAAGGATACGGATCCTTCGGGCAGCATTTGTTGAGGTCGGTGAAATCGACGCACATTCGCCACTTTCCATTTTTCTTTTTCACCAGGACAACATTTGCCAGCCATTCGGGGTACTGAACGGGTCGGATTACTCCCGCGTCGAGTAACCTCTGCACTTCGACTTTTGCCGCGTCTGCCCTTTCGTTTGACATCTTTCTCAGTTTTTGCTTTCTGGGCTTAGCGCCGCTTGCGACGTTCAAACTGTGCTGGGCGAGATCTCTGCTGACTCCTTGCAAGTCATTTGTTGACCAAGCGAAAATGTCATCGTTGTTCGCGAGGAAAGATGCCAAAGCGTTCCTTTCTTCTTCCGGCATGCTTGACCCGATGTGCACAGTTCTTTCGGGCCTGGAAACCGCGAGTGGGATCCTTATCGTCTCCTCAGCTGCCCCGACCTTGTACTCCGACGAGCTAACGATAGTGTGCTCTTCAGTGATTGCTTGCATTTCGTCTTTGTTTGCCACCTCATTTATGAGGCTGTAGCCTGGGGTTGGTCTTCCCTCAATTCTTCTAGAGGCTTGCTGATCTCCGTGTACAGTGATAATGCCGAAAGGAGATGGCATTTTCATGCACAAGTAACTTTGCTTGATGACGACATTAAACTTGTTGGTGAAACCTCTGCCGAAAATGGCGGTGTATGGATAGTCTATGTTTACGATGTCGAATGTCAGAGTTTCGGTGCGGACTTTTTCCCTTCAGCGAAAGATACAGGGATTTGCTTCTTGCCGATGGCGTCGATCTTTCTTCCCCTGAAACCGTACAATGAATTACCTGCGGGGTCCAAACTGCGCCTGTCGAATCCAATCGCTTCGAAAGCTTTGACGAATAAGATGTTTGCTGAGCTTTCGGTGTCAATCAAGATGTTATGCAAGGTGAAACCGGCCACGTTGGTCATGGCGACGAAAGCGTCACAATTCGGGTAATCACGAACTTTGAAGTCTGACTCATCGAAACATATCGGTGCTAATGACCACGCTGGCCTTTTTAGTGGAAGCCTTGGTGATACCGTCTGAACTCTTCGGTGATAGTCCTTTCTCGCCCTTTTACTTTCGTGCTCCAAGTTAGACCCGCCCGTGATGGCGAAGATGTGGCCTCTTGATGGGAGGATGTTGTTGATTGCACTAGTCTCATTCTCCATTTCCTGCCCCTGCTGGTAACTGGGCTGTGCCTGCTGCCCCTGAGGTTGGGCTTGAGCCGGAAGCGCTGGCGGCGGCGTTGGCTGACGCTGATAATGCATTGGTGACGAAACTGCCACCGATTGTGGCGCAAAGACCGGGAGCTGGTAACCCTGATAGGCCGGATTGTACCAATGCAAATTTTGGGGAGGCATGTACTGCGGGGTATGCATAGGCGCGCTTGCATAGTTGCCGCATGCTACCGTTCCTGCTGTCAGGTCTTGCGAATTATGGAAGACGTGCTTGGAGCTTTCGGCAGAAGTTGAAGCTTGATCCTTGTCTTTTAGCTCTTTCGCCATCTTGCTGTATTTGCAGTCCCGGGTGGTGTGACCAAAATTGCCATTGCAAATGACACAATACGGGGGTCTGGCTCCTCTTCCGCGGCCCATAGCGTCTCGGCCGCCACGTCTTGTCCTTCCACCGCGTCCTCCGCGGAAAGGTTGATCGAACCCTCTGTGCGGCTGAAAGTCGGCCATGTCCGGCCTCTCCATGCTCGTTACTGACTACGTTGGTTCTTCCTGCAGAGTGTTGATTGACCGGAAGGGTCTGACCATCCTTTGATTCGGCACCGGCGGTGGTCGACTTGCTTTCGTCGCTTGCCTATGTACCAAGCGGGCGGCCTTGCACCGCCGAAAGTCGTCATCCGACCTTGCGTATGCATTCATCACTTCGAACAACTCTTTGACAGATTTCGGCGGCTCTCTAGACAAGTGAGCGGCGCACTGCCCGGTCCCCAGACCTTCGATGGCTGCTGCAATTACCGCGGCTTCCGGCACGTTTGGAGCTTGAGCTTTCAGCTAAATGAAACGTTTGAGGTATTCGGATAGAGGCTCATCGTCTTGCTGTGTGCAGTTCATAAGGTCTCGCGTTGTCTTGATGTCTGGCCGGAACCCTTGGAAAGTGGCGAGCAATTCGGCCTTCAACTGGGCCCATGAGTAAATGGATAGCGGCTTGAGGGTTGTGTATCAATCGTGAGCCACGTCTTCAACTGCTAGGATAAGGGATTTCGCCAAGGCTTGATTGTCTCCACCTGCCGAAAAGACAGCTGTCTCGTAGCTTGCCAAGAACTTGTGTGGGTTCGCTTTACCGTCGAAAGTCGGAATGTGCAGCTTGTAGTTGAGTGGCCACGGATGGGCTTGCAACTCCCTCGAGAGCGGAGAAGTTTCGTCGATGGCGTTGTCGAAAGCTGGCGGCTGCTCTCCCTCAGTATGAATATATTTTCTTGGGGTATCGGGTTTGGGTCCGCCCCGGCCCTTTGCAATTCCTGAATTTCCTTCTCGAGCTGCCTTCTCTGCGCCTCAGCTCACCGAATGGCGTTGCGAGTCTCGTCCTCTCTTGCTTTCGTCGCCAATTGCTGCTGCAGCTGATCTCTTTGCGACAACAGCTTTTCGATCTTCTCTTGCTGCTGCGTCAACGTCTTGATTGCTTGGGCGTGCCTTGTGATCTCGGCATCGTCATCATCCTCTTCGGCGAGTTCATCCTCGACATGACCCTCCGGTGTGTCGTCTCTGCCGAAAGTCTGCTGATCCTGGGGTTGCACGTTCTGACTCGTGGATGCTCCCGGCGGCGGCGGCTGAGTTTCTATCGATAGAGCACCGCCGAAAGCTGGTGGTTCTGGGGCTGTGCTTGGTGGAACTTGGCTGGATAAAACGGATGCCGCGACGGTGCCGAAAGCATCCTTCTTCGCGGCGATTGTCTCCAGATTGTCGACCGTCTTCGACGCCTTCCTTGGTGGCATGGTAAGCTCGGGCGACAACCACGGTGGGCGCCAATGTTGTTTCGGGACCGAGACCCCGAAACAGCTAGTTGTCGCACGAACGAAAGCACGGAGCTAAAGCGGAAGTAAACGTAGGAAAAGAGGAAATTAGGTCAAGTGAACAGTGTTCCTCCTCCCCTTCCCTTAGGGGAGCTGGGAGCTTTTTATACTAATCGAGATTAGCCTGAAAGTACAAGATTGCCCTTCCAACCACTCTGCTACAATTACAATGATGCCCTACTCAACTACTCCATTGCAGTACGCCACCTCTTCTGGCACGAGGGGCATCATCGTAACTTCGCCCTCTGACGAGCCCAGCGTCCCTCGGCCCCTTTTCCTGACTGATGGGCCCGCTTCCTTTGACCTGGGCTTCCGTCGACCTGCGAGAACCTGTGAAAAGCCAAGGTCACGAACGACGAAGACTTCCGACGGAAACGCCGGGCCCCTCCCGCGCGAAAGCATCCTTTCGCGCGAAGACTCCATTTCGCGCCGGTCCTGCGAGCCGAAAACGAAAGCTTGCTTTCGCACGAATGCTTGCATTCGCACGAAAGCTCCGTCACTTTTCGGTCTTGCGGGGCCGAAGACGAAATGCTTGCCTCCGCACGAATGCGCACATCCGCACGAAAGCTCTGTCATCCTTCAGTCTCGCGGGGCCGAAGACGAAAGTTTGCTTCCGCGCGAATGCGCACATCCGCACGAAAGCTCCGTCATCCTTTAGTCTTGCGGGTTGGAGGCGTCGGCGGCCTGGGTGCCATCCCAACACCAGGGCCGGAATCATCTTCCTCATAATCACACAGATCCAGTGGGCATAGGGAAGCTGCCTGTGGCCCTTGAACCCCTCTGTTAGCGTGTCCTCCATCTCAGAAATAATAACATCCCAAATATCAAACTCAGGCTGGGAGATCAAGTGGTGAATAAGCCAGATCTGAATGCGAGTCAACCCCTCTCTGTAGCCTTTCCGAGGTAGAATAGTACGCCTCATGACCTCGTTCACCAGACGGGCCATCGGCGTCAAGTCACGAGGACGCCGGCTGGACCCCTCTCCGAACGGCTCTCGGAAACAGGCACGAACCGAATCTGCTGGTGGAATCTCGCCTGCATGAGGACGCCGAGGTGGCTCTGTCTCTCCATAGCACAATGTGTGAACCTTGGTCGCATAGGCTGTCAGACCAAGATACTCTCTGGCGCGGGCACTGTAGAGCCTGTAGGATCTCTACCTGAAGGCAAAGTGAAGAAACCGGTGATCCGGGGAGATCCAGAGAGACGCGTAGAACTGGCGAACCCAATCCTCTACATACTGGCCACTCCGTCCAAGGAGATCTGCTAAGCCCGGTAGGTAAGATAGCATGGGACGAATGGCCTCTCCAGCAACTGCAACTATAGTCTCGAGCGGGCAAACTCTATGTGGTCGAACATGGACGCCGCTGTTGACATAAGCTCTGTAGAAATCCTCCTAAAGTACGGTGTAGAAGCCCTCGGAGGCCTGAGGGTGCCTGGCGGCTGGGAACCACTCCTCGTATGGAACCAAACGTAGGGCCTGCACCTGACGTGCTGTCGCGAGCCGCAGGTCCAAGTGCTCCACGGGTGGGGGTGCCTGTGGCCTCGGAGGGGGTCGACCACCCCGCCTCTGCCCCTCAGGTCTAGGAGAAACCTGAGTGCGAGTACGGGTGGACCTGCGTACTGGTTGCTGAGCTGGCTGCTCCGCTGGCTGACCCTCTGCCTGGGTCTCTGTAGTTGTGCTGGGCTCTGGAGCTGACCCACCGGCTGAAGCTGCTGCGAGAGCTGAGGCTGCCTCGGACGGAAACCGAAAGTCCGGAGGGAGGACCTCAATTGGGTCGTCGAGAGAGTACTGCACACCGTGAACCCAGACCACTCCTCCCTCGGTCTGAAGCAGAGCCTGCACCTGCTGCTCTGTAAGCAGATCACGAACCCGTTGTCCACTCTGCTGACCACAGCCCTCACTGCCCTGCTTTGAAGACTGGTCGTGAATACGGAGACCGCCAGCCTGACCACCCTGCTCTGCTCTCTCGGCTGCCCGTGCTGCTGCTAGAGCCATCTCTGAATCCCGATCAAGTCTCTTGCGCTTCTTGGTCACTAGCTTCTGCTTCGCCTTCCCCTTGCCACCGGAAGGAGGGCGAGGGGGAGGAGGATCTACCCTGGGACCTCCGCCGACATTCTTGCAGCGAGCCATCGCTACAAGAAGAGAACCACTGCCAACTGAGAATCACTGCCACTGAGAACCACTGTCAATCAATCCACAGTCACTGGCAATCAAGAAACTGGACTGAACCTCAGAGGCTTGGCCTCGTTCCGTTTCCGCGAGCTTGGCCCTGGATTAAACTGACACTGTCACACTGCTCACTGACAAGGTCCCGACTCACTGCAGGAGATAGATAGGGATATATAAGCAACTATAAGCTAGAGAGAAGAGATCCCTATTAGAAGCAAAGCAAAGGAGACGAGACGAGAGGCATGACTTTGCTACCTGACGAGACGCGACGAACCGACCAAGCAAAGGTAAGTGACCGACACGTTCGAACACCACGAGCCCACTCCGGAAGGGTCTGCAAAGAGATGGGAGTGAAACGGGGTCATGATCAGAGAGGAACATGCTAAGAGGCATTCCGTCGAGCATGTGATGTGCATGATGATGGAAGGTGGGGTGTATGCTTACTGATCGAGATGGGCTTGGCCAGGAAAGAATCACCGGAGGAGAAAGAAGCTCGGGGACGAGGAGGACGTGCTCTGGTGATCGGTGAGGAAGTTCCGGCGAACGGCGAACGACGTCGGCGAGCTTCTCGGTATGGCGGGCGGGCGCATGCGCGAGTGGGAGGAGCGGCGGCGCGGGCGCGAGGGGCGGTGAGGAGGCGGCGGCCGGCGATTAGGCGAGGCTAGGGTTTGAGTGGAGGCACGGTGGCGGCTTGAGTCGGGCTCGGTCGGGATGAAGGAGAAAGCGAGTGGAGCCCACGTATCAGTTGGAAAGATTTGACGCGCTGTTTAAATTGCGACCGGACGCACTCGAAGAGTGACTGGACGCACGATGCCCAGCGTCCAGTCCAACTCAGAGAGCATCCGAAACGCGTAAATCGCGATCGGACGCGTCCTGTTGCACACGACCGGACGCACGCATGTGTCCGATCATTTTTCGGCTAACGACCGGACGCACGGGCCACTTCCTGACCGGACGCGACGAGATCACTGTTCATTCTGCGCGCGGGATGAACTGACCGGACGCACTGGGTGAGTCCGGTCACAGCGTCCGGTCACAGGGAAAACCCTGTTTTGACTCGATTTTTCGCGCCAACTTCTCCCAACCAAGTTCCAACTCAAATAAGATGCAAATAAACACCAGTTGGAACCAAGCGGAGTGACCTCTCTCAAACCCTCAAAAAAATTTAAAATATTTTGCCATAGGCTAATTTAGTTTTCTAGATAAAATAGGCAATAAAACCCGAGGAGACAACATGTGGCCACCAAAACTAGGGGTCTCAACCATTAGGAGCCTCAAATGCTCCCCCTAGCGGTGGACGAACACAGCGGTTGCTCCAAGCTTAACGGAAAAGAAACGACGAAGCAACACGCATGCATATGCAATGGAATACGGACTTTGAATCTAGGTTGCTTGTCAAGTTTGCTCATGGGTAAGCTTCTTCACACGCTTTTTAGGGCGGTTATCTTAACCACGTCTGACAAGCCTATGTGCATAGCATACTTTAAACATGGCATATAATACAATGCAATGCAAAGACAACCCCCTTTCACCTTTTGACAAAGTTACTTAGATCAAGCACATTAAGCTCACTTCGCAATCTACAAAGGGTATTCTCATCTAGGGGTTTTGTGAAGATATCCGTCAATTGATCTTTGGTTCTAACTCCCTCTAAGGATATGTCTTTCTTGGAAACATGGTCTCTAAGAAAGTGATGGCGAATATCTATGTGCTTTGTGCGTGAGTGTTGAACCGGGTTGTTAGCAAGCTTAACCGCGCTCTCATTGTCACAGAACAAAGGTACTCTTTCTAGAACTACACCATAGTCTAAAAGGGTTTGTTTCATGTAAAGGATTTGTGCACAACAAGCACCCGCAACTATGTATTCTGCCTCGGCGGTAGACAAGGCCACACTATTTTGCTTCTTTGAACTCCATGAAATTAGTGATCTCCCAAGCAAATGGCACCCTCCGGATGTGCTCTTTCTATCAATTTTGCAACCCGCGTAATCCGAATTGGAATACCCAACGAGTTGGAAGTTAGCTCCTTTGGGATACCAAAGGCCAATGCTTGGGGTGTGCTTTAGGTACCTAAGGATTCTCTTTACGGCTATGAGATGTGATTCCCTAGGCTCGGCTTGAAACCGAGCACACATCCACACACTAAACATGATGTCGGGCCTAGATGCGGTCAAGTATAACAAACTACCAATCATAGAACGGTAGAGAGTTTGATCAACTGGGTTACCTCCCTTATCTAGGTCGAGATGTCCGTTTGTTGGCATTGGAGTCTTGATAGGCTTGCAATCATCCATATTGAAGCGCTTGAGGAGGTCTTTTGTGTACTTCTCTTGAGATATAAAAGTCCCCTCCTTCAATTGCTTGACTTGGAAGCCTAGGAAGAATGTGAGCTCGCCAATCATGGACATTTCAAACTCCTTCGACATCAAGTCACCAAATTCCTTGCAATAGGCTTCATTTGTTGACCCGAAGATGATATCATCAACGTAGACTTGACAAATGAAGATCTCTCCATCAAGCTTCTTGGTGAATAGTGTGGTGTCGACCTTCCCAATGGTGAAGCCCTTCTCAATGAGGAAGTCCCGGAGGCGCTCATACCACGATCTAGGGGCTTGCTTGAGCCCATATAGCGCCTTAGACAACCTATAAACATGATTAGGATATCTAGGGTCTTCAAACCCGGGAGTTTGATCAACATAGACTAGTTCATTTATGAAGCCATTTAAAAATGCACTTTTCACATACATTTGATATAATTTAACGTTATGATGTGATGCATATGCAAGGAGGATACGAATGGCTTCTAGTCTTGCAACCGGTGCAAAGGTCTCTCCAAAATCCAAACCTTCAACTTGAGAGAACCCCTTTGCCACTAGCCTTGCCTTGTTTCTAACAACCTTGCCTTGATCATCTTGCTTGTTCCTAAACACCCATTTAGTTCCAATGACTCTTGCGCCTTTTGGTCGCTCTTCAAGTGTCCAAACTTGGTTGCAGGTGAAGTTGTTTAGTTCTTCATGCATGGCATTCACCCAATCCGGGTCACCTAGAGCTTCATCTACAATGGTAGGCTCAACAACAGAAACAAAGGAGTGATGTTCCATAAATAAAGCAAGTTTTTGAGATCGAGTCATTACACCCCTTGTTGGACTCCCTATGATGAGATCTTGAGGATGAGCTTGTAGTAGAGGAGTGGTCCTTCGATCAACCACTTGAGGGGCCGCTTGTAGAGCATTGACATCTTGAGCTTGTACCATCATTTGATCATGGGAGACATGAGTGTCTTCATTTGGATCCCTCCCATCTTTATCATCATCATGTGGTACATTGGATGAGGATGGCTTGTCAATGACTTGTACATCATCATCATCATCTTTAGGCTTGATGGCTCCAACCGGCATGTTCTTCATTGCTTCCCTCAATGGTTCATCACCTACATCATCAAGATTCTCATGCTCTCCTTGAGAGCCGTTAGATTCATCGAATTCCACATCATATGTTTCTTCTACCATCCCGGTGGCATGGTTGAATACTCGATATGCTTTGGACTTCAATGAGTAACCAACAAGAAAACCAATATCACATCGGCGTTGGAACTTCCCTAGGTGTTGGCGCTTCTTGTAGATATAGCATTTGCACCCAAACACTCTAAAGAATGATACATCCGGCTTCTTGTTGTTGAGTAGCTCATAGGGGGTCTTGCCAAGGAGACGATGAGGGAACAACCGATTTGATGCATAGCAAGCGGTGTTGATTGCTTCCGCCCAAAATCTTTCCGGTGTAGAGTACTCATCTAACATTGTCCTTGCTAGGGTGATTAGTGTCCGGTTCTTCCTCTCAACTACCCCATTTTGTTGTGGTGTGTAGGTTGCAGAGACTCCATGCTTGATCTCAACTTCATCACAATATTCCTCTATGTGGGTGTTGTCAAACTCCTTTCCGTTGTCACTTCTAATATTTTTTATCTTCACTTCAAATTCATTTTGGGCTCTCTTGGCAAACTTCTTGAATGAAGGGGTTGCTTCGGATTTGTCATGAAGAAAGAATACCCAAGTGTATCTAGAATAGTCATCAACAATCACTAGGCAATAGAGATTTCCACCCAAGCTAGCATATGTTGTTGGCCCAAATAGATCCATGTGAAGTAGCTCCAACTCTCTTGATGTTGACACGAAGGCTTTGGTTGGATGAGTGTTTGCAACGTGCTTGCCGGCTTGACATGCACTACACAATTTGTCCTTCTCAAATTTGACATCCTTCAAGCCTCTAACCAAATCCTTCTTCAATAGCTTGTTGAGAGTGTTCATTCCCACATGAGCCCATCTTCTATGCCATAGCCAACCAAGTGATTGCTTAGTGAACAAACATGTCTTCAAGTTGGCATCTTCGGAGAAGAAATCCACTAGATAGAGATTGTTGTATCTAAAACCTTGGAAGATCACTTGTGTATCATCTTTCTTGGTCACAACCACTTCTTTGTTGGTGAACAAACATTGAAAGCCAAGATCACATAGTTGCCCAACGGATAGCAAGTTGAAGCTTAATGATGCAACAAGAAGCACATTGGAGATGGTATGATCATTTGATATTGCCACTCTGCCCAATCCCTTGACATTGCCCTTTGAGTTGTCACCAAATGTTATCTTTTCTTGGTCATCGACATTCTCTTCTAGTGAGGTGAACATCCGGGGATCACCGGTCAAATGTTGTGTGCAACCACTATCAATCACCCAATGAGATCCACCGGTCTTGTAGTTCACCTACACACACAAGAAATCAAGCTTGAGCTTTCGGGATCCAAACTTGTTGAGGTCCCTTAACCTTCTCAACTAGTAACTTTGCAACCCATATTTGCTTTGGCCTATTCTTGTTAGGAGGCCCCATGAACATGACTTTCAATTTGCCACTAGAATCTTGTCTAAGCATGTAGTGAGCATTGAAAGCAAAGGGCCTAGCATGCTTGGGCAAGGGTGTGGGTTTAGGCTCTTCACAATCATGAGCAAAGTGTCCTTCTTTTCCACACTTATAGCATCTTCCAATCTTCTTCTTCTTGGGCTTTGTAATGCTCTTGCATTGCTTCATCTTCTCTTCAAGAAAGTCAATGCCATTTCTATTGGTCTTCATTACGGTGTTCATGAGTAGCTCACTTTGAAGGCATTGTCCCTTGGTGAAGTTCCTCAATCCGGTGGTGTTGGGACGGTACCCAGATGGCTGGCGCCTCCGGCCCGAAATCACCAAAGGAAGACGGGGCTTTCGCGCGAATATGCGCATTCGCCTCCGGCCCGCAATACTGAATGAAGACGGAGCTTTCGTGCGAATGTACGCATTCGCGCGGAAGCATGTCATCGAGCGGAAGCGCGCCCTCGCTCCCGGCCCACAAGACCGAAGAAAGACGGAGTTTTCGAGCGAAAGCTGGCATTCGCACGAAAGGGGCCGCTTTCGTTCGGAAGTGCTACGGCGGCCGGGCAGGCCCGCCGCGCCTCGCCTCGCTATCGCGCGAAAGGGAGCCGACGGCGGCTGTGTCTCTTTCGCGCGATAGGAGACTGATGCCTCCGTCGGGAGAATTCGTCGTCCTCGACTTCGTTTTCTTCATAGGTTTTTGCAGGTTGCCGGAAGCTTCGGTCAAAAGGAGCGGGCCCACCGGTCAGAAGGAGCCAGGTGGCGTCGGACCCACCAAGGGACGAAGTTACGATGGTGCCCCTCGGGCCGGAAGAGGCGGCGTACAGCTATGGAGTAGTTGGGTAGGGCATCATTGTAATCGTAACAGAGTGGTTAGAAGGACACTCTTGTACTTTCAAACTAACCGGATTCAATATAAAAAGCTCCCGTCTTCCCATGAGGGAGAGGGAGGAGCACTGCTCACTTCACCCGATTTCCCACTCTCTTCTGTCTACCCGCGCTTTCGCTCAGTGTCTTGGTTCGTGCGACAACCCACTGTTTCGGGGTCTCGGTTCCGAAACAACATTGGCGCCCACCGTGGTTGTCGCCCGAGCTTGCCATGCCACCGAGGAAGGCGTCGAAGACGGTCGACAATCCCGAGACGGTTGCCGTGAACAGGGATGGCCATGGCACAATCGCGGCATCCGCTTTAACCACTCAAATACCACCGAATACAGCCCAAAACACCCAAGCTTTCGGCAGCACGCTCCCGACGGGAACCCAGCTACCGTCGATAGCAACCTCAAGCCGTGACTCGCAGCCTTTCGGCAGAGATGGCACGCCGGAAGGGAACGTCCAAGACGAGCCCGGCGACGAAGAAGACGACGATGCTGAAGTTACCAGGCATGCCCAAGCAATCAGAATGCTGACGGAGCAGCAAGAAGAGATCGAAAGGTTGGTTCAGCAAAGAGATCAGTTGCAGCAGCAGCTTGCGGCAAAAGCAAGGGAAGATGAAACTCGCGACGCGCTTCGTTAGGCGGAGGCGCAGAGGAGGCAACTGGAAAAGGAAATTTAGGAACTGTGAAAGGCTGGAGGAGGCCCGATCCCTATAATTCAAGAAAATGTGTTCGTACCAAGGCGAGAGCAGCCACCAGATTTCGACAACGCAATCGACGAAAACTCCCCGCTTTCAAGAGAATTGCAAGCCCATCCGTGGCCGCTCAACTACAAGCCACGCATTCTGACTTTTGACGGCAAGGTGAATCCGCGCAAATTCTTAGCGAGCTACGAGACAGCCGTCTTTTCGACAGGCGGGGACAATCAAGCCCTGGCGAAATCTCTCATTCTGGCAGTCGAAGACGTGGCTCACGATTGGTACACCACCCTCAAGCCACTGTCCATCTATTCGTGGGCTCAGTTGAAGGCCGAATTGCTCGCCACTTTCCAAGGATTCCGGCCGGATGTAAAGACCACGCGAGACCTTATGAACTGCACCCAGCAAGACGACGAACCTTTATCCGAGTACCTCAAACATTTCATCCAGCTAAAAGCTCAAGCCCTGAATGTGCCGGAAGCCGCGGTAATTGCAGCAGCCACCGAAGGCTTGGGAACCGGGCAGTGTGTTGCTCACTTGTCCAGAGAACCGCCGAAAACTGTCAAGGAACTGTTCGATGTGATGAACGCATATGCAAGGTCAGATGATGACTTTCGGCGGCGCAAACCCGCCCACTTGATGCAGAGACAAGCGACGAAAGTAAGTCGACTGCCGCCAGTGCCGAATCAAAGGATGGTTAGATCTTTCTGGTCAATCAACACTCTGCAGGAAGAACCAGCGCAGTCAGCAGCGGGCATGGAGAGGCCGGACATGGCCAACTTTCAGCCCCAAAGGGGGTTCGATCAACCATTCCGCGGAGGGCGTGGTGGAAGGACAGGACGTGGCGGCCGAGACGGTAGAGGCCGTGGAAGAGGAGCCAAGCCTCCGTACTGTGTCATCTGCGACGGCAATTTCGGTCACACCACTCGGGATTGCAAATACAGCAAAATGGCAAAAGAACTAAAAGACAAGGATCAAGCTTCAGCTTCCGGCGAGAGCTCCAAGCATGTTTTCCACAATTCGCAAGACTTGGCAGCAGGTGCGGTAGCGAGCAGCAACTACGCAAACACACCTATGTATCCCCCGCAGTACATGCCCCCCCCCCAGAATTTGCACTGGTACAATCCGGCGTATCAGGGCTACCAGATTCCAGTCCTTGCGCCACAGCCTGTGGCAGTTTCGTCGCCCATGCACTATCAGCGCCAGCCAACACCGCCACCAGCGCTTCCGGCTCAAGCCCAACCCCAGGGACAGCTAGCTCAACCCAACTACCAACAGGGGCAGGAGACAGAAAACAAAACCAGCGCAATCAACAACATCCTTCCGTCAAGATGCCACATTTTCGCCATCACGGGCGGATCCAACTTGGAGCACGAAAGCAAAAGGGCAAGAAAGGACTATCATCGAAGAGTTCAAACGGTATCACCAAGGCTCCCGCTAAACAGACCAGCTTGGTCGCTAGCGCCGATATGTTTCGACGAATCGGATTTCAAAGTTCGTGACTACCCACATTGCGACGCTTTCGTCGCCACGGCCAATATGGTCGGTTTCACCTTGCATAACATTTTGATCGACACCGGAAGCTCAGCAAACATCTTGTTCATCAATGCTTTCGAGGCGATGGGAATTGACAGACGCAGTTTGGACCCCGCCGGCAATTCTTTGTATGGTTTCGGAGGTAGAAAGATCGACGCTATCGGTAAGAAACAAATCCTGGTATCTTTCGCCGAGGGAGAAAGAGTGCGCACCGAAATGGTGACGTTCGATATAGTGAACATGGATTACCCATACACCGCCATTTTTGGCAGAGGTTTCACCAACAAGTTCAACGTCATAATCAAGCAAAGCTACTTGTGCATGAAAATGCCATCCCCTTTCGGCATCATCACCGTGCACGGAGATCAGCAAGCCTCAAGAAGAATTGAGGGAAGGCCAACCCCAGGCTACAGCCTTATAAATGAGGTGGCAAAGAAAGACGAAATGCAGGCAGCCGACGAAGAGCACGCTATCGTCGGCTCGCCAGAATGTAAGGTCGGGCCGCCGAAGAGACGGTAAGGATCCCGCTTACGGTTTCCAGGCCCAAAAGAGCTGTGCACAATGGGTCGAGCATGCCAGAAGGGGAAAGGAATGCCTTGGCATCTTTTCTCGCAGACAACGACGATATATTTGCCTGGTCAGCAAATGACTTGCAAGGCGTCAGCAGGGATCTCGCTCAGCATAGTTTGAACATAGCGAGCGGCTCTAAGCCAAGAAAGCAGAGGTTGAGAAAGATGTCAAACGAAAGGGCAGACGCGGCAAAGGCCGAAGTGCAGAGGCTACTTGATGCGGGAGTGATTCGACCAGTCCAGTACCCCGAATGGCTGGCGAACGTTGTCCTGGTGAACAAGAAGAATGGAAAATGGCGAATGTGTGTCGACTTCACCGACCTCAACAAATGTTGTCCCAAGGACCCATATCCTTTGCCGCGCATCGACAAGCTTGTTGACATCGCAGCCGGTTGTGAAATAATGAGTTTGCTAGATTGTTTTTCAGGTTACCACCAGATATGGCTTCATCCCGATGATGAGAAGAAAACCAGTTTCATCACTCTAACAGGCACATATTGTTATCGACGAATGTCGGAAGGGCTGTGCAACGCAGGCCCAACTTTCTCGCGGATGACTGACAAGGTCTTCGAGAGCCAGAAGCAGAAGAAAAACTTGCTGGCTTACGTTGACGATATAGTGGTCAAGAGCGACAGAGATGAAGACCATCAAGCTGACTTACTGGAGACTTTCGGCAATCTCCGTAAAAGCGGTTTGAAGCTCAACCCTGACAAGTGCATTTTTGGCATCAAGAAAGGCAAGCTCCTGGGCTGTCTTGTATCGGCGAGGGGAATTGAAGCTAATCCCGACAAAATAGCGGCAATCATTAACATGCAACCGCCCTCAAACCGAAAGCAAGTACAAAAATTGACAGGAAGGCTGGCGTCTTTGAACAGATTTATCGCAAGGTCCGCCGAAAAGGGATTGCCTTTCTTCAGAACTCTACGCAGCTCCGACCCTTTCGATTGGGGGGAAGAGCAACGATAGGCTTTCCAGCATCTAAAGGAGTACCTGACAAGGCTAACTACGCTATCCAAACCGTCGCCGGAAGCGACGCTTTTGTTGTATCTTGCAGCATCTCACACTACTGTAAGCGCAGTTCTGGTAGAAGAAAAAGAGCATGAAAACAAGATGACGCAGTTCCCAATCTATTTCGTCTCTGAGGCACTGTCAGGAGCAAAGCTGAATTATTCTGAGTTGGAAAAAATAGCATACACAGTGGTGATGGCTTCTAGGAAGCTAAAACATTATTTTTAGTCTCATCACATCATAGTCCTATCGGCCCAACCATTGGAGGCTTTGTTCCGCAACAACGAGGCTATCGGCCGAATTGGCAAGTGGGCGGCGGAGCTAAACGAATATGTGATTGACTTCTAGCACCGGTCTGCAATCAAGTCGCAAGCATTAGCGGATTTCATAGCAGATTGGACCCCGACGGCTTTCGACACAACTCTTGAATTCGAAGAGCCTGTATGGACTGTGAATTGTGACGGTGCTTGGGGAATGGCGGGAGCCAGAATCTCGGCAATCTTAACCCCGCCAAAAGGACCGAAAGTCAGATTCGCCGCAAGGCTGCAGTTCCTCACAACTAACAACACCACCGAATATGAAGCTGTATTGCTGGGACTACGAAAGCTCCGAGCAACCGGAGCGAGAAGATGCATAGTCAAGACAGATTCCCAAGTGGTCGTCGGCCACGCCGAAAAGGATTTCACAGCAAGGGAACCAGAGCTAGCCAAGTATCTGGCAGCAATCAGAAGAATGGAGAAATATTTCACAGGTTTCACTTTACGCCACATTCCAAGAGCCAAAAAAACAGAGGCAGACGAATTGGCAAAAGCCGCAGCTCAAAATCTGCCATTACCACCAGATGTGTTCTACCAAGTCCTTTCGGCCAAAGCTGTGAAGGAAGAGGAAGACCACCCAAATTCGGTGCATGCTATCGCCAGTGATGACTGGAGGTCACAGATATTCGCCTACTTAGCCGGAACATACGAGCCGGAGTCTAGAAAGGACGTCGAAAGGATGGCAAGCAGAGCAAAAGGTTACTCAATCATCGGGGAGCAGCTATTCAAAAATGGGATAGTAGCCCCCCTCTTGAAATGCATAAGCAGACATGAGGGCGTTCAACTACTCGAAGAAATGCATGTCGGAATGTGCGGAGCACACAGGGGGCCTCACGAGATAGCACACAGAGCAATGAGGCAAGGATTCTATTGGCCTTCCGCCGCATCAGACACCAGAGAGCTGGTCAAATGTTGCAAAGGCTGCCAGATGTTCGCCAAACACCAGAAAGCCCCCGCAAAGAAACCACGCCGATAGTCCCAACCTGGCCTTTGCAGAGATGGGGCATCAACATAGTCGGACCACTACCAGCAGCACCGGGCAACCTTCGTTTCGCAGCGGTTGCACTCGAGTATTTTACCAAATGGATAGAAGCAAAGGCTCTCGCAAGCATAACTTCCACTTCCTTAACCAAGTTCGTTTGGCAGAGCATAATCTGCCGCTTTGGCGTCCCTTCCTTCATCACTTGCGACAACGGAAAGCAATTTGACTGCGCCGAATTCAGGAGTTTCTGCGACAAACTCAACGTCCAGCTCAATTTAGCTTCAGTAAACTACCCGCAAGCAAATGGGGCTGTCGAGAGGGCGAACGGATTAATCTTTTCGGCAATATCAAAAACCTTGTACGATTCGCCGAAAGGCAAATGGGCCAACACCCTAACGACAGCGGTATGGGGACACAATATCTCACGTTCTAGAGCTACCGGCTTCACTCCATTCCGTTTGCTTTACGGCGAAGAAGCAGTCACTCCGGAAGAGGTAAAATTGGGCTCCTTCCGAACCGAAATGGCTCCAGGGACTCAGGAGCGAAGGCACCTCAAGCTTGACACCATCGAGGAGGTAAGGTTGCAAGCAGCAGACAATCTTGAAAAGTACCATGCGAAAACAAAGCACCACAGAGACAAAACCATAGTCCGGAAGGACATCAAGCCTGGTGACATGGTCACCATTCGGCAACCGGACAAGCAAGGTAAGCTGCAGTCGCAATGGCAGGGCCCCTTCATCGTGGCAAGCATGGCGGCACCGGGTGTATTCCGGCTACTGAACGACAAGGGCAAAGAATCGGCCCACACATGGAACGCAAGCAACTTGCGCCGCTTTTACCCATAGTTTGTCTTCTCAAACTTTGATGCAAGTTTTTCCTTGTTCCTTGCTTTCACCTTTTTGTAATCAAAATCGACTGCACTCTTTTTCCTCGCTGGGGAAGCCCTTCATCGGGGTGCGAGGTTTTTTAACGAGGCAGCTGAATGTAACCACTACATTACGAAAGTACTCGTAATTCCCCAAAGATATTATGCGGCACGCCAAAGGACGAAATCAACCGAACATAAGGTTGAGACATTCGTCATTCTAATGTGAGGAACGAGAATGTCGGTTGGGTGGGCGAAAGAGATCCTCCGCATCCACCGACAATCTCGAAAGCCTGCGGGCAATACAAAAACCGACCCTCCGACAAAACGAGAGGGCGGAACAAAAGCCTGCGGGTAATACAAAAACCGACCCTCCGACAAGACGAGAGGGCGGAACAAAAGCCTGCGGGCAATACAAAAACCGACCCTCCGACAAGACGAGAGGGCGGAACAAAAGCCTGCGGGCAATATAAAAGCCGACCCTCCGACAAAACGAGAGGGCGAAACGAAAGCCTGCGGGCAATACAAAAACCGACCCTCCGACAAAACGAGAGGGCGGAACGAAAGCCTGCGGGCAATACAAAAACCGACCCTCCGACAAAACGAGAGGGCGGAACGAAAGCCTGCGGGCAAAACAAACCGTCCCTCCAACAAGACGAGAGGACGGTAGCGAAAGTGAAGCTAAGCAACCCTCACAGGGTCCCCCATGTCAGGAAAGACAGATATCAGCCTTCAGTAGGTGCAAAACTTGAACGCCATCTTAACTCCCCACCTACCAAAAAACCGCAAGTACAGCCAAAACAATAAAAACAGTGCCCTCGCCGCATAGACAGGTCAATATAAATAGATACCAAAGCGCAAGCCTTTCCAACCAGCGCAAGGCCACAAAATCTTTTCAAGTGCAAACCCCGAAAAGCCCACCCAAGAATGCATAGTGCGAATAGGAAGCATCAAGAACCGAAGTGTCGCTTTGATGATTGTGTCATCGATAACACAGTCGGACAGCGCCACCAATCCAGTAACTTTAGGTGAAAGCACCATCAAGCAGCATGCCCATCTCAAACCGCAGCCAGAAGATGAGCAAAAGCAAGCACGCTGCTAGATGACAACGAGAGCAACATCGCGGACACAACCAGTTGCAACCTTTCTCATCAAATTGTAAAGTCACCTTCATTAACCAGTTTTCAAGTGCAGTAAACCGATAGCAAAGGTTCCTGCAACGTATCGGCCGAGGGGATCGCAACGAAAGCACCCTCGCGCGAAAGCTACTGCCCCTCGTCTAAGTGAGTGGGGGCGGGCGCGTCTTTACTATCGGCCGAGGGGCTCGCAACGGAGGCACCCTCGCATGAATGCTACCATCGGCCGAGGGGCTCGCAACGAAAGCACCCTCGCGCGAAAGCTACCATCGGCCGAGGGGCTCGTAACGGAGGCACCCTCGCGCGAATGCTACCGCCCCTCGTCTAAGTGAGTGGGGGCGGGCGTGTCTTTACTATCGGCCGAGGGGCTCGCAACGGAGGCACCCTCGCGCGAATGCTACCGCCCCTCGTCTAGGTGAGTGGGGGCGGGCGCGTCTTTACTATCGGCCGAGGGGCTCGCAACGGAGGCACCCTCGCGCGAATGCTACCGCCCCTCGTCTAAGTGAGTGGGGGCGGGCGTGTCTTTACTATCGGCCGAGGGGCTCGCAACGGAGGCACCCTCGCGCGAATGCTACCGCCCCTCGTCTAAGTGAGTGGGGGCGGGCGGGTCTTTACTATCGGCCGAGGGGCTCGCAACGGAGGCACCCTCGCGCGTAAGCTACTGCCCCTCGTCTAAGTGAGTGGGGGCGGGCGTGTCTTTACTATCAGCCGAGGGGCTCGCAACGGAGGCACCCTCGCGCGAAAGCTACCGCCCCTCATCTAAGTGAGTGGGGGCGGGCGTGTCTTTACTATCGGCCGAGGGGCTCGCAACGGAGGCACCCTCGCGCGAATGCTACCGCCCCTCGTCTAAGTGAGTGGGGGCGGGCGTGTCTTTACTATCGACCGAGGGGCTCGCAACGGACGCACCCTCGCGCGAATGCTACCGCCCCTCGTCTAAGTGAGTGGGGGCGGGCGCGTCTTTACTATCGGCCGAGGGGCTCGCAACGAAAGCGCCCTCGAGCGAAAGCTACCGCCCCTCGTCTAAGTGTGGGGGGGCGGGTGCGTCTCAACCACCGGCCGAGAGGCTCACAGCAAAAGCGCCCTCGCGCGAATGCTGTCGCTCGCTCGCCTAAGTGTGCGGGGGCGAGCGCGTCTTCGCTTTTGGCCGAGAGGCTCGCAGTCGTAATAATCTTCGCGCGAACGCTACCGCAACAGAAAGAACCTTCGCGCGAAAACCTGATAAACGTAAGAACAAGGTTCGCATTTTCAAAAACTACCCGTATATGGATATATAACAATGACAACACCAAAAGACAAAGTCACAGTAACCCGTTTCTTTACATTCAAATTTTAAGCAAGTTCATACAGTGTATTCAAGCTCGCGAACTACTCTGGCGAGCGAAGCAAAATGCTATAACGTCGTCCATCCGGCGAAGGCACGGCGTCTTCGGGCTCCACCTTAACAAACGGGGAACCTTCGAAGCTTAGCGGCGCACGCGAAGCCTCACGCTTTTTCCGCCTCGCCTCGAGTTCGCGTCGGTCAATGTTCTCGTAAAAAGCACGCAGATGCTCCTCCGTGCGCTTAAGTTTTCTAGCGCGCTTATTCAGATAAGACGAAAGCGATACCGTAGGAAACCTAGAGCGAAAGCTCCGCCACAAGTCACCTCTAACAAAAAGATCGCCAGATCTAATCATTAGTGGGCAAATATCAAGAACGTCCGGCGTTCCCGCATCCGCATCCTGTTCAATACAGCATTCCAGTTTAAGTTCAAAATCACGCGCAGCAACAAGTCTGGCGAATACAACCGACACATGAAAAACAAGCCCTATTCATTCATCTACCACATCATGGGGAGTGTTCGCGTCACGGGAAGCAGCGGCAGCCGAGCTTTCAGGGACCTCCTCATTCGGCTGGGGCGGGCTCATTTCGTCTTCCAGCTCGGCCTCACGCGCTCGCCTCTCGGAGATGAAGTCCGAAAACACCTTTCGGATGTGAGCTTTCTCCTCCGGAGTCTGCGTCAAAAGCGATAGCTCAGAAGGGGCGGCAATCATGCCGCAAATAAAAGAGAGAAGGGTCAAACGAAAGCACAAACAACCGTCCCAAAGTACCTTTCCACGGTCCATGGCGGACTGCATGAGCGACATGTCGTTCCCACCCGCTAGCCAGAATTCATCAAAGAATCTCTTGCCCAGGACCTTCGCCGCCTCAGGGGTGCGCCAGTAGTAGTCCACCTCTTTGACCGAAAGGTCCGCGATATGTGAGCAGCCGGCGTCAACAAGGCTATGACCGATCGCCTTGATGCCAGTGACGGCGGTGTAGTCTCGGCCGAGGGCCATGTGCCCCTCCAGTGACTCCATCTCAGATCGAATCCAGCCAATAAGGCTATCGACATTACGCTCTGAGGGATTTTCCGCCTCGACGCCGATGCTGCGAAGGCACTCGCGGAAGCGAGACATGGCCTCCCCAGCGGAAGTCAGAAGCGCTTTTTCCCTTTCGGCCTGGGCGGCCCGTAGCTGCGAAAGCTCCCTCCTGAGATTTTCAGCCTCTTTCTGGCTCGCCTTCATGGAGGTGCGCTCATCCTCGGCTTTCTGGGTCTGCAATTCAAGATCGGCGGCGAGTTTCTTCACCTGGGTGTCAAATTTCTTCACCTGAGTGTCAAGCTCTTGCTTCTCGCACTCGATCTTGCGAGTATAGAGATCTCTCTGGTTGCTCTGGCTGCGAGCGACAATGGCAGCCTGCGAATAGCAGCGAACCAAAGGCAAAAAGTTAAAAAAGGAAGCTAGACCGAAAGAGCCACGAAGCCCATAGCGAAACCAAACACTCACGCTCGCCAGGTGAAAAGATAGCGCGTCGTCGAGTTTCACGCTGCTAACTTTGAGGAGATCTCTTTCGATCTCTGGCGCGACGAAAGCTTTTTGTGAGAACTCCACAAACTTATTGGCCTCTTCGCTTCCGCCAGGAAGGATTCCAGCCCGTCGATAGTCAAGTCGGCAGGCGAGTTGGGCGTCCGAGGCTGCACCCAAAGAACGAGCAACGCGATAAGACTCTTCTTTCGCTTCATCGGTTTCGTTCGACGAACTCAGGCCAGTGTAAAAGCACGGGTTCTCGTAGTTCGAGGGCACCCCGTCGATAACCAATCGCCTGTAGCCGAGAAGTTGTCCTTCCACCATCTCCTGCGTCAGGCGAATGCACCGTGACGAAGACTGTGACTTACCTTTATCAACAGCAACGGGAGCCGGCATGCTCCCAGACCCGGGCCCTTTCCCGCCAGGAGCTGTTTTCTCGCCGACAGCCCGAGAAGAGGGCTCGAGACGCGGAGCTTTCGGCTTCTTGGCCTGTCGCTCGGTGGCATCCGGCGGACCCGAGGCTTTCCGCGAGCCAAGCTTCGCGAAAGTCGGAAGGTCAGCAACAGAGGCGTCATCATCAAACGCCGAGTGCGAGAGGACCACTTTCGACCTTTTCGAAGCCATCTCAGCAGCGTAAGATGCACTCTGCAAAACACGCCGAAAACAGAATGTTTTAAACGCACAGTGTGAGCCTTGGGAACGACAACAACTCAAGCGCGAGAATAAAGATAAAAAGCATAATCAAGCCAAAACGAAAGCGGAGAAACTAACCACCCTCGGGTGATAGAAAGGATCAATGTCGGGAATTGACTCCAAAGTTCCCTTTTGGCTCTTAAGCAGAGGTTTGGCAACTAAACGCCCGATGCGGTTATCCCCGACTTCGGCAGCTTTTCGCCGAGGCACCACACCGCTTCGGCCCCCACGGCGGGCTACGCCCTAGCCCTTCGCTTTCGTATCCTCAGTCTCCTCCTTGCTTTCGTCAAGCAGGGGTCGTTCGGCGTACTTCACACCCATAGCGTCAAACGCACGGTTCAAGCGGCGGCTCCGGCCGAGATTACCGAGCTGAAACTCGCTCTCCTTACGCAAATAAGGCCCACAAATCTTTCTCGTCTCTCTTTCGATATGCCTTACGAAAGCTTCATCATCATCAAAATTCGCGGGTCTTTCAAGCAGTAGAAGGGGCCCTCGATATCCATCCTTGTCTGAAAACCCTTCGAAGGTGGTCGTGCTACAAAGCGGATTCATCCCGATAGCCATCCATTCTTCAACCAAATCCCGGCTTATTTGGAACCGAGCGGTTAGCGCGAAGGCATCTCCGCAGCGGATAGCCTCCTTATCGCTCAGAACGACGGGCGGAAGGTGCTTCCCGGGGCACCTCTCCAAAATTGACACAAGTGGCGAAGCCTTCTTCTCCCCTTTGCTAAGCTCACCAGAAACAGTTTCGTCCGAGCATACGCGATAGTAGAACCAAAAACGGTTCTAGTCTGGCCACTTGTTCCGGTACGTAAGCGAAATAGAAACGCTGCCCCGTGTTTTTCGCGGAACGAAGTTGATGCAGCCGATTTTGCTAGGCAGTTTGCTCCCCAGAAAAGGGTCGTCCACTTTCGTCGGTCGTCGATGGATATCGTAGAACCGCACGAAAACGTCACCCCGTGGCGTGCAATCAAGCATCTTCATAGCCATCGCGAAAACTCCAAGCCGGACGAAGGCATTCGGCGTCAGTTGGTGGAGCTATATCTCGATCCTGGAAAGGGCATCTGCAACAAACCCCTCCAGCGGAAAGTCCAACCCAGCGGCGAAATAGTCGCGGAAGATGATAACTTCAAAAGGCCGCGGAATCAGCACCTCTTCGTCCCCGGGGACGCGGCAATTCGCCAGACGGTCTTGCCTCAGAGGCCCCTCATCGGCCATTGCTTGCAAACCAGCAGTCGTCATTCGCGACATGCCCAGGTAAAACAAACAGTCGGTGGGCACCGAAACTAAACCAGAGTCTCCGTCATCAGACAGGCTCCCGCTATGATCCGGAACCCGTGGAGCCCCACCGGATCCAATCGATACGTCGGCACTACTTTCGTGACGAGACGACCCAGAAGCGCCACCGCTTTCGCTAGAGCTCGAGGTCGACGTAGAACTGGAAGACGCCATCTAACATGGCGCGAAAGACGAATGAACAAACAATGCACGCGAAAGGCAAAAGTAAAATAGGGGCGAAAGAATAGAAACTTAAAGGGACGAAGCGAAGCACGAATCAAACCAAGAGGGAGTAAGACAAGCGTAAAAGCAACGTACCGCAGTTGACGATTGGCGAATAGATGAAGCAGGCGCTGAGAGCTTTCGCTTATGCGACCGATGCGGGGTTTCGCAGGCACTCAGCAAGGCGACCGGAATTTATCAACTGGCCAAGTGGCTCTCCCGCCCGCAACCCCCTCGTTTATATACGCGCAAGAGCGATACATGATTTTCGAGGAAGACGAAAAGACACCCAGGCACTGAATCCGAAGTGTTGCAACGACATGCCAACACGGTACACGGTTCTCGAGGAAGATGAAAAGACATCTGGGCACGGAGTACGAAGCATCGCAACGGCCTGACAGACGTTACACGGTGCCAGTGGGGTGACAAGACGTCCTGGCACGTGAAACGAAGCAAAAAAAGAAGCAAAAAAAACTTGGTTTTGAAACGAAGCAGAGGTTTTTTTTGGGCGGGCGTAGGCGCCTAGCGAAAGGACACGGTCGGACTTCGCAAGCTTACAGATCCAACTGTAAGGGGCTATTGTTGGGACGGTACCCAGATGGCTGGCGCCTCCGGCCCGCAATCACCAAAGGAAGACGGGGCTTTCGCGCGAATATGCGCATTCGCGCGAAAGCAGGCATTCGCCTCCGGCCCACAATACTGAATGAAGACGGAGCTTTCGTGCGAATGTACGCATTCGCGCGGAAGCACGTCATCGAGCGGAAGCGCGCCCTCGCTTCCGGCCCACAAGACCGAAGAAAGACGGAGTTTTCGAGCGAAAGCTGGCATTCGCGCGAAAGGGGCCGCTTTCGTTCGGAAGTGCTACGGCGGTCGGGCAAGCCCGCCGCGCCTCGCTATCGCGCGAAAGGGAGCCGACGGCGGCTGTGTCTCTTTCGCGCGATAGGAGACCATGGAAAAAAATAGCGCGCTATTTTTGCGCTATAGCGCCGCTATAGCGGCCAAAAGAACTTGACGCGAAGCTATTTCTCTTTTTTACGCTATTGCCGCTATTGCCGCTATAGCGCGCTATTTTGCCGCTAAATTGAAATAATGCCATAGCGCCGCTAAATGGCCGCTATGGACGTTTCCCTGGCTGAGAAAAAAAATTGTGGCTTGTCTTTTGAAAACTATGTGGATGTTAAGTACTTAAGTGTGTCATTTGCTCTTATCTTATTTTTATTTTTTATGACTTATCATGGGAATATCCTAATATGTTATCAACTTATCATGGATGTTATGACTTATCATGGATGTTATGACTTTATCACTTTGTGAGTTACTGAGTTTTTATTATTATGATTATGAATATGAACTTATGACTATCATGGAAATATGGTTAGTCAATGTTTACCGTATAGTTGTTTGGTTGTTGTCTGAATGCATTTAAATAGCGCGCTATAGCGCGCTTTAGCGTGCTAAGCTATCTGGCGCTATGACATATAGCTGCCGCTATAGCGTGGGAATAGCGTCGCTATAGCGGCGCTATAGCGTCGCATAGCGGCCAAGACAAGCTGCCGCTATTTTTTATAGCCCGCCATTTAAAACCTTGTAGGAGACTAATGCCTCCGTCGGGAGCATTCGTCGTCCTTGACTTCGTTTTCTTCATAGGTTTTCGCAGGTTGCCGGAAGCTTCGATCAAAAGGAGCGGGCCCACCAGTCAGGAGAAGGAGCCAGGTGGCGCCGGGCCCACCAAGGGACGAAGTTACGATGGTGCCCCTCGGGCCGGAAGAGGCGGCGTACAGCTATGGAGTAGTTGGGTAGGGCATCATTGTAATCGTAACAGAGTGGTTAGAAGGGCACTCTTGTACTTTCAAACTAACCGGATTCAATATAAAAAGCTCCCGTCTTCCCATGAGGGAGGGGGAGGAGCACTGTTCACTTCACCCGATTTCCCACTCTCTTCCGTCTACCCGCGCTTTCGCTCAGTGTCTTGGTTCGTGCGACAACCCGCTGTTTCGGGGTCTCGGTCCCGAAACAACAGGTGGTGAGGTGCTCTTTCTCCTTCTTGAGCTTGTCATTCTCTTGTTGGAGTTCCAATTGAGATGGTGTCATTTTGTAATCCCTCTCCATCTTCAATCTCTTGTTCTCTTCTTTTAGCATGTCTAGCTCAAGTGTCATGCTATAATCATCATTATGAGTTTCAATGACAACTTGCTTGGTGGTTGTAAGCTTCTCTAGATCAATCTTGAGCTTTGCATTCTCATTCTTGATCTTGACATAGTCATCATAATGATCGGCCACCACCACTTTCTTGCCCTTGCCACTAGCCTTTTGCTCATCATGCTCACTAACCAAGTCCTCACAAGATGTAGCTATATCACACTTAACAACAAGGTTAGGAGCATCATGTGTCTCATGAGAAAGCATATCATAAGCAACGGTGAGGGTATCATGATCAACTTTCACTTGAGTGTATTGTTCTTTGAGCAAGACATAACTAGTGGTAAGATCACTATGCATCTTATCAAGTTTTTCATTTTTAGCTTTGAGCTCCTTGTTAGAGGACTTGAGCTCCTTGATAGATGATGACATAGTAGCGAGTTCATCTTTTAGCTCATCACTAGCATGTATAGCATTGTTATATTTTTCAACAAGAGCTTCATTGTCATGAACAAGTCTATCATTCTTAGCTCTAGTCTTCCTTATGATTTTAGTGTAGTTGTTTAACAATTCAACAAGTTCATCATAAGTAGGAGCTTGGAACTCTCCAACTCTCATCATCACTAGAGTCATCATCACTTTGTACCTTCCGATCACCCTTTGCCATGAGGCATAGGTGTGTAGAGGATGATGGCGACGATGGAGGTGGTGGTGTAGAAGTCCCAATCACTAGAGCGACCACCTTCTCCTTCTCATCATCACTATCTTCATTTGATGAGCCACCGGAGGAGTCAATGTCGGTGAGCCAATCACCAACAATGTAGGCCTTGCCACCTTTCTTGTGGTATTGCTTCTTCTTCTTACCATCCTTCTTGTAGGGCTCCTCACTCTTCTTCTCATCTTCGCTAGATGAGTCATATTTCTTGCCTTTATTCTTGTTGCTTTCTTTTTTGGGCTTGGGGCATTGATGAGCAAGATGGTCAAGATCACCGCAATTGTAGCAATCCATTTCGGAGATTGGCCTTCTCTTGCTACTTGTGAAGAACTTCTTCTTTCTTGAGTCAAAGTTGACTCCATTCTTGTGAAGCTTCTTCAACATCTTGGTGGTCTTCCTCACCATGAGAGCAATGTTGGAAACATCATCATCATCACTTGTGCTCTCATGATGCACCTCAATAGCTTTGGACTTGCCTTTCTTGTCATGGCTTGCTTTGAAGGTCAAGTCCTTCTTCTTGTCGGTGGAAGAGCCACCACTTGGTGTGATGTGCATGTACATCTCATGAGCATTGATCTTCCCCAATACTTGTGTTGGTGTGGATGTGGAAAGATCACCTTGATGTAGCACCGTTACAATGTGTCCATACGTGTCAATTGGAAGGACACATAGAATTTTCCTCACAACATCGGATGGTTGCATTTGTGTGAGGCCAAGACCATTGAGCTCCTCTACAAGAACATTCAAGTGTGAGTACATTTCATTGGCATTTTCATGAGCAAGCATTTCAAATGAATTTAACTTTTGCATGACCAAATGATAACGCTCCTCACGCTCACTCTTGGTTCCCTCATGGAGCGCACAAATGTTATCTCATAGTTCATGGGCATTCTTGTGGTTCCGGACGCGGTTAAACACATCCTTGCAAATGCCTCTAAAGATGATATTTTTGGCCTTTGCATTCCACTTCTCATTTTCTTCCTCATGAGGGGTTAGGCTTGTACCCTCCTTTCGCTTGGGAAAGCCGGTGATTGCGGCTTGGCGGCATTTAACATCTACCGCTTCTAGGTACGACTCCATACGAATTTTCCAATATGGAAAGTCGTCTCCCTCGAACATGGGAGGTGGTGCATCACCCCCCGGACATCTTAACTCTAGGCGGTTAAGCCTAAATTGAGAGCACGAGGCTCCGATACCAACTGAAAGGATCAAGATGCCCAAGAGGGGGGTGAATTGGTCTTTTCTAAAACTTTTTGCGATAATTAAATCCTAACAAGCTCAATTGTGACGGAACGACCCTAATCCTATGGCCCACGTGTCCCTGTCAACCTCTGACAGCCGAACCCATGTTCCATGTGATTAAGACCTGTTCGCCACCGGGCTACATCAGCGCCCAATGTCCGCAGGATCATCTCACAATTCGGTTACAGCATTGCATACTTTTACAAATAACATCGGAATAAAGAGCGGAAGACTTAAATAACATTAGTTTTACAAAACGAGGTTTCAAATGAGGTAAGGAGTACGGTTATTACAAACCATTGTTCGGGTGATTCAAAGTAGACAACGTAGTGGAAACATTAACATAAAGATACATGTAACACCCAGCCCGAGGGTGCACATTTACTCATTGGCCTCATCGGCCTCTTTCTGGACGAAGGTCACGCAACAGGGTGCGAGACACATCGGGGTCTCAGGCATACCTGCAACATGGGTAACAAACCCTGAGTACTGGGGTACTCAACAAGACTTACCCGACTAAAGAAAAAGGGAGAAGACTCAGGAATGAGAGGCTTAGGGTAGTCAAGGTAAGGCTTAAGCAAGATCAAGTATTTTGCAGAAAAGCATTTTTGTAAACCTTATTTTATTTTTGAAAGATTCAGTATTTCTCAATTCTTCGTCATTCATGATTCATTTTACATTTCAAAACATTCCTAGTTGAGAACCACTCTCCGTTGACAGTCAGTGGACCAAGTCTCCATAACCGAGGAGCAACGTTAATCCGGATAAATAATACTCAGCTGAGGATCCCTATCCACACTGCATATGTAGCACCCAAGCTTGCATATGCCAACTCGTCTACCACGATTCCTCCAAGATTGGGCCCGGTCCTACGCCACCCGGAAGTACAGTACACCACACCAATCCGGGACTTTAACCCACGTGGGTACATGCTACTTCCGCTATCTCTCCACTCCCAGTGCGCGGTTGTCGGTCCAATAAAGGATTCCTCGGAGCCAGAGCTTTCCGTAGTATGTGAATAGTTACAAGTCTTGACCAGCAGGCCCCCATACGGATGGTCCCTAATTTTCCAGCCAGAACTATACCTTGGTCATATCTCACCCAAGCGTGATAGTCCTGTCAGTTTTTCAACCATGTCCCGGTCGGTGTCAACTGTTGAGTCCCGGACTACAACATGACGGCACCGTACGCTCGGACAACCTCTCCTCGCTATTAACTAGGTACGGATCAGATACCTAGCGAACAGCCGGGGAGTAAGACCAAAATTCCCATAAACATTCCTTAAGTGATCACACTTTTTAAAATTGGCATTTTATTGCAAAGTCTAATTCAATAAGCATTGCTAAGCATTTTTCAAATACTTTTGAAAAGCAGGTATCGGGTGTATCAGTGGTCAAGGTGGATAGTGCATCAATTAGGATAGCACACAACTCCTATAAACCTAATGCAATAATTTAACTCAAAAGCATTTAAGGAAATCATTTTATAAAATTCAAGGAATGGGTTAAATGCACCGGGGCTTGCCTTGAAGAGCAAAGACAGCAGACTCGGGGTAGGTATAGGTGTTGGAGCTCGGGGTCGCCTCGGGAGTTGGTTCGTCAACAGCGGCCTCGACTCTGGTACCTTCTTCGTCAACTATACGGATGCAATGATGAATGCTCATGAGAATGATGATATGGACTTATGGTGCAAGACAATTCCACTGAATCTAGATTACTCTTAGGCAAGGCATAAACGAAATCTAGGTTGAGCATAAAAGGTAACCATTTCTTTCTTAAGCATTATTGATGTTAGGCCTTATTATAATTATCCTAAGTATTAACCAAACATATCATCACAAACATCATAGACCAAAGGGTAGGGGTCTATGAACATCAATCAATCCAAAGATCACATCATTAAACACTTATTACCAACCCTAATCCATCTTTTCTATTTTTCTTATTTTATTTAAAAGGTCATTTTATGAAGTTGCTCCAAAAATTACCAAATTAATCACATAAGTTCATTAAGGCATAAACAGATGGCAAAACAAATTTCATAATTTTTGGAGGTCATTAAGATGCTCAAATAAATCTAAACATTTAATTAACAAAAGGCACTATTCCTTAATTAAAATAAATGCTCAAAAATCAACTTGCTCCAAAAGACTTCACAATTTTACCAGAGGTTCAGCATGTTATAACAAGGTCTCAAAAATTTATCTCAAGATTTTTGGAGTTATAGATCACTCTCCAAAAATACCAAAACCTTCATTTTTCAATTAAAAGGGGAATTTTACATTTTCAAATTCTTGCAGAAAAGTCAAGTTTCATATTTTATAAAATACTACACAGTGCAAGGAGCATACCATAATTTTCTCAGCATTTAAGGAACAACAGATTAATTCACACAAAAAAGAGAAAACAGAACACTATTCACAACTCTCAGAAAAAGAAAAGAGCACTGTGCTCCTTCTATGAAGGGCTCGGGCGAAACGGGCTCGGGCGAGTCGGAAAGTGAGTGCTCCGTCCGAGGCCTGGCCCGGAGGCTCGGGCGAAGCGGACTCGGGCGAGATGGAAGGCTCGGGCGAGACGGAAGGCAAGCGTCCGTCCGAGGCCTAGCTCGACGAAGCGGAGGGTGCATGAGTCCGCTCGAGGCTTGGGCTCGGGCGAGACGGAGTGGAAGCAGAGGCCGGAGGCCTCGGGTGCTTACCACGGATCGGAGGCAGGGCTCGAGGGTGTGGCTCGGCACGTGCTCGAGGGTGAGGCTCGAGGAAGGAGGCTCGACACGTGCTCGAGGGGCGGTGGTTCGGTGGAGCTCCTTCGGCGGCGAGCGGCGCTCCGACGACCCTGCGCAACACACGAGACCGCAAGGGCCTGGTCAGAGTCGCACGGAACCAAGGAACACGACACGGGGGTCGGTGAGGGATGATCATGGCCGGAGACGGCGAATTTCACGAACCCGAGCTCGCCGGGTTTCTGCCGGAGATGGGAACGGCGAGCTTACGCCGGGCGATTGAGGGCGGTAGAGATGAAATTGAAGGGTGGGGAAGCTTCACGAGCTCAAGGCGGAGCTTCTGAGCTAGGTGGTGGAGCGGCGGAGGCACTGGACTGGCCTGGCCACGGTGGCGGAGAGGATGAGAAGCTCGGGGCTCCGGCGGGCTTATATAGCCGCGGCCAGAGGCCGGTAGAGAGCACGGGGTGGGGTGGATAAGCTCGGCGGGAGCGTGCGCACTCGATTGCGCTAAGGCGGAGGGGCTGGCGTGCAGCCGGGACCGGTGCGCAAGCTTGGCCGGCAATGGCCACGCGGCGGCGGCGCGCTGGGCACGGTAGGGGACGGGAGCGGGGTCAACTGTGCGCGTGCGGGTGCGAAATGATGGTGGCGACAACGGCGGCAGGTTGGTGGCGCGTGGGGAGCAGCCAGACGCGCTGCAGGCGCAGCGCCGGCGCCATGGCCGGGCCCCCCCCCCTTGGCCCTAGCTGGAAGAAGAACAGTGCTAGGGGATAGGGTTTGACTTTTGCTGGTTTCTGTATTTTGCAGATTTCTCCCAAAGTTTGAACTGTGCGACAAAAACTCAAAATACCAAAGTTGCTCAGAAAAATGAGATCTACAACTTTGTCAATATGAACATTTTCAAATTCCAAATAGTTTTTGAACTATATTCAAAAACAGAAAAGGGGACACTTTTCAAATTTGATTCAAATCAAAATTACTTTGGATTTCAAACTGAAACTTGAAAATCTTTATATATGAAAGTTGTTCCATTTGACAAAACCTACAACTTTGCTAATATACACCTTTTCTGAAACTCGATAGTTCTTGAATTAATTTTGAAAACTCAAAAAGGGACAAAAACTGGAGTTTGAATGAATTTGAAATTACTTCAAATTTTATATAGAACTTTAAAAATCTGTAAATACCAAAGTTGTTTCTCTTGGCCAGATCTACAACTTTGCTTTTTGGACCAACCTCAAATTCTGAATAATTTTGAATTACAAAAAGAGGGATAAAATCCAGGGTTTGGAAATCAGGGTTTTGCAAAAGGGAAAATCAAATCAAAACTGATTTTTGAACTTTGATCAATGCAACAAACATCAGGGCACTAAATTAGAACAAGAATTACATAGAACTAGGCACAGAGGTGAAATTACCATTTTGCCCTTATAGAGAGAATTGGGCTTTTAGGGTTTTTGAAAAGAGATTGCTACACAAGTGCTAAGCAAACATAAATGCAAGGCAAGAATGATTAATGACTAAAGATGATGACATGTCAGGTTAATTACAGTTAAACACCAGAGGTGTTACATCAATTAACCCCCTAGTGCCTAGAAGTGTGTTTCACTAGAATCAACCGCACAAAAGATCAAAGCTATGACATTTCTACTCTACCATGGCAATTCAAATATGGATGAACAATAAGTAAATTGCGGAATTGAATTGCTCAAATGTAAATGCGTAAGTAGAGAGAGTAGAGATGACACGACGATCTTTTTCCCGAGGTATCGAGGTGTCGACACACCCCCTAGTCCTCATTGGAGCACCCGCGCAAGGGTATCGCTCCCCCTTGATCCGCGCAAGGATCAAGTGCTCACTACGAGTTGATTCTTTGCCACTCCGGCCTGGTGAATCGCTCGCTACCGGTCACAACATGGCTTGGGTCATCCACAATGCCTCCGGATGATCACCAAGCTCTCCGATCGCCACCAAACCGTCTAGGTGATGCCGATCACCAAGAGTAACAAGCAAGAACTCTCACTTGACCAACGCAAGGCTAATGAGATGGGTGGATGCACACTTGCTACTCTCTTTTCACTAATGAGGTGTTTGATCACTCAATTGTTAAATCTCTCAACCTCACTAGGCCTCTTGCACACACTTGCAATCACAATGTGTTTGGCAACCTTTCAAATGAGCAAGAGAAACAACATGAATGAGGGTGAGGCATATTTATACCCCCAACTCAAAACATGCACGAAGAGGTAAGTCCAGCCAGTTACACATTGACCGGACGCACCTGTCGGGGTGACCGGACGCGTCCGGTCAGTGTCTAACGGCTAAATGACGTTAGCCTTGACACTCGTACGAACTATTGACCAGACGCTCGCATGCGTCCAATCGCCACTGACCGGACACGTCCGGTCAAGAAAAACACTCTCTGGAACCTCTCTGAGTTGGACCGGACTCACCCTCTGGTGCGTCCGGTCCATTGCTGAGGGTGCGTCCGGTCACAGCCAGGCTTGCCCCTCAGCGAGGACAACTGACCGGACGCATGCCCTAGCGTCCGGTCCCTAGGGTTCCAGCGTCCGGTCGCTATTTGAAGTCCAAAACGACTTCGGTTTGCGACGCTCCCTTCACGAACTTTCTTGATTATGATCTTAGGGACCTTTCTAAGCTACCTAGGACTTTGGTTAGCAAGTGTGCACCACACCTAACTCAAAAGTCTCACCTAGGTCAAGCTACACATTCAAACTCCCCTTAATAGTACGGCCAAAGGTGAAACAAAGACCTATGTTACTCTAAGTGTCCTTCAACACCAAATAACACTTAGAACTAGCCTATCACCATCTTCGTCGTCCATCCTTTGAAAACCGAACGAATTCCATCGATAAGGGGACATGAATATAGTGCCCTCACGATCATCATTACCATGACCTAACTCAACTGTTTCTGCAAAACACACGTTACCTTTGTCATACAATCACCGAAACCCACTGGGGGCCTAGATGCTCACAATATTCATCAGTTTTTTTATTTCTCAACAACATGACTTAATAAATCATTCACATATGTGACTTATGTGTATGAACGCACATAGGTAACACTACTTCACATGAGAAGTAGTGTAGTACTGCATTCATTGCACCCTAGAAAATCTTTGTCAGAAGTAGAGTGATTAAGAGGAAAAAAAATAGATCCAATATATCCAGCTAGTGATGATAGAAAAGATAGACTTTGATTTATCTGCCAATAGCGATTAACTAAATACAATGTAGTTCTCACCCTTCTCGAAACAGCAAATTGTTCAGTTATTTTAACAAACACGTACCAGATGGTGTGCCTTACACTGCAGAGAGGCATAGCTTGTGAGTTCTTCCTGGAGTGATGAACCTGGATGCAGCATGCCACAGCGGCAACCGGCCTCAACGTAGCCTGAGACGCCGCAACGGCTTGGCAGGCGTCCGGCCATGCTGCTCCAGTGCTCCGTGCCCACATCTCTCATCTTCTCCTCTGGTGTTGAAGGCGCGTGCGACGCCCAAAATGCCACAACGTTCAGTGGCCGGCCATCCCGCTCCAAATGGCGGTCAGGTGCGCACGCGACCTCTTCGGTCATCCGCGCACCCACGCCGCCTACCTCGATTGCTAGCAAGATTTACCCAACGGAGGATCTGGCGGAGCTTGCTAGGGGCCGGGAGTGGATCACGGGTGCTAGAGTCAATTGATGCGGCTGCGGCGGATGGGAAAAAAATAGAGAATGCGATGTGAGCCAAAATGAGGAAAGGGTGGGCAAGGAACCTACGGATGGGGGAGGAGGCTTCCTGCTCCATCTCCCCATCTTTCTATGCTGCGAGCACTGCTCTGTTAAAGCATTCGTCCGCTGCTCTGTTAAAGCTAAGTTATACGTGATCTAATTAGTATGAAGTTTTTACTATAATGCAAGAATATACTCCCTCCGTATCGTTTTTAGATGACGTTTTGGACAAGATTTGAGTCAAACATCGAGAATATAAATCATGAATAACTTTTAAATTATTGAGTTTAGAGATATAAAAATCATATAAATAAATTTGTCTTGAAAAGTACTTTCATAAAAGTATATATATACCATTTTACAATAAATATTTTTAAAAATACAAGTGGTCAAAGTTACACTTTGGAGACCGTGTCGCTGTCCTAAACGTCATCTAAATGAAACGTCATCTAAATGAGATACGGAGGGAGTAATAATTAACTCACCACAGGCGCAGGCGTGGGAGCGGCCGGTGGGCAGGGCCCGGATCCAAGAAGTGGTGGGCAGGGCCTGATCCAGTGCTGTTGTCAAGAAATCGGCCTGGGAGGTGATTACAGAAGTGCTTAAGATGAAGGAAGACATCTGCATCAAGACCTTTCTTGTTTCTGCTCTAGAAATGATGGAGTGTGACAAATAAAATAAAATAAAATAAATAAGGGCAGCAAGTGGCTGACGGGAGACGAAGTAGCAGCCACCACTGGATCAGTTAAAATAAAGATCAATAATGCAGATGGCTCTTTTATCAGATCCCAGACGGGGAGACTTTGCAAGGGAGTTGGGGCTTCATAATTCATCATCATGAAGGATTGAAGGAGACTCGATCCTGGCTGGGGCTGTGGACGCCTTGGGGCGGCGGTACCAGATGCGCTCGTGACTGAGGCGACTGCATAATGCCAACATGCCCTGCACGCACCTTCTACTGATTATGTGGCATATCGCGTTTTCTGCTGGAGACAGACTCTGTTGTTCTAAAGCAAGCAAGCTCTACAATCTCCCTCGATGGATTTGGCGAAGTTGGTCAGGGATACCCGATTCCTGTTGCAGGAACAATTTATTTGTAGTGACATTTTATCAGTCTCTAGAGCGTGTAACTGAAAACTGTAACACTCTGGTGTTAAGCAAACTAAAAACTGACATGTCATCATATGCACTGGCATTTCATTTGAGTGATAACCTGGATATTCATTTACTAAAACAAGTTTATTATTTTATACTTGTGCTTAGTTGATAAAAGAGTGTTTAAGTTAAACCTTAGTTTATGCTTTCTTAATTGGTAATTAGTGTTTTTATGTGTATATGGGGTATTATGGTAATTTCTTTTATAGTAGTGAAGTTTTGGACCAAATTCTGGTTTTATGTCTCAAAGGTGTATTTGAGTCATGATTCAAGTCATCATTGAGGTATAAATTAGACTTTGGTTAGAATTCTAATAAATAGTTTAAATAATTCAAACACCCTATTTTATCCCCTTTTTCTATAAATCAAAATTTTGAAAGAATTTGGGTATGCTTTAAAAAGCAAAGTTGCTCTATTTCTGATAAGGAACAACTTTGGTATTTAAAGTTTTTCAAGTGTTCATGTGAAATCAAAAGTAATTGTAAAAGTCCCCTTTTGCCCTTTTTGTCCTCTTTTGTATTTCAAATCCTAATTCAAAATCTGAGCATATTTTGGGTATCTTGCAAAAATGAAAGATGTTCAGTATTGAATTCTGAGCATTTGATATTTTGGCATATTTTCAACTTTTATTCAAAAATCAAATGTAATTTTAGACTTTCAGAAAGGGTAGAAAAGGAGGTGGGGAAAAGGGGATAAGCTCACCTCCCTATTCACGGCGGTGGCCGCCGCGATCTTTTGCCGGTGACGCCAGCGCGATGACCACAGTTCTCTCCCGAACCAACGTGCGATCGAGTTCGTGGCAAAGTTACCCAGCCGCTGGCACTTACCCTCGCGTCGTGGCGCCTTCTTCCGCGCTCGCCGTCGACATCTTGACACGCAGCCCCGACGAGCACCTTCCTGGCTCGAGCTGCAGTTTCACCGTCCCTGCTTGATCTCGTCCCGATTGACCGCGGGTATAAATACCCCACGACCTTGCGCATCTCCAGAACCCTTTCGCTCAAACTCTACTCACTCAGAGAGCAAGCAATCGCTGTTCTTCCTTCCGCCATTGAAAAAGCTCCACCGAGCTCAATCTTGCCGTGGTCCGATCCACTGGGCACTCCTCTACCCTCTTTATCTCGCGTTTATGTTGCATCTTGATCCCAGGAACCTCATCGGCTCGCTGGTTTCATGTTTGGTGCCCAGGTCTCGCCGGAACCACCGCCGCTTCGCCGGAGTTTGCCGCCGAGGGCCACTGCTCCGTGGACGCCTACTCTCCGAGCAACCTCCGCTCAAACCGACTTCACCATCAGCACCAGGGTGAGCTTCTACACCTCCCTAGCTTCTCCGTTCGCTTGCGACCGGCCTAGGTTCGCCAGAACGGCCGTGCCGAGATCCAGTCCGCCGCCGTGCGTGGCCAGACCTCGCCGGAGCAGTAGAGTTTAGGGTTAGGGGCTTTATCGGTTGCGGTTGGCTTGCCAGTGCTGATGCTTGCGTCCGTTAGGTCTTTAGTGGCCGGAGTTGGCCAGCGTAAGTCACGCCGCTGCTCGGTTCATCGCCATGCGCGCCGGCCATGGTGGAGGACCTCCTCGTTGTAAAGATGAGAAGTTTCAGGGTGTTGGTTGTAAAGTCCAAGACTCAGGTGAATAGCGCTGTGGACTGCGGGTTAGTTTCGTAGAAGCCGAAGGACTTTTCTGCAAAGCTGTCAGGACACACCGCTTCGCTCGAGCCGAGCCTCGGGCGAACGTGTTCACTGTCCCGCCCGAGCTAGGCCTCGGACGGACGAGCGTTTTTCCGTCTCGCCCGAGCCTCGAGCCAGGTCTCGGACGGACGAGCGTTCCGTCTCGCCCAAGCCTCGAGCTAAGTCTCGAGCGGGCACATGCGCAGCGTATCGCCCGAGCCTCGAGCTAGGCCTCGAGCGGACCCTCGGGCGCTGTCTCGTTCGAGCCGGGTCTCGAGCGAACGAATCCACACCCACCGCCGTGCGCTCGCGCCACGCTGGGCCGAGTTGGCTTGGGCCGAAAACCCAGTTTGGGCTCGTTTCAAGTTTTTCTTTTTCTGGCTTTATGCACAGTAATCAGTTTTGTTGTTTTTGCTATAATTAATCTATAGCTCTATTAATTATGAAATTTGACATGATAGATGATAGCATGTCTGTGCTAATATAAAAATTATGAAACTTGTGTTTGGAGCATTTTTATTATGCCAATAAAATCTGTGCTTTAATTAATAAATGCAACTTTGGTGATTTATGTAATTTTCTGTGTTTCTCCAAAAATCATGAAATTTGACATGGGAGTTTATATCACTGATATACACCTTCAGGTTTAATTTCATCTCTGATTAACAAAGTATGCTTGGTGTATAAATAAAAGGCTAATTAAAATGATTAATAAAATAAATAGAAATAGTTGATCCCTGTAGATTTGTGTGACTTTTGGAATTGTTTGACAACTAATGGGAAACTAGCAAGATTTGCTCCCTAGTTATGGGTTTCCTTTATGCAAATACCTTTTTGTTGCTTGTAAGTTGCGTTATCAGAAAATAATAAAACTTGTTTAGTGTTTATAATAGATAAAGTGGGTTTGTTGGTTTGCAACTTTACCGTGATGAAAAGTTGTACTCTGTAAAGGTTATAGTTAAGAAAATTTCCATCTTTACCATGATTATAGCATAAGCATCTCATTATTCATGCATATGCACTTTTACGTGTAGCTTCCGTTTCGAAAGAATCCGATCCGCAGTGGATATCTCCTGAGGGTGTGGACTCTTCTTCTTTTTCTGAGACTCCGGACTTCGCTGTTTCCCAAGGCAAGCCCCGGTGCATTTAACCATTTCCTTGGATTTACAATTACATTTACTTTCAATAATATGATGTATTAGGTGAATAGGAGTTGAGTGAATCCTATTTGATGCTTTACCAACCTTGATGATTCCAATACTTAACCTTGATACCTGTTTTATCAAAATGCTTAGTATGCTTAGCCATGCTTTATTACTTTATTACAGTAGGTGCTTTTAAAAATGGTTCCTATATTATGGGGATAATGAATCTTGAGACAACATGATATTGATAGTAACTTACATCAAGAATGGAGTCTTGTTGTAAGGTTACTCAACATAGGACCTGATCGTTGTTGGCCTGCTGTGATTGAGACCTTTGAGTACAGCCCACATGCGGTGGTAAGCCTAATCTATAGCTATTCCGATACCTGAGAATGGCTAACCGCGCACTGGGAGTGGAAAGATGGCGGGAGTAGCGTGTACCCTCGTGGGTTAAAGTCCCGGATTGGAGGTGTACTGTACTCTCGGGTAGCGCGGACCCGTTCTTGTATGGGAGGATCTATAGATATGGTTGATATATGCAAGATTAAGTTCTACATATGTCGTGTGGTACTGAATCCCCAGCTGGGTTAATCGATTCGAATCGCCGTGTTTCCTCGGATATGGAGCCTCAATCCCCCGACCCGCACCGTAGTAAAGAATGGGATAGTCATGAAATGAGAATTCTAGAATGTGAAGGTTTGAGAATCTTTGGTTAGTTCACACTTGAGTTAAAACTTGAAAATAGGTTTTACTTTTAGTAAGCTTTATGCAAAAGAAAATACTTTGACTTTGCTAAAGCCTTACCTTGAATCCTTACAGCCTTCATACCTGAGTCTTCTTCTTTTCTCTAGACGGTTAAGTCTTGTTGAGTACTTTTGTACTCAGGGTTTGTTAACCCTTGTTGCAGGTTTCTAATAAGTGATGTTGATCATGATCATGTCAGTGGGCTTGACGTGATCTGGTTGTTCTTCTTCTCCAACTTAGGTACTCCGCCTAAGTGTGGTTCCGTAATACTATTCTGCTTCCACAATACAGGTTATGTTTATGTAAAAGTAACTTATTCATGTTTTATAAAGGTTATCTATCTTGCTTCCGCACTCCGATGTATTTTGTATCAACTGTTGTAATGTTGTAATTATTCCAACCTTCATGATGATGATCATGTGGTTTGTGGATAATTCGGGGTTCTCTCGGGGACACCCGACAGATCTTTCCAGTGATGTGGTACATGTGCACAGTCATTAGGGCTCGGGGAGACGGTGACGTGTGCAGGTGGGCCACATTAATGGGAGGTTCTGCCAAAAAACCTCTTCTCAGAATTTGTAAAAACTCTCGTCGCTCGCGATTTGGTCGAGCCCTTGGTTGCAATACAAAGGCCATAGAGTCAAGCATTGAATCAAAATAAAAAAAAAATAGGGGAGTTATTTCCTTTGGATGTCACTATTTCAATCCTACTTTTAATTATACAATACTATAAAAGTTTCTGCGGCAGCACGCGGGATATTATCTAGTTGCACTAATTTGAAGTCACAAAAGAAAAGAGTCACTGTTTCACACTCTTTCAATGCTTTCTCAACCCTATCATTCACATCACCACTGCGCCCTGTGAGGATGAGGCCATCACATACAAGAAAGGATCATGCTGTTTTATGTAAGCAGTGGCCATGTGTCAAACTAACTAATGAGAAGATATCAACAACAAAGAAGGAACAAACGAACAGAGAAAAGGGATTATTTAGTGATGATCGACAACGGGTGTATATCTACTCACATTTCTCCTGCGAAGATTCTCTCTGTTTCCTCATCAGCCTCAAGGCCATCTTTCTTCATACGCTCGAGCAGATCGGACACCAGCTTTCCCGCACGGACATAGGTCTTCAGTAAACAATGGTAAACATCCCTAGTCAAAGGATCCAGCTTCTGTAGCAAACTCGCCATCTCCTCAGCTCCTTCTACATCCTTTTGATTCATGAAGTGCTCCAGGCTCAATAGCACATTTGCGAGGTCAGGTTTCCATGGAGGAGTAGCGGAATCAAGAGCCTTCCTGGTCATGTCCACTGCTTTTGGTACCTGACCAGATTGAAAAAACCCACCAGCCAACTTATACCAAGTATTAGCGTAAGGTGTCCTCCCTTTCTTGATGGCATCATCCACAAGAGCTACTGCCTTCTCCACAAGACCTTGTGTGCAATAAGCATCAACCATTAAGTTGATTAATCTGAAATCATGATAACGAAGATGCAGTGTTTCCCACTCTTTCAGTGTTGCTTCTGCCCCATCAATGTCATTCATCTTGAGTAACGCACTTATCATCGACATGTACATTGTGTTGCATGGTGGCACTTTGGATTTGTAGATGCTCCAAATGCGTCCAACCTCAGGATACATCCCCAGATCAGTATAGGTCTTGAGTAAGAAAGAGTATGCGATCCTACTACTCTTTGGAGATATTCGCCTCTCAGCTTCCACGAGAGCCATGACAGCCCTCACCTGCATCCCAGATTTCATGAACAAGCTCGCTGCCAAAGCATGTCCGTGCCAACTCACAAGCTTCTCGTGTGGATTGGCTTTGTCAAGCACCTCACCAACCCCCTCGACATCTTCAGCAGCAATGTACGCAGCCAACATACTCTCCACGCTGAACGTATCAGGTTTCACACCTTTCTCTTCCATGTCCTGGAACATGGCGTGCACCCTTTCAAGCTGCCCAGTCTCTAAGTAAAGCTTCATCATCATAGTGTATGCATAAGAACTCGTCATCCCCTTCTCCTGCATCTTCGTGAAGTGCTCCTCAGCCCTGTCAACGGCCTTCGCCTCCACATAGCATTTCAGGAGGGAGCCGTAACACTGCGGCTTAATCAGCTGCTTCGGTACCATGACGAAGTACTCGACAGCTCTCTCAAGACCGTGCACCTTGCTGATTAGGTCCAGCCGGTACGCGACGTCACCGGCCGACAGGTGGAGGTGTCTCCGGTCGGTCATCCAGAACGACAGCTGCAAGAACGGAACGAATCGCCTGACTAAGCGAGCGGAGTGTGCATGGGAAATGAGCAAGGATCTTAAAATAAAAAACAATTCGAGGGGTAGGTTTAGGGGGAGGAGGGTTTGCCTGGGACCTCGAGTGCGTGGGCGAAGCGGCGGAGGCCGACGAGCTTCTTGACGATGGCCTGGATGACGAACTTCTTGACGGTATGGCCTTCTTGAACCCATTCCTCCAGGATGGGGGATAGCGGGACCGATGGGCGCCCGACATTCATGATGCGACGGTACAGGTCGCCCGGCAGAGGTTGCCGCAGGGTCGGGGACATGGAGGTGGAGGGGGAGGGAGAGGGAGAGGCGGCGGCGGCACCCTCGGCAGCCGTGGAGAAACGGCGGAGGAGAAGCCGGTACATGGTGGCGCGGCGCTCCGGCGGCTCTGTCCGGGCCGCTGAGGGCGAGGGTTTCGGGGGAAGGGGGAGAAGGGAAGCCGACGAGAATTGGGCCGAAATGGCCAAAAGCCCAAAGGCCCCTCGGGCTACGGCAAAGCCAGCGCCAAGCCGTCAACGGCCACGCCGCCATACGCCATGGCCTCTCTCTTCGTCGCGGCGCGGCGCCTGCTCAGCCTTGGCCGCCGCGGTGGACTTCTCCCCGTGCCCCCCTCTCGCGCCGTTGCCACCTCGTCTCGCACCTACAGCGCAGAGGAGCGACCGCCGCCGGCGCGGCCGCAGAGCCTGCAGTCCGCGCTGTGGCCGCTGGGCCACCCGGGCACACTCCTTGTGCCGGAGATCGAACTGTGGGCAGCGCGGCCCAGAAACCGCCTCCGAGCCGTTGAGCTCCAACGCATCGTGAAGGAGCTCCGCAAGCGCCGCCGCCACCGCCAGGCCCTCGAGGTAGATACGGCTCTCTTCCATGCCCTCCTCCTTTCATTCTAGGTTTCTTGTGACTGGCGCATGGAAGGTGTTCGATGATATGGGGAATGGTTATGGTTTTCTTGTTGATGCTGTACATGTCCGTATCATCTGTGTCTTCGTATTTGCATTTGAGTTGTATCTGTATGATGTAATGCTGCAACAAAAAGAAATTGTAATGCAGAAATTTCTGAAATGCGATGGGCAACTTATTAGTACAATGCAGATCACATGAAATATTTTTTGTGAATACGTTTTTCTTCTGTGAGCAACATGGGTAGGACTGATACAAAGAGGGCAATATGAGTTGTTGTTAGGAAGTCAGGAGTCTCAAGTGATTTTTGCCTGCTCTTCAGTCATAGGTACTACTAATGTGCTGACCATTCTGTATCCACAATGCTGGCCAACATATAGGATTCAGTACAAGCTTGGCCACCATTGCTTCATAGCACATGATTAGTGAATACATGTCCTCAAGCATATATGTTCTAGGACTTAGCACCACAGATTTGCTGTATGCACAGTTTTGTATGTATATTCTTGGCATCGCTCATCAATCATTTTATCTTTTTTTCTTCACTTTTCACAGGTCTCTGAGTGGATGAATCTCAGGGGCCACGTCAAATTTCTGCCAAAGGATCATGCTATTCACCTGGATTTAATTGGTCAAGTCCATGGAGTTGGAGCAGCAGAGACCTACTTCAATAACCTGTCTGACGAAGATAAGACAGAGAAACCCTATGGTGCACTTCTCAACTGCTACACACGAGAATTCTTGGTCGACAAAGCATTGGCCCATTTTCAGAATATGAAAGAGCTGGGTTTCGTGTTCTCCACGCTCCCCTACAATAACCTCATGGGCCTCTATACCAACATAGGGCAGCATGAGAAGGTCCCTCAGGTGATGGCAGAAATGAAGAGTAATGGGATTGTTCCTGATAATTTTAGCTACAGAATATGCATAAATTCTTATGGCACAAGAGCTGACTTTTTTGGGTTGGAGAACAACCTGGAGGAGATGGAATGTGAGCCTCAAATTGTTGTTGACTGGAATACCTATGCTGTTGTGGCAAGCAACTACATTAAGGGTGACCTTAGGGAGAAGGCATACTCTGCCTTAAGGAAAGCAGAGGAAAAAATGGATCAAAAGGATTCGGGTGCCTATGGCCACTTGATTTCCTTGTATGGCCACCTTGGGGACAAATCAGAAGTCAAGAGGCTATGGGCACTGCAAATGTTCAACTGTAAGAGGTATATTAACAAGGACTACACCAATATGCTTGCAGTGCTTGTGAAGCTTGATGAGATCACGGAAGCTGAAGACTTGCTGAAAGAGTGGGAGTCTAGCAAAAATGCATTGGACTTCCAAGTTCCAAATGTCCTGCTCACAGGGTATCGCCAAAAGGGCTTGCTGGACAAGGCTGAGACACTGCTCGACGGCTTCTTGAAAAGGGGAAAGGTGCCTCCTTCAACCAGCTGGGGGATTGTGGCAATTGGCTATGCGGAGAAAGGTGATGTCACGAAAGCTTATGAGCTGACCAAAAATGCCCTCTCTGTGTATGCCCCCAATACCGGCTGGATCCCTAGGCCTTCAATGATTGAGATGATACTTAAGCACCTTGGAGATGAAGGGGAGGTCGAGGATGTCGAAGCTTTCATTAATCTGCTGAAAGTTGCTGTGCCAATGAACTCTGATATGACCGATGCTTTGTCGAGGGCTCGTGCAAGATTAGAAAGGAAAGCTGAAGAGGCAACGGAAGCTCCTCGCGAGGACATTATTGCCTGAGCTGATTGTCAATGAGACAGTGTTTCAGGACTGCTGTCTGATCCTATCTATATACTAGTAGTAGATTAAATAACTAGTAGTTAGATACAACCCTTCCTTGGATAGTTTAATTATCAGTTTTATGGTGGTGTTTGGTTCGCCAGTTTGTAACATACTGTAATAATTATCAGACCAATGATGAGAAGCGATACCGTTTTGACTACACACCAGTCCATTCCAGTGCACATGGGTTGGAAGGTATTGGGGTTCAGGGTTGAATTGGGTGGATTGCCATATATGTATGATTGGTTTGATGGAGCTGGCCCGTCAATGTGTGTACTGTACCATGTAATCCGTTACTGGCCAGTTCAATTTTTAGGCCATCCCAGATCGTTATTATCCCCTGCAACCGACCAACCGTGCCATTGTTGCGACTTGGAGGACTCAGGTCTTGTTTAGTTTCTCCAATTTTTTTTAGATTATTCATCATATCAATCTTTATCTGCATGCATGGAGCATATGTAAGTAAAAAAATAATTAATTATACTTTTAGTATGTACATGTCGAGACGAATCTTTCGAGTCAGTAAGTCAGATTCATCTTGGATAGGCCGGTGGCGTGCTGTCGCTGGATAAAAAATGGCGGAGCCGCGGAGATCGGGCGTACGGCTGTCTGTGAGTCTGTGACCCGATGCACAACCATCTCACCGTCTTCCAGATGCCCGAGGGCTGCGAGCCTGCGACAATCTCGCCGTCTGACGTCCGGAGTGTTTCAGAACGACATGGTATATGTATATCGTTACCTTACCAAACCAAACAAAGGCCGTAATCATCCTCCAATCCCAGCTCCAATTACCCTGTAATTTGATTTTTCACTACCGTTTGTATTACAACTAACTCCATCCCAGCTCCAATTACCCTGTAATTTGATTTTTCATTTCCGTTTGTATTACAACTAACCAAACCAAACACTAGTGTTATCAGCAATTTCATTAATATGACTATTAAATATGTCCGTACATTGCAACAGAATCTACGGCTTCCCCTCCCCCTATTGTTAGACTATCTCCAACAGACAAAACTCAATCCAGAGACCCATTCCATCATTTGCGTCATGCACAGTGAACAAGCCATGACCTAAAAAAATCTCCTCCTCCAACAGCCATCGCAAATGCATCTCCCTGCCTCCGCACCGCCCCTCCCCTTCCGCGCCGCCAAGCTTCTCTGCTCTTCCGAGTCCAACAAGCGGCGCTCGAGCTCTCCCTCCCCTTCCGACTGGCGGCGCGACGGCGCCCCTCCCTCCCCTCCGAGATCCGTCCGCCGCCGCCTCTCCCTCTCCTCTCTCGGATCCGGTCAACGGCGCCGCCCCTCCTCTCTTCCCTTCCAGCTCCGGCCAACGACGCCGCCCCTCCTCTCTCCCCTCCAGCTCCGGCCGCCGGCGGCGTCCCTCCTCTCTCCCCAACCAGATCCGGACGCGCTCCGCCTCGGACCCGCTCCGCCGTGCCGCTCTGCTCCGGCCACTGCTCCGATGTCGCGCCGCTCTGGCCGCTCCTCGCCGTGGCTCTACCTCGCCCTGCCGGCCACGCTCCGCCTCGTCCCGCCGGCGGCGCTCCGCCTCGAAGCCTCCTCGCCGGGCCGGCCGTGCCCTACGCCGACGCCTGGCCCACCACTACGAGCGCCAGAGGTTTGCGTCGCGGTGAAGAGACACGCAAATTTGCATTGCCCATCGACTGCGACCGAAAATGCGTCTGGTGTTTGCGTCCTCTGTTGGAGGAGGATTTTGATATGCAAATGCACTGTGCCGAACCTATTTTGGGTTTGGGTTAGGATTTAGGTATGCTGTTGGAGTCAGTCTTATGTTGTCACCTAAACTATTTACAGCTCAGAGAGATTTATTAAAGAATCGTGTCATGTATCACAGTTTGTCTTGAGGTTAGACCCCACGTCATGTCTTAGGGCACTCACAATGCAGACTCTACTTAGAGTCTAAGTCCATTTATTACCTCGAAGCTATCATAGACTTGAAGTCTAAATAAGACCTGGAGTCTTGTTTTTTCTTCCTCTCTCTTCAATAACTACACTGCCACATCAGCAAAATACAATAAATAGGAGTGTAATAAATAGGTTTAGACTTTATAATAGAGTCTGCATTGTGAGTGCCCTTAACATGCCGCTCTGTCTCGTGTGGGTACACGAAAAGGTGTGTTAAATTCATAAGGTGAGTTGATGATCACCTTGGACCACCCAGCTCATGTAGCCGCTTCACACCGTCGGTGATCTCGTTGGTCACCCTTCTCGTTCAAGGCTACTGTCTAGAAAGTACTATTAGCATCTAATAGATCAGCATATCGGCGACGTATGAATAAGATGGATACTATTTTTTTAATTAAGAGTGAGCAACACGGGGTCACACTTCATAATTGCCAAAACAAAATAGACAAAATTAGCTCCGGGACCCTAAAAGTGACCTCTCTTTGCTAGCAAACATACAAAATGAAGCATTATGCTGATGGACACTATGTTCTTGTCAAATTTGTTGATAGACATCATGCGCAATAAAATATTTTTATAAAATAGATATAAAATCATATAGGTGCCCGAAAATTGAACTATGAAATCTTCTACAATCTACATGATGAGAACTATACACTAAAATGACAGTTTTACTCTTCTTCATAAATAAGCAAAGTTAACCATGGTTAATATGTTAATATATTTGTAGGACACTAAAAATCTTAAAAAATCAAGAAATTTGTATATTAAAAATTATAATGGTTTGACTATGCTAAAAAATATTATCTCAAAATAATAAAGTTTATAATGGTATATTTAGCATGACTGAGTTATAGATTTATCTCATGTCAAGCTTAATTGATATATTAAACTTTCTTATTTTGATCTGATATTTTTAGCATAGTCATGATTTGGTGATGTACCGATTCTATGAATTTTTCAAGATTTTTAGTGTCGTACAAATATATGAACAAAGTAACCATGGTATAATTTTACCATATACAGTAGTTCTCATCATATAGAGGGGTGTTCGTTTTCCAGAAAAAAATTTAGCCCTGTCATCGAATTTTGGGGCCCTAATTTAGTCTATTAAAAATAGAGTAATTAAAAAACTAATTTGTCAGTCGAAGGCTAATTCGCGAGACAAAACTATTAAACTTAATTAGTTCATGATTTGACAATATATTACTACAGTAAATATTTTGTAATAACGGATTAATTTACCTTAATAGATTTGTCTTGTTAATTAGCATATGAAGGTGTAATTAGTTTTTTAATAGACTAAATTAGTACTGGAACATCCGATGTGACAGGCTATATTTTTTTGCCAGGACACGAACACCCTCAAAGTGTAGAAGATTTTATAGTATAATTTTCAGATATTTATATGACTTTATGTCTATTTTGTAAAAAAAATGTTGTGCATGACGTCTATCAACAAATTTGACAAGAAACAGAGTGTCCACTAGCAAACTGCTTCATTTTGCATGTCTGCTAGTAAAGAGAGTTCACTTTCAGTATTTTGTAGCCAATTTTGCCAACAAAATAATGGATATTAGAAGTTTCATATGATACTTTACTTTTATGATTATTCACAAACTTTGTTCATGTTTATGTACTACTCCCTCCATATCAAATTATAAGTCATTTCAATTTTCTCGGAGAGTCAACACATCTTAAGTTAAAATAATTTTTTTATTAATTATATTTTTATAGTATATCTATTTGATGTCATAACTTTTTGTAATTCTCTCCATAATTTTGGTCAAATTTGAGATGCCTTGTCTCTCCGAGAAAATTAGAATGAGTTATAATTTGAAATGGAGTGAGTATTACTCAAATATTAGCTTGTTGTTCGTACTTTTGCATGTTTTTAGCTTCAAGGCCTTAGAGGCGACTCATGCTTGAGAGAGCCGGAGTTTCTCCAGCTTTCAATCTGAAAAAAAATATTCACCTTCAGTTTTGGTAAGGGGATGTTCGGCAGAAAAAGAAAGCGGCTGCTGCTACATGCTGATGTCAAATGTCCATAGTGCCCATTCTTATTATTAAATGGTTGTGCACATGAAAAATTAAATTGCAGCCAATTGACAATCTTGCATCAATTACTCATTTTTTTAGGGAAGTCAGTTACTCATAATATTGGCCATGATTAAAATTTTGGGCTAAATCAGACATTGTTTTGGGCCCAGGCCCATACAGCCTGCACCCCACTACTTTCCTTGTCCCTTCAAGAACTGGCACACGCACACGCTCCTTCCAGAAAAAAGACGAGAAAAGAACGCCGCACGCCGTCGCTCATACATAAGCATTCTCTCCTGCGTTTTTCTTTATTAAAAAAAGGAAGCCAAAGCCAAAAGCAGGATTCTAGGTGTTTTTTTAAAACTATACTACACGAAAGTAGTGGTTTCGAATAGTTTTAGATTCAACTTATTTGATTGGTTTTCTGCATTTTGGCAAAACATATTCTAAGACTTTGTGTGACTTGCGTGTGTGTGCTTCCTTTTGGACGTGCCTATGCGCACCCATGGTGGCAAGATAGACATACAACATGTGTGCTAGTACAAAAGTGTGTTGCGGTGATGATAGAAAATAGTTTTATGATGACGGTAGAAATAAGCTAATTTTTCTAACTCAATCAAAGCAACTACTAATCTAGAACACTACACGTATAATTTAACGTTGTGCCTAGTGTTTGTGACTTGTAGAATTTAAATTAGATTATTCACCCCTCTTTATCCCCATTCAAAGATCCTTTCACTTATATTATGTGTTGATTTAAAATTTGGGGGTTTTAGTCTCTCCTTACTTGTTGAAGTTGGGTGTTAGACTAGCATAACTCTTCGGTGAATTGAGGACGAAAAGAAAAAAAAAACAACTCTTAGGTGAATCGAGGACAAAAACAAAAACAGATAGGTATGATTGATTTGAAAACTCTTGAACGTTACACCATCCATGCAAAAAATAAACTCAGCCACCCACTTAAAATCCAATACAGTGGTGTTGGTGTAACTAATGGAGCTACACTCATGTAAGTTCAGGTTGAGGTACAAAAATTTTAATGCATTTTTTATTTTGTAAGGCTTGTTAATAACTCAAAAGCTTTCTTCGTGTACGAGTTCGTGAGCTTCTTTTAATAACTCAAAAGCTTTCTTCGTGTACCACGTCATATATCTTCTGTTTTTTTTTTCTCCTGAAACAGAAGATATATATATACAGTATATATGATGTTGCGGTAGGATGGTGGATCACTTCACTTACGATCCGGTAATTATGATGGCGTGTGAGAGTGAGTGATGATTACTGGTGGCATTATACTAGAAGAACGCCTGCAGGGCGGTTGTGCGAGGAGAATGATCGATCGGATTTGGCTCTGGCTCTGGCTCTGCATGCATGTGGAGCCCTATCGATTTGTCTCGATTGGGTGCGGCCCACTTCATTCCACGCGCCGGATGCTGGAACGCAGAATGCTCTAAGCTACAGTAGTTGATTGTGTGCTAGCTGCTGCTGTGCTTCCGATCCGTAGGATCCAACACTGATCATTCGTGCGTGCTTAGTATTGGTGGCAGAGCCACTATTATAGTCTGCACCCACCCCTTTGTTTAGTTAGGATGCATGACATGCACTGCCCTGTTGGGGCCATACTGGGCCATGGCCCCCCTGCTCTCTGTCATTTACACAGCCACGCGCACTGAAAGTCTACATGCTGCATGTATGCATGCTGCAATTGCAGGCTGCTAACTGCTCTCCAATACTAATTTTGAAATGGCCCCCTACGTATGCACCCAGGCTCCGCCACTGATGACATGCCATGCCATCGCGACGCGACACTAATCATGCCTGCATGTTTAATTTTGGTCAATCAATTGCTAGTCGTTACAGAAACATGCACTGACCTGACAACGAGCTGCCGCTACGGCACATCTTTCGGATCCATCGCCAGCGGCCCAGATGGCGTAGGTGCCCAACGTGCGTGGCCACCCGTCCGCGTTCTTGCTCGCCTGCCGGTGGCGGTGTGGCTGCGCTCCCGCGTGCGGCGTACACCATCTGAACAGAGCGTGGCAGTGAAAAACTCCTGAGACCTTGTTCAGTTCACCAAATATTTTAGATAATGATACTATAATACTTTTGTTGTTATTTGATAAACTTTATTTAAACATAGTCTAACTAGGTTTAAAAGATTCGTCTTAACATTTATAGACTAAAAGTATAATTAGTTATTTGATGTGACAGGTACTGTAAAAAAAAATTAGAGAAATTTAGGTAACTGAATGTGGCCTGAATTTCTAACTTTTGTCGACGCATGGAGCGCGAGTTCACTTCATTGCGAGAAATGTTGATCGAGATCACAAAAGTCTCAGCTGCTCTCTGAAGAAAAAGTGCTACGAACGAGTGCGAGGGAAATAATTTGGTGGCCCCCCGTGCGACCCCACGCCACATGGCGTGTGGAGAAAGTCTCTGCTGTGATATCTGAAGAAAAAGTGCTTCGAGTGCGCGAGAGCCGTTGCTATCAAGCAAACCCAGAAAATGGCGGCTTCCTTCCTCTTCCCGCACGCATTCCTCCTTTCTCGTCTCGCCTCTGCTTCCATTCCCACTCCCACTCCCCACTCCACTGCCACCACCCCTCTCGCTCCCTCTCCGGCCCTCTCCAGGTCCAGGAGCTCATCACCTCTCGCGGCCGATGTCTCCACTCCTCATCAGGCTCACCTCACTCCTCCTCCTCGTCCACTCGGCGGCCGCCGCCGGCGACGCCAGGCGGGCGCTGCACGAGCCGCTCTTCCCCATCGAATGGACCCCGCCACCGTCCACCACGGCGCCTCCAGCGCCGGGATTCGCCGCCGATCCCTCCACGCCTGTCCCGCCCGTCGACAACGGCGGGCCGGCGCTACTCCCCGCTCCGCCGCCACCGAACACCGTCGCCGCGGACGCCTCTTCGTCCCGCACGGGCCCGGCCCCGCACCTCCACGGCGGCGGCGGCGGCGGCGGCGGGACGCCCAAGGCTGCCATTGTCGTCGCCTCCGCCGCCGCGGCGGCCGTCCTCGCGCTGCTCGCCTTCGCCGCCGCGTTTCTCCTCACGGGCCGTCTCGCGCGGCACCCCGCGTGGGCGGCGAACAAACCGCCCGGCCTCGCCGCCGCCGCGCACCCCGGGCCTGCCTCCGCGGTCGTGCTGCACGCCGACGCGGTGGGCACCTCCGCGGCGGCGGCGGCCTCGTCGTCGGGTGCCGGCGCCACGCCGTACCGGAAGGCCCGCTCGGAGCGCGCCAGGCGCGGCATGTGCCGCGACGTCGACACCGTCCCGAGCCCGGAGCTCAGGCCGCTCCCGCCGCTTCGGCGCGCGGGGTCGTCCGACGAGGACGCCGCGTACTACACGCCGGGCCAGCGCTCGGCGGGGTCCGCCGGCGGCGAGGGCGCCGGGACCTGGAGCGAGGCGAGCGCGTCCAGCCCACGGACCACCACTCCCTCCCGCCGCAGCCTCCCCAGCCTCACCAGCGATTTCTTCCCACCGACACCGGCCGCCGCCGCTGCGACCGTGGCGCCTCCCCCGCCCGCCCCTCCTGCGCCACGCTCCCGACGCACTCTGCCGCGGACCCGCTTCTCCGCCGGCTCCGCCTCGGATATGATCAAGCAAACGGTCTCGCCACCCTCCAACCCACCACCTCCTCCTCCTCCACCGCCGCCGCCGCCGCCAGCACCAAGATGCACCAACGCAATCCTAAAACCTCCGCCGCCATCACCGGGGCCATCCGCTGCACCATTGCCAACGCGCCGGCTTCACAAACTAGAGCAAACAGAGGGGCCAAGTGTCGCTGTGCCGAGAGCACCCGTCATGGCGGTGAACGAGGACAATGACGGCATGCCAATTCGGACGTACGATGATCCTACCGGTGACGAAGCCCGTCCGAAGCTGAAGCCGCTGCACTGGGACAAGGTCCGGGCGTGCTCCGACCGCGACATGGTCTGGGACCGCCTCAAGTCCAACTCGTTCCAGTTAAGATACATTCTCAGAACAGAGACAGACACACGATTAAATCATTAGAAATTGTGATGTTGACATGAGTTTCTGGCAGGTTGGACGAGGACATGATCGAGGTGCTTTTCACGAGCAATGCTGCAAACGCACCTCCTAGGGACACACTGAAAAAACCTGGAGTGCCGCAATGTAGTGCCCAAGAGAAGGTCCTTGATCCTAAGAAGGCACAGAACATTGCCATCCTGCTGCGCGCTCTGAATGTCACTCTGGATGAGGTCTCCGAGGCACTGCTAGATGGTGACAAATTCTTTGATTGACCATTATGTATACTTATTGTTCATTACTCCTAGTTATGATGTGGACATTTCTAAGATAACCTTATAACAACATAATTTGCTGAATATTTGACTGTACATGAAAGCTCTGAATATCCAACCATCCTTATGTGATTGTATCACAGCATTTGACGGAACTTGAATACTTGTTAGCAGATCGTTTCTAGTTTGATTCTTCATCTTTAGCGTACTCTGAATAAACTTGGCAAACCAGTTCACAGCAAGCATCATATACATTCTTCATATTATAGCTGTAGGCAACAGATGTTCAATTTCTAATATCAGAATACTGTAGTTTTGGATTACATGTTTTTAGAATTAACATGTTTGGAAGCTTAATACCTTTTAATGCTCATATCAATGGGTATTGAAGTATATTTGAGGACTTCGGATTCAAATTAAGGCAATTGCAATACATACTGATCCATAATGTTCAGTCAGCTACTTGACAGATCCAAAGCTATCCTGTCTAGTTCTACTCACAATGTTTATTGCTACTGACATTCTTAAACAGGCAATGCTGAATGTCTGGGGGCTGATTTGTTGGAAACCTTAGTAAAGATGGCTCCTACAAAAGAGGAAGAACTGAAACTTCGAAACTTTACCGGGGACTTGTCAAAGCTTGGTTCTGCAGAGCGTTTTCTCAAGGCAGTGCTTGATATACCTTTTTCCTTCAAAAGAGTTGATGCTATGCTCTATCGAGCAAATTTTGAGAGCGAAATTAATTACCTCAGGAAATCTTTCGAAACATTAGAGGTATGCTGGTTCACTTTGCATAATACTGTAGTTTCTATGATCAGTGGTTGCACATGAATTTGTATATTCATTGATCATCATTTACTATCTATTGCCTGCAAGGCTCTGTAGCTAATATGGGTAAATTATTGTCAATTTTTACACTGCACAGCTGTCGAGGTGTCCAACAAAGTAATTGTTTTGCAACAAACTCTTCATTCATCGATATCGTACTAGATTTGAACAGTTCATAGCATGTCGGTCACTGGCCTTCAGACATTGCAAGTTGGGCATATGTGCATCTGACAGTGGCACCCCTGCAAACATCTTCAGGCGTAATAACTGTAATAGCATAGGCCTTGTTCAGTTCGCGAAATATTTGGCGAAAAGTTACTGTAGCACTTTCGTTGTTATTTGACAAACTTTGTCCAAACATGACCCAACTAGACTCAAAAGATTCGTCTCGATATGAGCAGACTAAAAGTACAATTAGTTTTTTTTTTACCTACATTTAATGCTCCATGCATGCGTTTAAAACAGGTACTGTGCAAAATATTTGGGGACATTTCGCGAACTGAACGTGAGCTTAGTTATTGGCAAAATCATAAGCCTTTCTGATATCCGTGCCTTTTTTTAGCAATGATGCAACTGTATGTATGAGTAGCTGACATTATTATTGGCATGGTTTTGCAGGGAGCTTGTGATGATTTAAAAGGCAGTAGATTGTTCCTGAAGCTACTTGAAGCTGTCCTGCAAGCTGGGAACCGAATGAATGTCGGCACAAACCGTGGTCAGGCAAAAGCTTTCAAGCTGGACACTCTACTCAAACTCGCAGACGTCAAAGGCACCGATGGCAAAACCACCCTGCTACACTTTGTCGTCCAAGAGATCGTCCGGTCTGAAGACGCGAAATCCGAGAAAGCCGTAGGGGATGAAGCCAGAAGCATCGTGAAAGACGAAATGTTCCGCAAGCAAGGACTGAAAGTTGTGTCCGGGCTGAGCAGTGAGCTCGGGAATGTGAAGAAAGCAGCCAGCATGGATTTCGACGTGCTGCACGGCTATGTATCCAAGCTGCAGGCCGGCCTTGGCAGGATCAAGTCGGTCCTCCTGCTCGAGAAGCAGTGCGTCCAAGGCCAAGGCCACAAGTTCTTCGCGAGGATGCGTGATTTTCTAGAGGAAGCTGAGATGGAGATCAAACAGGTCAGGTGCGATGAGGAGAGGGCTCTGGGGAGAGTGAAAGAGATCACTGAGTATTTCCATGGCGACGCTGCAAAGGAGGAGGCGCACCCTCTGAGGATATTCATGGTGGTGAGGGACTTCCTGTCCATGCTGGACCATGTCTGCAAGGAGGTCAGCCAGCAGGACAGGACGGTCGTTGGATCTGCAAGGTCCTTCCGAATGTCAGCGACCTCGGCAATGGCGAATCTGAAGATGTACGGCCATCATGCACGAGACGACAACGACGACGACGACGAAGAGAGTTGGTCGCTGTAGGAAATGGGATCAGGGCAACAGATCGAAGAGAACCACAAGAGCCCTATATAGATGAATATTGTTACATCCTATCATAGCACACATATGTAACTTTTGATAAGTACGAAGATAGGGTCAAATCAATATGTTGTATAATTATGGATGCATCGAATTCTTTCTTGTACAAAATAAATAAGTAGTTGAGAATATTTTCTTTTGTGATCCTATAGCTATATATAATCCCTTTGGAACAGAAAGCAAAGTTGTTGTTTTTTTAAACCACCAGGAGAACTTGAATGGACACCTATAATGACAGTGTGCTCAACAAGCATGGATGAGATTGTCGGAGGTTTTCAATGAGAAATGTAACGTGATGCTATATTAATTTACGTTCTAATCTTCAGGTGATATTACGACAATGAGTTCTTAATTTCGATGGTATTTTTAGGATTCTTACGATGTTTCAGTGCTATACAACCATTTTTTTCTAATATTTTTTTCCATCGGATTAAGTGGAGAACATGTACTGCGAGCAAGAGTTTCAACATTTTGATAGATTCTCAAACTCCACGCGAGATATGGAGTATTTATTTTTCTTAGTGCTTAGCATTTTAGCAACGCAAAGCTTGTCTTTTGAACACAGGGATGTTCAAACGTAGGATTTGGAAAAACGTAGGACTTTTGTAGGATTGCAAGTGAAAAACAGAGGATTGAAAATCCATAGGATTTTGTTAGAACATGTGTTTGTATGGGTCTAGAAAAGACATAGGAATCTCAGAGTTTTTTTAACCATACTCTTAGCCCTAATTAAATTAATTTTATATATAGGAAAATCCTGACATCATAAGGGTCACTTTGAAACACGGAAATACGAAACACAGGAATGAGCGAAACGTGGAATTTTAATAGGAATGCATATGCAAAATAGAGGATTCAGAAACACAAGAAAACTGGAGTAAACCCTTTAGATAGAGCACGGGAAAGAAATCACAGATACATAAATTATTGTAGTCATACAATATTAATCTTCACTTGCAGGCACTTGCAGGCACCCTAAACCCTTTGCATCAGTGACAACCGACACATTTGCCTTCCTACGCGAAGGATGATAAAAAATGAGGTCCAGCTGGATGTTTCTATTCCTACAATCTTCCTTCGAAATGAGTAGCATAGGAAATTTTCATCCAGATTTCATTATACCACAGCCAACTTGTAGCATCGAACAATAGTCGCTAAAACATAATATTAACAACCAACCATTGACCGCTATAAATTTCTAACAGATCATCTATCGCTGTTTTTACTTATAGTGACGGTAAATCGGTCGCTACATATATTTAGCTATTTCCTTAAATGATTGGTCGGTATAAACAGTTCTCCATTCCTATGGTTCAATCCTCCATTCCAAAAGCATAAACAGTTCTCAATTGTATATGAAATGAAATTCTCTATTTTTCCTATGAAAATCCTTCAATCCAAAGGGCTTCCCTCCCTGTTTTCTCTTTGCCAGTGATCCATGAAAACAATGGAGTTAGAGTAGATGTTTCTTTCCTACACTGTTCGTCTGAAAGTTTAACTATAGGAAAATTTTCTTTACTTTTTCTTGGATGGTTTCCTATGAACGAAACGGCTGGCTCTACAGCAGTGCGTGCTGGCCCTAGGATTTTGAGAGCCCTCTGGCGAAATCATCGTGATGGTCCATCTCTTATATGAATAATCAAATTTTAATTTAGGAGATTGTGTCATTCTAAACCGCGTCAGATAAAATGGACCGGAGCGAGTAACACCTAAATTAGAAAAAAACACGAGTATATGAGTATAAAGTAGTAGAAGTCTGGAATACAATACAAATAATTAATTTGGATTAAAATGAACAAGCAAAAGCAAAAGTACATAGGCCTTGGACATGAAACAAAACAATTGATTAGCGATCACAATTCACAAGAAGTCAAGAACCAAGATGTTGTTGTCATGAAGCCTTGCCTGGTCGCTATAATTATGTCTCGTTCTCCGACAATCCACTCATATAATAGTTAGATCTTTATCGTTAATATATAACTTACTTGTCTCTCTCATAAATTTTATTAATTTCTGTGTCTGTTTATAGTCGACTCTCCTTTCTCATATATCTCTCCTCTTTTCTCTCCTCCACCTCAACATTTAGCCAACATATAGTCTATTATTTTACTTGTTTTAATTAGTTTGTTGATGCTTAATAAACTATAAGACTTCAAAGTTCGTATACATAAGTTTGGACCCCTTAGCTGGTTGGGCCCTCGGTCGTCGCACCTCTTGCCCTGCCTCTAGGGCCAGCACTACTCTACGGTACTCATTCCTGTCTTTTTCATTTAGCCCACGTCCGTTTCTCTCAAAACCGTTCCCAGCTGGACCTAGAATGCACAATTCCTTCACTACTTTCTATAAAGCTAGGAGTAAAGTCTATCACCGGTCCCTAAACTTGTACCGTTGTGTCATCCCGATCTCTAAACTCGTAAATCGACCGTCTAGGTTCTCAAACTTGTTCGGCTGTGTCATCCCGGTCCTTAAACTTATTCGGCTATGTCATCCCGGTCCCTAAACTTATAAATTACTCATTTTGTCCTCAAACTTATTCAGTTATGTCATCCTAGTCCCTAAACTTTATTTTGAATCTCATCTAAATCTAAACATAGCAATTTAAAAACTTTATATCAACAAATAATTCATAACTTCCTCATATGAACTCGAATAAAGATAAACTTTATATCAAAATTGTAGTCCTTTATGCGACTATAACTTTGTAATTAAAAAGTTTTTGAATTCAAATTGTTTAGAGTCCCAAAATATTATTTTATAATTACAGATTTTAAAATTTAAAATTATCGAACAATCTTGAATATTGACATAATCTATATAAAAATTATAGTTCTCAATGCAATCTATAACGTTATAGATTCCAAAAAAATTATTTAAGGTTGTTTAGTATCCAAAAAATTAATTTTAAATTTTAAATTTTAAAATCTATAAACATACAATCATATTTTAAGACCCTAAACAATTTCAGTTCAAAAACTTTTCAACTACAAAGTTGTAGATCACATCGAGAACTACAATTTTGATATAATGGTTGTCTTCATTCGAGTTTATATTAAAACTTTATGAATGATTTTTTTTGATATAAAGTGTTTAGATCGCCCTGTTTTAACATAGATGGCACTCAAAACCAAATTTAGAGACTGAAATGAGATAACTGAACAAGTTGAAGGATCTAAATGAGTGACTTGTAACTTTAGGGACCAGGATGATACGATCGATCGACTTGCAAGTTTAATAAGGACCGGAATAACACAACAACACATTGTGTTTAGACATGGATCGGTCTGCTGTTTCGGAGAAAACGAACGTGGCCTTAGAAATCCTATGAACCAAAAGGAAAATAGGAAGAGCATAGGACTACAGGAGAACAAAAGTATCGACCCTGTCAAGTTGGATCTTGTGCATGGCCGACGGTGCTATGATATCCTTCAGATAGAAGAAAGAAAGGTGTGGTGGTTCGATAGAGAGCAGATCAAGTTCTGACGGAGTGCGCTTGCATCCTTAGAAAATTAACCGAGCGCACCAAAGCAAAAAGAAGCAAATAATGAGTGAAATGAAATAGAATTCATGACACTGGTAACAACACGAGCTTGCAATGTGTCCGCGCTATATAGATATCTCTCACAACTAAAAAGACTAAAGAAGGGACACCGTTTTGGTGCAATAAAATTCCGCTTCACCTCTCCCTTCGTCCGTGTGATAATTTTTTCTCGGAGCGATTCCCACGGCGCGAGCTCCCTCCCTCCCGGAACAATGGACCCGAGCATCGACTACTCGCTCTCCTCCAATCAAGCGCCATCCCCTCGCGAGATCTCGTGACGCCCTGCTCCCGTCTCCTCTCGCTCTTCCCTACGATCAACATCCTCCTCGCGAGGCGGCGGCCCTACACCTCGCTGTCCTCGCCGCCTGCCTTAGCCGTGACCTTGACCCTCGAGCCACCCGCCCTCATAGGCCACAGACGTCCTCGCCGAGCGTCTGCAGATCTAAGTGCCACGATGGAGGACGCTGGCCACGAGGACACCAAGGCGTGGAGGGGATCTCACGAGGGTGATTGAAGGGGTGAGGTCTATGTCGTCACCAAGGCAGCCGCGAAGTGCGGGATCTCTCGCTGCTCCCGTCGAGGATGCATCGCCGGCCAGATCTAAGGACGCCCTGTCGTGGCAGCGATGGTTGCGGAGGACGAGGACGCAGCACTGGCCATGGTGAGTGCCGCCTCCTAGGCTGCTAGCTGCCTTCATCCGTCTCAATTCCTCTTCCCAAAAGTCTTATATGGTGCAGGATCCCAGCAGCACATACGGGTTCCTGTCGACGGGCATGGCCATGTCCTAATCCCAATTCTTGAAGGTTGGCGTTCTTCCCACATCTCGTCGAGGTGTGCGCCAGCGTCGTCCACTGCTGGAGGGCGTCCGGGAAATCCACCTTCTCCATCTCTCTCAAGCAGGTCAATTTTGTTTCCCCATGAACTCTAAATCTATTTTGTGTTTGATGGTGTGTTTTGTAAAAAAAATTTGTATCACGGTACCTTTTTTTTCTTTTCACCTTAGTGATGGTCCTAGCCATACCACATTCATCATTTGTTAGGGTGAAAACCTCCATGTCCAGTTTGTGTGTGTGACTTTTGGTCACAGAATTTCATTGTTGATACTACCTGATCATATTCGTTTAAATTTTTTTCAGTTCTTACTAAGGACAAGAAATTTATCGAGAAGGTTAGGTAGGTCGAGATACTATTCCCTACTCATATCAGGTAAGATCAGCAGACAATTCTTTTATGAATTTATTGGTCAAGTCAATTTGCTTAAAATCAAGTATTCAAGGTCCAATGTTACTTCAGGAGCCGGTTCGCTTGTTTCTGTGGATAGGTTCTTATTGTTGTTTCAGTGTAAGAGGGCTAATGTTTGATTTGTGGTTCCTTTGACTTAGAATATTTGTTTATCAATTTATTTGTGTTTTATTAACTTACAATTTCAAATCACTATACTGGCCCAAGGGATGCCCCCGCCTCTTAAATTTTTCATTAGGAGGAACCGTGCTGCTCTTTGTGCATTGAGTCACTGTTGGGCAAATAGTGTGGATGTGATCATTGTTGATGGGCGCTGCTTTTTTTCTTTTGCTCTGTAGGGTTAGCTAATGATGAGAAATTTCTATTTGCTGCACACAGCTGTTGTAGGCCCGCATACACTGAATACACTATCTCGGTTCATGCGAAGAATACATCAAACGATACCTACGTTGGCAAACTAAGGTGAGCATTCAGGACGCAGTGTCTGAAAATCATAACTTGCACTGTTTTTTCATTGACGTGCATCAGATCAAAAGTACGTTGGAAATAATAACAATTTAGTAATGCATAAATTAATTCCAACAATGAGAAAAAAATAAACGACATGTATCGTAGATATGTAATCTACCGCTAGCAGTGTAATCCAAGACATAACCAGGCTATGTATCGCTGATAACATTAAGAACATGAAATGGAAGAACAGTGAGATTGACGGCATGCTTACAGTGGGGTTGTCGGCACTAGGAACTAGCGCAAGAGAAGACGAAGCAGACCGTTGAAGAAGACCGGCGAAGATGGAAGAAGACGTCCAGCGAGCACTCGCGACGGCGCTTCCCAAAAACCTTATACGTCCCCTACCCGTGCAGAGACACGAGGAGACGCGGGCTTCGGAGATCCTGCTCTCTCGGCACCGATGACACGTCGGCGGCGGGATGGGGTCGACAGCAGCAGCGCAGCACTAGGGCAGAGGAGGAGGAGAATGTGTTGTACATAGGACGACGTCTCGTCCTTGTGTTATATACACGCCGCAGTTGTATCTTTAGAAAGAGACAACTGCGTAATCACAATATTAATGTAATTGAACCTACCATTAGTGTACGAGTCAATCACCATTAATACGAGAATAATTGCTTGCTAAAACAGGCCAACGCAATTTTCTCCATGCATGCAAAAATATCGAGTGACAAAAGGAAGCCGCGCACCCGCAAGGCCTCGGTCGAACCATTCACGCGCACGTCGTGCGCCCCCGCGCGAGTCGCCCCGCCCTGCCCGGCGAGACGAGGTGAGCGCGCGTGTGGGTTTCTTCCTTTGCCTATCCTCAATAGCTTCAACCAGTTGGAGATAGCTCAACTATATAAGCTGGCCTCCCTCCTTCTAGAGTAGCAATGTGGGACTAAAGTCCCCCACCATACCATGCATGTGTGAGTGGGCCTTTGAAATTTATTTGGAATATTCATTCGGGCCAAGCCCAAATCTTCTAACAAAGTATTGTTATGCCAGAGACCTCGGTTTAACGTATTCTTCTATGTTATCACACTGAGAACAAAATATATTGTCTATGATGCCCATCCACCTTAATTTCTTGGAACAGAATATACTGTTAATCATACTAACTGAACTTCTTTGTACATAGCAGATTTTGTGCGTTTGTAAGTGCAGACTTTGTGATATTCCAAAATAATTAGTAGCAAATAATTACTTGTATCATATCATGGATTAACCCAAAATAACCAAGGGCTACCCTAATTATGGAAATTATTGATGCAGGCATTTTGTCGGACAAACTTCATTTTGCTAGTAGTACTAACCAACTCTTTTGGTCAACCTGTGAATGATAAATATGTTCATTTTTGCTTATTTTAAATCTAATCATACTGATTTATTTGTTTGCATAGTGTTCTTATATATAATTTTTATACATCTCCTAGGTCATTGCTTCACTTGTCTATGTTGACGATGGAACAATAGTTGCAAAATCAAGGGATTACTCTGAGCCTCCTTTGCTTATTACTTGGGGAAGGATTTGAATACACAACTATATGCACTATTTAAACTCAAGATATCGTATGTGAGTTTGTCAATATGTAAAGCTTTCTTATTATGTATATAGCGTCAGTTTGCATTGTTGGACACAAAAAGAAGTTACCTGTCTTATTTGTCTTTCGTGTTGCTGTTGAAAGCATGTTTTTAATGTTTGTCTCAGTAGTGCTATAGCCTAGCAGAGGCTGCTTGCTATATATGCTTGGCTGCTATGACACGTACGTGTAACCTATATTTAAGGTTCCTGAGATTCCTTAAAGATTTTTAGAAATACATAATGCACTCTCATAGCTATTTAAGGTTGGGACTTATACTATGTATAAGTTGTCCGTCTAAACTTGCAGTTTTTTTTTAAAAAAAGTTCAGAGGATATTTACGAGACCTTAATCTACAAACCAGAAAATAATCTTATAATTAAGGTTTTAGCTTTACTACATACTTAGATTTAGATTTGAGATCATGTAATGAAAGCTCTTAATCATGACTTTGTGCATTCCTGAATACTCTAAATATTTTATTCACTTAAACTGTGAAAAGCTTTACTACACTGGTATTTTTTCATTCAATTTAAATTGTACAACTATTATTTTACCAATGCCATATGTACACGAACATGTCTACATGATGATACAGAGATGTGGTGGATCTTACTCATGAATTTATTAGCCCATGAAAGAAATTGATATGAGAGATTTCTAACTGCCGATATAAAATATTATCCCAGCCACATCATGGAAAGATCGATCTATGTACAATAGATTTTGTGAGTCTACGATGTCGTGGTCTCTGTGACTGTTAATTTCAACTTTCAAGTCCAAAAATTATCACAACAACATCATCATATTTAAAGTAAATAGACTACTAGGTTTGCTTCTCCAGAGCATGTAATTATGGTCAAATTTACTCATATATGCTGATTTGATCTTTTTTGGTTTAAGAGCAATGGCCAGGGTTGTTATTCTAGGAACGATAATACTTTTAAGTTAAAATTGTCTCTCTTATTTTCCTCCTGTAGCTAAGAGGCACATAGGGAAACATTTGGTCCAATAAATAAAGGATTTTTTGTTCCAGTAGCAGAACTTGCATTGTTAATCATGGTGAATGCAGTGGCCTTAATATTTGTTAACTCGTTGCAGGTTTGAGTTCCTGGGATGCTGAAGAAAGGAGAAGGGTTGGGCTAACTTTAGAGATAGGGTTTTGGTCTGCGTTTTGTGACCGATTGTTTCCTAACCATCAGATTGGAGACAAATTGGATGGGTTTTTTTTTCTAAACTTTGCTTTACTGCAGTTGCAAGACGGAAACCTAAAGTTGTATCAGTTTATTGCGGATGCCTAGATAATTTGCTTTGTAAATGTAGTCTTATATGATATTACATCATGAGGTTTACAGGCCATTGGACTGATGGACCTGTGTTAAGTTTGTAACCTTCAAACATTGTGCTTGTATTTTGTACTCCCTCCATCCCAAATTATAAGACATTCCAATAATCTTGGAGAGTCAAAGTTTTTCAACTTTGACCAAATTTATATAATAAGATAATAATATTTATGATATCAACTAAGTGCAATTAGATTCTCCATTAGTTATATTTCCATAATATGTATATTTGATGGTATAAATCTTTATATTTTTCTCTATAATTTTGGTCAAAGTTGAAAAACTTTGACTCTCCAAGATTCTTGGAACGTCTTATAATTTGGAATGGAGGGAGTACCATATTGTTATCCACAATTTGAATTATGTTTATTCAAAAAAAAAAATCTGTGGTGCCAGCTTGCGCGAAGGGAGTTGGGGATAACTGTGCACTTGCAGTCGCAGATTCATGTCGTGACCAGAAGTGTATACAAAGTGACAGGACAAGTGCTGTCCTCTGGCTTCGAATGGTTTCTGTAGTTGAAATAAAAAATGATCTCTTTTGCTTTCCAACATGTTGCAGGTACATAAGGAGCAGATCAGTGATCTGTCAAACTATCTTAGTGTGGCATGTGTAGGTATATTTATCTACTAGAAAATTTTTCACAAACTGTTTTTGGGGAAAAGCAAAATTGTCTTCCATATGAAAGTGCCAAACAAAAAAAACATCATCACTTTTAACCAATATACTAAAACGCATGTACATAAATCTCAAACCCGTTGTTACCCATACAACAATTACCCATTTTTTCTTTACATCTTTAAAACTAAAAAGAACAAAGCGTGAAAGTTTTCCTTCGTGCGATAATCACCCTTGGGGTCATCGGCCTGCCTCTGCGACCCATAGCTCCCCTCCCGTCCCCTCTCATACGCACAAGGAAAACACCATTTACGGACTCCCCTCCTATACACAGAAGGAAAATTGCGGTTTACGGTATTTTGTCCTGCATGCGCCTGCGCCGACGCCCTACGAGCCTTGTCCCTGCCCCAGTCACGGTGGTGCAGCCGCGCCCGCCCTGTGCCAACACCGATGACCATGGGAGCCCTGCCCCTGTCGCAGCCAACGTGTCGACGCGATCGACGATATCCCATGCGCTCGCGATCGACGTTGGGACGGAGAGGGCGGTGTGGGGGCCAGATCTAAGGCCTCGCCCCGCTCGCGTTCGATGTCGGGATGAAGATGGGTCTGAGTGCAAGGTTCAACTTAAGCTAAGAATTGGACATGCAAAATAGAGACTCCACGAGTCGGCACATGCACACTCATGAAAGTAGAAGTGCGTTGTGGTAAGGGACAACGAAATCTGATAGCTAGAGGGTACATTGGCTGACATCTTTATAATCTTTCAACAAGCTGCGGATTAGTTTTGTCAAAAGTAAATTTAGAGGTTAGAATATATATTTTATTGTATTTTAAACCGTAGGGGTTCCAATATAATCTATTGTGGATCTGTGTGTTTTTAATATAAAAGTTATTGTCCCGTAGTAACATACGGGCACGCTACCTAATAGAGGAAAAAAGAAACAAAAGGTGGTGGTTCGATGGAGAGCGGAGCAGGGACGGAGCGAGCGACCCTCCGCGTACAAGCCCGTCCGGATTTACGATCGTGACCGTCACACCGAATTAGCCTGCAGTGAGCCGAGGATGTCGGATCCAGTCTACACGCTGCTTTGCGCTCCGCCGAGCCAGCACCTTTGCCCCCAAGCTTGGGATGACGTGGGCCACCGCTACGAGGCCCGGCGAACGAGCAGCCGGCGTGCACGTCGTTAAGCTGGCCGCATCCAACGAAATGCTCCGGTATGGTACTATACCAAACGTCGGCGCGCGGTCAGAGCACGCACCTGTGTTGTGTTTGTGCGTGCAGGCGGGCGAGAAGTGGAAGTCGGAGACGACGCAGCTGTCATCACGCGCCACGGTCCGCGCCGCTTACGATCGGATCCACCGACCACTGGTTCTGCTCTGCCGTGGCGATCAAGGAGCAGGGCTAGCTGTATGCAGCGGGGAGGCGGGAAGCTATATATATTAGCGCAAGGGTCCAGCACTCCAGCGTGACACGCTCGATTCGGAGCCGGCTTCGATCAGCGCCCGAACCGCACTGAGCGCCAAACGCCGCCGCGTCATCTGCATGCACTGCAGCCAACAAACTGTGATGGTCCGGCAGCAGCTCGATCAGCTTAACTACGCTACTACAGTTCCTGGACTTTAACTTGTTATGCACAAAACATGCAACATATAGGGGGATAGGGCCACAAGTGTGTTTGAACAAATGTTGTGTTATATAGTAAACACATGTGGTAGTACGTTCTGTTGGAAACTTGGTGGTAGCCCTAGTCTCTTTGGTTCTCTTCTCCTTTGAGCAAGTCTGTAAATCTGTAATAGTGTATCTCACTCGTACTCTCCTCTATCTTTTGGTTGCTAGTAGGCCATTTCCGGCAAAGTGTGGTAGTTAACACTACTGCACAAAACTTAACCGCAGCGGGCGTTTTGGCTTTACCGCAGCGGGCAACAGCGTCCGCTGCGGTGCTAAGGCCACGGTTAATCGTGGCCATTACCGCAGCGGGCGCTGTTGCCCGCTGTGGTAAAAGCCTTAACTGCAGCGGGCAACATAAATAGCCCGCTGCGGTTAATAGCATTTACCGCAGCGGGCAACCTAAAGCGCTCGTTGCGGTAATTTATTAATCGCAACGGTCGATTTAGGTTGCCCGCTGCGGTAACTGCTATTAACCGCAGCGGGCTACTTATGTTGCCCGCCACGGTTATTAATTTTGGATTAAAAAAAATAATGCAGTCAGCAGAAAGAGCAGGATATGAATTCAAATCAAATGTAGTTTTCAAATAATTCTAGAATTCCAGATTTCTAACATAATTCCAGATTTCTAACAGAGATATATATATGCACGTATAAACCATCTGGACATAACATACAAAGTCACTTAGTTGTTTGTTGTCATCATATACACATTGACTTAGTTGATTTCAAATTCAAATTACAATTCATAGTTCAACTTGATGAGCGTAATCTGTCGGACGAAGCATTGTGTTCCATTTGCGGAGCTTCTCGTATTGGGGTAGCAACGCCAGCTCGGATTCGTTGTCGAAGAACGTTTCTCCTTCGAGAATGCATTTCACCATTACAAACTTGCATATGTCCGCCTTGACTTGTTTAAAGCACATCCTGCGGCTCTGCTGCTCTCCCCAATACTTGACACCTTCCTTGAGCTTCTTCCAGCTATTGGTGTACTCCTTGCTTTCCCTTAGAAACTCGCATGTGTACAAGCCACATGTCTTCGATCCTAGTGGCTGTTTGGCGCACTGCACGATTGATACACAAGCATTAGAACCCATATATATGTATGAAACATGAATTGAACCTTTGAAATACTTATCGGGAAATCTCGTCAGATTTTGAGGTGGTACCTATGCTTGTCCTTGAACTTTTGAGTTCTTCGGTCCCAGAATCCAGACACCTTTTGGTATTCCTTATAAGCGTTGTATGAAATATAATAGTTTTAGTCACCATTTAAAAATGTATGGTAATCGTAACCGATGAAAAAGCTGGATGACTTACTTTTTCAGACAATCTTCGAATGCCTTGTACTCTTGCTTGTTTGGTACGCTCAAGGAGTCAAACACACAGGCCCTGCCATCTTGAGGGTATATTATAAAAGCGACCCAGTGGCCACCCACGAGGCCCTGGCTGCACCATTGCAACAAAATAGAGTTTATGACGGCGAGAAGGCATGATATGCTAGCGACTTAGGTGTACGTATATGTATTTGACTTACCCAAAGTGATAGACAACCATTATACACTCTGGCTCATCTGGCTTGATCTTCTTCATGCATTCTAGTATGTAATTTTTCAACTTAGTCTTCTCGGCTTTCATATTTTCTTCATATTTCTTCTCTCGCTATCGAACTGTCATCTCCGGATCAGTGATCTCGAAACCCTTGATGACTCTTTCAGCAATATGTGCAGGAGAGAGGTAGAGTACAGGACGTGTCTTTTTATTACTTACAGTGATTGTCATGCTGCACAGACAAGTCATCGTGACATAATAAGTATAGAACTATGGAAAATACAAATGTAGTTATCTGTGGAAGTTGCATTCATCGCTTACAGTGTGAATAGGGTGATTTGAACGATGTCCAGGTCTTCTTCCCGCATCAGGTTGTACATGTCGCTAAAGTCAACGGGTAGGTGCATTTCATTACCAGCGGGCAAGTGGAAGTACTCCGTGGGAATCTTGACGTTAAAACTTGACATCCCGACTTTTGCAGCTTCCATGTACCATAGATGGAACCTCCTTGTATCCCACTTTTCCTCGTCGATGAGCTGGGCCTTGGGAATCATGAACTTCCTGCACACATAGTGGCCAGGGCAGTCTTCGACCTCATCAAATAGTTGACGGGTAGTTTCAGGCCTGGCAAACGATGGATAGGGATGTTAGTAGCATATATACTATGGACGTGGTATTATGCTCAATGTTACCAAACCTTTCGAACGTGAGCGTGTACGGGAGCTTGTCGGTGGACATTCTTGGATTCTTGGTGGGCGGGGGAGGACATTGGCTTGTGGTTGACGGGGGAGGTGTCTTCGTCCCTGTTGCCTCCCCCGTCGTGCCTCCCTGTTGCTCGTTCGTTCTTGTCTAGCTTGTCGTGTTGTCGCCCTTACCGGCCTCTGAGCTTCTTGCCTCATTGACCGAGCCGATCGGCGGACTATTTGGAGGCGGGGGAGACACAGTTCCCATGTCAGTGCCCTTTTCCTTTTCCCCGCCATCACCTTCTACCTTTTCCTTGTCCCCGCCTTCGATACCGCCTTCTCCTTTGTCCTTTCCCTTGCCCTTGTCCCTGCCCTTTTCTTCGTCATCATCGCTGTCGTGATCTGGATCTTCCGGAGGACAAGATCCGGTGGCTGATGGTTGTGATGCTGGTATCGGCGTTGGAGTTGGCGTCCGAGCAATGATCTCGATGTCCTCGCGGTTCCATAGGACTTCCAATCCAAGTGCCTGCCCTAGGTGCCTGGTTGTTTGTAGGTTGGGATGGTCAAATTCAAAATGTTCCTGGTCGAGAACGTGCCATAACGGGCTCATGACCACATAGTCTTCAAGGATGTTGTCTTTGTTGAAGTCGTGAATATCGTGGGGTGCAAGAATGCATCCCTCGGCCACCACCATCTTCTTGGACCTTCCGAACGGGATGAGGAGTTGGACGTGCTAGTTTTCCTTGAAGTCCTCGTTCGAGACCCTTGGGCGATCCTCGTTCATCGGCAGTAAGGCTTTCTTTTCCTTTGCTTGAGGATTGGGCAGCCCATGGTGATCAAACATCTTCGACCTCATCGCGACCATCTCCGGGTCGTTGCTCGTGAAGGCTTCCTTTATTGAGCTTTTGATCATTTCAGCCACGCCTTCATTGAAGCCCTTCTTATATAGCTCATCTTTATACCTCTGCCTGGACTTGTATGTGGCCGCGTCAGATTGCCACGACTCAACCGACTTCCAGCTCATCTTTGACCTGACACCATGAACGCGGCCACGGTGCTTGGGGGTTCCCAGGACCTCGGTGAGCAAGTCGTGGCCCCGGCGGACCACAATGTTGTCCTTAAGCTTTGCTTTCTCCGTCAAAGTCTTCTCGACGTCCTCGAGGCGGGGCTCGTTAAACTTGGTCGCCCCGGGCTTCAGCCTCTTTGGAATGCGGGCCCTCATGTAGTCCTTTGCCCTTGGGTCGATGCCCTCATACGGATCTGGAACCCCGGCAGCCTATCTTGCTTGTTCTTCTTGCTGCCACTTGGTCCTCTAACCGGTAAAGCCAGTCATGCCCAAGTGGTGAGGATTCTTGTTCCTCTTTGCGAGCTCACTGAACTTAGCGCTCTTTTCCTCTGCTTCTTGCGTCTTTCTCATTTCGCAGAAAGCGTCCCACATGTGTGCCTTGACCATATTGTACTTCAGCAGTGGCGACTTCCCCTTCTTCAGGTAATTTCTGGTCAGCATGGACCTGAAGTTGCGAAGCGCAGTCGACGCCACGTGCAAAGCCCACTCCTGGCACTTCTCCATGTCAGCTGAGGGCGGATATCTGAATCTCCTTGTCACCTCACCTCATACATTGTTTTTTATGTCAGCAGGGACGTCGTGCCAGTTGGGCCAAGTGATCTCCACCTTCTCCTTGGCTATACACGCCACTTGATTGCTGAACTTGCCAATAACTGTATCTGGAGCTATTGGGTTTCCCTCTGGCCCCACCGCATCGATGACATGCACCTCGTTTTCTTTGTCCAACTTGTGCCTCCCGTGTTGTCCCCTCACCCTCTTCTGGCCCTTAGATTTGGACGAAGAGGTTGCCGTAGAGGGAGCAGGGGCTTCTTCCTCCCTGACCGTGTCTCCGTCCCTGAACTCGAGCTAACGAGGCACAATCGACAGCTGTTGACAAGAGTCTATTGCCTTTAGTTTTTCGCTAATGACGGACAATGCATCATTGTACATGTTAGAAAGCCAGCGTGTTGCGTAAACCTCGAGGTCCTGACTATGTGCTTCATCCGCCCCCGGTTCGTACGTCGGATCGTTGTCCACCTCTGTACGCTGCTTCTTTGGCGGTGGAGTCACGAACACCTCACTCATCAAGCTGGTTGACGAGGAGCTAGGGGTAGGGTCCCTCCATTCGTTTGTTTTGTCTTCCGCAGTTAGTGACTTGGTCCCTCGAAAACTACCGACCAGGATCAGTACCACCGAGGGTCGGTAGTACCGACATAATGGCGGTACCACCGCCAAGTCAAAAGCGCGTCAGTCCAGAGAGCTCAGCAAACTTGGTTACTACCGGCCAGGGCTCGGTACCACCGAGGGCGGTAGTACCGACATAATGGCGGTACTACCGCCAGGCCAAAAACGATCCATCCAGAGACCTCTGTAAAACTTGACTTGCTACCGACCAGGGTCGGTACCACCGGGGGCGGTAGTACCGACATAATGGCGGTACCACCGCCAGGTCTTTTCGAGCGCGAACAGAGAGGTCTGTGAAACCAAGCTTACTACCGACCTGGGTCGGTACCACCGAGGGCGGTAGTACCGACATAATAGCGGTACTACCGCTAGGTCATTTTCGAACCAAAACAGAGAGGGTGTTTGAGCACTGCGCGGAGAAGCCGTGGTCGGTACTATCGACCACCCATGGTCGGTACTACTGACCACATAAAAATAACCTCTATGTGTTCGTGATTGTGCGGTGTCTCTCAAGCGAACTATAGTTAGTCGATTTGAGCACTTTTCTCCACATCTAGCCAACCTACTTTGTGACCCTCTTCATAGTCCGGCTTACCTATAACTCAAGTTTAAAATTGAAATTTTAAACTACCACTTGAGTTAGGCATCTTTATGTCCAAATGTATCCAACGTGCTTTGTTCACGAGATTTCAACGTTTCAAATCTTTCTTAGGACTAACACCTGCATACATGCTTTTATAAACCGGTTAGTCCCTAATTTGATTGTCATTAATTAACCAAAACCCACATTAGGGGCGAATGCACTTACAAACTCCCCCTTTTTGGTAATTGATGACAACCAACTTAGGCTTACAATAAGGATAGAAAGAATTGAAGCTTTTGAATTCCAAAATTTAGTTCAAGCTCCCCCTTAGTGTATGCTTTGGATATGAATTTCAAACCTTGATTAAAAAACAAGGTTGCATACACAAGAACAAGAGCTCCCCCTAAATTTTGCAATCCGTGGGGTGCCTAAGTGTGTGAGACATCATATATATCAATTTGTGATGCATAAGCAATATGACATGGTGATCCACGAAACAATGAAATAAAGTAAAAGCAACAATCACCATGACAAGATCATACAGATAGAGGATGAACCATACATGAATATAACATTAAGCACAAATGTTTTACATCCTCAACATCACATCACAAGTTTAAAGGTAGCATACCACACTTAGTTCTCAAAGATTAAACCCTCTCTCACAGCTAGCTATTACATCAAGATAAAGCCTAACACTCCCCCTTTGGCATCAAGTACCAAAACGGGTAGGCCAAGATAAGCAAAGAACCAGTAGTAGCCGCTGGAAGACCCACCATGATAAGGACCACCGAAGAGAGAGGAATAAGCACTCTCACCAACATCACCACCTGGGAAGGACGACAGAGCAGAAGAATCCGGCGGAGGAGTAGAGTTGCGGAAACCACCACTCCCAGCTGGATCGGCGTCGGGGCCAGCAAAACCCATGAACGAGCCACCACCACCACCTTGATATGATGTGGATCTGCCAGCAAAGGACGTACCCGCACCATAGTCAGGGTAGTAGGGAGGAGACTAGTACTGTGGTGGAGGCGGAGGATAGAACTGAGGAGGCTGGAACAGCATGGAGCTGTAAAAGCCAGCCTCACCACCACCGGGCTGCTGGGGCTGCTGCTGCTGACCACCGTCATCATCATCATCATCATCATGGTGCTGGGGCTGAGCGTCATACTCGGCAAAAGGATCTGGATGGGGTCGGAGCGGAGAACGCTGAGGGAGACCAAGGTGCTCACGCACCTCCTGGTGATGCCGCTCGTCGCGCTCGGCCCTGTAGCACATCCACTCGAAGATCTTGCCAAGAGTGGAGCGAAGACCGCCACTCCTACGCCTCTCACGACGCGGAGGAGGAGTGGTAGCAGGAGGTACATCCCCACTAGCCTGCTCGGGGCCATGTGCCTCGCCAGGCGCTGCTGCTGCTGGAACCTCGTCGCCTACAACACCCTTGTCCTTGACGATCGATGCAAACTTCCGAACACTGTAGTCCTTCACCGTTCGGTCGTACTCAAAGGTAGCTCCCACAACATGCTCAATGATGTGCATAAGATATGGAGCATAAGGCAGGAGCTTGTGAGGGTCATTGTACACATCTGATATCTTTTGCCAGAGAAAATGTGAAATGCTAAAGCGTCCATCTGGCAAAGCAAACTGGACAAGGACCTTGGCAGCATCATCTCTCAAGTTGTCTTGGTCTCCAACCTTAGGATCCAGTGTCAGGCGCATCAAATTGTTGAGCACAAAGTAGGCAGGCTTCAGGCTAGGGACCTTGAAGTTTGCCACTTCACCATCCATGTAGACACCTGAACTCTGCAGCTGAGTTGTGTACATGCCCCCACCATACATCTCTGACAAGCGAGGATCATCCCTGTCTACATGGTCGAATCCCAACAACCGGGCGAAGGAGACAAAGTTGCACCGGTAGTGGACCTCCTGGGTTATCCAGTGCAGCACCTGAGCCTCCTTATCAATAAAAAGGGTTGCCCAAAACTGACAGATTATCTCCTGGTTGTAGCTGCGCTCACCAGAAATCAGCCCTAAGATCCTCCACTCCTCCAGCCTCTGCACCAAAGCCTGAATCTCCTCTGAGTCCTTGTCTGTCAAGGAGCGGATTGCCAGCCGCTTGTGCTCAAAGAGAGGGGGATGGCCCTTAGCACATAGATTCTTCCAGCAGACAGACACATAGTAATCCTACTGGAACCTCGACCAAAACCTCCGATCCACTGAATCATCTTTGATGAAAAGGTATGGGTTCTCCTCACGCTGCCTTCTCAACAGATTCCCCTTCTTTCTGTCAGAGTAGTCCATGGTGTTTTCAAGATGTGCGGGGGCAGTCATGACGGCTCCAGCTTCACGGTGCATATGAAATGCCCGATTGATAAGCATCAACCCTGAAGTCGGAGGAGACGGCGGTCCAACGCGAGGATCGATGGAACGACCCTCACGTTCAGGACCAGCCGCCTGAGTCACACCACCCACAATGACGCTATGTAGGCGTCGGGCAGACCAGCGACAGGGGGCGGAGAAGGCGGAGGAGCAGCATGACCACTCCCACATGCATCGCTCCCAAGTACACCACTGCCTGCACCACTGCCACCGGATCTGCCTCTGCCGCTGTCGGTACTACGACGACCCGTGGACGAACATCCACGGACCTGACGAGGGACATCCTCGCTGCTGCCACCAGGACGAGCACGACGCGAGGGATTGCGGTGCTGCGTCTCTCCCTGCTGCACATCCCCAAGCCTCAAAGCCACATACTCTTCCTCATCATCATCTCCGGCCTGGTGAGAGGGCCTCCGGCCATGCGACATCTAGAACAAGATAGCATAGACCGAAGTGAGACAAACGAGATAGAAAGACAACTTCAAAGGATGTAGCAAATATGATGATTGAAATCGGGGAGGAGAACGGCTCGCTGCGCGCGGTCGGTACTACCACCCGAAGAGGGTCGGTACTACCGACCGCACAGCAGTGTGCGGTTCCCTTCAATCCAATCGCACAAATCGTCCATGAATCTTGCAAACCATACATCCTAGAAGCATCTACACACTAGATAGAGCAATCCTACCAAAGGAATCGACCTAGAACAAGGTACATTAAGAGATCGGGCAAGAACACCCTAGTACCTTGCTACTCGTGTAGAAGAGGTCGAAATCCAATGAAGGAAGAAACTTTGGGCTTCAAGAACACCACCAAGACGATCTCCACGCACCAAAGCACCTTCCCACCGAATGGATTTGAGTTTGAGTGGAGAAGGAAGGAGATCGAGAGGAGGAGAGGGAGGAAAAGGACGAGAGGCTGCTTCTCGGCTGAAGGAGGCGGCGGCCACGGTGAAAACGGATTGACTGATTAGGGTTGAAAAAGATTTCACCGCGACCTTTTATACTCGGGTCCACACGGTCGGTACTACCGCCCATAGGGGTCGGTACTACCGACGTCGGTACTACCGACCCTATGGCGGTACTACCGACTGTGCAAAAACAGAGCGGACAGAGGGCTATTCCAAGAGAACCTTGTGTGGTATACTACACATACTTCAAACATGTCCAGATTTCATACAAGCAGTACATAACTATGGACACAAGTGAAGTATGCAAAATAGATTTTGAAATCACACACAATATTTTGTCAAAGCATTTATCTAGGTCTCTAGGTGAAAACAAATATGTGCAAGACATCAAGCCACGTTACGAGAATCAATGATATTTAGTTCACTCCTCAAAGCACAAAATCTTGACTCATCTAAAGGCTTTGTGAAGATATCGGCTAGTTGCTTTTCGGTGCTCACATGGCGTATTGCGATATCTCCTTTGGCTTCATGGTCTCTCAAAAAATGGTGTCGGATGTCTATGTGTTTTGTGCGAGAATGGTTTACGGGATTGTTGGCTAGCTTGATAGCACTCTCATTGTCACACAAAAGTGGAATTTTGTTTTCCTCACATCCGAAGTCTTTTAGTGTTTGCTTCATCCAAAGTAGTTGAGCACAGCATGCGCCGGTCGCCACATACTCGGCTTCGGCAGTGGATAGGGCAACACTATTTTGTTTCTTAGAACTCCAAGACACCAAAGACCTCCCAATAAATTGGCAAGTCCCGGTAGTGCTCTTTCGGTCTACCTTGCAACCGGCATAGTTCGAATCGGAATAGCCAAGTAGATCGAAAGTGGAGCCCTTGGGATACCACAAGCCAAGATTCAGAGTGTGCACTAAGTATCGAAAGATTCTCTTAACGGCCATAATATGACATTCTTTTGGATTAGCTTGAAACCTTGCACACATGCACACACTAAGCATGATATCGGGCCTAGATGCACAAAGGTAAAGTAATGAACCGATCATAGAGCGATATACCTTTTGGTCCACTGACTTACCATCCTCATTTAGATCAAGATGTCCATTGGTAGGCATGGGGGTCTTGATGGGTTTGGCCTTGTCCATCTCAAACTTCTTTAGCATGTCTCTTGTATACTTGGTTTGACTGATGAACGTGCCATCCTTGAGTTGCTTGATTTGGAATCCAAGGAAATACTTCAACTCACCCATCATGGACATCTCGAACCTTTTGGTCATGATCCTACTAAATTCCTCACAAAAAGCCACATTAGTACTACCAAATATTATGTCGTCGACATATATTTGGCACACGAAGATATCATTATCAACTTTGCGAGTAAATAAAGTAGGATCGGTCCTTCCTATCTCAAAACCCTTTTTGAGTAGGAAGTCCTTAAGGCAATCATACCAAGCTCTAGGGGCTTGTTTGAGCCCATAGAGCGCCTTGTCGAGCTTGTAGACGTGGTTGGGAAATTTTGGATCCTCAAAACCCGGTGGTTGCTCCACATAAACCAATTCAGAGAGGGGGCCGTTGAGGAATGCACTTTTCACATCCATTTGATATAGCTTGAAATCATGGTGAGTAGCAAAGGCAAGTAATATACAAATTGACTCAAGCCTAGCTACAGGTGCATAGGTTTCCCCAAAATCCAAACCTTCGATTTGAGTGAAACCCTGAGCCACCAACCGTGCTTTGTTCCTTGTCACCACGCCATGCTCGTCTTGCTTGTTGCGGAAGACCCATTTGGTTCCTATCACATTTTGCTTGGGCCTTTCCACCAAGGACCAGACTTCATTCCTGGTGAAGTTGTTCAGCTCTTCTTGCATAGCCATCACCCAGTCCGGATCATCAAGTGCTTCTTCCACCCTAAGAGGTTCCAAAGAGGAGACAAACAAGTAATGTTCACAAAAACTTGCTAAGCGAGAGCGTGTCGTTACCCCACGCCGTATGCTCCCTAATATGTTGTCAACGGGATGATCCCGTTGAACTGTATGATGAACTCTTGGATGTGGCACAAGTGATCTCCTTTGGATGGGTCCATCTTCATCATATGTGTTGATGTCCTCATCTTCTTGTCGGACTTCATGTTGAGCTTGTGTTTGATCATCAACTTGATGTATCACTTGAACATCACCCACACTACCACCGTTCGGAGTTGCGGAAGCTTCATCATGCGCATTTGGATGCACATGATGGACATGGGAATCTTGTGGAGTGTGTGATGGATCATCTTCATCATCTTGCATTTCAACGGGCCTCACATCACCGGTTGCAAGCCTCTTGATAGCTTCGGATGGAGGCACGTCATTACCTACAAGCTCATCATTGACTTGCTCCTTTTGAGAGCCGTCGGATTCATCAAAAGTCACGTCTACCGTTAACTCAATAGTGCCGGTGGCATTATTGAATACACGGTAGCCATGTTCGTTAGTACCATAACCAAGTAGAAAGCCTTCATGTACCTTAGGTGCAAACTTTGAGCTTTTGGCCCTCTTGTTAAGTATGAAACACTTGCAGCCAAAGACTCTAAAGTAGTGCACCTTTGGTTTGTTACCGGTTAGAAGCTCATCTGGCGTCTTCCCTCTTAGCTTGTGAAGGTAGAGGCGGTTGATTGCATGACACGCTGTGTTCATCACCTCCGCCCAAAACCCGTGGGAAGTCTTGTACTCATCCAACATAGATCTTGCGGCTTCAACAAGAGTTCTATTCTTCCTTTCCACAACCCCATTTTGTTGTGGGGTATATGGAACGGAGAACTCATGCTTGATTCCTTCATCATCAAGATACTCTTCTATGTTGGTGTTCCTAAACTCGGTCCTGTTGTCACTTCTCACTTTCTTGATCTTGATATCAAACTCATTTTGTGCTCTTCTAGCAAACTTCTTGAAAATGCCGTGCGTTTCACTTTTATCTGCTAAAAAGAACACCCAAGTGAAGCGAGAATAGTCATCAACAATAACGAAACCGTATTTGTTACCACCGATGCTTTGGTAAGCAACGGGTCCGATGAGGTCCATATGCAATAGCTCCAATGGTCTTGTGGTCGACACGATGTTATTGATTGGATGCTTTGCTCCAACTTGCTTTCCGGCTTGGCACGCACTGCAAATCCTATCTTTCTCAAATGAAACATTGGTTAGTCCAAGGATGTGCCCTTCCCTTTGAAGTTGGGCCAAGTTCCTCATCCCAACATGAGCTAGTCGGCGGTGCCAAAGCCAACCCATGCTAGATTTTGCCATTAGACATGTTGTAGGTTCTACCTTACTAGTTGAGAAGTCAACTATGTAAATGTTGGTAGTTCTTAGCTTCACTAAAGATAGAGCTAGGCAACTATCCCCGGTAACGACCCAGGAATGCTTGTTGGCACTTGCTAACGTTGTTACTAGGAGTAGACTATGGAGTCTATCCCCGGCAACGGCGTCAGAAATGCTTGAAGCAAGACCGGTCACTATACCTAAAGGAGTGGAGCTAAAGCAGCTATCTACTAATGCCAAGCGGGGTTGTCAATCCCGACACTAGTAGGAGCTAGCTAGAGAGATTGCAATCTACCAGGAGGAGATTCTGCAAGCGCACAGAACTATCGTAGTAGCACTTCGCCTGGGAGTACCAGGTGTCGATTTATTTGATCCAAAGGGAAGGCTAGGGTGGTGTATGAGTTGAGTCAAGGAGGGGATGAGAGTCAAAGAAAAGAGAAAAGGGAAAAGGGGAGAAGAGAGGAGATGAAAGGCTAGAAAGAATATATGGGTGGATAGGTAAGGATGAAATGGATGGCTAAGGTAAGATGGATGGATAGGTAGATAAAGGGGATAGCTAAGGATAACTAAGATAACTATCTACTAACTAATAACTATTCCTAGATAATTACAAAGCAAGATAACTACGAAGCAAGATAGTTACGAAGTAAGGCAGGCAAAAGTCAATAAAGCAACTAAGTTGAGTATAGTTTTATTCCTATCTTGTCAAGTATCGAGGCGTACTAGCCTTTACCACTTACTTAGGTTGAACGCTAGCACAACGAGCCTTACTGTTAAACTGGGCCAACTACGTGGTGGAATTCAAGGCGCACAGGGCTGTCACCACCTGCTTGCTACCACAGCTATCCGGGGGTCCAGCCGTATCTGAAGGTAAGTCTATAACTAAGCACCACGCTTAACTATATTCTAACTATCTCTACCCTAACTTTGAATAGAGACACCCTTGCGGACGTCAGAGCAAACACTTGACTTAATAAGATAAACACTAAACTAACTAAGCAACCTATTGGCAAAGATCAAACACTAAGCTCACTAGAGATTAACTACTATGGCTAAGTGAATTGAACTGTAGGATAGCTAGGCACTCAAGCAATCAATCAAGTATACCACTCAATACTGATAAGTAGAATAAAGTAATACTTGAAATGATGAACTAGAATATAGTAAAGTGCTTGAGATACAAGAGCAAAACCTGAACTGGAGATGAAGGAAGACTCTTCCCAGCTCCAGAACCGATCACTCGCACGCCTCTACGCTTGAGCTAAGCCTTGAGCAGCGCTACCGCGAGGGCAAAGATGCCTTGCTCTACTAGCTACCTACTTGCCTAAGCTCTCTGAGCTCTCACTTGCTTGCTTCTACTTGCTTTGCTTCTCTTGTGTTGTGATGGTACCAATGAAGTGGGGCCTCCAGGGGGGTATTTATAGTCTTGAGGAGTGAGGGAGGTACTTATAGGGGGCAGCCAACCGACCTAGGGTTAGGTCAGGTGGCGGGCGCCACCCCTACTGGCGGCCGCCAGTCCCCTGGCCATTGGATGCACCGGCTTTGATCCTACGGCCTCCAGGTGGTTGTCCAAGGCGATTTGGAGGTCGGTTGCATGTCCTAGCAACCGCCATTCGACCTTGATCCACTCCACTCCTCCCTGAGCCGTCCGATGCCACTGACCTAGTGACCAAGGGCCAAGATTTGGCCTTGGGGAGGTCACATGGATCGGTGACGTGGCAGGGAGTGGAACTTGGGCCAACCCAAGTGGCGGACGCCACCTAGGGATGGCGGGCGCCACCCTCCTTAGGCCCATTTGGGCCCTGGTGAGTGGGCTTGGCCTCTGGTGCGTCCATATGTCCAAATTTGGTCCAAATTCCTGCATTCAAATAAAATTCTATGGACATGTGGAATTTGGTTAATTTGAAACCTATTTGACTACATTTCATGCCTTTTTGGTGGACTTTAGGGTCAAATGTTGATGGTAAAATAGGTGTTTAAGGACCATCAACAAGCTCCCCCCAAGCTAACCTGTTGCTCGTCCTCGAGCAACAATGCCGTTTAAGCATTGAGCATGAAATAGATAGCAACTTAAGATGTATGCAAGTGCATATTGTATAGTGAGAAATAACTTAGCATATATCATTAATCATAAGAATGTGGGGCTTATAGCTTTTCACTTCAAACATGCAAGAGTGAAATAAAGTAGTAGATAAGAAACTTTTATCTTGCTTAGGTTTAACTAGGATTCTGTCTGGAGGTTTTTCAAAGTTTTCAAAAGATAACAACTTGCTTAAGTCCTCCAAGATTCACTCAATCACTCAATGGTGTTTAAATCCTCACTTAGGCCAAAATGTAGCCTCTCCTATTTCTAAAGAATGATATGTGGAGTTATAGGTAGGCTAAGAACCATGAGCAAATTACCTGATGTTTATTGCTAAGCTAGACACTCAGATCATAAGGAGCAGCAAATCATAAAAATTGATCAAGATGTGCATGTGTGGTTATGTGGAAGTGTATAGAGAGATATTTCATAATCCTTCCTAGTTAATTTCTGGGGTCTAGAGCTAATGATAATTCTCTCTCTTTTTTTTGAATACATAGTGAGTAGACAAAAGATGTGTCCTCACATTTTCTTAGGACATAGTCCTCTTTTGAGTTACTTTGCTCACTCTCTTTTTTTTGTCCTTTCTTGAGCTACTTTGCTCATTTTTCTCTCTCTCTCTCTTTTTTAGCTCTAGATTTCCCCAGGTTATCTATAGGAAAGGATTTTTGAAATGAGTAGGGAAAGGGAGAGAAATGCTTATTCCCAGTGTAGGAATAGCATAAGGCTAGCAATGGGATGTTTGGCAGGGTATTGCATATCTCCAGTGTATAGAATAAGCAATTTATTTGGTGGTTGCAAACTTCCAAAGTGGAGAGTAGGCAATTTATGGTGGGTGTGTGTGAATCTTGATTCAAAAGATATGATAAGCTTCTCTACTAAGATCTATGAGGTCTAACAAAGCTCAACACAAACAAAGCTCTTTGTGGTTTTGACTAATGACTAACAAATATTTGGCTGGTGGTGGGATGGGATAAAATCTAGTAGGAGCTTTTAGCAAGGTTTTCATATTTTTTTAAAAGAAATCCCCCAGATTACGTCCTAATTTCACCTTAACAAGTTTAAAGAATTACTCCATTTCTTACTAACTTTACTCACTAAGCATGATTTCAGTTAAAGCATGTGCAACCCACAAAAGCTACAACATAGATAAGACCAGTTATTCAAACCATAACAATAGCATTTGCATGACATATTTCAAATCTTATTCAGGTTTCAACTTATTTAAGCAGATTTTATCAATTTTATTCATAGAGTGGTTATTTAGGCAAGCATGTGACATTCAAAAGATATAGAATTTAGGAACTGAATGTAAAGTGTAGGCTTGAGACATACCTTATCGGAGCGGGAGTCTCCCCCAAGCTGGCTTCTTGCTTGGTGAAGGGTCTTCTTCTTTCTCAGTCGGAGCTCTTGTTCTCATTTTATTAAAAGGGAAACTATCTAATGTTGTGAAAAAGGGAAACTATCCTATTATGATATTTTATTGTTCTAACTAAGTTAACATATACCTATGCATATAACTAATGATAACTGGTGATAATTTTTTTTAGTTACATGCATGACATATGTTATTTATTTGAAAAGGGAAAATTGAAGGGAAAAATTAAAAGTAAAACCATACCTTAGGTCCATGGAATTTCATCCTTATCCGGTGGGTCTTCTTCTTTGGGCACTTCTTCTCTTAGTACTCCATCTGGTTCTTCTTCTTTTGGCACCTCTCCCTTGTTATGTGAATTACACAACTCAGGAGGAGGTGGTTCTTTCTTTCTGCTCCACCTTGTTCTTGGGCGCCTCTTCTTGGTACGAACGGGTTTTGCTTCCTGCATGTTAGCGGCATATGCGGGGCCTCGGGAGAAAGAGAATATTTCCTTCCTCCCTCCTAATGTCATTTGAATTTTACCACTTCCCACATATATGCAGGCATCAACAGTGTTCAAGAAGGGTCTACCCAAAATTAAAGGCACATCTTTCCTATTTCTCATATCTAGTATTATGAAATCAGTAGGAACATATGAACCTCTAATATGAACAGGTAAATCATTGACTATTCCTTCTACATAGCAAGTCGATTGATCAGCTAGCACAACATAGGCAGATGTGGATGACATGGGTGGAAAGAACGAGTTTTCATAAAAATCTTTAGATAGAATGTTCACACTCGATCCTAAATCACACATGGCATTTTTAAAGACTTCACCAAAGATTGAGCATCTAATTATGGGACTACCAGGATCACCCTTTTTAACAGTCACGGTTTGATCTTCATAATAGTTAAAATATTTTATTTCAACCATATTTGCAGTTTCCATGTCAGGTTTAACAGGAATTTTGCCAGTTTCAAAAGATGGTATGATAGCAGCAAGTTGAGCTAATTGGGTTTCTAACATCTTATTAAAGCTAAGTTGATTTTTCAGAGCAGATGAGAAATCTTCTAATTTAGCATTTATATTCTCAAGGGTTTTATCATTCGACATTAATTTCTTATTCAAGAAATCAGTAGTTCTACCTTGTGAGTAAACTAAATTTTTCAAGAATGAGAAATTATCAGAATTCTGAAAATTAGAGCGGGGGAATGAATTGTTACCTTGAGAATTTGCAGGCTGATTCCATCCTTGATTATGTTGACGGAAACCATTGTTGTTGTTGATGAAGTTCAAATCTTCATGTAGCTCGGGGCAGTGGCTCCCAGAATGTTCGGTTTCTCCACAGACTTCACAAGTCATGTAAGATTCCAGAGATTGGACACTCTTTTGTTGGTTCATCTTCTCACAGCTGTCCAGCTTCTTTGCCAGCAGGTCCATCTTGGCCACGATCATGTCGGCCTCCTTAAGGGAATGCATACCTCGCTTACGGGGCTGCAGTCTCTCGTCATTCCATCCTTGGTTCCACACCATCTTCTCTATGAGAGCCTTAGCATCTGCAACATTCAGAGAAAAGAATGCACCGCCGGCGGCGGCATCCAAATGGCTTCTAGAGAGTGGGATTAGGCCATGGTAGAAGTTCTGGATCAATAGCCAGTCCTCCATACCATGGTGCGGACAAGCAACGACGTACTCTTGCAATCTCTCCCAAGCCTCGGGAATAGATTCCTCGGCTTGTTGAGTAAAGCTGGAGGTTTTGTTGCGAAGAGCATTCGTCTTGCCCATCGGAAAGAATTTGGCGAGAAAAGCATTGGAACACTTGTCCCATGTGTCTACAACGTTGCGATCGGTATAGAACCATTGCTTCGCTTTTCCTAGCAAAGAGAAAGGAAAGAGACGAAGACAAATGGCTTCTTGGGTTATCCCCTTAATGGTGAAGGTGTCGCAAATCTCCAAAAATTGTTGGAGGTGAGCATTGGCATCCTCATGGTCCTTGCCACAGAACAAGCTAGCTTGGACCATCGTGATCAGAGCCGGTTTCAACTCAAAATTGAGGTTGGCATCGATCACGTCTGGTCCTATCGCTATATTCGCGGCAGAAGGAGCAGAAAACTCACGAATGGTCTTATTGGCCATCGTGAAGATAGAACGAGATAAGAAAGAAAGAAGTTGAAGAAGATGAAGGAAAAAGATAAGAAGGACTAAGGAAAGAAAGAATGGGGTAAGATGGGATTCGCTAAGCGAAAGCTTGAGAGAAGATAAATTCAACACGGACTCAACCGATACACTGATTGCCTTCCCTGGCAACGGCGCCAGAAATGCTTGTTGGTAGTTCTTAGCTTCACTAAAGATAGAGCTAAACAACTATTCCCGGTAACAGCCCAGGAATGCTTGTTGGCAGGGAGTGGAACTTGGGCCAACCCAAGTGGCGGGCGCCACCTAGAGGTGGCGGGCGCCACCTAGGGGTGGCGGGCGCCACCCTCCTTAGGCCCATTTGGGCCCTGGTGAGTGGGCTTGGCCTCTGGTGCGTCCATATGTCCAAATTTGGTCCAAATTCCTGCATTCAAATAAAATTCTATGGACATGTGGAAATTTGGTTAGTTTGAAACCTATTTGACTACATTTCATGCCTTTTTGGTGGACTTTAGGATCAAATGTTGATGGTAAAACAGGTGTTTAAGGACCATCAACAGTAAAGTTTTCCCTTCAACACGCCTTTAAATGCAATAGAGAATCTCTTCTTCTAGAGACGGTCACACCCTTATCCGTAAAGAAACAATCGTAACCCCATTTCACAAAGTTGAGAAACAGATAACAAGTTAACTCAACGAATGCACAAGTAATACATTAGATATGGAATTGTCAGTTGAGATAGCAATTTTACCCAAACCAAGCACCTCACCCTTTCCATTGTCACCAAACACAATGTTGTTGCATGAGTCATGGCTTGGTTGGAAGGAGGTGAACATCTCTTTTGCCCCGGTCATATGGTTGGTGCACATGATGGACATTTGAATCTTGTGGAGTGTGCAATGACTCATCTTCACCATCTTGAATCTCAATAGCCCTCACATCACCGGTCGCAAGCTTCTTGATTGCTTCAGATGGAGACATGCCATTACCTACAAGCTCATCATTGACTTGCTCCTTTTGGGAGCCGTCGAATCATCAAAAGTCATGTCTACTGTTAACTCAATAGTGCTGGTGGCAGTATTGAATACACGGTAGTTGTGTTCGTTAGTACCATAACCAGTAGAAAGCCTTCGTGTACCTTAGGTGCAAACTTTGAGCTTTTGGCCCTCTTGTTAAGTATGAAACACTTGTAGCCAAAGACTCAAAAGTAATGCACCTTCGGTTGTTAACGGTTAGAAGCTCATAAGGAGTCTTGTCCCTTAGTTGTGGAGGTAGAGGTGGTTGATTGCATGACATGCGGTGTTCATCGCCTCCACCTAAAAGCCTTGGGACGTCTTGTATTCATCCAACATAGATCTTGCGGCTTCAACAAGAGTTCTATTCTTCCTTTCCACAACCCCATTTGTTGTGGGGTATATGGAATGGAGAACTCATGCTTGATTCCTTCATCATCAAGATACTCTTCAATGTTGGTGTTCTTGAACTCGGTCCCGTTGTCGCTTCTCACTTTCTTGATCTTGAGCTCAAACTCATTTTGAGCCCTTCTTGTAAACTTCTTGAAGATGCATTGGGTCTCACTTTTATCTGCTAAAAAGAACACCTAAGTGAAGCGAGAAAAGTCATCAACAATAACAAAACCATATTTGTTACCACTGATGCTTTGGTAAGCAACAGGTCCGATGAGGTCCATATGTAGTAGCTCCAATGGCTTGTGGTTGACACGACGTTCTTTATTGGATGCTTTGCTCCAACTTGCTTTCCGGCTTGGCACGCGCTGCAAATCCTATCTCTCAAACGAAACATTGGTTAGTCCAAGGATGTGCCCTTCCCTTTGAAGTTGGGTCAAGTTCCTCATCCCAACATGAGCTAGTCGGCGATGCCAAAGTCAACCCATGCTAGATTTTGCCATTAGGCATGTTGTAGGTTCCACTTTACTAGTTGAGAAATCAACTAGATAAAGCTTTCCTTCAACACACCCTTAAATACAATAGAGAAATCTCTTCTCCTAGAGACGGTCACACCCTTTTCCGTAAAGAGACAATCGTAACCCATTTCACACAATTGAGAAATGGACAACAAATTGTAACTCAACGAATGCACAAGTAATACATTAGATTATAGAATTGTCAATTGAGATAGCAATTTTACCCAAGCCAAGTATCTCTCCTTTCCATTGTCACCAAACACAATGTTGTTGCATGAATCATGGCTTGGTTGAAAAGACGTGAACATTTCTTTTGCCCGGTCATATGATTGTGCATCCACTATCCAACACCCAACTTGATCCACCGGAGGCATATTCCTACAAAACAAGTTTATGTTCTTGATTTAGGTACCCAAATGAGATTGGGTCCTAGGGGGTTAGTCACATAAGCTTTTGGCACCCAAACATTTCTCATAATTTCCCTCTTCTTGAGGGCACAACATACTTGACTACTATCTTGCCATCCTCCCCCAACAACACAAGTAATCACATGTATAGCTTCTTGATATGGGCTTTTGTTGCTTGGGGGCCTCCACTTGCTTTTCCTTGTTGATCTTACCATTAGCAAGTGGAGCCTTGGGATTGGCAATCTTGTTGGCCTTGTTCATTAGGTCAAAGAGAGGAACCCCTTTGTTAAAGTTAACAAAGGGTACCCCATTGACCATTTTTCCTTCCATTGGCCTTACCACCATACCTATTGTACCCAATTCCATCCTTGATGGATGGGTGTCTTGCGGTCTTGAGGATATCTTTTGGTTGTTGCACCTTACACTTGCAACCATTCCTCAAGATCATGTTCAACCTATGAATCTCCTTGTCTTTCTTCTCTAGCTCAACAAGGTTAGTTGCACAAGCATTTATATCAAATTTATAGCATCTTTTGCAACCATTACTAGTTGAGGCATTAGAGTTGTCGGAGTCCTTAGGAGTAGTTGAAGAGGTACTACTCCAAAGAGTGTTGTAGCTTAGTTCAAGAGTTTGATATTTATCTTGAGAGATTGTGAGGCTCTCTTGAACCAAGCTAATCTTACTCTTTAGATTAGCAATTGAGTCATTGCTCGTGGAACACTCCTTAGCCAACTTCTTGTTAGAGCCGTTAGCTAAAGATAGTTCCACGGTCAATTTCTCAACCTTCAACTTCTCCTCGGCAAGAGAGGCTTCTAATGCAAGGTTCTTTTCTCTCTCTTGAGAGATCAGGTCCCCTTGCAAAACAAGACTCTCATTTCGACTTTCCAACTTACTAAGCAATTTTAATATTTTTGGTCCACCTTTCTTACCAAACTTTCTTATGATACTTAGTTCAAATTCATCCATGTCATCATCACTAAATTCATCGCTAGAACAAGTAGGAGAGTTAGATGATACCTTCTCATTCTTAGCCATGAAGCAAGAATGAGTGAAGTCATCCTCGTCGTCGGAGAGGCTCTCGAACAAGCGTGATGAAGTTGTCGATGTAGCCATGTTGGAGAAGAGACTTGGAGAAGAGGTCTTGTGTATGGCAATGTTGGCTGCTCCCTTCTCCTTCTCCTTGCTCTTGCTCTTCTCTTCATCACTTGAATCATCTTCCGAGAACCATTCCTCACCAAGATGAGCTTCACCACCTCTTCTTCTTCTTTGCTTTTTGTCATCACTCTCGCTATACTTGTTCTTGTTCTTCTTTTGTGGACAATCGGCAATGAAATGATCATCCGCACCACACTCATAGCAATTTCTCTCTTTGACTTCTTGAAGTATCCACCTTTGCTTCTTGTGCATCTTCTTTCTCATGAATCTTCTAAAGTTCTTCACGAGAAGGGCCAACTCATCACCGGAGCCCTTCACTTCCTTCGCTTCTGAAGATTCAATCTCGGGCTCTTGCTTCCTTTCTCTGATGTAGCCTTGAGAGCTACCACCTTCTTGTGGCTTCTCTTGATTCTTCTAGAGCTTCATCATCCAAGACTCATGATGCTTTATTTTGGCAAGCATCTCATGAGGTCCCATGCTCTCATAGTTGGGTCTCTCCATGATGATGATGCAAGAGTCTTGTTCCTCTTTCTATATGCTCTCAATAGCTTTCTTCCAGCTGAGTAGTCATCCCACTTTTTGTCTCCGAGAGCTCTAATCTGATTGACCAATGTCATGAATCTATCAAAATTTGTTGAGTGTCTCACTTTTCTTGATAGCAAGTTCTCAATCTTTCCATGAAGAAGCTCTATGTTGCACTCCTCACACTTGCATCACCCTCATACGATATCCTGAGGTGTCCCAAATCTCTTGGCACTCTCCATTCCATGTACTTGTTGCTTTCTTCAGGCTTAAGGCATGATAGGATCAATGATGCGGCTTGAACATTTTGTTGAAAACTCAAACACATCATTGTCGGTGAACTCTTGACCTTCAACATGACTTGGTCCACTCTCAACAATCTCCCAAACTCTTGCGGCAAAGAAGGTGTAGCTTCATCTTGTGTGCCCAATCATTGTAGTTGATTCCATCAAAGGCGGTGGTTTGCCTAGATTGACGCTAGGCAGTTGAATGACTTTGCCCATTTGGCTATAGTCATAATGCACTCTAGAGAACTCATTGTCTCTCTTGCCTTTCTCTTCATCTCCCTTCTTCTTGTCATCTTTGGTCAGTGCCGGATTTCCTCCACTTCTGGATGATTTGGCTTTGCTGTCTAAAGCTCGCCTCAAACTCTCAATCTCATCTTTCAGCTTCTTCATTTCATCTTCATGCTTCTTTGCTGATCTTCAATTACCTGAGCTGAAACCAACTTCACAAGCATCAAGTTGTTCTTTGACTTAGGGTACACCGATTCTCCCTTACGCGGTTGAAGCGCTAACACAAGGGTTAGGCTCCGATACCAATTTGAAAGGATCAAATCAGCCTAGAGGGGGTGAATAAGTGATTTTCACAATCTAAACTTCACAAACTAGAAGATGTAGTTAGATAACAACCGGAGAGGCCCGGTTTATTTAGGTAGGTACTACCGGGTGTAAAACACCGGTACTACCAACACAAACAAATGGCACAACCGGGATCCTAAAAGAACTACAAACCAATGTATGTAAGCTATGAATGTAATACAAGAATCTACCCCACTTCCCTAAGTATGATAGATAGTAAATCTACTCTCACCGAGCCTTGGTTGCTTCCCTTGATGTAGATCGAGCCTTCCCAACCTAAAAGAAGATAGGGATAGGAAGAACACAACAACAAGCGTAATATAGAAAGTAGAGACAACAACAAGCACACGGACACGGCGATTTATCCCGAGGTTCGGCCAATCCACTAAGGAGTGCCTACTTTTTCGTTGTTAGGTGACCACAAAGGTCGGAAGTCTATTTCACCTCCTTGCCTCACTCAAGCAACCACAAAGGCTACGAGAGTTTCTCCACTAGAAATCTCAGGGGTAATACAAACACTTCGGGAGCCCTCACAAGAGAATCAATACAGCTACCACGAAGAACACCTAACCGGCTAGAGCTCAAAGAGCTCAAGAGTAAAAGACACAAATCAAGCCGGCTAGATGGAAACCAAGTGCTCAAGTCGTAGATCGAAGCTTCCCCACTCTCTAATCTCACTTCCCTAGCTCAAATCTTGCAAGAGAATGGATCTAGGAGCAAAGGGGGAGAGAGAGGGGAGGAGTCAATGCTTGGAGAGAGTTTGTCTCAAGGTCAGCAATAAGTGAGTGGAATGAGTGGGTGACCGTGAAAAGTGAAGAGAGGAAGCATTTATACTCCCTCAGTCCCGAGGCTGGTTGGTAGTACCGACCAGTTCACAACAGTCGCATAGATCCAGATCTGACTAAAAAGTCAACTACCGACCTCAGGTCGGTACCACCGCGGGTGGTACTACCGGCCTTATGGCGGTACTACCGCAAGGCCAAATCGGCCTCAGACAGAGAGCTCCGCAGTTAGGGACTTGGTCCCTCGGAAACTACCGACCAGGATCGGTACCACCGAGGGTCGGTAGTACCGACATAATGGCGGTACCACCGCCAAGTCAAAAGCGCGTCAGTCCAGAGAGCTCAGCAAACTTGGTTATTACCGGCCAGGGCTCGGTACCACCGAGGGCGGTAGTTACCGACGTAATGGCGGTACTACCGCCAGGCCAAAAACGATCCATCCAGAGACCTCTGTAAAACTTGACTTGCTACCGACCAGGGTCGGTACCACCGGGCGGTAGTACCGACATAATGACGGTACCACCGCCAGGTCTTTCGAGCGGCGAAACAGAGAGGTCTGTGAAACCAAGCTTACTACCGACTGGGTCGTACCACCGAGGGCGGTAGTACCAACATAATAGCGGTACTACCGCTAGGTCATTTTCGAACCAAAACAGAGAGGGGTTTGAGCACTGCGCGGAGAAGCCGTGGTCGGTACTACCGACCACCCATGGTCGGTACTACCGACCACTAAAAATAACCTCTATGTGTTCGTGATTGTGCGGTGTCCTCTCAAGCGAACTATAGTTAGTCGATTTGAGCACTTTTCTCCCATCTAGCCACCTACTTTGTGACCCTCTTCATAGTCCGGCTTACCTATAACTCAAGTTTAAATTGAAATTTTTAAACTACCACTTGAGTTAGCATCTTTATGTCCAAATGTATCCAACGTGCTTTATCACGAGATTTCAAACATTTCAAATCTTTCTTAGGACTAACACCTGCATACATGCTTTTATAAACTGGTTAGTCCCTAATTGATTGTCATATAACCAAAACCCACATTCGGAGCGAATGCACTTACAGGTAGCAAGCAGGTGGTGACAGCCCTGTGCGCCTTGAATTCCACCACGTAGTTGGCCCAGTTTAACAGTAAGGCTCGTTGTGCTAGCGTTCAACCTAAGTCAGTGGTAAAGGCTAGTACGCCTCGGTACTTGATAAGATAGGAATAAAACTATACTTAACTTGGTTGCTTTATTGACATTTGCCTATCTTGCTTCGTAGTTATCTTGCTTCGTAGTTATCTAGGAGTAGTCAGTAGTTACTAGTTATAGTTAGTTACCCTAGTTACCCCTTATCACCTATCCATCCACCTTACCTTACCATCCATTTCATCCTTACCTATCACCCACATATTCTTTCTAGCTTTCATCTTCTTTTCTCTCCTTTTCCCTTTCTTATTCTTTGACTCTCATCCCTTCCTTGACTCGACTCTTTCCACATTCTTTCTTTTCTTAGTCCTTCTTATCGTTTCCCTTCATCTTCTTCAACTTCTTTCTTTCTTATCTTCTCCATCTTCATGATGGCCAACAAGACCATTCATGAGTTTTCTGCTCCTTCTGCCGCCAATGTAGCGACAGGACCAGACGTGATCGAAGCCAACCTCAATTTTGAGTTGAAACCAGCTCTGATCACGATGGTCCAAGCTAGCCCATTCTGTGGCAAAGCTCATGAGGATGCTAATGCTCACCTCCAACAATTTTTGGAGATTTGCGGCACCTTCACATAAGGGGATAACACAGGAAGCCATTCGTCTTCGTCTCTTTCCTTTCTCTTTGCTAGGAAAAGCGAAGCAATGGTTCTATACCAGTCGCAACGCTGTAGACACATGGGACAAATGTTCCAATGCTTTTCTCGCCAAATTCTTTCCGATGGGCAAGACGAATGCTCTTCGCAACAAAATCTCCAGCTTTACGCAACAAGCTGAGGAATCTATTCCCGAGGCTTAGGAGAGAATGCAAGAGTACGTCGCTGCTTGTCACACCATGGTATGGAGGACTGGTTATTGATCCAGAACTTCTACCATGGCCTAACCCCACTCTCTAGAAGCCATTTGGATGCCACCGCCGGCGGTGCATTCTTTCTCTGAATATTGCAGATGCTTATGGCTCTCATAGAGAAGATGGTGTCAAACCAAGGATGGAATGACGAGAGACTGCAGCCCCGTAAGCGGAGGTATACATTCCCTTAAGGACGCCGACATGATCGTGGCCAAGATGGACCTGCTGGCAAAGAAGCTGGACAGCTGTGAGAAGATGAACCAACAAGAGAGTGTCCAATCTCTGGAATCCTACATGACTTGTGAAGTCTGTGGAGAAACTGGACATTCTAGGAACTACTGCCCCGAGTTACATGAAGATTTGAACTTCATCATCATCATCAACAACAACAACAACAACAAACGGTTTCCGCCAACAGAATCAAGGATGGAATCAGCCTGCAAACTCGCAAGGTAACAATTTATTCCCCCGCTCTAATTTTTAGAATTCTGATAATTTCTCATTCTTGAAAAATTTAGTTTACTCACAAGGTAGAACTACTGATTTCTTGAATAAGAGATTAATGTCGAATGATAAAACCCTTGAGAATATAAATGCTAAATTGGAAGATTTCTCATCTGTTCTGAAAAATCAATTAAGTTTTAATAAGATGTTAGAAACCCAATTAGCTCAACTTGCTGCTATCATACCATCTTTTGAAACTGGCAAAATTCCTGCTAAACCTGACATGGAAACTGCAAATATGGTTGAAATAAAATATTTTAACTATTATGAAGATCAAACCATGACTGTTAAAAAGGGGTGATCCTGGTAGTCCCATAATTAGATGCTCAATCTTTGGTGAAGTCTTTAAAAATGCCATGTGTGATTTAGGATCGAGTGTGAACATTCTATCTAAAGATTTCTATGAAAACTCGTTCTTTCCACCCATGTCATCCACATCTGCCTATATTGTGCTAGCTGATCAATCCACTTGCTATATAGAAGGAATAGTCAATGATTTACCTGTTCAAATTAGAGGCTCCTATGTTCCTGCTGATTTCATGATTTTAGATATGGGAAATAGAAAAGATGTGCCTCTAATCTTAGGTAGACCTTTCTTGAACACTGTTGATGCTTGCATATATGTGGGGAGTGGTTAAATGCAAATGACTTTAGGAGGGAGGAAGGAAATATTCTCCTTTTCCCGTGGTCCCGCATATGCCGCTAACATGCAGGAAACAAAACCCGTTCGTACCAAGAAGAGGCGCCCAAGAACAAGGTGGAACAGAAAGAAAGAACCACCTCCTCCTGAGTTGTGTAATTCACATGACAAAGGAGAGGTGCCAAAAGAAGAAGAACCCGATGAAGTACTTAAAGAAGAAGCACCCAAGGAAGAAGATCCACCCGACAAAGATGAAATTCCATGGACCTAAGGTATGGATTACTTTTTAAATTTCCCTTCAAATTTCCTTTTTTCAAATAAATAACATATGTCATGCATGTAACTAAAAAATCAGTTATCATTAGTTATATGCATAAGTATATGTTAACTTAGCTAGAATAATAAAATATCATAATAGGATAGTTTCCCTTTTTCACAACATTAGATAGTTTCCCTTTTAATAAAATAAGAACAAGAGCTCCGACCGAGAAAGATGAAGACCCTTCACCAAGCAAGAAGCCAGGTTGGGGGTTGACTCCCGCTCCAATAAGGTATGTCTCAAGCCTACACTTTAAATTCAGTTCTTAAATTCTATATCTTTGAATGCTACATGCTTGCCTAAGTAACCATTCCATGAATAAAATTGATGAAATCTGCTTAAACAAGTTGAAACCTGAATAAGATTTGAAATATGTCATACAAATGCTATTGTTATGGTTTGAATAACTAGTTTTGTCTAAGTTGTAGCTTTGTGGGTTGCACATGCTTTAACTGAAATCATGCTTAGTGAATAAAGTTAGTAAGAAATGGAAGTAATTCTTTAAACTTGCTAAGGTGAAATTAGGACCTAATCTGGAGGATTTCTTTTAAAAATCTTGAAAACCTTGCTAAAAGTTCCTCCTGGATTTTATCCCATCCCACCACTAGCCAAAATATTTGTTAGTCAAAACCACAAAGAGCCTTGTCTGTGTTGAGCTTTGTTTAGACCTCATAGATCTTAGTAGAGAAGCTTATCATATCTTTTGATCAAGATTCACACACCCACCATAAATTGCCTACTATCCACTTTGGAAGTTTGCAACCACCAAATAATTGCTCATTCTCTACACTGGAGATATGCAATACCTTGCCAAACGTCCCATTGCTAGCCTTATGCTATTACACTGGGAATAAGCATTTCTCTCCCTTCCCTACTCATTTCAAACATCCTTTCCTATAGATAATCTGGGGAAATCTAGAGCTTTTAAAAAAAGAGAGATATAAAAAAAAGTGAGCAAAGTAGCTCAATAGAGGATTATGTCCTAAGAAATGTGAGGACACATTTTTTGTCTACTCACTATGTATCGAAAAGAGAGAGAGAGAGAGAGAGAGAGAGAGTTATCATTAGCTCTAGACCCCAGAAATTAACTAGGAAGAATTACGAAATATCTCTCTATACACTTCCACATAACCACACATGCACATCTTGATCAATTTTTATGATTTGTTGCTCCTTATGATCTGAGTGTCTAGCTTAGCAATAAACATTAGGCAATTGGCTCATGATTCTTAGCCTACCTATAACTCCACATATCATTCCTTAGAAATAGGAGAGGCTACATTTTGGCCTAAGTGAGGATTTAAACACCATTGAGTGATTGAGTGAATCTTGGAGGACTTAAGCAAGTTTTTATCTTTTGAAAAACCCTAAAAAACCTCCAGACAAAATCCTAGTCAAACCTAAGCAAGATAAAAGTTTCTTATCTACTACTTTATTTCACTCTTGCATGTTTGAAGTGAAAAACTATAAGCCCCACATTGCTATGATTAATGATATATACTAAGTTATTTCTCACTATACAATATGCACTTATATACATCTTAAGTTGCTATCTATTTCATGCTTAATGTTTAAACCGCATTGTTGCTCGAGGATGAGCAACAGGTTAGCTTGGGGGAGCTTGTGATGGTCCTTAAACACCTGTTTTACCATCAACATGTTACCCTAAAATTCACCAAAAGGCATAAAAATGTAGTCAAATAGGTTTCAAACTAACCGAATTCCACATGTCTATAGATTTTGATTTGAATGCAGGATTTGAACCAAATTTGGATATTTGAACCACCAAAGGCCAAACCCACTCAGCAGGGCCCAATTGGGCCTCAGGAGGGTGGCGCCCGCCACTTGAGTTGTCCCAAGTCCACTCCCTGCCACGTCACTGATCTGTGTGACCTCCCCAAGGCCAAATCTGGGCCCTTGGTCACTAGGTCAGTGGCATCGGACGGCTCAGGAGGGGAGTGGCGTGGATCATGACCGAAATGGCGGTTATCTGGACATGCAACCGCCTCTCTGGAGCTCCTGGATGTCATTGAAGCAATGACGGTGCATCCAACGGTGAGGGGGGTGGCGGTCGCCACCTAGGGCTGGCGCCTGCCACTAGGGTTTGCCCTAGGTCCGCTGGCTGCCCCCTATAAGTACCCCCCTCACTCACTTGGGCTATAAATACCCCCTGGAGGCGTCACTTCATAACACACAACACAAGAGAAGCAAGGAAGGAAAGAAAGCAAGGCTAGAGCTAGAGAGCTAATAGCTTAGGGTTTAGCCAAGCTTAGGCAAGTAGGTAGCTAGTAGAGCAAGGCATCTTTGCCTCATTGCCCTCGCGGAAGAGCTGCTCAAAGCTCAGCTCAAGAGTAGAGGCGTGCGAGTGATCGGTCCTGGAGTTGGGAAGACTCTTCCTTCATCTCCAGTTCAGGTTTTGCTCTTGTATCTCAAGCACTTTACTATATTCTAGTTCATCATTTCAAGTATTACTTTATTCTACTTATCAGTATTGAGTAGTATACTTGATTGATTGCTTGAGTGCCTAGCTATCCTACAGTTTAATTCACTTAGCCATAGTAGTTAATCTCTAGTGAGCTTAGTGTTTGATCTTTGCCAATAGGTTGCTTAAGTATTTGCTCTGACGTCCGCAAGGGTGTCTCTATTCAAAGCTAGGGTAGAGATAGTTAGAATATAATTAAGCGTGGTGCTTAGTTATAGACTTACCTTCAGATACGGCTGGACCCCGGATAGTTTGTGGTAGCAAGCAGGTGGTGACAGCCCTGTGTGCCTTGAATTCCACCATGTAGTTGGCCCAGTTTAACAGTAAGGCTCGTTGTGCTAGCGTTCAACCTAAGTCAGTGGTTAAAGGCTAGTACGCCTCGGTACTTGATAAGATAGGAATAAAACTATACTTAACTTGGTTGCTTTATTGACATTTGCCTATCTTGCTTCGTAGTTATCTTGCTTCGTAGTTATCTAGGGAGTAGTCAGTAGTTACTAGTTATTAGTTAGTTACCCTTAGTTACCCCTTATCTACCTATCCATCCACCTTACCTTACCATCCATTTCATCCTTACCTATCACCCACATATTCTTTCTAGCCTTTCATCTTCTTTTCTCTCCTTTTCCCTTTTCTTATTCTTTGACTCTCATCCCTTCCTTGACTCGACTCATACACCACCCTACCCTTCCTTTGGGATCAAATAAATCGACACCTGGTACTCCCAGGGAAGTGCTACTACGATAGTTTTGTGCGCTTGCAGAATCTCCTCCTGGTAGATTGCAATCTCTCTAGCTAGCTCCTACTAGTGTCGGGATTGACAACCTCATTTGACATTAGTAGATAGCTGCTTTAGCTTCACTCCTTTAGGCATAGTGACTGGACTTGCTTCAAGCATTTCTGGCGCCGCTACCAGGGATAGACTCCATAGTCTACTCCTAGTAACGACGTTAGCAAGTGTCAACAAGCATTTCTGGGCCGTTACCGGGGATAGTTGCCTAGCTCTATCTTTAGTGAAGTTAAGAACTACCAACAAGCATTTCTGGCGCCGCTGCCAGGGATAGACTCCATAGTCTACTCCTAGTAACGACGTTAGCAAGTGTCAACAAGCATTTCTGGGCCGTTACCGGGGATAGTTGCCTAGCTCTATCTTTAGTGAGGTTAAGAACTACCAACAACACCGTCAGCATGATGTGGCAGTCATGTGTGTTGTAGCCAGTCAATGTGAGGTCTTTCAAGGAGATGAGGCTCTTAATGTTGGAAGAGAAACCGGTCGGCACCTTGATACCCCTAATAAGGTTGAGCATAGCAGTCTTCTCGCCATGCCTTAGGTTGTAGGCCGCACCTGGAAGATCGACTTTACCATTATGAGGTGACCCAGGGTGAAGGTCCTGCCTGATGCCCTGGTTGAGAAGATCCGTCCGTGACTTCAGACCATCCTTCGTCTTTCCCGGGATGTCCAACAGGACACCAATCGTGCTACCAAAGATGTTCTTCTCGAGATGCATACAATCGATGGCATGGGGTGTTTTCAGTGTCTTCCAATATGACAGGTACTCGAAGAAAATTTACCTCTTTTTGAAAAGAACAGAGGGGACCTGCGACCCTTCCTCCGTCGTGTCTCGCTTTCGCTTCCTCGTTTGTTTTGTCCCCTTCTTTGGTGGCTTCTTCTTCTTCCCAAACTCGATCTGATCAATATCCTTCACCATCTCATACACCTTTGGCCCCAAACTAGTATGCGCCGGTGGTTCACCCTGTGGCTCGCCCTGATCATCGAACAATTGATTCATGACACTTCTTCTATATCTGTGCCTTTTTGGAAGGAACCGCCTGTGCCTCATGTAGACCATCTTGTTTGATCCCTTGAGGTAAGTGTAGCATGTCTCGTCGATGCACATTACGCAGCCGGTCTTCCCTTTGATCTGCCCCGACAGTGAGAAGAGGCCGGGGTAGTCGGTGATTGTGACAAAGATGATGCCTTTTAGGGTGAACTTCTCCTTGAGGGACGCATCCACCATCTCGACCCCAACATTAAATAGCTCCTTCATTTCCTCCATTACCGGCTCGAGGAAAACATCGATATCATTGTCGGGCTGCTTCGGTCCCGAGATAAGCATGGTCAACAGAAGATACCTGCGCCTCTGACACAGATGAGGAGGTAGGTTGTAGATGGTCAGTACGACCAGCCAGGTGTTGTGGGAGCTGCTCAGCTCGCCGAATGGATTCATCCCATTGGTGCTCAGCGCGAACCGAACGTTCCTGGGATCTTTGCCAAATTGCGGGTAGGCCTTGTCGAAATCTTTCCACTGCTGTCCATCGGAGGGGTGCTGCACCATGCCATCGTCCTTCAAGCGGTCAGCTGATGCATGCCAGGACATGAGCTTCGCGTCCTCTGGGTTTCCAAATAGCGCACGGAGGTGGTCGATCACTGGCATGTACCACACCGACAGTGCCGGACTTCTCTTCAACGTGTAACCCTCTTCTTCCTCGTACTGCTGATGAGCCGAGATGCGATTGGCTGCAACACTGCTCTACTTGACACCCTTCTTCTTCTTCCTCTGACCACCTCGCAAGGCCTCATCGTTGTCTGCATCCACGCGACAGCCAGCATTTCTCTTGTAGCGACTAGCGCCACAGTGCGGACAGCTCGTCAAATTCTCATACTTTGTGCCCCGATAGAGGATGCAGTGGTTAGGGCAGGCATCAAACTTTCTAAGCTTCATCGCCACTGGCCGGATAAGCTTCTTCGTCCGATACGTATTTGCTGGAATCTTGTTACTCGTCGGGAATGTTTTAGCAAGGTAACCTAACAGCTCATCAAAGCTACTGTCTGACCACCCATGTCGAGCCTTCATCATGAACATGTGGAGGTTGAAACGTAGCACCGTGCAATCCTTCGGACATTCCTCGCCGTCCTTATATAAAGGATCAAGTAACGCCTAATTCATCTCTCTGAAATTTTCCAGCCACTTCGGGGAGCCATACACGACGTCGTCTTCGTCGATGTGGTTGAGTAAATCCTGAAATAGCTGCACATCCGCAGGGTCCTGCACCGTAGCGTCCTCAACATCTCCACCACCATCATCTGTCATATCCTGGAGTACATCCTCCACAGCGATGTGGTCACGAGCACTACTGTCACTGAAGGCAGGCGCTACTGTTGCTGATGAGACGTGCGCTCCAGGATCTTGGTTCACCGTCGTCGTCGATGCTGAGCTTACTCCAGATGCCGCCCCGACACTCGGATCGAATCTCTCGCCGTGATGAGTCCACACCGTGTAATCCTCCATGAAACCAAAACGAATCAAATGAGATTGCATTGTGCGTTCGTCTTTGAAGGCGGTCAGATTCTTGCAACGATGACATGGACATATGATTGTGTGGCAGAACCTCCTGAATTAAGTGGCCCACATGCACCCATCATTGTCCTAAAGACTTCTAATTGGCGTGCATGAGTTCCAAATGACTCAAGAGATCTGTCGGGTGTCCTCGGGAAACCCGAATCATCCACGTTACATTCTTTTCAGGATTTCCCTCATCAAGCATCACAGTATTACAACAGTTTTATAGATAAGATAAATCAGAGTAAAAGCGGAAAGAGTATATAACATAGATTGAAACTTAAGTTTAAAAGTTTACAACCCATAAGTACTTATTACATAAAAGGTTTGGAACTTTATATTACATATACCACACAACTTTTGTTACTTGCCCAAGGTCAAACATCAGAGTCATTATCACTCTCCTCCACAAGAGTGAAAAACATTGACCACCAAAAGGATGATCAATGAACTCACCTGCAACAAAGGTTAACAAACCTTGAGTACAAAAGTACTCAACAAGACTTAACCGTCTAGAAAAGAGGAGAAGACTCAGGTATGAAGGCTATAGGGATTCAAGGTAAGGCTTTAGCAAGATCAAAACATTCTTTTGCATAAAAGCTTACTAATAGTAAAACCTATTTTCAAGTTTTTAACTCAAGATTAAACTTTATAACTATCCAAAGATTCTCAAACCTTCATAAGCATACCACATCTTTCGTTCTCATCTCATCAAGATTCCATTCATTACTACGGTGCGGGTCAGTGGATTGAGGCTCCATATCCGAGGAAACACGGCGATTCGAATCGTTTTAAACCCAGCTGGGGATTCAGTACCACACGACATATGTAGAACTTAATCTTGCATATGTCAACCCTATCTATAGATCCTCCCATACAAGAACGGGTCCAGCGCTCACCCGAGAGTACAGTACACCTCGAACCCGACTATCTCATAGCCCCGAGGGTACACGCTACTCCCGCCATCTCTCCACTCCCAGTACGCGGTTAGCCGTTCTCAAGTACCGGAATAGCTATAGACGAGGCTTACCACCGCATGTGGGCTGTACTCAAAGGTCTCAATCACAGCAGGCCAACAACGATAAGTTCCTATGTTGAGTAACCTTACAACAAGACTCCATTCTTGATGTAAGTTACTATCGTTATCATGTTATCTCAAGATTCATGATTTCCAAACATAGCAACCATTTTTAAAAGCACCTACTATATTGAAGTAGTGAAGCATGACTAAGCATACTAAGCATTTTCAATAAAACAGGTATCAAGGTTAAGTATTGGAATCATCAAGGTTGGTAATGCATCAAATAAGGCTCACATAACTCCTATTCACTTAATGCATCATATTAACTCAAGTGATACGAATAACTTTATAAAAATACAAGGATAGGTTTAATGTCCGGGGCTTGCCTTGTTGATCAGCGAAGTCCGGAGATTCTGAAAAAGCAGAAGGATCCACACACTCAGGAGAAACCCACTGAGGATCCGGTCCTTCCGAAACGAGATCTACACGTAGAAGTGCATATGCATGATCAATGAGATGCTTATGACATGATCATGGTAAAGATGGAAATTTTCTAAGCTGTAGACATATATTCGTACAATCTTTCATCACGGTAAAGTTGCAAACCAAACAAAACCAAATGATTAACTATTTCTTTTTATTTTATAAGTCATTTTAATTAGCCCTTTATTTATACACAAATCATATTTATTTAAACAGAGCTGAAATTAATCATGAAGGTAGATATTAGTGACATAAACTCACATGTCAAATTTCATGATTTTTGGAGAAACACAGAAAATCACATAATTCATCAAAGTTGCATTTATTAATTAAAGTACAGATTTAATTGTCATAATAAAAGTACTCAAAACACAAGTTTTAGAATTTTTATATTAGCACAGACATGTTGTTATCTTACATGTCAAATTTCATGATTAACAGAGCTATAGAAAAATTATAGCAAAAATAACAAACTTGGCTACTGTGCATAAAGCCATAAAAAGAAAAACTCCATTCTAGCCCAAACTGGGCTTTCAGCCCAATCCAGCGCGGCCCAACGCGCGTGGAAACCGGCCCGGCCTGGCTCCCGCCCGCGCGCTCTGACGCTTTTGCAGAAAAGCCCTTCGGCTTAAACGAAACTAACCCGCAGTCCATAGCGCTATTCACCTGAGTCAAGGACTTTGCAACCAACACCCTGATACTTATCGTCTTTACAAACGGGAGGTCCCCGACCATGGCCAGAGCGTGCGGCGACGCACCGAGCGTTGGCGAGCCTTACGCCGGCCAACTCCGGCCAGTAGAGACCTAACGGACGCGAGCACAAGCACCGGCGAGTCACCCGCGGCCGATAGAGCCTCTAACCTCAAACGCTACCACTCCAATGAGGTCTGGCCACGCACGGCGGCGGACCGAACCGTGGCGGAGCTGTTCCGGCGAACCTAGGCTAGCAACAGAGGAACGGAGAGGCTAGGAAGCTCCAGTAGCTTACCCTACTACTGCCTGTGTAGCTGGTTCGAGCGGAGGATGCACGGAGAGAAGGAGTCCACGGAGCAGTGGCTTGCGGTGGCAAGCTCCGGCGAAGAAGGTGTTGTTCCGGCGAGACCTGAGCACCAAATGGAAAACCACCAAGCCGATGAGTAACCTGGGTTAAGGTGAAACAGGAACATGAACAGGGAGAGTAGAGGAGTGCCCGGTTGGGCTGACCACGGTGAGGTCGAGCTCGGCGGCGATTTCGCCCGGCGGGAAGAAAAACGGCGAGCTTGAGCTCTCTGAGGCAGGAGAAGTAGAAAGGATGGGTTCTAGAGGTGCGCAAGAGAGTATAGAAGTTATAGCCGCGGTCAATTCGGATGAGAACGCTTGGTGTGCTGTGAATTTGGGATTAGGTCGGAGTGGTGCCCGTCGGTGCCCTGGTGGCGAACTGGCGATGGCGAGCGCAGGAGGAGGCGCCACGACACGAAGGAGAGCGCCAGCAGCTGCGTGACATCGCCACGGACTCAGTCACGCGCTCATTCGGGAGAGATCGACGCCTTTTGCGCTGGTGTGAGCGATCAAAGATCGGCCTCCACCGCCATGAACAGGAGACTGAACATACCCCCCCCCCTTCTTCTTTATTACCCTTTCGGAAAATTTGAAATTACTTTGGATTTTTGAATATAAGTTGAAAATATGTTAAAATATCAAATGCTCAGAATTCAATACTGAACATCTTTTATTTTTGCAACATATACTAAATATGCTTAGATTTTGAATTAGGGTTTGAAAATCAAAAGGGGACAAAAAGGGCAAAAGGGTATTATCACAATACTTCTAATTTCAAATAAGAACTTGAAAAACTTTATACACCAAAGTTGATCCTTATTATAAATGGAGCAACTTTGCTTATTAGAGAAAAACCAAATTCTTTTTAGATTTAGAATATGAAAAAGGGGACAAAATAGGGGTTTTAAATTACTTGAATGATTTAATTGAATTTCAACCAAATTTGAATTATACCTCAATGGTGACTTGAAACATGTTCCAAATACATCTTTGAGACATAATACCAAGATGTGGTCCAAAACTCAACTACTATATAAGAAATTACCATAGTACCCCTATATAGCATAAAAGCATTAAACACCACAAAGAAAACATAAACTAGGGTTTCAACTTAAACACTCCTTATCAACTAAGCACAAACATGATGAATTAAACTTGTTTTTAGTGAATGCATACTTAGGTTATCAACTTAGATGAAATGCCAGTGCATATGATGACATGTCAGGTTTTAGTCTGCTTAACACCAGAGTGTTACAGATTGTCGTCTGGTTCGATCTCTCACGGTCAGCTTTCGCAGCGGCAATAAACTTTCTCACTTCAACGAGATACCGCACATCAAGTACTCTATTGATCTTATACATCCATTCCGACCGATCCATCGTACCTGCGATCTTTAATTAATTACACACATCATGAATCACAAAACAAAGATGAATTAGAAAAAATAATAATTTATTATATTTATGTTAAATCTAGGGACAGAAATAACGACGACAAATAAAATTAATGCATACATGACTTAGAGAAATAAATACCAGTTTTCTCTCTCCTCCATGAAACTAGATCTAAAAGGAGGCTAAAAAGAGAGGGGAGATCATCTATGTACCTCTTGTGGAGTACTTCTCCTTCAAATTAAACAAAAAACCTCAAAATAAGTTATTTTGGGCAAAAATTCGGCAAAAACTTCTCCCCACTTTTTTGTGTAGAGGAAGAAGATGATCAGGTTTCTTTCTGCTGGCGGCGGCTGCTTAAATAGGCAGGAATATCCGAAGCGGGCAACGTAAACAGCCCGCTACAGTTAATCTTACTTAACCGCAGCGGGCACATTACGTCGCCCGCTGTGGTTAATAATTAACCGCATCGGGCAACTAAGGAAGCCCGCTGCGGTTAAAGAAGATTAACCGCAGCGGGCACCTTACGTTGCCCGCTGCGGTTAATTATTACCGCAGCGGGCGCTTCGGCGGCCGGCCGCTGCAGGCCGGCCGCCGAATAACCGTGGCGGGCAAAAACTGTGCCCGCCACGGAGCCCATTTAGGCAGCGTTGCGCAAGTTCTTTTTTTAGTAGTGATCGTTGCTATTTAGTGCTTTAATTGTGTTTTTAGGATCAATGCATCAATCACCTAAAAACAGGGGGCGTATAATGGACTTCATCATCAAGTTTATATCGTCAAGATGGCTAGAAATTGTCTTGCGTATAGGGTCCCTCCCGGGCGTATAGGGTTTCGGGTCTCAAGAGACCTCGCCAACATGTCTTGCATATCGCGCTCCCGGCTAGGCTCTTCCGGCGACGTGTTCTGCGTATCGCGCTCATCACTGGAGGCACAAGATTCGGGTGCGGACAAACTCTAGGCGCTGGCCGATCTAAATGTCGGCTTGGTCCTACATCGAACGACCTAGCTCCTTATCAAATGTGTGACTTAATTTAGCGCCAACACCTTGTTAGGACACCCTCTAATTGGCAATTGCACTGGCAACCGGCGGATCCTCTGCATGCCGTGTCGTGTGATGATCTCTGTGAAAGAATATACTCCTACTCGGCGACCGCACCGTTGACCGATGCCGTGTCGTGCTGCCGGCCGTCCGAGGCTCCGAGCTCGGGGTGTATGCAGAGGGTCCGCTGGCTGGGTGCTATACTGGCATAGTACTACGATTGTGTGTGTCTTTTTGCATCCCGTGTGACTGTCTGTCCGTGACTCCGTGAGTCCGTCAGCCCAGCCCAGCCAACCTGTGGGCACGCGGAGCGGACGCGGCAGTAGCAGGCTGACGTCGTCGAACTGACAGCGCCACTACTACAGAAACATGCCTTTAACCCCGGTTGGCAAGGGCCTTTAGCCCCGGTTGCCGAGCCGGGACTACGCTTCCGGGACTAAAGGCCCCCCCTTTAGTCCCGGCTCCGGCCACCGGGGCTAAAGCCCCCCCTTTAGTCCCGGTTGGTAATACCAGCCGGGACTAAAGGGTGCTGCCAGTGGTGCCCCGCAGCAGCACCCTTTAGTCCCGGCTGGTATACCAACCGGGACTAAAGGGTCCCTGGTTTTTTCTTTTTTATTTTCATTTCAGTTCTGTTTTTAGTTTTGTTTATTTATTTAATAGGTTTTCTAATATGTATTCTTTGCTGCTAATATATATAATTTACAATATTAGCAGCATAACACAATAAGCTTATTGCATGCATATATAATTGAACTATAGAACTACATATATATATATATAAATATGTACATATAAAATTACAAGCAATATATATTACATGTAGAGTTGCTATCTCTACAAAGTTAGTACTACTAAACCTATTACAAGTTGTACTCCATCTAAATATCTACAGGGCATACAAATGATCATCATTGTTTGGAATCACGGGTCGTCGGTATTATAGTAGAACTCGCCGTTTGACTTATGATTGTTCCCGAAGAAATCCTGCTATTGACTCTTGTATTGCTTTCAATTGGTCTTGTAGCATCACTTTTTGCTTCAACCAGTCAGTCTTCAATTGGAATTAAAGAAGATATTAGTTATATCTATATTATCAATATTAAGTCTATAAAAAATGAAAAGAAACATGTTACGTACTTTGATGATTTCTTCAGGAATTCTATTTGATTCTATCATCATGTACTCGCAACATAGAATCCGCATAAGTTGGTACCCTGTTTTGTCTCAAAATCCACTGTAGAATGAAAAGATTCATCTCGTAATAAAGATATGATATATGACATGATATAATAAAGATACACGTACATTGACGAAGGTGTAAACTTACTGGTAGTCGTGGCTTTATAAGTGAGGCCTTACACTGACTCATATGTTCCCGAGCAATGAATTTTCCCAAACCTAATCCGGCCAATGAAACATTAATAGTTGGATCATTATTTATTAATTAGTATATATACAAGCTTAGTCTCTACTTAAGCATGGAAGCTAGGGATCGAAAAATTACCTTTGGAGGATGTCTATCATATCTTGGTAATCTTCTTGCGGTTTGCTCAACGAGTCATAGATTAACACATTGCTTGTTTGAGATCATGACCATCAGTATCCAGTGAAAGCTGTTGATACACATGTTCATATATATAGATATTAGGGTTAAGTAAAATAAAAATGTGCATATACTTATTATTAACTATATATGTCTCACGCACTTAAGTTGTATGGAAGAGTATTTTTTCTCTATCTTTTGGTTCACGAAGAACCTCATGAGATTCATACACGACTCATCGCTCCAAGTCGCTGAAGGGTTTGGAGCCTTGAAAACCACATATGGATCAACAACCCAACAGAATTGTCATTTTATCTCTGAGCTGAGTCATCTGATACTGCAATATCGAGTCGATCCACAAGTACGTGTGTAAGAATACTACATACTATATACACATACTAGAGAGTTCAATGAAAACTATAAAAGAAACACTTACAAACAATAGCAGCTAAGGAGCGATTTGTCCAGTGCGTCCATATGGCATAGCTGATGTAATTCCTCCATCTGGACTAAGATTAGGTCATCGCCACGGAAGTAGTGATGGTTCCGAATTCGGACAGAAATCCAATTTATATCACCGTCTTTAGAAGCCTCCATGCACCATTTGTTGATTGCAAACATCTGCGTACCAAGTACATGCAAGTGATTGGGTTCATTAGACTCCTGCCCGTTGCAAAATTTCTCCTCCATTCATCAACTACTTCCGCTCTTGGAAACTCCAGCCCAGTAGCAATATTTTGAATCGTCTCGTATGGGAGACCGCTGTCAATGAAAAATTTTCCATTGAGTCCATCTCAGACAAAGTGGTCTCTCCAGATTTTCTCTGTACTCTGCCATGTTTGAACCATACTGATTTTGCACATAAATGGGACAGAGGTCTTGATGTTTCCCCAAGCTGTGGAACACTCTTCCCACTTTCTTCGTGCTTGATTGTTGTTCTTTTGCAGACTTGATTAGAGAGCGTTCGTAGTCTGATTTTCGCGGAGCCTTTCGGGCTTCACGCATCTTGATACCATGCTGGTCCACCCTTTTCCTTAACTCCTGTGGGTTTAACAGGAGGTAAGGCTTCTCTGGGTTTCTCTTCGCTTTAGCCGCGGCCGTTGATTCATCTAAAAATTTTTCACATCTTTTTTCACCGAAATTTGTAACTCCTCATCAGTCATTTCATAGCTAATTTCTCGTGTGCTTTTTTTCCTGATGCAGGAGCCTTCTTTTTTGAGGTGGGCCTTCGTTCCGTAGGCAGCGGACCGCTTCTTAGGCCCGCGCGTGGAGGCAGGGGTGTTGGAGCCCGCGGTGGAGGAGACGGTGGGGGCCGGTGGCGGTGTTGGAGCCCGCGGTGGAGGTTGTGGCGTTGGAGCCCGCGGTGGAGATGGTGGGGCGGTGGCGGCGGCGTTGGAGCCCCGCGGTGGAGGAGATGGTGGGCCGGTGGCGGTGTTGGAGCCCGTCGTGGAGGAGATGGGGTTGAAGCCGTGTCCTCCAACACATCGTCACCGCCCGCAGCACTATGATGCACTGGGGAATAATGACGAACTGGACTATAGTTCCTGCTACGCAAACAACGAATGATGTGAGCATCCAACTAATATATACATATAGGAAGTTAGTGTAATAAAATTGTTTCTCATTCACGCGCACACTACCTATGGTGAGGATCTTGATCAGTAGGAGGAGTTGTGGCGGTGACACTCCAGGAATAATAATGAAGCGCTTGCGCCAGCAAATAAATGTCTTCTCTGCTTCACCTAAAGTCTTCTCCCATCTCCCCCTTCGATTTCCAGTGCCACGCTGCCACAACCTGTCTCAACCCTATCCACCGAAACGCTAGCGTATCCGGCTGGCACTGGTTGACCATGGATTCTTGGTGTTCTTGTGCGTCGGCGTAGGGTTTACAACACCGACAGCCACCTTTTTCGTGGCATTTCCATCTGGAATGTGCAGCTCACAAGTAGTAAAAGGTTCTTTAACGTCATCCACGGGAAAGTGTAGCTTGGAGTCATCTTGAATGGTTGGTACTTCCGTGGAGGCGCAGCTGCTTTTCATCTGACCTGGGGGGCTAATGTTCGCTTGAGGATGCTGTGATGATGTACCTTGCCCACTCGTCATTTGACTAAGTGCGCTTGCACTTGCCTTTTGATTTCCTCCTGCATCCATTCTTCACGAGATTTCTCACGCTCTTGTGTTTGAAGAACATACTCCTCCAACTTGAAGAGTCGCTCTGCCTCCTCGTCCTTCTTTCTTTGGCGGCTTCTATAACTTTCTCGATCCGCTTCGAAGGAATGTAGCCACGAAACGGCCCAAAGCCTCTCGTACGCCCCACCGTGCTCAGGATTCTCCAGCGCGTACGTGAGTTCATCCTTCTCTCTATTGGGCTTGAACTCGCCAGCCAACACCGCATTTCGTGCTTGAACTAGCCTATGTGCTGCTCTTGAAATTTGCGGGCCCCAATCAAGCTCCCCATCATTAGGGTTTATGGTTCCCCCATGAGCGTAGAACCAATTTCTGGACCGTTCACTCCAATTTCTTCTTATTGTCTCTGGGACTACCCCCCTGGCAAGCATCTCGTGTTCTTGTCTCTCCCACTTTGGAAGGGCAGTCTTATAGCCACCTGATCCTAATGATGGTGGTATTTCTTCTGAGCTGCATTCAGTTTGTTTACTCTGACCGGGCCTCGCTCTCTTGTGATCTTTTGTACTGTACAAATTCATCCCAATCGGCCCTTATCTTGACATACGCCTTAGAGTTGAAATCTGGCGTCTCGTTCTTCAGCACAAAGTGTGGTACAATTTCTTCTTCCAGTCCTGAAAAAGTGTGGCCATCTTCTTCATTGTCCACTCCCGATTCGCCGCCTCAGCAGCTCCTCATCATCCGTGTCAAACGAGAAATGAGCTTGGACGTTATCCCAGACTAGCTGCTTGTCAAGATTGGAGACATAACTGATCTCGGGAGCACTTCGCCGCTCTTCCATTCACGGGCACTTATCGGAATCCGATCTCTCACAAGGAACCCACAGTGAAAGACATATTTCTTTGCATGGGTCCTAGTGGTTGGCCTGTAGCCATATCGAATTCGGAGATTACATGACGGCCCTTCAACGGCCTCTTCGGCCCTCGTTTTGGTCTGCTCTGCCCTGTCGCAGACGTCGATCCAGAGGGCTACATATAGGTAAAGACATGAAGATGAAACCCTAATACAAGTTGACATAAAACCTAATCAAGTAATAAAGTAAATGTAAACCCTAACACGACACATTGTAATATACCTCGCCTGTATTGCCTTCTTCCATCTCAACTTGTTGTTCAGTGAGATTTTCATCATGCATGGTCATGTCTTCGTAATTCAATAAGTATTGACTCCCGTCATCGTCGCCGGCTATGATATTCATCATTTCCTCCTCCATCACATTCTCATTTGGTCGGCCATTTCTGTGAATATTAAAATATATATACAATATGATCGAACACTTAAAGGAGCTTTATACATGTATGTGAAACGAAAACCGAAAACCAGGGTTTAATTAGGGGTTAAGGTTAGGGTTTGGTCTCGGGGTTTAAGTTTCGGGGTTTAGGGTTTCGGGTTTATGGTTTGAGGGTTTAGGGTTATGGTTTCAGGTTTTACGGTTTCGGGGTTTAGGGGTACGGGGTTTCGGGTTTAGGTTTAGGGGTTCGGGGTTGCGGGGTTTAGGGTTTAGGGTTTAGGGGTTCGGGGTTTTGGGGTTCAGGGTTTCGGGGTTTGAGGGTTTAGAGTTAGGGTTCGGGGTTTCGGTTTTAGGGTTTCGGGGTTTAGGGTTTGAGGGTTTAGGTTTTCGGGGTTTAGGGGTTTGAGGGTTTAGAGTTAGGGGTTCGAGGTTTCGGGTTTTAGGGTTTCGGGGTTCGGGTTTTCGGGTTTGAGGGTTTAGTGGTTTAGGTTCGAGGGTTTAGGGTTAGGGTTTCAGGTTTTGGGGTTTCGAGTTTTAGGCAATTCATAAAATAACATGACAATAACATTATATTCGTAAAGAGTAATAAATACTTGTTCCGACATGGCACATGATTTTCTATGAACACATATTCTAAGAGTAATAAATACATGTTTAAACATATCCTTGTCACGTGATTTACACACCGTGGACGAGAACGACGACGGTGGACAGCAGCGAGGATGACGACAGTGCGGATGACAGTGGACGGCGGCGAGGTCGGTGCGGCGGTCACCAGGACTACATGTCGAACACATATTTGTTACGTTAAAAAAACAATATATGATTTTCCTTTTTCTGTAAATATATCTATTCATATTCATTATTTGTATATATCTATTTCTAGAAAAGAAGAATGAAAAAGTTAAATAGAAAATAATCTATAAATATATGTGTAAACATATATTTGTTACGTTAAAAAAACATATATATATGATTTTCCTTTTTCTATAAAGAAAAGAAATGAAAAGGTTAAATAGAAAAATTCATATTCATATCTATAAAATATAATATCTATTTATATCATTTCTTTTTCTTTATATAATACATATATATATATATCAATTTTTCTATTTAACCTTTTCATATTTTTTTACACTCTCACACACACTGGACACACACGCACACATCACACATGCGCACACACACACACGCACAGGCCGGCGGCTCGGATGACGGCGGCCGGCGCGGAGGACAGCGGCGTGGAGGACGTACGGCGGAGTGGATGAGGACGGCGGCGTGGAGGACGGCGCGCGGACACGACGGCGAGGAGGACGCGGCGTGGACACGGAGAGGAGGCGACGGAAGGGGGGACGGCGGCGTGGAGGCCGAGTGCGGAGCGGAGAGCTCGACGGCGAGGAGAGCTCGAGGGCGGCGGCGCGGACTGGAGCGGGGCTACTGGCGTCGATCTGGGGAAGATTGGAGGGCACACTGTGCCCTGTGCCCTATATACCCGGGAGGGCCTTTAGTCCCGGGGCGAATTACGCACCGGGACTAAAGGGTCTTTAGTCCCGGTGCGTAATACGCCCCGGGACTAAAGGGTTGGACCTTTAGTCCCGGGCGGGCTTACGCACCGGGACTAAAGGGGTCTTTAGTCCCGGTGCGTAAGACGGCCCGGGACTAAAGGGTTCTTTCCCGCCACAGTTTTGGGTTTTCAGTATTTTGGGTTTTGTATTAAGTTTCCACTATAAATATATGTTGTAATTCTTGTTAATTGCATAGTAAATTGAACAGTAGGCATAAAATTACTTAAAAATAACAGTTGTATATCCTTTAACCTTATTGTATAGTAGAAAATTTTGTAGCATAAATTCTTTTCTTTTTTTTATAATAACAAAATAAATGTAAATAACCATTCATATTTGGTTAATGCAAAAATGTAATGTTCAATTTAAATTTAAAAATTGTTGGCTTTCAATAGAAAATTATTTTCATATCATTTGGACGTTAATCTTTTGTTTAAAACCTAAACAATCATTGCCCAATTTTGTTATACGCGACAGATGCAGTAGTTTTAGATTTTTAAATTTAGTTTTTTTAAATATATCTTAAATCTTTCTAATTGAACAGAAAATTGAATATTTGATATACTTTCTTTTAAAAAATAGTATGAGATTCACATCTAGAGAAGCACATAAATCAATGATCACTACTACCCTAAATCTATATATATATATATAAATCCATTATCAAATAAATGAAGTCTTAATTAATTAATTATTACATAATATATTTACAACCCACTATTAAGCGGGCACAACTGTGAACCTCCTCTGACATATGTCCCTTGGTTATGATCATTCCTTAACCATGGAGTTTCCTCATTGTTTAACAAAATGCTTGGGTCTTTGTTCACTTTGAATGGCGGAATTCGTCATCTCTTTCATAATCACCTGACATGTCTGACTTGTCCTCAATTCCGACAACGTTTCTTTTCCCTGAAAGAACTATATGGCGCTTTGGCTCGTTGACGATCGAGTTCTGTCATTTTCCTCTTTTTGGTTTTGTAGACTGTCTTTCACATAGAAACACTTGACTCACATCTGCGGCAAGGACAAATGGTTCGTCTTGGTTGTGTCCATATATATTATGAGGTCCACTGATGTCATCCCATACTCCTTGTCGACAGTTACCCCACCTCGGTACGGTCATCTTGACCCATTTACACCGGAACAAAGGGACTTTAAAATTAGGTGCGTAGTCTAGTTCCCATATGTCATGTATGCGGCCATAATATGTTTGTTTGTTCCCATTTGGATCCGTGGCATCCACGCGTACACCACTGTTTTGGTTGGTGCTCCTTGCGTCTTGGGCTACTGTGTAAAATGTATTCCATTGATCTCGTACCTTGTACGTGCTGATATGCCACGATGGTTGTCTGGCCAACAAATAAAGTGCTCATCTATGTTGTCATCACCCTGACATTGTTTTGTAACCATCGCCGAAGGTTTGCATGTGCTGACGTGTATCCAAGATTCACTCTTCCCGGGCCACTTGGATCGAAGGAAATCCTTATGTACCTCGATATATGGATCTACCAATGAGGAGTTCTGTAGAACTGTGTAGTGTGCTTTATCGAAGTAATCGTCTCCTGTACCGATATATGTTTCTTCCTAGTGTTCCTTGCCACTGAGTCTGCCCTCGTGTCGTGATTCAGGAACGCCAATCGGGTCAAGGTCTGGAATAAAGTCCACACAAAACTCTATGACCTCCTCTGTTCCGTAGCCCTGGGCGATGCTTCCTTCAGGCGAGAACGGTTAGTAACATATTTTTTCAGGACACTCATGAACCTCTCGAATGGGAACATGGTGTGTAGGAACACAGGACCGAGAATAATGATCTCCTTGACCAGGTGAACTAGGAGGTGTGTCATGATATCAAAGAAGGATGGAGGGAACACCAACTCAAAGCTGACGAGACATTGAACGACATCATTCTGCAAAGTAGAAAGTTCCTCTGGATTGATTGCCTTTTGTGAAATTGAATTGAGGAATGCACATAGCTTCACGGTGGCTAGACGTACATGTGGAGGTAGAATTCCTCTTAGAGCAACAGGAAGCAATTGGGTCATAAGCAATGACAGTCATGGGACTTCAAGTTTTGGAACTCTTCTCTGGCACATTAATTATTCTCTTTATATTGGAGGAGAATCCAGATGGGACCTTGATGCTGTTAAGGCATTCAAACATGCTTTCCTTTCTTCTCTGCTAAGAGTGTAGCTAGCAGGGCTTAAGTAATGGCGTCCGTCATCTGTCTTCTCCGGATGCAAGTTGTCTCGTTCTTTCATGCGCTGCAAGTCCTGTCGTGCTTCAAGTGAATCCTTAGGCTTTCCGTAGACACCCATGAATCCAAGCAGGTTCACACAAAGGTTCTTTGTCAGGTGCATCACGTCGATCGCATGGCGGACCTCTAGGACATGCCAGTAGGGTAGCTCCCAGAATATGGACTTCTTCTTCCACATGGGTGCGTGTCCCGAAGCATCTTTAGGAACAGGTTCGCTGCCCCGTCCTTTCCAAATACTACTTTCGTATCCTTCACCTTTTCAAGTAATCATCTCCGGTTCGGTTACGAGGCTGGTTTGGTGTCTGCCTTACCTTTAAAATGTTTGCCTTTCTTTCTTACTGGGTGGCCCACAGGAAGAAACCGACGGTGCCCAACATACACGACCTTCCGACAGTTTTTCAAAAATAAAACTATCAAGGTCTTCAAAACAGGTGTGCATGCATTATATCCCTTGTTTGTCTGGCCTGAAAGATTATTAGAGCCGGCCAATCATTGATTGTTACGAACAATAAGGCTCGCAGGTCAAAGTGTTCCTGTTTGTACTCATCCCACACGCGTATGCCTGGTTTGCTCCATAGAAGTAGAAGTTCCTCAACTAATGGCCTCAGGTAGACATCGATGTCGTTGCCAGGTTGCTTCGGCCCTTGGGATGAGCAACGGCATCATAATGAACTTCCGCTTCATGCATAACCACGGAGGAAGGTTGTTAGATACATAGAGTAACTGGCCAAGTGCTATGACACTGCTTTGCTCCGCAAAAGGATTAAAACCATCCGTACTAAAGCGAACCTCAAGTTTCTAGCCTCATCTGCAACTCTGGGAATTCTCTATCTATCGCTCTCCACTGGGATCCATCAGCTGGGTGCCTCAGCATATTGTCTACTTACGGTCTTCTTTATGCCACCGCAACATCTTTGCATTGTCCTTATTTCTGAACAAACGTTTCAAGCGTGGTATTATAGGAGCATACAACATAACCTTGGCAGGATTTTCTTCCTGCTTGACGTTCTTCACCCTCTACGTCGCCAGGATCATCTCGCCTCTTACTCTTATACCGTGATGCTTCACATACCGGCATGCATCCAAATTCTCATATTCCTCCCCACGGTACAGGATGCAGTCATTAGGACATGCGTGTATCTGCTGGATTTCTAATCCCAAAGGGCAGATGGCCTGTTTTGCTTCGTACGTAGTGGTGGGCAATTCGTTCGATTTCGGAAGCATCTTTTTCATTATCTTCAATAACTGCCCAAATGCTTATCGGATGTACCATTCTTTGCCTTCCATTGCAGCAGTTCTAGCGTAGTACCCAGCTTTTTTTGGCCATCTTCAGCAGTGGGATATAACAATTTCGTATGATCCTCTAGCATGCGCTCAAACTTGACCTTCTCCTTGTCACTTTCACATTTACTTTGTGCATCACGAATGGCATCACCAAGACCATCAACATCAGCTGTCATATCTTCTGTCGCTGCCGCATCTTCTTCACCATCTCCCCCCACTGCATCATCATCAAAGGCACCGTACTGAGCAATAATATCAGCATGGGCCAATTCTTCTTCACCTTTTTCACCATCATCCATTACAACCCCCTTTCTCCATGCTTCGTCCAACAAATATAGTTTGTTACGAAACCCGACTTCAACAAATGCGTATGAAGAGTCCTTGGGCATGAATATCTTCCTTCAAATTCTTACAGACGGCGCATGGGCAGCACATGAAACCATCTTGCTTGTTTGCCTCAGCCACACCTAAGAAATAGTGCACGCCAACAATGAACTCTTTGGAGCGGCGATCGACATTATACATCCAATTGCGTGACAACATCTGCATTAAATATTACAACCATGCACTTAGTAGTTTCTCATGTTATTGCACAACACTCATGACATCACATGATTGATTAATTCAAACAAGCTTGACTACAACGAAGACTATCGCAGCATAAAAAACTAAAAACTAAAAAATAAAATGCACTTAAGCACATAATTAGATCGCGTCCGATCCCAACTAAAATAGACAGATCATTCGCTTCATCAGCATGGATGGGCTGCTGCCGCTGACTCACTGCCTCATCACCTTCAGCGGCAACCTCCTGTGCAACAGAATTTCGTACATGCTGAACGTACTCTTCCTCCCAGTACCAACCTTTACATCCGCCGGTGCCCTCCCACTGCAATTAGAACAAAGAATAAGAAATTTAAACAAATCATCAAGCAAAACCGATACGAATGAACCATATTAATCAAATGCGGGTAAATAATAACCCACCTCATGGTCCGGACACTTGTAGAATATACGACCCTTGTTGATTCCCTCTTTTCTCACTCGGTACTCCTTCACAATCTTCTGCTTACACTCGCCGCAAGCAATGAGAGGAAGATCCGGCCGCAAACGCTTCGGATCCCGATGATGAGAGGCTGAGGACCCGGTCACGGTTGCCATCTACTATATCCATGCTCATTTTTAAACTATTACATGCAAATTCCTAATTTTCTAAACAATTATAAATAAAAAAGACTCTAAATTTTTCTATTTATTTAGATAATCGAAAAATATGATATAACAATACCAATTTCCACATTATCTACTCTCTATATTTATTGTTGCAAACTATTATAAATTCCACATTTTCTAAAGAAAATATACTAAAAAGACACTAAAATTATTATTACTCGTCTTGCATAAGTATGAAATATAGAATGGATACTACCTAGCAGTAGAAAACTATCAAGTGATTGTGATGAACCAATTTAAACTACTCAACTTTCTATGCTTGTTCTTGCAAAGTATATATTTAATTAAATTCCTCTCATATTAAAAAGACATGGTAGGAGATGAAAATAGTTACCTTTAAACACAAAGAGACGATGACGGAGTCGAAGAAGATCACCAATTGACGCCGGAGACGAAGAACAATGAAGAACAAGCAATAGCAACAGCAAGAACAAGCAAGAAGCTCACTGAAATTTGAATGTCTCTGGCTCGGGGGAGGAAGAAGTTGGCTGGTTATAAAACCAGGAGCTCTAGTCCCGGTTCGTATTAAAAACTGGGGCTAAAAGGTGATCATTTATCCCGGGCAAGCCACAAACCGTGGCTAAATCTTTAGTCCCGGTCCGTGGCACCAACCGGGACTAAAGAGTGCCCTTTAGTCCCGGCTGGTAACACGGACCGGGACTAAAGGGTCCCTGCCCCGGCAGCTCTGCGCAGTAGCCGTTGGGGCAGGCCCTTTAGTCCCGGTTCGTGTTACCGACCGGGACTAAAGGGTCTATTAGTCCCGGGCGGCAAAAACGCCGAGACTAAAGGCGATTTTGAGAATCGGCCTATGACCCTGTTCTGTAGTAGTGCGCCAGTCAAGTGTAAGACCAACCGCAGTGGGACACGGTAAACCGAACTGTATGGGCTTTATACCATAAAAACCACTGCACTGGAGTACGGGAAAGCATACCCTACCGAAGCGTACCCTACCGAAGCGTCTCCGCTAAATACAGCGATTGCCAGGAAGACCGCTATGGTACGGACCCGCCCGCCGAGTGGCGCTGCGTAGAGAGAATGGGAAATGACCAAAGTGACAGTTGGTGGGTCCCACCCTTTTCTATTACAAAAATTGCTATATCTCACAATTTGAAAATCCAAATTAACTTCTGATCGCACCATTGAACTCGTTGCAATTAATTCTTCAAAACTAGATCTCTCATTGATATATTTAGATAAAGTGACAAGTAGACCCACAGTGGATAGAGGATGAATTGATGCGGGAGAAATACGTATAGAGGAGAGAATCTTGATGACCAGACAGTATAGAGAATAAAAATAGAGGAACATGACTGCGGATAGTCTAAGTCCAATCCCGGGAGCGTCCCAGTCCACCTTGTCGTCTCCGCTAACCTGCCGCGTCGACCGTCGAGACGAGAGCCGATGAATGAAGCAAAGCAAAGCGCTCGGTTGGTGCACCGTGCACAGCCGTGACCACGCACGGCACGGCAGCACCAGCAGCGGCGCTGGAGGGTTTCTCAAGAGTACGTGCCAGCCCCGACTACCCAAAAATCCATTCACGTGACACGTGCTCGAGGCCGGGTTGGCTGTACGTCCATCCATCGATTTATTAGAGTAGTGGGTTCTGGGCAGATAAGAGCAACAACAATAATAGAGCTAAGTGTTTGGCTATAATCCAAGCTATAAGAGTCAAGCTATACAACAAGTTGTCTCTTAGTTGGCTTTAAAAAATTTCTCTTTCTTATTTCCTCTCACAACACTTGCTACTTGGGCCCACTATCACTTATGCTTCCGTACCCAGCTTGGTGCTTGCATGGGAGCCAAGCTCTCCTCTCTCTCCTTCATTCTTTCATCCACATCAGCATTTGCTTGGTTATAAGCCCATTATTGTACCTGCACTAAGGCGCGTGTTGTGTACCAGAGACCTGTTAGTTTAGATCACTTAGGTTAGCTGTTAGTCTGACTAAAGTCTAGGTGAGCAAAATTTAGTCTGGTCTTGTTTAGATATAAGAACTATTATAAACAGTTAGTTGAGCTAAACTAAAAACTAGTACACCTTTCAGTATCCACCCGTTTAGATAGCATAAGGGCAGTCCTTATGGAAGAAACTATACACGGTTTCCATAACAGTCATATCAGCAAAAAACCATCTATAGAAATTATCTTACACAATGCAAGTTTCTTAGCTTAATAAATATGGTCTTTTCTCTCTATCTCCTCTAAGTCTATCGTCTTCTTCCTAAGCACGAATTCATCTGTTTATGCCATGACGCTTGTTGTTGCACGAGCTCTCCCGAATGTGGCCGCATGGAGTAGTGAGCAGCGACCGCCGGTGTCAGGTTCCTGCACATACTCTGTACGAGCCCAGTCGACTAAGTCTTTGTGACCTCGCATTCATCCGATGAATGATAGTAACTGGCTGTATATTGCTTGCTTCTCCTCGACGATTGCGCACATGGCATGCGGCTGCTGATGCACAACGCTTTGCCTCGCAGGGCCATTGGAGCGAGCGCATGCGGGGCCAACAAAGCGAGCGCACGCAGAGGTGGTGCACGCCGGCTAGCACGCGTAGCAGCAGCCAGCAGGCGAACGTGCAGCCAGCCAGCGAGCGCACGCAGCGGTGGCACAGGCGAGCACATGTAGTGGCCGACGAGCATGCGGCCACGAGCGAGTGCGCGCAGCGGCGGCATGGGTGAGAACACGTAGCGGCGGCGAGTGAGGTCTCGCGGCGGCTGACAAGCTCATGGCACGGGCAAGCCCTCGCGGCGGCCGGCGGGCGCCCATACAGCAGGCGAGCCCTCGCGGTGGTCATCTAGCGCGCGTAGGGGCATGGGGCGAGCCCTGCTCGCGGCGGACGACGAGCAGACTTAGCGGCGGCGGGCGCGCGCGGGGCCAGCGGAGAGCGCGTGCGATGGTCGGCGGGCTATCCTGGGTCGATAGAAACGACCGGTTTCCTCCCAACGATAAAATCACCGTTTCTTCACGCCTCGAATCAAGAGAAGACATCGTTTCTTTCTCAAGAAACGGTTTCCTCTATTTTCCCTCTCTTTCATCATTGATTAGGTTGTCACGTCAGCGTTTTGTTTAGTTGGCAAGTCATTTATTAGAGATAGAAACTACAATTAATTTACCATTGGGAGTGCCCTAACAGTGAAGGTTTGTAGTGATTATTTACTCTATCCTAAAATAATGGTGGATCTCGCTTTCCGAGAAATCAAATTTGTATTTGACTAGATTTATAAAAAAAATATCAATATTATATATTTTTTATGTTTATCATAAAAACATTTTTAAATCTAAAAATACATATTACATCATAGTTATTGTTTATTTTTTAAATATTTAGCCAAACTTAAAAGACTTTGTTTAGTTGGCTCGTCTAAATAATCACCGGCGAAGTTAGCTCAGTTGGTTGAGTTTTTATAGGTCACGACACACACATCTTATCTTTAACGAAGTCATTACATATGTCCTGTCTACTGCCAAGAGAATCGTCATTAAATTCTAGAATAAATAAATCTGAAAAAATACGAGCACTCTTGTAAAGTTAAGGACTTAAATCTGGATGGACAAGTTCCACCACAAGAACCGAACGAGCTAAATTATGTTCAATTCACGTACTAATCTACATTATCAATCTCAGGTCGGGAAGAAAAATCTAAACAATCACTAAGACTCGTCTTATATATTCAATCAACCTGGGAGGGGAATCAACGTGGGAGGGGACATGGCGCCGCAAGAGCTCGTGCCAGCCACAAAGCCAGCTCCGGTCCAATCACATGTGGCATGGCTGTGCACATAGATAATTTTTTTTTTTGACGAGGTGCACATAGATAATTAAACATGCTGCGGAACTTCGGAAGTTCGGAAGGCAGCTGCTCGTTTATCATGCTTCCCGAGGTAAAATGCTAAAAAAAATTCTGTTTTTTTTTACAAGAATCAAGGGCTAAGTTCGGGTGCTAGGAAAAGAAAACCAGAGAACCAGAGTCCGGAGGGGAAATATTATATACATAGCAGTTCCATCTAACCCACGTTAATATTTTCTCTGGATCTTTAAAAACGTGAAGGCCTTTGATGCATATGTATTATCTCAATCCACATGTATTGAAGCAGGTTGAAGTGAAATTAAACTAACGCATGTGGATTGAAATTGAAACACGTACAACCAAACAAGACCGAAGCGATAAAAGATAATCATTAATTTGAATTTCGTAGAAGACAAAATGAGAGAACTCAGAAAGGTTGAAGCAAATTTTAGAAATTTATAAACACACTGCACAAACATTAACAAAATCCACATTAGGGCTTGTTTGGATGTACATGTATTTAGCTAAATCCACATGTGTTGGAGTGTATTTGAACTAGATTTCACTCTCATTCATGTGGTTTGAGGTAGATATATGCGCATCCAAACAAGACCTTAGAAATTACTCCATTCTTAATAATTACTCATTAAATTGTATCTATTCAAAGCTTAAATGCTCAATCCCTGCACTGTGTAACAGAACAAAAACGAAATGTTGGGCTCACATTGGGAGAGGGGGATCTTGGCTGTTCGGTTTCTACTATCGCCTCCATTGCTTTGTCTTGGACTCTTGTCGAAGCAGCAGCTTTGCCTCTCGGGTCTCGGCGTCCACACGGAAGGAAGCAATGGCGATCCCTGCAGCCGGCGTAACGGGAGTGACTTCAAGGACAAAGGCAATGAAGGCGGCGACGCGGCGTACACGGAGGAACATGTGCAAGCAGTTGCGGTGGTAACACAGGTACGCAGACGTGGAGGCTCCGAGCAAATCGTCACCGGAGACAAAGAATCGAGATGCAGCTTCAGCCTGATAGCGATACAAGTTGTGGAGACTACGAGCAGATCGGGTCGGCGGTGGAGATTAGGCCTTCTACAACGCACCAGCCTGGCGTGCTGCCCCGGCATCCATGTAGGCATCGAGTTGCCATGTCACACTCAACAGTAGCCTCGCAGGAGGGCAGATACGCCTGCAGAGGCTGCAGTGGTTCCATCCGACAAAAGGCGGAGGCACATGCTCAAACACGCGTTGCAGAGAAGAGCGGCTCCAGCATGACGTCCGTTTGCTCGAGGACCACAGTCTCATATACAATAAAAAATGTAAAGTAGGTTATGGATATGTTGCAGCTTGCGTTGTAGAAATAACTGTTCTGGTTGTTGCTTATTCGTGAGTACTCTCTCCGTCCCTAAATAAGTGTCGTCGTTAGTGTGCGTGTCACGTGTTTGACTCAATTTATAGAAAATATGTGCAATATTTATATCTCCAAATAATTTTGTTAAAAAACTAGATGTAAAGATCTTTCCGATGATACTAATTATTTAGCATAAATATTAGTATATTTTAATATATAATTGCCGGCAACTTTTTCTAAGGAAGCGAGAACGACACTTATTTAGGGACGTAGGGAGTAGTCTAGATGACATGCAACTTTTATCTGAGGCTAACACTCTTGTTAGCTTGCGTTGGGCTGCCCTGAGTCGACATGCAGCTAGCAGACGACATCAATTCGCGTGGATGGACGGGAAAGGAAGGAAAGACACGTCGTGCTTTTATCAACCTCTGTGATTTCCAAACGTCCGACGAGGCTAAGGCCTAAGGGTGTGTTTCGATGATGTAACACTTTCGTTGTTATTTGACAAACTTTGTCTAAATATGGACTAACTAGACTCAAAAGATTTGTCTCCACATGTACATAGTAAAATACAATTAGTTATTTTTACCTATATTTAATGCTTCATGCATGCGTCCAAACATTAATGTGATGGTTGATGTGATGGAGAGAGGGTGAAAAAAGGTGGAATCTAAACAGGGTCTAATCATGAAAGCTAATAATTCATGGCACAGGCACAGATGGAGAGATGCTCCCAGTCCCAGGCAGACATGGATTTAGAGTCTGGATGAGCAGAGAGGCTAGCGGAGGCTGCAACACAAATGGTTTATTCATGCATGCATGAATGCATCCAGACGTAGGGTCACTGCGACTGTCGTGGTGCGCATATAGATGGGCAACGGGTCGTGCTGGGCCAGCCCAGCCTGACAACAGGTCGGCCCGGCCTGATAGGGGTCGGGCCTACAAGGCCTGCCGTGCCCTGCGGGCCGTGCCTACGAGGCCCACAGGCCTGGCCTACGGCCCTACATGGCCCAATGAGAAGACGGGCCACCCCGAAGGCCCGCTGGGCCCACCAGTCCAATCGGTGAAACTAGGAATAATATATGTGTATATATTTTGTATATTTATAAATATTTATTTATATTTACTTAGATGTTCTATACATTACCCTGGGTAGTGAATATTATTTTCTACCCGAATCTAATTCTCCGAGCCCAATGTGACCCAGTCGCCGAGCAGCCAGCCCGTCGCGGCGCCGAACCCACCCGCGTGCCCCCACGATCCGCTCCTCCCTCTTCCCACTTGCGAGACCCAAGATGCAGTTATCCAGCTGCTAGATTTGGAGCAGCTCGAACCCCCCCCCCCCCCCCCCCGCATCTCAAGGCCGCAGACTCCACATCACCGCCGCCCTCCGCTCGTCCGACGTCCCCTCGATCTCCTCCTTCCCTCCCTCGCTGGCACCGCTCGGCGCTCGTCCGACCCCTCTCTCTACCACCGTTGCTCCGCCGCCGGTGACCCCTCCGTCGTGAACTTCGCCGTGCCTCCCCCGGTGCCGTCCAGCCGCAGACGCAGCACGCCACATGGCCGGTCGTTCTCTGTCGGCCTTCCCCAGACATCCGCCCCGCCCTGTCGTTGCTCAGCGTTGTGCGGCCACATACATCGCGTCGTCCGTCCTGGCATTCTCGAACGGCTTGCCCCTGCCTCTCCATACACGTCGCGCCGCTCGCAGCACTGTGCCCATTAATTGCCAAGCTTGCATCATTTGGGATGGAGTCGTCCGGTCCCTCAGGTTTCCTTTTTATCCTTAATCACGTATCTCGCTTTAATGTTCCATGAAAGTTCTATCAAATTGTCTTCACTACTAGACTCACTGTTACGGGTACTCTTTGTTAAAAAAGAATGACCACTGTTTTTCAACTTTATTTTCTATGTTTTTTACTGTAGTTTTGAAAAGATTTATGCTCATTTAATGCTTCGGGTCTCGATAGCCAAATGCTTTAATGCTTCGGGTCTCGATAGCCAAATGCAAGCAGGTCCCATGTGAGTAGCTTGTTTGTGACATTTTAATAAGGACTTCAAAGATTCTGCTATGTGAAATTGAAATACATTTACGTTTCAAAATTACCAAATGATCAAAATTGTGATGATGAGATTCAGAAAATAGAGCTGAGAAGTATTCAGACTTGAGAAATAATTAAAATAAATAAATGTTCAAACTCGACATAGGCTGTAACGGGTCATGTTCAGGTCTTATAATATTTAGATTGAGGAACGAGTCATGTTCAAGTCTTATATAGGCTGAAATTCACTGCATTCTATTTCAAGTCTTATATAGGCTCTTGAAATTCACTGCATTCTATTTTGTCTGAGATAAAAATTCAAGCAATTTTATATTGCCTCTGTCTTTTTTTATCTGTACCGGCTAAGATCTCTTCATGATGTATTGTATTCAGCCCAAAAAACTGGGTGTGGTGTTAACTCTATGTGAAAATGGAAATATCTAATTGCATATGTTGTATGTAGAAAAAAGACATTTATCTTGCCCTCATCCCTAGGCCTGGAATGTCACACACGTTTTTTTACTTACAGCGCGACTATAGTAGTTTAATAACTACATTTTTGTAGATGACTGTTTGAATGTCTGTCTGCTTGACTGTTTGTTCAGGAGGAGGACCTTCAAACTCATCAAGCTCTATATGAACTGACATATTTGAATATTATCACTTGAACTCACCATCGAAAGGTACTCCAGATTTAAGAGTCTACTTGCTTTCCATCTTTCTGATTTCTAGTTCACTGGAGTAGCATATTTATCATATTTTTTACCAAATAATGACAATTTTTTAGTAAAAAACTGGGCAAGACGGAAGGAAAAAAAATCGGCTAGAAACAGGCACTGCAAGAAAAAAATCAACGACCATGACTTCTGCTGACCGAGCGTGTCGCTGCTCGTGGAGTCACGGGGATGACTTCTGCTGACCGAGCGTGTCGCTGCTCGTGGAGTCACGGGGATGGACTCGGGTACTAATTAATAATTAGTACCCTGAGTACTAATTAGCGCAGTCCTATATTTTTTATAGTAAATATATTTTTATATATATATTTATATTTATTTATATATATTTATTTATACTTATATATATTTGCATATGTATCGGGCCGTGTCGGGGTCTGGCCCAGGCACGGCCCTAGGGGCAGGCCAGGCCCGCTAGCCATCGGGCCTCGGGCCGGGCCAAAATGTCGGGCTTTGTGCCGGGCTCACGGCCCGGACTGCATGCCCATCTATAGGTGCGCATGCTTAGCATGCAACTTTTGAACTCCAGGCTCTAGCTCGGCCGATACCATTGGGGTTTAAGCGCTCTTTCGTTCAGCTCATATGGACGTTAGACTACCTCCACAAGTGACCCATATAGCCACATAAACCCAAAATAGATAGGAGGAGACCTAGAATCAGCCTCCAATAAAGTATCTATACGGGAGACCCATTTTAAGTTGTTTGAGAGACATAACTCAAATATGAGTTTCCTCTCTCCTAAAAACTCATTTGCAGAAAGGATTCTCTTTTAGGTCTTATTGTGTGAAGAAGATGTTAAATGAGTATTGAACTTTTTGTCTGTAGCGCTACCCAAATGGATCTTGTATTTTAGGTGGTGGTGTTGAGATAGTCTTGTAAGTTGAGCAAGGTTACAGGATAAGCTACGATTTAGAGAGTCTAAGACTGTCTCCAACCGTGGAAACGCAAAAACAAGATCTATTATTCCCTGTTTTGGGATCAGCACAACGAATGAGTCACACCCCTAAAACACAGCTTCTCCAACAACGCGCCATCTCCCTCCTCAGTGGCATCTCTAGCACCCACCACCGCCGCCGCTTCCCCTCCCCGCCTCCTCGACGCGGTCCAGCCGCCGCTTCCCCTCCCAGCTTCGGATCGAGGAAGAGGTCGAGTTGTCGCCGCTCCTCGCCGTGTCGGCGGCTCCCTGCCTGGCCGCGCAGAAGCGGGCCAGCCTCACCCCGCCGCGGAACCACCTAGAAGCGGCCACTGCGGGCTTGCCTCGTCGAGTCGGCCACGCTCCGTCACGGGCCGCACCTCGTTGCGGGCACACCACCACCGGCGCAGGTTTGCGCCCTCCTTCTTCGACTACACTTTTCTGCATCTTCTCTGGGCAAGCACCCAAAATGGGTCATGTATTTGGGTTAGTTGTTGGAGAGCATTTTGGATAGACAAATACATTGTAAAGGACCTATTTTGGGTATAGATTGTGTTCTTGGAGACAGTCTAAGCTAGGTATTTGACTCCTTCCGATTATTTCGGATATGACATTTTGCACTGAGATCTATGGACATTTGAGTCCATACTTTTGTATCTAGATAGAAAAAGAGTTTCTTTTTCTTTTTCCTTCCCTTCTCTTCTTGTTGGTTGGAGAGGAGCACGATGAGACGGAGCCTATTCCGGCTGGGTGAAGGCTTTGTCGAGCCAGATTTGCCGATAGGCTTGCTAGCGGGCGACGTTGCCGGCGCCCTAGAGCTTTTTGCCTAGTCGGGGACCATGCTGCGGTGGGGGAGGGTGTCGGGGAGGCGGTGTGACGGAACGACCCTAATCCCATGGCCCACGTGTCCCTGTCAACCTCTGACAGCCGAACCCATGTTTCATGTGATTAAGACCTGTTCGCCACCGGGCTACATCAGCGCCCAATGTCCGCAGGATCATCTCACAATTCGGTTACAGCATTGCATTCTTTTACAAATAACATCGGAATAAAGAGCGGAAGACTTAAATAACATTAGTTTTACAAAACGAGGTTTCAAATGAGGTAAGAAGTACGGTTATTACAAACCATTGTTCGGGTGATTCAAAGTAGACAACGTAGCGGAAACATTAACATAAGATACATGTAACACCCAGCCCGAGGGTGCACGTTTACTCATCGGCCTCATCGGCCTCTTCCTGGACGAAGGTCACGCAACAGGGTGCGAGACACATCGGGGTCTCAGGCATACCTGCAACATGGGTAACAAACCCTGAGTACTGGGGTACTCAACAAGACTTACCCGACTAAAGAAAAAGGAGAAGACTCAGGAATGAGAGGCTTAGGGTAGTCAAGGTAAGGCTTAAGCAAGATCAAGTATTTTGCAGAAAAGCATTTTGTAAACCTTATTTTATTTTGAAAGATTCAGTATTCCTCAATTCTTCATCATTCATGATTCATTTTACATTTCAAAACATTCCTAGTTGAGAACCACTCTCCGTTGACAGTCAGTGGACCAAGTCTCCATAACCGAGGAGCAACGTTAATCCGGATAAATAATACTCAGCTGAGGATCCCTATCCACACTGCATATGTAGCACCCAAGCTTGCATATGCCAACTCGTCTACCACGATTCCTCCAAGATTGGACCCGGTCCTACGCCACCCGGAAGTACAGTACACCACTCCTTTCCAGGTACGACGACCACGTGGTACATGCTACTTCCGCCATCTCTCCACTCCCAGTGCGCGGTTGTCGGTCCCAATCAAGGATTTCTCGGAGCCAGAGCTTTCCGAAGTATGTGAATAGTTACAAGTCTTGACCAGCAGGCCCCCATACGGATGGTCCCTAATTTTCCAGCCAGAACTATACCTTGGTTATATCTCACCCAAGCGTAATAGTCCTGTCAGTTTTTCAACCCTGTCCCGGTCGGTGTCAACTGTTGAGTCCCGGACTACAACATGACGGCACCGTACGCTCGGACAACCTCTCCTCGTTATTGACTAGGTACGGATCAGATACCTAGCCAACAGCCGGGGAGTAAGACCAAATTCCCATAAACATTCCTTAAGTGATCACACTTTTAAAATTGGCATTTTATTGCAAAGTCTAATTCAATAAGCATTGCTAAGCATTTTTCTCAAATACTTTTGAACATCAGGTATCAGGTGTATCAGTGGTCAAGGTGGATAGTGCATCAATTAGGATAGCACACAACTCCTATAAACCTAATGCAATAATTTAACTCAAAAGCATTTAAGGAAATCATTTATAAAATTCAAGGAAAGGGTTAAATGCACCGGGGCTTGCCTTGAAGAGCAAAGAGGGCAGGCTCGAAGGCGGCGGAACAGTTGTCGGAACTCGGGGTAGCCTCAGGGACAGGTTCGTCGGCGGCTGCCTCGATCTTGACGCCTTCTTCGGTGACTATACGAATGCAATGATGCATGCACATGAGTATGCTAGCATGAACAATGCAAAAACAGGGCATAACATGAACCCTAATCACTCTTTCTATTTTCCTTAATTATTTAAAAAGATCATTTTATGAAGTTGCTCCAAAAATTACCAAATTAATCACATAAGTTCATTATGGTGTAGGTAGATGGCAAAACAAATTTCATAATTTTTGGAGGTCATTAAGGTGCTCAAATAAAATCAGACATTAATTAACAAAGGCACTATTTAACAATTAAAGATAAATGCTCAAAAATCAACTTGTTCCAAAAGACTTCAAAATTTCACCAGAGACTAAACATGGCATGGGAAGCTCACAAAAATTAGTCTCATGATTTTTGGAGTTATAAATAATTTTCTAAAAATCCGAAACTATCCATTTATTAATTAAAAGAGGGATTTTACATTTTTAAATTCTTGCAGAGAAGTCAAGTTTCATATTTTTATAAAATACTACACAGTGCATGGAGCATACCATAAATTTATCAGGATTTAAGGAACAACAGATTAATTCACACAAAAAAGAGAAAACAGAACACTATTCACAACTCCCCAAAAAGGAAAAAGAGCACTGTGCTCTTTCTTCGTAAGGCTCGGGCGAACGGGAGGCTCGGGCGAATCGGAAGTCATGCGTTCACCGAGGCCTGGCTCGAGCGAAGCGGGTTCGGGTGAACGGGCTCGGGCGAGACGGAAACAAGGGTTTCGTCCGAGGCCTGGCCGGGAGGCTCGGGCGAGACGGAAAATGATCGTTTCGTCCGAGGCCTAGCTCGACGAAGCGGAGGGTGCACGAGTCCGCTCGAGGCTTGGGCTCGGGCGAGACGGAAACGTGTGCTCGAGGCCTGGCTCGAGCCACAGCGAACGCGTGCGCTCGAGGCCTGGCTCGAGCTTTGCGCCGTTAAAAGGCAGAGACCGAGGGGGCTTCGAGTGCTTACCACGGTCGGAGACAGGGCTCGGCGGGGCGGTGGTTCGGTGGAGCTCGTTCGGCGGCGAGCGGCGAGCGGCGCTCCGACGACCCTGCGCAACACACGAGACCGCAAGGGCCTGGTCAGAGTCGCACGGAACCAAGGAAGCTGACACAGGGGTCAGGGGAAGGTATCCGTGACCGGAGAGGGAGTATTTGACGAACCCGAGTTCACCGGTGTTCCGTCGGAGTTTGGGAAGATGGGGTTACGCCGGGCGATTGGAGGCGGGGGAGGTGAAATTGAACGGTGCGAAAGCTTCACGAGCTCAAGGCTGAGCTTTCGGGCTAGGTGGTTGAGCGGCGGGAGCTCTGGACCGGTCTGGCCACGGTGGCGGAGAGGATGAGAAGCTCGGGGCTCCGGCGGGCTTATATAGCCGCGGCCAGAGGCCGGTAGAGAGCACGGGGTGAGGTGGATAAGCTCGGCGAGCGCACGCGCACTCGATTGCACTCTGGCGGAGGTGCTGGCGTGCAGCCGGGGCTCGGGCGCAGGTAGCGCCGGCAATGGCCACGCGGCGGCGGCGAGCAGGAGCAGTAGGGGCCGAGAGCGAGGGTCAGCGCTCGCGTGCGGGCGCGGAGGGAACAGGGAGACAGTGGCGGCAGGATAAGGGCGCATGGGGAGCCCGTATGCGCTGCAGGCGCAGCACCGGCGCCATGGCCGGCCCCCCCCCCTCCCCCTGGCTCTACGGAGAAGAACAGTGTAGGGGCTAGGGTTTGACTTTTGGCCAGTTTTTTGTATTTTGCAAATTTCTCCCAAAATTTGAACTGTGCGACAAAAACTCAAAATACCAAAGTTGCTCAGAAAAAAGAGATCTACAACTTTGTCAATATGAGCATTTTCAAATTCCAAATAGTTTTTGAACTATATTCAAAAACAGAAAAGGGGACACTTTTCAAATTTGATTAAAATCAAAATTACTTTGGATTTCAAACTGAAACTTGAAATATTTATATATGAAAGTTGTTCCATTTGACAAAACCTACAACTTTGCTAATATACACTTTTTCTGAAACTCAATAGTTTTTAAATAAATTTTGAAAACTGAAAAGGGAACAAAACTGGAATCTGAATGAATTTGGATTTACTTCAAACTTTGTACAGAAACTTGAAAATTTGTAAATACCAAAGTTGTTTCTCTTAGCCAGATCTACAACTTTGCTTTTTGGACCAACCTCAAATTTTGAATAATTTTTGAATTACAAAAAGAGGGATAAAATCCAGGGTTTGGAAATCAGGGTTTTGCAAAGGGATTTGAAATCTGATTTTGGTTTTTGAATTTTGGCCAACACAACAAAACTTCAAGACATCCAACTGAACAAGAATTACATAAAGCTAGGCACAGAGGTGAAATTACCATTTTTGCCCTTATAGGAAGATTTGGGCTTTTAGGGTTTTTTTTTGAAAAGAGATTGCTACACAAGTACTAAGCAAACATAAATGCAAGACAAGAATGATTAATGACTAATGATGATGACATGTCAGGTTAATTACAGTTAAACACCAGGGGTGTTACAGGCGGGGACCTTGTTGTTGAGGCCGCCGGCTAGAGCCTAGATCCGGCGGGGCCCTGCCCACCACCAGCGGATCCGCGACAAGGGAGGTGGCCGCCGGGCCGAGTAACTGATGTAGAGGGAGGCGACGACGGGGCTAGAGGAAGGCGATGGCGGGGCTAGAGGAAGGCGGCGATGTGTAGTGTGCATATGTATGGGAGGGAGAGGGGGCAAAGCAGACAGGAGGCCGGGACATGGACGCTCACGTTTCGGGAATATGTCATAGGTAATCCGCAATAGCGAACACGCAATTGCATTCAGCCCCACTGCAACCCGTTTGGCGGGATTAAATCACTTATTCTCCTCAGAATCCAAGGGAACACTCCTCCGAATAGGACCTTGGAACATCCAAAATAAGCCCTTGAGGTTGCAAGATCTCTTTAGTATATATCACTAATCACTAAGGTTGGATGGAGTTTTGCTATCCAAACACCATTTTACTATACATGTTGCGTTTCGATTAAATCAGTACACACATGTGTGTGTGTGTGTATAATTATTATGTATTTATTTATTTCACATTTGTTTTGCTATTCCATGACTTTTATCGTTGCTTATTGTTGTTGGGTTCGCCCTGACACATCGATCCCTGCTATATATATATTTGAATCTGACACGGTTTACATAAGACGATTTTCATACCTGTCAATTAATACACATGGAAACTATATTTTTATTGGATGGTTTCTTCAAATTAAATATTTACTCAATCAATCTTGTATCATCTACCAATCAAAGCTCTCCATATCTCCATATCACACATTGCTAATTTTTTTAAAACATGATCACACATTGCCATAAACATTTGTGGTTATGCATGTGTATCTAGTCTCCATACCAAAGCTCTCCATATCTCCTGATCTCCATACCACACATTGCGCAAAATTTATAGTTATTTCTTTTTACAGAGTGTGGGGAGTATCTAGTCTAGGATCGGAATCGGAGTCGGACAAGCTATATGTTGCTTTCTCCGTTGAGACGTAGACAAGTCACCTGCTGTCTGGTAAGTGGTGAGTGGTGACTGCGGTTAACTTTGGAATAAACTTTGAGCATCTGCTCGTCTCTTTCCGTGTGCGCGCATACACCACGCACGCCATAAACATTGTTTTCTTTGCCTTTTCTCTGGCGAGTCCGGTTATGTCTTTGTTCTGCATCAAAGTTTGTTTCAACAACCTGTGGTTACAGTACCATTCTTTCTGATCTAAAGTATGTACAGTACACCCGCATCAGAGCAACTAACAGACAGTGCGCACGATCACAGCGTGGCAAGGGCGTGTTTGCATATGGGCCATAAAAACAAGATTTACGGGTCACGGAGAGGGGTTTAGACCCTTCTCTGCCGTGCCCGTAGCCCGTAATAATAAAACAAAAATACATGGTTGCTGAAACTAATCGCTAACAGATGAGAAACTTGAAAGTGCCAACTTTTTGAAACTTTTGACGGGTTAACTGGGTCACCAGGTAACCAAGTCCGTAGAGCCGCCCTGCGAGTCAAGAAGCGCGCCTCTTGAAGCTAAGCTAAGCAGAGGAAGTAAATGCATGCAGCCAAAGCAGGAAGAAGTCGTATTCGTATGACGAAAATGCAGCCATTGGTGTCAATTGTGCGAGCACACGCCACCCGAATCCGAATTCGATGGCGCGTTACGTATGTCACGCACGAACGAGCAAAGGGCATATTGAAGATGACTACATGAGCTTCCTGCCATCGTAATAAACACTAATAAACACCAGAACCAAAAGCTGAGTGGTGAGTGGTGCTCATCAGCGGTGGCGGATCTAGAAAAAATTTTAGGAGGGGCTGACGAAAAGCGTAACAGAAATATAGCTTCACTATAATAAGTAGTCTTATATTAAAACATTGATGAACGGTGAAAATCAGCATATATATATATATAAAATAAAAATAAAGGATGCGGTTTATCCTTACTGAAATGTCAAATTACAAAACTAATAGATGACACATGACGGTGATGAACATTATTCATGCGAAGAAGCAATCTACATAAATAGACATAATTAATTAGTCATGAACCTTCAAATTATAAATTTAAAAGAGAATAGAGCGTACCACTGATAATTTGTAGGTAATAACATACGACGTTATTTCACCTCTTAAAACCGATTTTTGATCTTTTTATTATCAATGTTTTTAAATATCTCCTTCTCATTATAGCATACCATCAAGTCATTGAGCGATTCATCTTTCATTTTACTACGCAAATCTATCTTTATAATGGACATGGCTGAAAATATCCTCTCAACTGATGCAGTTGAAAAGTAATTGCATAGAGTTTTTTTTCGACATTTTAGAATCTGGCATGACATCCAATCACATAATTAATTTAAAATTTCAATCACATAGAAATAAAATAAGGATTCAATTTAAGTTTGGTCACCTAGCGAATTTACCTTTGCTAAGTTAGCTGGCTTCACGCTCACGCCTTCTAGTGTCGCTGGCTGCTCGCGTTCTTGGGCCTGCGCCCAGCGGTTTTGCTGTAGTGCCGCTGCTGGCTGCTGCGCGCTGCCTCGCGCTGAGCTGAGCCTGCACGTGGCGCGCTGGCCGCCCGCTGCAGTGCCGCGCCGAGCCGCCACCGTCCGCTGCTGACCTGCAGTGCCGCGCGCCCGCGCCCGCGCTGGCTTCATGCTGCTGTCGCCCGCCCAGCTGCCCGGTTGCCAATCGCTCGCCGAGTCGCCGCCTCGCCGGGTCCGTGCGCTGGCCGCTCGCGTCCCGTCGACCCCGTCGAGAGCCGCGCGCTGGGCGAGTGGCCGAGCTTGTTTCCCGGTGGCCGCCGCAATAGACCGGCAGTGCCGCACGATAGGATTGGAATGAGATGGGGAATTGACGGCTGGATGGATAGGGTTTTCTTTCGGCCGCCGAGTGATCTGTTTTGGGCCTTGCTGCCTTGGGCCTTGACTATCTAATCTTTGACATCGTCTTCTACCTTCAGCCAGCCAGTCAGCCCCTCCTACAACATGTAAACTCGCCTGAAAATCATGGAGGAACTCTAGGGGGCTCCATGGGTCTGGCAGCGGTAGAGGGCTCGAGCCCCCCAGCCCCACCGTCAGATCCGCCCCTGCTCATCAGGATCAGGGTTCAGGGGCTTGTTAGTGACGCTTGCAAAAAACAACTCCATTCTCTCGGCTCGGTTTGTTTGCTAGTCAATTCGTGATCTGCGTCGCCCATGTGCCGGGTCAAGCCATCTCACGACGACTCGCACGGGCTCCAGCCTTAATTAATGAATTATTTAAGTCCGCGCGAGTACTAGGCTTTTTCTCCTGATTAAACACGGTGATGGTGCGCGAGCTCCACGGCTCCACCTTTAATTACCTTTTCTCCTAGAAGAAAGAAGACTGCTGTCTCACGGACAAACAATCTGGAGCAGTGTTTCATTGTGCAGCTACTCCGTACTCTCTCCGTCCACGAAAGAATCAATTTCTAGAGTTGTCTTAAGTCAAACTTTTTAAACTTTGACCGAATTTCTAGAAAAAACTATTAAGTTTGATGGTACCAAATTTACACCATTAGATACATCTTCGAATATATTTTCATAATATGTTCATTTTATATCATAGATGTTATTACTCTTTTCTATAAAGTTAGTCAAAGTTAAAAAAGTTTGACTGACACGGATTCTAGGAATTGATTCTTTGATAGACGGAGGGAGTATATAATATCAATGTAATAGTACTATCTAATCTTAATTAACGGTGGCCTCCAGATGGTTTATTTGATTGATGACAACGGACGCCAAAGACAAGTGCTATGATGATATCGGCAACGTGCCTAGTGGTCTGCCCGGAGTGCGGAGAGCCAGCTTGGACACAGAGAAAGCAAGCAGCCTTGAGAAGTGGAGTAGTACTACGGTCTACGGAGACAATAGAGCGAAAGATTATCGGCAGGCATGCATCCATGCATGTCGGGGTGCCGGTCGGACTCGGACGCGCTGCGTGTGCTGATTCATCACATTTGAGGCTATCGAACACGTCCGAGTCTAACCGACATCCGAACATCTATTTTCTATATGAATGAGGTACTCAACGATTGACCAGGTTCTATCGCGATTCTCCATTGGTTGGCGGGTTAGCGATGGTGCGTTGCAAAGAGGGCAACACAATCACAAGGGTGCATGGCTATCTTTTCTTGTCTGGGACGAAAATAGAACATGTTTACGATGCTATTTCAGTTCAGATCATGAATTCACGATAAGAGGGTGAGGAGAAAGATGTCTTGTGGTTTGCCTAACATAACTACCTTTACATGTCAGCGCTTTGCAGCATTATAAAGGTGTCTGCAAGAATTCCATTTTTTCCCTCCTAGCAGACATGTAAAAAGAAATAAGGGCCCGTTTAGATTTTTAGAATTAACTTATTTTAAGAATCATAATTTATACGCATAGTATTAATTAAGCTAATATGGTTCTGTATGAATTATATTTGTATAGTATTGTTGGTCATACAAGAGAGATACCCATGTGTTGTATTTCTACTGTATGAGAGTGAGTTCAAGAGAGTGTTAAAAGCTACAAAGTAGAAATACAACATGGTTATATATAGAATCCACTTCCCTCTCTCACCTTATAAATTTGAGATAGGCTTATACGTAAACTTTAGAAAGTGATGGAATGTTAAATTTTAAACCAAATAACCTAGTTTATTGAGTGAGTTATAATTTCTTCAAAATGAAAGGATCCAAACATCTCTTTTGAGTGACTGACATATATGCGAAATAAATGTCTACAAAATTTATGTGTGCTGGTTTTGACTTCCATCATTGTCACGACAACTTGGTTCCGGCCATCTAGTCGATATTGGACAAAATAGATAAATTGCCATTATTTGGGAAAAATATTCGTTATCGGACAAAATAAAAATTGTCATTATTTGGAAAAAATATGATGACTATTCGGAATAGAAAAAAAATCTATAAGAAGATGAAGAAGCAAAGGGTTCATTTACCACCTCAAATAAAACCCTTCCCTCACTCAAAAGCCAAAACCCAAAATCGTTCTTCTTCGCTCGCCAAGTCGCCAATTTGCCACCGCGTCCTCCTCCTGCAACCCCCATATAACGCCTTCACCAAAATCAACGACCCGACCTTTCCCGCAGATACCCGTCACAGTCACCAGAGCCCTCCTTTTCCACCGAAAATTCCACGCACGCAGGTGTAGGCACACACACACTCACAAGTCACAACTCGTTTTCGGCTGTGTTTAGTTCCAAAAGGTTTTTGGAAAAAAATAATGTAGCACTTTTGTTGTTATTTGGTAAATTTTATCTGAATATGGACTAACTAGGTTTAAAAGATTCGTCTTGACATGTACATACTAAAAAAATATAATTAGTTATTTTTTATCTATATTTAATGCTCTATGTATGTATCTAAGGATGTGACGGAGAATTTGGATTTTTTTTTTTGGGAAATTTAGGGGAACTATTCATCGTTTGCGTCATCCTCTTCGCTTGTCTCTCCTCTGATTGTGCAGAGAGAAGAGAGAACAAATAATCCCAACCACCAGCCAAGCCAGCGGAAGTAACAGCTCATCCATCAGCAGAGAGAAACCAAAAAAAAAAAAGAAAAGAAAAGCACGGCTGGGCCCCACCAGCCGGCGGGACCCACGCGGGCAGACGGACCTCCGCCCTACTACTCGCTCTTGGCCCTCTAGCCACCCCAACCCCCCTGCCTGCTGCCTCCCTGCGCTCAATTCAATTCGACTGCGGAGAACAAAACAAAAGCGCAGCGCAGGGAGAAGGTGCCCCGCGGCCGCAAGCCAAGCCATCCCAAGCAAGGCGAGGCGTGGCGACGCGGAGCGGAGCGGAGGCGCGCGCGCTGCTGCGGCCTGGTCGTTGGCGAGAGGAAGGGGCCGGGTTGGATCGAATTCGGCGGGGGGCAGCCAGCGCGGGCGAATGGCTGTGGCTGGCGGGGCGGAGGTAGCGGTCGTGGAGGACACGGCGGTGGGGGCGCCGCCTGCGACAGCGACGCCTCCTGACCCGGCCGGCGCCGCGGAGGAGGGGATGCGGATGGAGGGCTGGCTGTACCTGATCCGATCCAACCGATTCGGGCTCCAGTCCTCGCGCAAGCGCTACTTCGTGCTCGAGGACGCCGCGCTCCGCTGCTTCAAGTCCGCGCCGTCCTCCAAGCGCGAGGTAACGCACGCACGCACGCCTCGTCTCCATGTACCGGAGGTTTTCTCTCTTGCGTTGGCGCGGGGGGGGGGGGGGGGGGGGGGGGGGGGAATCGCCTTGATTTTTTCCTCGCATTCTGTGGTTGGTGGGATCCTGGGCGTTTGTCCGTTCCGTGGACGCAATCGCTCGATCGGCTCTGACGCTTTCCTCCACCATCCTGATGGTCTGTTCTGGTGCTCGAGTGGAATCGGGATGTTAATTCTGATGAAGAGAAGTTGATTTGGTGTGGGTTTCTGTTCGTTACACGGCCGTTGGGTTGTTATAAATGCATGCGAATTATGTACTAGGTGAATCACTGAATCGCATCGCTTGCCTGCCGCTGTTTGTTCCTCTGTTCGGATTATACTCAGGACTAATGTCACTCCGAAAGTAGGAAGCAATTATTCGATGCCCTGACCCGGAATGGCCACTAGAACAGTGGGCCCATTCCCAGTTTGGACTGTTGTTGTAAGCCAAGTCTTCTCCAAGGCTCTTTTATCGGGACAATGGTCTCTGACACAACAAGTGTTATTGGTTCGTACCTTCACGCAGTGTGTTAAGATTTAGGAGGGAAACAAAAAAAATGCGGTGTTTAATTCAATTATCAGAATGTTGAAATCAGGGTCGCTGTTGTGTGGAATCAAACTAATGGTACCTAACATTTGAAGTTGAAAGGTTGCATTCATTGAACTCTATACTGCCTCTCTGAGTTTTGAGTGGCTTCCATATAGGGTACAGGCATGCTGTCCCTTCTGAAGGATATGGCATCTGTACTACTTTTTTTTTTGGCTCTCCACATACGCAATTGCAGAATCCTGCATTGATTCTCAGTTTGTTAGTCGATCTTTAGAAAGAGAGCAAAGGATTATGATTACATGCTGATTTGGCAATATAAACTAGATCACTGGGATAAATGCTGATTGTCTATGTGCTACTCTGAGCTTAAATTGGACTTGGAATATTTGAAGCTATCTATTGGCCACATTCAATTCTTGCATGAAACTTTGGTTTTCCAATTCTATGTTCTTTTGAACCATGACACAATTCCCCTTTTCTTCCTTTTTCTTCGCTTTGGGTGCAGGATCCTGTTAGAAGTGCAATAATTGACTCTTGTATTCGCGTGACAGACAATGGCAGAGAAAGTGTACATAGGAGTGTAAGGCCTATTTTTTTTTGTTACTGTATAAGGCTTATGCAAACAATATCTTAAGCATTTTCCTCATCTTTTATTTGACAGGACTTTTACATATTCACACTTTATAATGTTTCCAATCATTATGATCAACTAAAGGTAAGGAATAATGTTCAACTCCTTCAATTGGACAGCTTGTATTACTCTGCTTGGTTTGTGACAGTAAGATTGCCCATTGTCTCTGTTGACCAATGTTTTCAAGTTGGGTGCAAGAAGTTCAGAAGAAGCAGCTAGGTGGATCAGGTGCTTAATGGAGTCTGCCCTAAAGGTTGGAGTTTGCTTATTTTATTGTCCCACTTGGCTACCATTATGTTCAATAAAACACTCACATGTTTTCCATTCTGTTAGCAGTCCCCTAGAAAAGTTGAGCACATTGTTGCTTGTTCACACAGAAGATGGCAGGCTTTCAGGTACCTGCAGATCATACTTTGTTTTGTAATTTATTCAGCATATGAACTGGAGGCAGAGTTATAAAAAGTTAGTTGAGTTTTTTTTTTCCTCGAACAATGCAAGAAAATTGCGTGTCATTTCATTAAGGTAGAGGAAGAACAAGAGTCTGGAAAGACCCTCGAAAGTACAACTCAACACCAACACACACACAAAACGAATCGCCACCACAAATACACAAGAGACGACCAGAGCTCTACAACACCTACAAACCCCAGGTCCGAGACCTGGCCAAGGGCTCTTGCAGCCTTTTTGCTCCAGCACTGCACCAGAAAAGTTAGTTGAGTTGTGGGATTGCTTAGGTGACGGATTGTTGTAACAGTGACTGTGGGAACATTCATACAATTAAGTTAGTTTTATGTTGCTTTGGCTTGATCAGTTTTTCTTTGGTAGTTTGCAGTTCAAATTATAGTTCACTTTAGCTTTGTCCTAAGTCAAACCTCTCTAACTTTGACTAAGTTTTTAGAAAAAATATATTAACATCTACAAGTTCAAATTAATGCACTGTTAAGGCATATTCCATGCAAAATTTAATGAACTAATTTGATGTTGTAGATGTTGGTACATTTTTCTATAAACTTGGTCAAAGTTAAAGAAGTGTGACTTAGGACAAAGTTAAAGTGATCTATAATTTGGAACGGAGGAGTATTATACCTTTTCTATTTTCATTAAAACTATATAGAATAGGAATTGGTGGTCAAAGTTATGTCTTGGAGGCCATGGTGATGCCCAAGACAACACTTATTGTGACAACTGGATTTGGTGAAGCAGGGACAGAAGCCCAATTGGGTACGGATGCGTATTCTGCCTCATGTGGAGGCTGAGTGTTAAGCAAACTCCCAACCCTAATATGTTACAATTGAACATATGGCTTGGTCTGACTGAGTTTGACTGATTGCCTGTAGGATGCTAACCATTGCAATTATTTGCTCTATGTGATGTTATAAGTATTTTTGGGTAGAAATGACATTATAATCTGTATTCTTAATTTACGTAATAGTATGTGTAGCTTCTCTATTATCTAATTGGCTACTATGGCATTGCAGGTTGAGACGCCGCAATAGCCGCATGCACTCAATAGGTAACTTATATAGTTCTCAGTCGAATGAGTAATTTTAGTAAAATAATTAGCTTTTGACAAAGTTTGTAGAAGTGTTCTTATTTTCTCTTTGTGTGAATTTTATCAGATTGGACTTTATTTTCATCTGCTCATAACGATCCAATGGCATCTGATGTTATTGCACCTTCTCCATGGACAATATTTGGCTGTAAAAATGGTAATGATATAAATTTCTTTGTTTCCATCAATGAAATTTCTGCTAAAATCCAATTTACTTGCTTTAGGATTACGTTTGTTTACTGAGGCAAACGATGGTGGCTCTCGTGGGAAGGTACATCTTATTCTCAGCAATGCACATTGTGCATGCATATGGATGTATTGTTAAATTCACAACAGTTTGCTTGTTTCCTTAGTATTGGGATGATCATCCGGCTATAATGGCAGTTGGTGTGGTTGATGCGAATTCTGAGGCTGTCTTCCAGACTCTAATGTCCCTTGACCAATCAAGATCTGAGTAAGACAGTTGTTCCCATGCTCAAGCTTTTGATTTATGAAAAAAATTTGCAGTACATTGTCACATATGAGTAAAATCATTACTGCACTTTCACATGCCCATAACACAACGTACACTAGAAGTTGATGATTTGCTGCTTACAGAAAATATGGAGGGGGAAAAACCCACTGTAGCGAGGTGACTGTTGGATGTATGCAATAGGAATTAAGCATGTGACTCCACTGAATTCTTCTGCCTTGTGAAAGAAGAAAGTGAACTTTCACCTCGTCAACTTAAAAGCTTCTTTAATTACATTCTAGTTTTATTTGTTAAAATTGTGTTGACACATTGTTTATGCATGCCCACAGTGTGTCTTTCCTGATTCATATGAGGTATCAAACTCTGTACAACAAGGACAATACTGTGTTCATTTTGAGAGTTTGGACCCTATAACACACTGCCTAATCTCCTTGTGCCAAGCTACAAGTTGCTGTGTTCCACCGTTTCTGCCAGCTACTTCCTCTTGCTTTTAGAAACACTTTCCTTTCGAGAGTTTGGACCCTATACCACACTAGACATAGGAAGAGATACATCAGCTCTTTGAGGAACTTGCCCTCCTTAACCTCCATTTCCAGTGGCAACATGGCAATACCAGCATTGCAAATGGTGAGCGTCCTGGGACAACTTTTCAGATTCACAGCAGTATCTTTGTGTATTGCTCAGTGACCACAGTACTACTGCTTCTTGACACCAACTGGTTATTTATCATTTCTAGCATATTGGAATAAGATTAGTAGGTAGGAAGTAAAGCAGTTTGCTGGAAACCCACCCCCCAAAAAATTACTGTGCATCCTCTGGCCTAAATTACTCCGCTATAGCTTTTGTTTCTCCAAAACAAAGCTTACGTCATGTATCTAGAGAGGGAATGAGTACATTGCTTTTTACATAGTTTGTCCCTGTTGATACTCACCTAGCTTTCTAGAAGTGATACCAACAAGCAGCAAATAAGGTTGTGACTTAAACAACTTCCTAAACTAGCATCTATTCTAAACCTGAGATTATTAGTGTTACACTCAAACATGGCATGCAATTCATGTGTACTAGCTAAAGTAGAGAAACTCTTCAAGAACCTGTATTTTCTTCTTGATAAAATGCCACCTAGTTCCTCCTAGCCTGCTCTAGTTTTTTTTAGACTGTTGTTATACTTCCAATGTGTTTAGTTAACTACCTGTTCTACTGTTCTCTCAGTAATAAACTCAAGGCCAGATGACAATGATATGCGTACGTCTGACTTAATTGTGTTTCTTTTCAACCAATTAATAGTTGAGATTCTTTTTTAGATGGGACTTCTGTTTGCGGGAAGGAAAGGTGGTCGAGCATCTTGATGGGCATACAGACATAATCCACAAGAAATTAAGAGGCGACTGGTTACCATGGTCTGGTGCTGGATTGATTATCCTGCTATTTTTATATGCATGATTTGTTAAGTTGTAATTGCATTATATTTAGTTTTCAGGGGAATGAGAAAGAGAGATCTATTACTGAGACGATATTGGAGGCGAGAAGATGATGGAACTTACGGTACTATTGTTTGACAAAAAGTGATATATATATATATATATATATATATATATATATATATATTTCACTTGCAGTTATCTAGATCTGACACTTATCTTGAACTTTCAGTAATTCTATACCACTCTGTTTTCCACTGCAAATGTCGTCCTGAGAGAGGCTACATCCGTGCATGTCTTAAAAGTAATGTATGCTTTACTTTCAGTCAAATTTCTGTGGGAACTAAGCTTGCTATTGCATTTGCTTACACTTAATTGATATGTGCCTTTTTGAATATTTAGGTGGAGGTTATGTAATATCACCAGTCAATCAAGGAAGACAATCAGTTGTAAAGCACATGCTTGCCATAGATTGGAAATTCTGGAAGTCTTATCTGTTTACATCATCTGCCAAATATATCACTATACGTATGCTAGGCAGAGTAGCAGGTATGTCTTGTATTACGCCAATACATCTTGCCTGATAGCAATCACGGAACTTCTCTTTTTGCAAATTTCTATAATAATCTGTGAACTTGCATTTTTCAGCACTACGAGAGTTCTTCCGAGCAAAAAATGGTAATTGTGCTTGCATGGAGTTCTCATCTGGTGAGTTGACCAGGGACATGGGACTACTGCAAGGTGAAAATCAGCGAATAAATTTGGAAATTCAGCAAGAAAATGAGAACAGAAGACTTGAGGGTCCTACTGAAGGATCAGTAGGTGGTTCTAACAGGCACTTAAGCAGTACCGGTTCCTTTGTTCAACTTAATGATGCAGCAGATGAGTTCTTTGATGTGCCAGATGAATCAGAATATGATCAGAGGGAAGTTATGTTTCCTTCTGATGAGAGCACGCATGCTGTGGTGAGTTCATTGTATTTGCATGATCAAAGCTTGTCATGCTAATAACTTACCAGTGTTCTTATTCACAAAGTCAGTTCTTCTGAACATCTTCTGCTCATAGTACAGATGTGAGCCAGTGGTACTATTTATCTTATGGTCATAGTAAAGATGTCTGTGGTTTACATCCATATACTGACGACCTATTTTTTTTACCCTTGAACACTGTGGCGTTCAAATTTAGAGAGAAATAATGTTGAATGACCTATAAAAAAGTTTTCTCTGAATATTCAGCTTACATTGAGTGTGCTTGCAGGCCTCTTAGTACATACTATAGTTTCTACATTTTCAACAATTAAAATAAGGGTTGAGCATATCAAATGTGACCATGCTTGAAAAGGTGGAACATTTTATGTCAGAACAGTATGAGCAAGCAACTTAATTACAAAGAATGACATTGCTTAACAGGGCATACAAAGTTGTAACTATTTTTACATGTCATATCTAATGTTTTACCATTTCTTCTGCAGGATCAGCGTCATGCTAAATTGTCCACTGCTGCTGTTTTTGTAAAAAGGTTGCATGATCTTGCAGGTGTGTTACAGTTACTGCCCAATGACCAATGTTTTTTTATTTTTTTTCTTTTGTTCTAGTTTTGATCTTTCCTCTCCTCTTCCTCTATTTTAGTTCAGAAAAGAGGATACATTGACTTACAGGGAGCTGCAGATGCTGATAATGGGCCATGTAACTATGGATACACTCTTCCCAAAGATTCGAGCTATACAGTACCTTCTACTTGGGCAATGACAGATCCTACGACATTCTTAATCCGGGGAGAGACTTATTTGCACGATCGTCTAAAGGTTGCTTGATATGCTGCAAAGATCAAATCCTGAAAAAAAACTGAAATTTAAATATCTTAGTTAGGTGCAAAAGAACCTGAACCTCTTTGGTGGTGGATTATTGTGGGGAAGGGCAGCTTACAGGATAATTGTCACTGTAGGGAAACACCGTGGTTCAATATAAATCCTAAATGGTTGGTTGAAGTTACCATAATGATGCTGATACGACTTGCCTGTAACTTTGACAGATCAAGGCAAATAGTACCCTGATGCAAATGGTTGGTGCTGATTGGATAAAGTCTGATAAGCGTGAGGATGATCTAGCTGGTCGTCTTGGGGGACTAGTCCAGGTATCTTATGCTAAAGCCAGTAATTTTGTTTCATCAGCAGTAATGAAGATATTTACCAATAGCTTTTATGTAGAAATGCGCAGCACAAGGAGGCACCAAATTCTTCTTCGTTGTAAACATACAGGTGAGATATTTTTTTGGTGTATATATGGGTTGATGCTTCGTATGTCGCATGCTGTATAACGATTTAATTCCTTGTTTATAATCGGATGGATACAGGTTCCTGGTTCAACCACATACAGTTTAGCTTTGTATTATATGATGGATACACCATTAGAAAAGGTCCCTCTGCTTGAAAGATTTGTAAATGGAGATGATGCATTCAGAAATTCGAGGTTCAAGCTCATCCCTTACATCTCAAAGGTTTGTTTTGCATTCGAGCCTTATTTGATTTGTTTTAAGCTGTACTCCCTCCATATTAAAAAAGATGACGTTTTGGACAAGGTTTGGGTCAAACATTGGGAATGTAAATCATAAATAACTTTTAAATTATTGAGTTTAGAGATGTAAAAATCATATAAATAAATTTGTCTTGAAAAGTACTTTCATAAAAATATACATATACCACTTTCCAATAAATATTTTTAAAGAAACAAGTGGTCAAAGTGATGTTTTGGAGACCGTGTCGCTGTCTGAAACGTCAAGTTTTACAATATGGAGGGAGTACTCAATAAACTGCAATGTCTTATGTTTGGAATGTGTGTCCATTTAGGGATCTTGGATTGTTAAACAGAGTGTGGGCAAGAAAGCTTGCTTGGTTGGACAAGCATTAGAAATCAATTATTTCCGTGGAAACAACTATTTGGAGGTAAGCTATAAGCATGTCATATGTTAGCTTCTCTTGTTGCATTGTACTATGATTTATCATCCCAATGCAGCCTTGCAGTGTGCTTTGCGTTCCTACTGGATTTGAGCAGTTAATTTGACTTGTTATGATTATGTTTCTCCCTGCATAGTATACAACGGCAAAGTAATGTCAGCTTCAATTTCTTTTACCACCACTATATCTTCTTTTTTTATAAGGACAACAAATATTCTAGAGGTTGCTTTTCAGTTTTCACTTGTTACATGCTCCCTCTGTCCCTTATTATTTGTGGTTTCCGGTTTTTGTGTTACAAGTTTGACTAGATTTGTAGAAAATATGTGCAATATTTGTATCTCCAAATAAATTTATGAAAAAACTAGAATAAAAGATCTATCTCATGATATGAATTATATATCATAAATATTAAAAAAATATATAATTAATCAAAGTCATTTCTCGGGAAGTGAGAACGATAGATATTTAGAGACGGAGGGAGTATCAGTTGAGTTTAAACTTACTTTTCTGACAAAGTTGCATGTTACAACATACTCTGTGATCCTAGAAGGTATATTCAGCTCTGAACAGCTTTGCCTGTAATTTTCCAGCTTGGAGTTGATATAGGTTCATCAACAGTGGCACGAGGTGTCGTGAGCCTAGTGCTTGGCTACTTGAACAATCTGGTGATCGAAATGGCCTTCTTGGTACAGGTAACCGATCACAAAACGCTTGTTCACGTAAAAATTGCCTTGAGGTTGAGCATACATCAGTAGATATCACAGAAGATTTATGATGATCGTGCAACTAGATAATTCACAAAACACCTGTTCACATGAATATTGCCTTGAGGTTGAGCATACATCCGTAGAGATCACAGAAGATTTATGTTTCTTTCTCACTATCTCATAGTGGATGCTTTAATTTCACGATTTGCCTCATGCAGGGCAACACATATGAAGAACTCCCAGAATTCCTCCTAGGTACCTGCCGACTGAATTACCTGGATGCCTCCAAGGCAGTATCGATAGACGAATGCTAGAAGAACCCCAACTGACCTCATTCTTTTTGAAGACAGTACATTAAAAGACCAAAAGGCTCTGAATCCATTCCTTGCTGCCGACACAATCGGCAACCTCAGATGCTCCTTGTATTGCCCCCGCCAAAAGTGGGGATCCACTGCAGACGTTGTACATTCTCCTCTTGCCGACTGCTCAGGTATTCTGTTGTAATGATGATAGTAATCCATGATAAAAGGCCCTCATTCTTTGGCATCTTATCACCACGAAAAAAACGGAAAGGAAAAAGAAGTGTATTCTAATCCTTGTACCATGGTGTCCCATCTGACCTGAGTGACGCCAGATCATCGGATCCAACAGCAAGAAAACCATTAACTATGCATTGACCAGGAGTGCAATGGCTGGAATGATTGTATTTGAGAACTCGCGGTTCCCCCACATTGAACTGAAAGGGATCCCCAACCAAAATTGCAGTGATCATGGGTGCTGGGTGCTCAGGTCGTTTGAACCGAAAGCATCAACAAAGGAGTGGAGCTTGCATCTATCTCTCGAGCGCACTGTTTTATGCTAGCGGTAGCATCAACTTTTGGAATGTTCATTGTTCGCCACGCTTGGAGCCGCTGATGTGATGGCTGAACGGCCGGACTCGCTTTTGATGTGCCAGTCGCACTTTTGATCCAACGACGTGTCGGTCGCGTGCAATCTTGGTTCTGAGGTTTCGGTCAGCGTGCGAACATGACACGGACGACTACCGAGCTGGATCGCGCGATGCACGGGCGCGTGCCGGCTCGGCCTTTCACGTGTGTCCGGTGCAGTGCAACGCAATTAGGGCACCTCTATAGCTCGTATAAATCCAGGTCAGCACATTGTTGTTATGAAATAACTCCGCTAGCTGTATAAATTCAGGTCAGCAAATTGTAATAGAAAAGAGACATTTCTTATTTCCATATTAGGTTCGGACGGACTACTAAAATTTTGTTTCTTGTGAGAGACCTATTAAAGTTGCCATTTTAAAAAGGACCGAAAAAAATGAGTTCAGTGGAGTGTTTTTGCACTAACAGGAGTTATTCGATGTGCACCTTGGGCTAATGAGCACCGGAGCTCAGCGGAGTTCAAACGGTAAGTTTAATTTAACCGTTACCGTTGGAAAGCTCAGGGTGGGAACTCATGAAAGCGCATCTAGATCGTAAGGCTATGTTCGGCAGGACTTATAAGGTCCCGTTTGGTACAGCTCAGCTTCACTAGTGAAGCTGTTTTTTTTAGAAAATAGTTTCATGGGCAACTTACTAGGTGAAGCTGAGCTGTTTTGAAAAAAGTGTTTGGCAAAACAGCTTCACCAACAACTTCATGCATGGTTGGGAGAGAGAAATGGAGGTGTAAGCTGTGAAAAGCTACTTTTTTCAGCTTCATGGGTGAAGCTGTTTTTGTGAGGGGGGAATAAAACAACTTCATGGGTGAAGCTGTTTTGCAAAATGGTGTTTGGCAAAAAAACAGCTCACAACAGCTCTGTACCAAACAGGCCCTAAGTCGGCTGATAAGCTAAAACGACTGATTTGTTGTTAGAGAAAAATATTGTTCCATGATTGATTTGTACGGATTAAAGCCGAATTATAGCTCAAGCGAACAGACGTGCAAAACTGGAGCACGCGACCCCACCCCAGTAAAAAGGTGTTAATTCAGCTACGATAAACTTTACCTACAAACCACTAAAAAGTTCAATCGCACTTGGGTATCATCGTCGAACTTTTTTTTTTTTTGTCTTCCACGTCATTCCATCCGACTTCGGTTGTTTTTTCACTGTTACACATCCCTGACATATTGGCCCAACTAGTAGTAAGTTGTCCAAAATACCCTTGTTTTATACCTTCTTCTATCTCTATCCGGTGGGACCCAACTGTCAGGGGGCATAATGAAAAAAATCAAAAAAAAAACTCGGCTTTCTTCTTCCTCCTGCTAACCTGACCGGTACTCGTGTCTAGCGGCGTGCGGCCCCCGACACCGAGGGCATGGGCGCAGTGTCTATGGCTGCGGCCGGCGAGCGCCGACGGGCGGGCCCAAGCGGGTGTAGGGCGGGCGCGCGAGCGAGGGCAAGGCTGGGCGCGGGCGGGGATAGGGCGGGGCGCGGACGCGGGCAGCGAGTGCCGCCGGGCGGGGCAGAGCGGCCGCGCGGGTGGCTAGGCGGCTCCCACGGTCAGGGGCGGCGGGACGGGCGCAGGACCTGGGTCGGCGTAGCTAGCCATGGCGGTCTCTTTCGTTGCCGGCCTGGTCTCGCGGTCTTGTCGACCAAGGAGAGCGCGCATCGGCTGTGAACGTGAAGGGGAGCTCCAGCACCTGGGTGAAGATGTGCGGCATATGAACCTTTTCGGGTACGGATGCACAAGCAGGATATCTATACTATATAACCTTAAAGTGGTAGATGGCTCTCCCCTCACACAACACTGTAAATGAACAGTGCCATTCACAAAAAACACTGCTCTGAGCACAGTACCGCCCGTTAGAGCAGGTACAATAATTGGCTTATAGCCAAACAAATGCTGATGTGGAGGAGAGAAGGAAGGAGAGAGAAGAGCTTGACTCCCATGCAACCACCAAGTTGGGCACAGAAGCATAGGTACTAGTGAGTCCCAATAGAGATGTATGTGAGGAAAAATAAGAAAGAGAAATGGTTTATAACCAAGTAGAAGACTAACTATTGTATAGCTTGGCTCTTAGAGCTTGGCTTATAGCCAAGCACTTGGCTCTATTATTGACCATGCCCTTACTGTGCTTCCTGTTGATCTTCACAACAATAGTGACACTATAGATGGCCAACAATAAGTGCAATCAGCTTGAGGGGCCAAATGCAACTGGTGAAATGATGATATATCGAAAAGTAATTAGCTTAGCCGGTTCTATCAGTGATGCCTCAATAGTCAATAAGCCAATTTTAATAATAAAAAAATCCATCCTCCTGAATTGGTAATTTTAATAAAGGCTGCAACCGTTGTTGTTCACTACATAAAAGTATAGATGGTGATCCAGGTCACCTGGCCCGGCCCGGCCCGGCCCAGGCCTAGGCTAGGCATGGCCCGATCGGGGCGAGCCAGACAAGAATTGGTAGGATTAGAAAGAAAGTGTATCCTAATCCTCATAATCTGATCTGATACGGCACGTGTCGTTCGTTCTCACCTGTGTGCTACGATAGATCAGGTCGTATTAGTAGATCTGACACCAATATAATGCGATAATTAAACCCACTGACGAAGTGCGTGCCTGTTTGCCGGAATGGCTAGTATTTTGGGACTTGGGGTTGGGGCCCAACACCAAACCACAGCAGTCCAGTCGTCAAGAATTGAAAGGGACCTGCAACCAAAATTGCAGTGGTGAGATGATGAGCTCATGACCACCCCTATTGCTTTTGTCCATTGTTGGTCAGAAGTCAGATCCCTTGAACATGAAGGGATGAACGAGCAGAAGCACTGGAGCCTGCTGCCTGCTGTCATGGATGCGGGATGCCTTGGTTCTTGAGGCCGGAAGAGGACAGCGGGATAGAACGGACCGTGCCATCGTCGCTGCCGCGTGATCGCGATCATATAGGCCACTGTGTTTTGCTAGTGCTTTGCCACCTGCTTTTTGTAGCCTGGCTGCCTGGGCACGTAGCGAGATGGTAGCATATCACGCGGCCGCGTCGCTGTGCGAGCGCCTTCAGGCTGTGGCCGCCGACGTGACGGCCGACCCGCCGCATGCAGCAGCTTTGGCCAGCCGGCGGCCGCGCCTTTTGGAGCACACGACGTGCGTGGCGTGTCAGCCGCTGGTAGCCTCAGCTGAAGAAGAAGCGTGCGCGCGTGGGATGATGGATCATGGATCATGATTCATGGATGATGGTGTCATGCCCATACAATACAGATATCAGATGCAGGATCGCTACTTTGCCGTTGACCTGAACCGCGGATCGCTAGGCGCGCTGCCGGCGGCGGCGGCACCTGGGTCGGTCGCGCGATGCACGGGCGCGTTGCAGGCCCGCTTTACGTGAGGTGGCGAGGGCGCGCGGCGCGACGCGACGCCAGGCCAGCCTGCGCCCAGCGGTGTCCCAGCAAAGGATCATGCAGTAGGCTTCGGTTGTTGGTCGAATTACGCGGCTGGACGTCACGCCGAGGCACGCACCATGCTGCGCCACTGATTTCATTCAGGGCGCATCATGCCTGGTGTCCGCCAAGTGGGTCATTAACCTTGATCTGTGTTGTTTATCATGCCTGGAGTACGCTCGGGAAGACTGGGGTGGCCGTGCAGACTGCAGACTCCTCCAGAGGCATACTCAGACGAGACGGCAGTTCCGAGGGCGATGCTCCCCAGGTTGGGTCAGCTCCGGGGCGACGTCACGCATTGGTTGCGCACCGAAGAAATTGCTGTATTGGGATTATCATCTGTGCTGGTGCCGGGTGCCCACCTCGTCTCTCGCACGCTGCGTGCGTCGGGTCAAAATCGCCAATCCCGAGGCAATCTTTGACTCAGCCCTGTTTTGATCCAACGGGGCCTACATGCTGAAATTTTTTCAACTTTGTTACTGTAGCAATTTTGTTTGTATTTAATAAATATTGTTCAATCATGTATTAACTAGGCTCAAAAGATTTGTCTCGTGATTTATAACTAATCTGTTCAGTTAGTTATTTATTTTACTAACATTTAATGTTTCATGCATGCATCCAAACATTGATGTGATGCAGAGAGTGAAAAAGGTTGAAAGTTTGATAGAATCTAAACAAGGCCTGGTTGTGTGACGTATGAAAAAAAATTAGATGCCACATCGAATATTGCGGTACTAATTTAGTATATTAAAATTGATTAATTATAAAAACTAATTAGATCGTCATACAGTACTTAACGAGACAAAACTATTAAGCCTAATTAATCTGCATTAGCACATAATTACTGTAGCACTATATTATCAAATCATAGACTAATTAGACTCAATACATTTGTCTCGCGAAGTAGACTTCGGCTGACAAATTAGTTTTATAATTAGTCTATATTTAATACTCTATGCATGTGTTCTCATATTTGATGTGATAGGTGAAAAAATTTAAGATTCCATCTAAATAGGGCCTAAAACATTACACTCTGTCATATCGAGTTTTGGACACATGTATGAAGTACTAAATATAGACTAAAAATAACTAATTACACGTTTTATGTGTTTTTACGAGATGAATCTTTTAAATCTAATTAGTCCATGATTTGACACTAAAGTGCTACAATAACACATGCGTTAATGACGGATTAATTAGACTTAAAATATGTAATTTGTTTCTTTATTAGTATCCGAACACCTCATGCAATACCATATATAATATTTAATGTGGTATAAAAAATATAGCCCCGAACTAAATAACCCCTCTTTGCAATGAACAAACTCCTACGTAGTACTCCCTCTATATCCATATCAGTTGTTGTTTAAGACAACGACATGGTTTTTAAAACATAAGTTTGACTTCTTGTTTTTATAAAGTATTTTTTCAAGATAATTTTGTTTATATAATATTTATATTTGTAACTTAGAAATTTAATAGTTGTTAATAATTTATATTCTTAATGTTCGACTTAAATCTTGTCTAAAACCCTAACTAATATAAGTATGGAGTGAGTACTGCGGTAGTGGTAGCGGAAACCCCCCACTACCAGACTCCCAGATCGAGTAAAACTGTCACAGTAATCGCCGCGCGCGCGGGGTCACGTACGTACAACAACAGCAACAGGGAAGACCCACCCGGCCAACACACGCATGTGACCACGCGCGATCCAACCTCCGAAACAGCGGATGACCTGTTCATGTCGCCTTGTCTCGCTTGATCGCTTCCTTCCTTCCCAGTTCCCACTGGCCACTGCACATGACCTGATGATGCACCGGCACCCGCGAGGCCGCGGCTAGCGAACGCCGGCCAAAACTGTAAACGCCGGCAATCGGCGGCAAGCGATAGATGCCCAGGAGCGAAACAGACATCCATCCGGGCATCCGGCCCCGCGCGTCACGTCGCGTCGCGTAGCGGAACAGTGACGGGTGCGGTGGTAGCATAAATGGCGCCAACTGGACACGAAAACGACGACACCATACGATACGCAGCGTCGCTACGCTACGTACGTACTAGTACGCTGTACGCAGACGTTACGTTACTAGCGGCGCGTAACGTAGAGCTAGCGGCGCGGGCGCGCGGTGTACGGGGACGGACGGGGCACACCGCACTGTGCGCTGCTGTCAGAGCGGGACCCTCCTTTCCGTTCCGTCATCGGTCCGGTCGTACAGTCAGAAAAGGCTTTGGCCGGGGCCGGACCGGACCCGGACGGCCTGCAATGCAACAGTGCGTGTCCGGATCGGAGGAGATCGCTGTCGACAACAGTCGACACTGGTACACTGTAGCCGTAGGAGTACTGTACAATGATAGGGGATTCCTGGTTATTACTGCTAGTTGTACGTACTGTACTACTCACTGCTAGTACTAGTGATTTGGTTGGGCGCAATCCAACATAGTTGACACGTGTTCGTCGTTTCACTACTAGCGTCGTCGAGTACATCTGTAGCTGAACTCGCATAAGGCACTCACAGTGCAGACTCTACGTAGAGTCTAAGTTTATTTATTACCTCGAAGATATCATAGACTTTGAGTCTAAATAAGACTTGGAGTCTTAGTTTTTGTCTCTCTTTCTTCAATAACTACACTACCACATCAGCAAAATACAATAAATAAGAGTGTAATAAATAGGTTTAGACTCTACGATAGAGTCTGCATTGTGAGTGCCCTAAGGATTTGTTTAGTTTTCTCTTTTCACTCATCATTTCAAATGTTTAAATACATGCATAGAGTATTAAATATAAACTACAAATTAACTCATTATACAAATTGTGATAGCTTCATAGGACGATTTTTAAGCCTAATTAATATATAATTTAACAATATCATGTTATAGTTAATATATACTAATAATAAATTAATTAGTCTTAATAAATTTATCTCACGGTTTCCAAACATAATATATAATTTGAGTTTCTTATTAGTTTATTTTTAATAGACTAAATTAGTGTCGGAACATCATACAACTGTTACTCCTACTCTTGATATGCATGGTACATGCTGAACTTCATCATTTGTGTTTACTCCTATACTCCCTCCGTTCCCGAACAAGTGTCGTCCGGAAAGCGTGTGTGAGGTAAACACGGATTTCTAGTGACACTTATTTTTGGAACGAAGGGAGTATATACACTGTATCTGACACCGACAGGTGGCTAGCCGAGCACACATGAAAACAACCGTACTGGAGAGTCACTGCCGCGCGACAGGAAAACGTCCTTGCAAAACGCTACAGCGACGTCGTACTCGTACGTGGTCCTCCTGGCCGGAGCCGGACGACCCCGACACGCCCCGGCCCGGTCCATACCGGTCCAGCAGCTCCAGCCCCACCACGTCCCGGTCCGACCGGCCGCCCCAGCTCCCAGGACCCGAACCCGCCGTGGCGCCGCTGGCGGAGAACAGCCTGCCAAGGCACCACCACCGGGCGCCGGCCGCTGCGCCCGCGCCACGTCATCCCGCAAGGGGACAAACGCCGCGGAAAGCAACGGGACGGGGAGGCGTGGTGGGGTGGCGGTGACGCCGGCGCGCCCGTGAATGAGGGGTCGCTGTCGGCTGCGGCCGTGGGGCCACGTGCGCTTGGACGGGCCTTGGTGGTCGGTGACGTCAGCGCCACGGTGGGGTCCGGACACTGTTCACGGGTCAAAGGAGGCTTGGCTCTTGTTCTCGCTGATACGGTGGTGGTTGAGATCCGACGGTTGGGGTCGTCGGGGTTGGCGCTTGGGATGGAGATGAATGAGACGAACTCGGCGACAAATTGGGAAAGGGCATTCAATCTCTACTAGTGGTTTCAACAGTACTAGGTATAAACTTTCTATCAATCTAAACGGTGAGTTTTATTTTGTTGTTTTCAAAACTATCATGTCATATGAAATAAAATAAGAGTTGCATTGTAAAGTTTCATAGACATTAAATTTCAGGAAGTCTAAGTAACACTCGAGTGTTTTTGTCTCATTGAACACACGAATTTTGCGTCCGTCGGATCTGCATTGCGCGTCTATGCTCTCCCCGCACCGTTGTTCGGCTGACGTATGGGTCCCACTTCTGGCGAGTACTGTTCAAAACAGAATTGCTAAGTCTCACTCGAGTGTTTTATCTCGAGCTGGCACACGATTTTTGTGGACGTCGGATTTGGCTCATGTTTGTCTCTGGCGTCCGATCTGTATGTCTCCACACGCTGGTCAATACCACTGCGTCTAATCTGTCTTCGGTGTTTTTTCGGAATTAGCTAACAAGTAAGGGAGGCGCCTGTTGGTCGCTAGCAGCTCACTCGCTCGGTGTGAGAACTGAGCAGAGTAGTATGTAGAGGAGTGTATGATACATGACGTGTACTACTACAGGTACACACGTATTAAGGAAATGCATGTGTTTCTGTGTTTATTGTTTTTGTTTCAGTATATATATTAACCTTTTGTCATTGTCTAACTATAGAAAAAATTGTGACTTGTTAATTATCATTGTTTGAACATATATATTATTTTTCTGTTCTTGTGAAACTATGATAAAATTGTGACTTGTTAATTATCTTTGTGTTAGTATATATATTAACCTTTTGTCTTTGTTTAACTATAGAAAACAAATTGTAACTTGTTTATTATCATTGTTGGACTAAAAAATTACATGTTATATTTATACAAATTGCAACAAACTAAAACTGTAATTTTAATATAAAATATATGCAATAAACATCACCAAACTAAAGTTGCATATGGTGACGGTTGCATTTCAATATGTAGGTTGTTTTTTATAGCAGAAGTATATAACCTATTTGCAGCACATGTTTGTGATTGTGTCGTTCTGGTTAAAAAATATTGTTAATTGTCCTTCTCTAGAAAGAAATTGTATTTTGTTATTTGTGTGTCATTTCCTTGTAAAACACATATTTTTTTGCTTGAGTTAAATTTGTGTGCTAGTCAAAAAAACACATGAATTTCTTTCATGTGGTCTGCCCCGATTTAGGTGTCAAGTGTCAAAAAAACACACAGATTTTTGTCTCCTGAAATTCATGTGTTTTTTAGCCACAAAACACTCATGTGTTGCTGGCCCTAAAAACACACATGTTTCAACTAGACAGGCTCTTAAATTTTATAATTCATAGAGAGTTGGTATTCGTGCCAAGAGAGATGAAACTCATTTTTCTCTCACTTCTTAAGTACACCACCATGTCATCAACAATGCATATATGTGGCAACCTATTTAATGCAAATGAAACTCCCATTGAGATTGGCCTTACATGGTCTACTACTTGCATGTTTAGATCCCACCTACTATACTTTAGTCACTTTTAATGGCTAAAATGTCAAACACTCTTACTAAAAGGGACTAAAAAGACTTTTTAATTTATTTTAGTCTCTTTTTATTAATGGTGTTGCTACTAAAAATGACTAAAGTTTAGTGGCTAAAGTCTAGTGGGCGGGATCCAAACAACCCCTTACTGTTATACACCACTCCATTTATCCTAAAGATAAGGTATATACTCCCTCCGTATAGGAAAAAAAAGTCGTTTTGGACAAAGTTTTGGTCAAACATTAGAAATATAAATGATGAATAACTTTTAAGTTATTTGGTTTTAAAATATAAAAGCTATATAAACAGATTTGTATTGATAAATATTTTCATAAAAGTATACATATATCATTTTCTATTAAATATTTTTTTATAAAAATAAGGAGTCAAAGTTATACTTTGGAGATCGTGTCATTGTCTAAAACGACTTTATTTTCCTATAGGAAATAGATGACGTTTTGAACATCGACACGGTCTCCAAAGTACAACTTTGACTCTCTTTATACTACAAAATATTTATTAAAAAGTACTATATATATTTATGAAAGTATTTTTAAGACAAATCTATTCATATGGTTTTTATATTTTCAAACTCAACAACTTAAAAGTTATTCATGATTTATATTCCCAATATTTGACCGAAACCATGTCTAAAACATAATCTATTTTCTGTACGGACGGAGTACTTTTTTTTCTTTTTTGACTGAACCTCACACAGACATGTGGCTCAGAGGATTTCGTATCTACACTGACAGATGTATCTAGTGTTTGTATCGGAACCGAGTAGAATACAAATATGTGAGTTTTGAGTGAAGAATGATTCATATACGACTCAGACACATGAGTAGAGATCCAGATTTGGTATCACTAATAGATAATGTCATATATAACCTTTTTAGGTATAGAGATTGAATGTTTAAATTTTATTTTAAGTTGTATAAGGTATTTTGGATTGTCTAATCCTATGCAAACATGCCTACTACTCCTTCATTTCTAAATTAGTAAGATGTTTTGACTGATTGTTACTGTATACTCTCTCTATATAGAAAACTGATGTCGTTTAGGACAACGACACAGTCTTCAAAGCATAACTTTAATCACTTGTTTCTTTAAAAATATTTATTGTAAGTGGTATACATATATATTTTTATAAAAGTATTTTTTAAGACAAATTTATTTATATGATTTTTATATCTCTAAACTCGACAATTGAAAAGTTACTCATGATTTATATTTATAAATGTTTGACTCAAATCTTGTCCAAAACGACATCTATTTCCTATATCGAGGGAGTATTTAGACATGACATATATTTAAGTGCATAGTAAAGGCCCCTTTGAAACACGGGATTTTTTTTGTTCTATTTCTATGTTTTTTTATGAACAGTCAACTGATTTTTAGGTTCCAAAGAGACTCTAAATTTTTCATATCTATGAAAATCAAAATGTCTTATTTAGCTGTTTGGTTGCTAGCCACACTTTGTCACACTTCACCTTAGGCAAATTTGACCAAGTTGTCAAGTGTTTGGTTGACAACTAAGCTTAGACATGATTATTTTGGGCTCCACATGTTATAGAGTAAAAAAATATGACAAGATTCCCTTAGGCAAGACAAAGTGTGACAACCAATTTACTTGCCACACTTGCCTAAGGTTAGTTGTGGTAGATTATGGCTAGCAACCAAACATGCTTGGCTGTTTGGTTCTCAACCACACTCTGCCACACCTAACCTTAGGCAAGTTTGACCAGATTGGTAAGTGTTTAGTTGATGACTAATCTTAGACAAAATTTTTCTGGGCTCCACATGTCATAGAGTAGAAAAAGTGTAGCAAGATTCCCTTAGGCAAGAAAAATGTGGCCACACTTTTGTGTGGCTTGCCACACTTTGTCTAAGGTTAGGTGTGGCAAGTGGAAAGGGAGTATCTTTTAAATCTTATCAATAGACGCCTTTGAAACATCGTCTAGCATAAAATGCGTGTTGTAATGGGTAGTCGAAGTTAAGGTACCATTCGCATCCTTAGGGATTTTAAGAATCTAGATAAAAACATCTGATATGTATTATTGTATTTCATGTCTGTGTATTAAAATCTGCTACTGCTTCTTTCGTTCCAAATTATAAATCGTAGCAAAATGCATGTAAAAAAAAAAGTCAAAGTGACTTATTTTCTTCGTACTCGTAAAGAAAGTCATTTTGGACAGGATTTGAGTCAAATATTTAAAATATAAATCATGAATAACTTTTAAGTTGTTGAGCTTGAAAATGTGACAACTATATGAATAGATTTGTCTTGAAAAGTACTTTCATAAAAAATATACATATGTCACTTTCAATAAATATTTTATAGAAATAGGGAGTCAAAGTTATGCATTGGAGACCGTATCACTATTCAAACGACTTTCTTTACGAGTATGAAGGGAGTATAATTTAGTATGAAGGGAGTATAATTTAGGATGGAGGGAGTAGAATCTACTTTGTTTGGAAGGGATTGTAGGATCTTATAATTTCTTTCTTCGGATTCTTATAAAATTCTAAGGTATCAAAATGGTAACTTACATGCATGCATGTCGAGTTTTAATTTATTTGTCACTAGAAAATTAATCAAGTTGACAAGTGACTAAACAATTAATGAGGAAAAAATAGGGCATGTTTAGTTCCCAAAAATTACAAGATTCTTCATCACATCAAATATTTAGATGCATGCATGAAGTATTAAATGTAGGTAAAAAATAACTAATTGCATAGTTTGCATGTAAATGTCAAGACAAATCTTTTGAGCCTAGTTAGTCTATGTTTGGATAAAGTTTGTCAAATAACAATAAAAGTACTACATGAACTTTACGTTAAAATTCCTATGAACTAAACATGGCCGGTCTCTAACTAGACTTTTTATTTATAAAACATCGTTGATACCTTATAGTTTAGATAGATTGAAGGGAGTAACACCTGTTTAGCCGTACTCTTCTTCGGAAACTATAAAAACTATAACAAAATATTACATCCGTCACAAAAATGAATGCATATATCGCATTTGAAAGAGTTAACCAATTTCATGTTTGATCAAAATTATTATAATATAATATTAAAAAACGAAGTGGTTCTTGTAAAAATGTAAAATCCTATTTATATAGTACAGTATATAAAGTCTGGGGTTTAAATCCATACAAACATGCCGGAACTTGAGGACACCTTCAGTTCAGCGACCCCGGACCGAGCACAGCCGCGGGAAACGGCCGTCATCAACACTAGTGGCAACTGGACTAGCCTGGGTGCGCGCTTCCCCCGGTCCACTCCCGAGTCCCGAGCATCATATCACCACCCGACCCCGTGTCGTCGGCTCTCGCTCGCATCCGAATCCAACGACGACACGCAACAACGACGCGATGGATGGATCTCTAGCTTGACGATGGATGCGGACGCCACCCCGGTCTGTTTTTACTACCGCCGTTTTCTACGACCAAAGCTATTCTGGGCCGCGCGTTAACCTCAAAAACATTCTGCTTCCACGGAGATCGGCACCGATATGTTATGTTCGGGTAAAGTTAGTTACGCAGTCCAAATTTGACTTCCTCTCTTTTCACTGTCGAATGAACGACATGCATGGTCGAGCAGCGCTCGCTGGACCTCCTCGGCTCGTCCGACTGTGTGCTACTCCTATATTTACTCCTGTGCCGGCTGTCTTTCTGCACCGCATTGCATTGCATTGTTCAAAGACAGAACAGAATCCTCGCTAGCCACCACACCACCACCAAACAGAGTAACAGGATAACACTAAACACACACTTGTCAAAAAAAAAAACACTAAACACAGGCCCTGTTTGGATTCAAGGGCTAGAGCTAGTTTGAGCTATTTGGAGCTCAACTAGCCCTAAAGTATCCAAACAACAGGGTTAGTTTGAGCTATTTGCATCTAGCCCACCCTAAAAAACTATCTCTACCAAGGTCCTGTTTGGATCCAAGGGCTAGAGCTAGTTTGAGCTATTTGGAGCTCAACTAGCCCTAAAGTATCCAAACAAGAGGGCTAGTTTGAGCTATTTGGAGCTCAACTAGCCCTAAAGTATCCAAACAAGAGGGCTAGTTTGAGCTATTTGCAACTAACCCACCTCAAAAAACTATCCCCACCAAGAGATGATTATTTGGGCTAGTTGTACTTGGGACCACTAGAAAAATAGTTTTTCTCTCTATCTCCACCTCATCAAATGATTGGAAAAGTACATTTATTGTCAATCTAACTCTTCTATCCAAACATCTCTTTGACTAGAGTTAGTTTAGAGCTACTTGTAAGCTAGAAAATAACTCTAACCTTTAGCTGTGCTAGAGTATCCAAACAGGGCCCAAGAGGTGATTATTTGGGCTATTTCTGATTGAGACTACTAGAAAAGTGATTTCTCTCTCTACCTCTACCCAGCAAATGATTGGAAAAGTATATTTATTGTCAATATAACCCTTCTATCCAAACACCTCTTTGGCTAAAGTTAGTTTAGGACTAAGGCCCTGTTTGGATCCAAGTTGCCACTAGCAAAACTTTGGCAAAATTTTTGTAGCCAAAATTTTTGTCTTGTAGAGCTGTTTGGATCTCATAGCTAAAGTTACATTAATTGGTGCACAATGACTGATTTGCCCCTATTTAATGATGATTTAGCGTCTTTATGAAGTGTGGGTGGGTGGGGACCGGGGGTATTGGGCGTCCGGGCGCCCACCCCGAGGCTTTTTGGCCTATTTTGCCAGGTTTTGGTGGCAAGAGGAACTAGCAAAAATTTTGCTCTTTTGCCAACTTTTTTGCCAAGCTGTTTAGATCCCATGGCAAAAAGAGAGCAAAAAGTGCAAAACTAGCACTTTTGCCATGGATCCAAACAGGGCCTAATTATAAGCTACTACAAAATAACTCTAACCTCTAGCCCAGCTAAAGAATCCAAACAGGCCACACACTCCCACGTACAGTTCCAGCCCCCGAATTCAATCGCCGCAATCCGCATGCAACCGTGTGCCGCGCTAAAATATTATTACGTACAAATGTGAGCCAGACCGCCCTGGCCCCCCATAACCTCTCATGATTCAGTTCCTGCGCTGCAAATGGCGTGCCGTACGCTGAAGATGAGGGCGTCGGTTCACGCATGCTGCTCTGTCTGAGGAGCCGGAGATCATCGAATGGACATTCCACGTGATGATCCGGTCCATTTCCAGTCATGGTTTGCTTGTTCAGGAGATCACAAATGCGTGAGCTTTCTACACAAGGGCGAGCAGACATCGATCGGTCCAGCTGGAGCTGGAGTCCCGTCGCAGCAGCCTTGGCATCGAGTACTGGGCGTCCCCATCTGTTGTCTGGATCCCAGAAAATTTCACTGGCCGTAAAAAAAAAAACGTTAAGTTATTTCCAGTAGCTCATCTAATCTTTTCATAATTATACTATTTATTAATTACTCCGTAGTAGTAGTAGCACGTAACTGTTCCAGTTACGAATAATCTGTGGGTCGGTTGAGATAAACCAGGAGGAGGCTGTTGGACTGACTGGCAGTGTGGATGACCATCTCGAGAGCCGAGGTACTGTATAGGTATAGGTATGAATTCAAACAGGACACGATCTCACACGACCGGCAAAAACGGAACGGAGTCACCACCACCGCGCGTTGCTTGCCCGGCCGCACCCCACCGACAGCAGAAAATCCGCTCCTCGGCAGGGGAGGGACCCGCGCGTCATGCCCTCACGTTGGTGGGAGTAGGTATCCTTCTGTCCCGTGCGACGCGCGGCTGCTGTTCGCTGTTCGCGCGGGCGCGGCGGATCCGGTGGGGCCGCGCTTCCACTGGGCTGTGGTGGTCCTGTGCGCTACTGCAGCTGCAGCGGCAGCGGCAGCGGGTGCGGGGCGAGCGGCACTCATCTCATCACCACCACCAAGGAGAGAGAGAGAGAGAGGCGTCCGAGGCCTCGCCATAATTCCAACCCACTGTGTGCGTGCCGCTGTAGCAGCGCGCGCGAGCCACCTCCGTCAGCCCTCTCCCCACCTCGCCGCCGTCGAGATTTCGTCTCCTCCTGGTGCTCGGGCAGCCGAAGCAGAGCTTGGGGGGTGGTGTCCTCGGACAGAGTCGTTGCCCGGGCCGATGCCGGCCCTGATGTAGATTTCTCATCCGCTTTACCCGGTGCCAACGTCTCTTCTCTTCCGGAGTAGCGGTTCCGCCGCCCCCACCATGAATCCATGATCTGCCGCCAGTTGTGCGTTCGCGGAGGAGGTACCGCTGCTGCTGTCGCCGTTCCGTTCCAATTGTTTGCTTTTCGTTTCGTGGGTTGCGTGGGGTGGTTTGGTGCTTGGGTTGTTCGTGTGTGTGTGAATAACTGAGGGGACGTGGCAGGTTGCTCTGCTGCTGGACAGTGATCGCATTTGGTGGCGGTGGTGGAGGAAGACGACGAGGAGGAGGAGGAGGAGGAGTAGAGGAGGCCATGAAGGAGGCGGGCGAGGAGAGGTGCCTTGACCCGCAGCTGTGGCACGCGTGCGCCGGCGGCATGGTGCAGATGCCCCCCGTGCGCTCCCGTGTCTACTACTTCCCGCAGGGCCACGCGGAGCACGCGCACCCCGCCGGGGCCGCGGACCTCGCCGGGGCGCGGCCGCTCCCGCCGCTCGTGCTCTGCAGCGTCACCGGGGTGCGCTTCCTGGCCGATCCGGACACCGACGAGGTCCTCGCCAAGATCCGCCTGGTGCCGCTCGCGCCCGGCGAGGTGGAGTTCCGAGACCCCGACGAGTTCGGCGCCGACCCCGCGGACGCCCGGGAGAAGCTGTCCTCCTTCGCCAAGACGCTCACGCAGTCCGACGCCAACAACGGCGGCGGCTTCTCGGTGCCGCGCTACTGCGCCGAGACCATCTTCCCCAAGCTCGACTACCGGGCCGACCCGCCCGTGCAGACGGTGCTCGCCAAGGACGTGCACGGGGAGGTCTGGAAGTTCCGCCACATTTACCGGGGCACGCCGCGCCGGCATTTGCTCACCACGGGATGGAGCACCTTCGTCAACCAGAAGAAGCTCGTCGCCGGGGACTCCATCGTCTTCCTGCGCACCGAGCATGGCGAGCTGTGCGTCGGGATACGGCGTGCCAAGCGGGTGTCCTGTGGTGGCATGGAGTGCATGTCTGGGTGGAACGCCCCGGGGTATGGGGCCTTGTCAGCGTTCTTGAAGGATGAGGAGGGTAAGATGGTGAAGGGTTCTGGTCCTGGTGGGTACACGAGAGGCAGGGGGAAGGTGAAGATCACGGATGTTGTTGAGGCCGCAAGCCTAGCGGCGAGTGGGCAACCATTTGAGGTGGTGTACTACCCGAGAGCTAGTACACCGGAGTTTGTTGTCAAGGCTGCATCCGTGCAGAACGCGATGAGGAACCAGTGGTGCCCTGGGATGAGGTTCAAGATGGCATTTGAGACAGAGGATTCGTCAAGGATCAGCTGGTTTATGGGGACGATAGCTTCTGCTCAGGTTGCTGACCCAATCAGATGGCCAAATTCACCGTGGAGGCTTCTTCAGGTTTTGCTTGATCCCATGTTTCCTCCCATGCTTATGTGCCATACTGCATTATGAACTATGGATGCTATTTTTAACCTACTTCCTGTTTGGGGTTAGTTGTGTTGTGATTATGGTATCTATGAGACTATGAATGTTTCATGCCCTGTGAAATTAACTGCTGCTATGGAACTATTGGTTCAATTTTAATATGGAATATGCATAATAAATAGCTTAAACATAACTAGAAGGTGCGCATAAAAGATGACCAGCACGCAGTGCATGGTGCTCAACTGTTTGTAGCCCACATGAAGCATCCAGAAGCCTTTATATTAGTAGACAAAAATTCAAATATGAAATTGGGCACCTGAGGAATTATTAGGAGAGATACTTAGATCTTGTTTGACTGCACACAAATACACTAATCCACGTGGTTTGGAAGGGATTGAGTTGGAATTTAGTTAAGTTCCACTCCAATCCCCTTCAAACCACATGGATTGGGGTGTATCTGTATGCAACCAAACAAGGCCTTAGACGGGCAAAAATCCACATCTCTAGTTGTGTGTTAGACTAGGATGTGAATAAGTTTTGTACAGTTCTAACCATAAAGAAAATCTTAGAAAACACAATGTAATACTTTACCTATAGCTTTAATGAACTGTACCATCTGTTTGATTCAGTTAATTTCTCTTCTGGAACGTATAGTTTTTAATATTTTAGTATGTTTTGTCAGTCGCTTCTGGTCAATGGTCACTGAGATCAGTGTTGTCATCTTCTACAGCACTGTTTCTCATCTCCATGTATCCTATCATCATAGGTGACAGATTCATTTTACAGCATCTTTTAGCTACGTAGCTTTCTGTGTCTGTTTCTGCACAATTTGGAAGCTGGTAAACATCATTTTGTTAGCATCAGGAGGCATTAGGGAACATTGGAGGTTTTGCTTGATACACTTATGAATCCTCCCTTACAAAATTAATCTGCTTTAGCCTACCTGATATTGAAATGTGGGTAGTAACATTCACATATTTCCAACAAAACATCCATTTATATATTAGGTCTTTCAGTCCTGGTCTCCTGAATCAATTGGTCCTTTTTTTTACAAGTTATGCCAGTACCTTACATTTGCCTATATGATCAATGCCCTTATAAGATTACTAGCTGATCTTTAATTGCAGCATAGCATTGTACATCCGTACCTTGAGAGATCGAGGCACCAACAATAACATTGATCTAGCATTAGTTTAACTTTTTTTTTTTTGAAGGAGAACTACGGAGGGGAGAGTTTCCCCGCCTGAATTATTAAGATTCAAAGATACAAGTCAGTACATATCAGCATTAGTTTAACTTTAATGTGTTACCTGATGTTCATCTGTCCTTACCCTAGCGCGTTTTTGTTTCTTGGAATTGCCTTGGTACATAGCTTGACAGGCAATGTAGGAATGCAAGTGTAGGTGTCTTACCAACAGTGTTAAGCGAGACATTTGAAGCTCGCCGCCAGCTTATATTGTCTGATGTTATCAATTATAGCAGATGCAGAAAGAATTTACTTTTGAACACAAAGAATTTACTTGCGAAATTAGTACACAGTTTATTGTTAGATGATGCTTCCTTTGTCCTTGTTAGCTCTGCTAGCACCAGCACATTCTAATTGTGTGCACTGTGTCTTTTTGCCCCTTCACATAGTTGCAAATTTATTGCAGGTGACATGGGATGAACCAGACTTGCTGCAGAATGTGAAATGTGTCAATCCATGGCTTGTGGAGATTGTATCAAGCATTCCACCGATTCACCTGGGACCATTTTCTCCACCTAGAAAGAAGTTGCGGGTGCCCCAACATCCAGACTTTCCATTTGACGGTCAGCTGTTGAATCCAATTTTCCACGGCAACCCACTTGGTCTAAGCAACAGCCCTCTTCGCTGTTTCTCGGACATTGCTCCTGCAGGCATACAGGGAGCCAGGCATGCTCAATTTGGTTTACCCCTAACAGACCACCAGCTTAGCAAGCTGCACCTCGGTCTGTTCCAAGGCGGCGGTTTTAACCGGCTTGATGCTATCACTCCGCCATCCCGTATATCCAAGGGTTATGTGATCAGCAGTGCACCAGTCAATGAGAGTGTCTCTTGCTTGTTGACAATTGGCACACCACAGGCCACAGAGAAATCTGATGACAGAAAGAAACCCCATATAATGCTGTTTGGAAAGCCTATCCTTACTGAGCAGCAGATGAATTCTAGGGGATCAAGGGAAACATTCTCCCCTGAGGTTACTGGAAACAGTTCGTCTGATGGCAATGTTCAGAAGACAGGGAATGTATCTGATGGTTCTGGTTCATCGATTTGCATCGGTTTCTCATCCCAAGGTCGCGAGGCTTCTGAGCTTGGGTTAGAAGCCGGGCACTGCAAGGTATTTATGGAATCAGAGGATGTTGGTCGCACCATTGACTTATCTGTCTTTGGTTCATACGAAGAGCTGTACGCGCAGTTAGCTGACATGTTTGGAATTGAGAAGGCAGAAATAATGAGCCACCTTTGTTACCGTGATGCTGCTGGTTCTGTCAAGCATACTGGTCAAGAACCATTCAGGTGAGTGTTTCCTTAATGTCATCAGCTTACAGCTTTATTTACCTTGTATATAAATCTGTGTCTACTATATACTAGTGCATTTAAACTATGTTGTGTGTGTGTGACAGTGACTTCATGAAAGTAGCACGGAGGCTCACCATAATAGAGAGCACTGAGGGGAGACTGCAGAAACCTGTCATCGAATACATGATTGAGCGGGCTTGATTGCATGACTGTTCAAGGCAATCTGAAGCTTGTGGAAGACTGAGCTTAGAGCGAAGTAACTGCTGTGTTTTCATTTGTGTTTGTCTGCCGTGAAGCAGAATCGCGATGTTTGTCTGTTCCTTGTGGAAAACCTTGGTGTACGGATTTTCATCTGTTGTGGTCGTTAGAACTCTGTCGTGATCATTTGTGATGTGCTTGGTTGAAGTTGATAAATAACCTCTTTGATGGGTTAGCTTGGAATAAAGTTCGAGTTGTGTTAAGGAATGCCAGTGCCATGGCAATTCTGTCATTATCGATTTTCTTTTCTTCTTATTTATGAAACCGGCTAGGTTTCGCATCCAACCAGGCATGCTAATATTACTATAGCAGCAGAATTATTACATGCTTGCTTTAATCGTCGGTAAATTGCCTCGAACCCTTCCACTGCGTCGGGTCGATCAGTCGTCCCCATAGATGGGGATGATGCTCGAATAGGTATCTGCGGTTCTCCTCATTTTTTATATCTAGTTCATTTAGTTAAACTAGGGGAGAACCGCGGTTTGCTCCACCCCCATCCTGGGTCGTCCCATCCATCTACAACATCGGAAATCAGGCCCTCGATTTGATCTGCAACACCGCAGAGGAGAGGAACGGACTGATCGAGCTCGGTACCCTCATCTGATCTCTTTATTCGGACGTGCTCCTGAACTTTGAAGATCACTTCCTTTGCTGCAGCCCAGACATTACGCATAGCACTGAATAATGCGGCATGCCTGAGCGGCTTTAGGGTATGAACCCTAAAGAGAGCAAGCCCGCACACGTCCTTCACCAACTCGTCAAACTCGCCCGAGAAATCAAGGTCTTAATCTTCTTCTCCTTGTAGATCCAGTCCCTCCAACCTCTCCTCCACGGTAGGTTCGCCCGCTCCAGTAGCCCTCATCTCCATGTCCTTCTTTTTCCCCTTCTCCTTCGCTTCCTTCTCCGCCATGAAACCCTTGCAGACTACTCCTAGACTCCCCACGAAGAAAATCAGGTCGCTTCGCGGGAGTTTGGATGGAGAACTCACCTAGATCGCTCACTTTTTTGGTGGACTCCAGGCGTCGCCGCCGGAGGAAAACAAACCCTGGAAAAGGGGACGTGCGCTTAAATTAATTGCTCCAATGATGTGGATTTTTATGTAAAAAGTTAGATAGATCGGGCGCGCCGCAGTTGATTTTAGAGGCTAAGGCTATTACACATGTCATATTGAATCTTTGAACACATGTACGGAGTAATAAATATAGTTTAAAAAAATAACTAATTACATAATTTGTATATAATTTGCGAGATGAATCTTTTAAGCCTAATTAGTCTATGGTTTGACACTAAAGTGCTACAGTAATACATGTATTAATAACCGATTAATCAGGCTTAAAAATTCGTCTCATGATTTACGGATGGATTTTTTTAATTTGTTTTTTTGTTTTAAGTACGAACACCTCATGCAACACTCTACGTAACATTGGATGTGACATTCAAAATTTTACACCATGGAACTAAATATGCCCTAAAAACAATTTGGATGACACTATTCTAAGACTAGAAAGTAGGATTGATTCTGGCTAATAATCTCAAAAGAACAAGCTGAAAATCCAAGATCATATATGTACTTCTCATTCATCTTCTTTCTCGACAGCGCCGACAAGTACAGACTACAGAGCTACCGGTGCGCTAAGTAGACCGACAAAGAGGTGACCACCGGGGAAGAGAAGCTGCACCAGGCGACACCGAAGTGTGGGGAGCTTTCGTATTAAGAGAAACTGGATACTGTTTTAGGGTAACTGGTCATTTTGTTTTGGGCCCCGATCTCTTATTCGACTCGGATCAACAGAGTGACCACCTAATCCATAATTTTAACAATTGACTAGTTTGTCCACTCTTTAACATGTTAATCACACATTTTTCTTTTTAAAAACACGTTTTCTACGCTCCAGATGATGAGAATTTAGGTGACACTTGCGACCCTCACGCCCCGCGCCTACATCAGATGGCGCCCCCGCCCCATTGGAGATGAAGACAACGACGGCTGTGGTGGCCTCCGTGTCCAGCCTCTCTCCCCTCTTTATTCTCCAAATCTAGCGGGTATAGAAGGGATTTTGGGGAGAGGCAGGGCGACCTGGTGGTGGGGATAGGGGCAGGCAACTTTGGGTCCTAGCGGCGGTGAAGGCGGTCAGGCTAGGTTGGGCGGGAGCGTCGCAGTCGTTCTCGATGGAGTTTGAGATAGCGGTGACCGGAGGGGCAAGTAGGAGGCCACCTCCGGCGCAGTAGGAGGTCGAGCGAGGACAATTGGCCTAAGGAAGAAGAAAGGTGGACAACTGTCAGATCTTGATCGGATGGCTCATATTTGTCTCTTGAGAATTGAAAAAATCAGACACATGATATATAACAATGCCCTTTTAAAAAAGTATAGCACTGCTCAATCATGATCCACAACAAACTAAGTTTTTTTTTGCGAGACACAACTACTAACATTGAAAATATGACATAAACAATGCATTCCCCATCCTCTAGCAAGCTCGCAATAGTTTGGTTCGGTCAATTATGCACCGTATATTGTGTTTATATATGTTTGATGAAATCCTTGGATCCATTGGAATAATCTGTTGTTACAAATAAATAAGGTGAACTCAGAGAGACATGCATTGTATCTATTATGTTGCTGGGTTATGATTGGGGATGGGACATGATAAATTAGACATGGGAATTGTGAATCTTGTAACCCAAGAAGTAATAGATGAAGGCATCAGATTCATATTAAGGTTCAAAAGTAGTGCAGCGTAGAGGGTGCCAGCATCTCCCTCCCCCTTCCTCTCTCACTAGCTAGCACACCACAAGCAAGCGAGAAGCTTTGTTTGGCCAAACCCTCCTCCCACTTTCTGCCACTGCAGCCCTCCCCCGCCACCACTGTCATCTTCACTTCGCTCTCTCTGTCCACCATCGCCACTATGCAAGAGCAGCATGAGGGAGAGAGACCTTAATATCTCCCCTCACGTTGTTGCTTGACCCTGTATCCCTGTCCCGCTGTTGGCATTTCTTAGCGACTTTACTAGGAATGAAGCCCATCCCCGACAATGGAGCTAGAAAGATTGTTGGTATTTGTTAACACAAACAGAGAAATCCGCAACCACACAAATACCGTTGTAGCTTTCACCCAGGAGTACTCCAAGACATCGTATTTATCCTCAGGGAAGCAGTGGTTGAAGAAGTTGATAGTTGAACATCATGTATCTACTAACTTGTATACCAACTAGACTAATGTGGGGTAAGTGGTAGAAGATAGAATTTTTGTATTAGTGACACACAGGAAAACTCCATGATAAGATGCAAGAATAGACAAGCTAAACTGGGAGGACAACGGAGATGAACAGGATCCTTTATACTTCTATTATTGTGGTTCTCTTCCAGAGCAAACCAAAGGGATAAACTAAACAAAGGTTAGACATAGTAATCACACCCTAACCTTTCTGATCCTCAAAAAGACTAGGAAAAGGTGATCCGGGTCAAACTACCAAGAGCTCTACGAAAACAACAACATGAACATGGCGGACTACAAAGGCCTGGACGGAGCCGTCACCTAGGGCTACCACAACTATCCATAGGGGTTGAGCGCAAACTCAGGTAATCTATAATCGAGACACCACATCTACATTATCGATTACTACTCTAGTCACATATGATAACTTGAGCACTCGATCGAGCAGAGATCAAATGTCAAGGTGTAAAACAACTATATTTACCACACTTAGCTAAACATCGAGGCATGACGAGATAACCAAGATAACATTCAAGTAATTAGAGAAAATAACTATAAAGTATTCAAGTCTTACAAAGGAGCGATACAAGATTATACTAGATCTATGAAGTCTTCCTCCATAACTTGGGCATCTCTCACTAACTCCCAACTAGACTATACTACAATTACATCTTGGAAATGAGGTAGATTGGTTCCTTGTGGTGTGTCTTGGGAGGGGGCTCCTCCCTTTCTTTTATAGAGGGTAGAAGGTCAATTTAGAGGCATATTCTCCAGAGATCCGCATGCAACAAATCTCTATAACATTAATGGAACTACCTCGATGAAGCTAGGCCCAGGAGGTAGACCCTGGGGTGTGCCCGCACCCTGGTGGCGCCTCCCCGCGATCGCCTTCGCGTGGTCGGTTCCTGGATGGGTCTGAGCCTCATCTGTATGCGTTGTTGGCCCAGATTCTCTGGATGGGTTTAGATGGGTAGATTCCATGCTTAGCTTTGCAGTCTTGGGTTGGGAAGAGTTTAATATAATTTTGACTAATGATTCTGCTCTAGATCCCTAAGGACCGGTTCATGGACAAGTAACATGACAAAAAAAGCGCAACCGTGAGGGCTGGAATGGGATAGGGGATCCCTATGTGGATATTAGTCTCATAGAAACATGGGTATAGAAAAATGCTTCTATGCAGGATACCACTTGGTACGAGAGATGGCTCCTAGGTTGGCCCAGTCCTAGTGGTTACGGGAGATAGCTTCTATGGCGTGACCTGTGAGAAATAATACATATGGGATCGAAGACTCTTTGTAACGGCCTTGTAGCGAACCTTGTTGATCTACCTTGGAAGTGGGTCAAGAGGTTGGCCGCCTCGAGCAAAAGGGCATCATGACTCGTGATGAAAGTGTGCAACCTCTGCAGAGTATAAAATTGATATATCAGTTGTGCTCACGGTCAATAGCGGGCTTGGACTTCTTTGTGATTAGTGGGCTCTGGTTCTATTGGGAGGCCTGAATGGAATTCGGTTGTGGTTTTGCTTGTTGGACTACAAGTGTTGGTTGTTTGGTGGATTCCAAAATTTGGTTGTTCAGTGGACTCTGAGTGTTGGTTGCTCGGTGGATTCTAAGTGTTAGTTCTGAGGTGAAGGTGATCACATCTAGTAAATAGGTGCTAAGGTTCCTAGGATATAATAGGGTGTGTCGCTTAAGGCCCCCTTTGGTTGGGCTTTTCAACCTGCTTTAGCTTTTGCAAAAGCCAAAAGCCAACCAAAGGGCCCAAAAGCTCCACGTGCTTTTGTCCAAAAGCAGCTTTTGCTATAGTACAATTCCAAAAGCACCTTACCCCCTGCTTTTGCTGGTTTTTGGATGGACAACTTGGAGAAAATTACCCACTGCCACTGGTTATGAGAAGAAAATAACGATTCATTCTATCTATTTCTTCCTCCCATCTGTAACACCCACGGTGTTACCACGTAAAACAACTTACTAAAACTTGTCATGAGCATCATGTTAGTTTGCTTGCATATGTTTGTGTTAAATAAAACTTATGTTGCTTATAATAATAACTTGTTAGTAATCGTGTTTGGTCCAAGTCTTTGTGAGGAACGCGATCCTTGTCAAGCAAAAATCTTTGATGGAGTCTAACCTCAATCATTGTCTCTCATCGAATCCAAAATCACCTTTCAAACCAAGTTAACCCCTTTTCCGGTGGTCGCATGAAATGTCGTTCCGACATCGTCTTAGTGTCTTTTAACTAAGTCGCGACCGTATGTTACCACTCAATCTTTCTTATCTGGTTCTTTCCCATCTTTTGGATATCCCGAACAAAAGTTAGTAAGGGTCTCTGTTGAGAAAATATGCGGAAGATGCCTAAAAATGACCAAAAACCAATGTTGCAACCTTTTTAGGATGCATTTTTGGCTTTAGTCAAGCTGCAGTTTCCTTAACTGCTATGAGGTTGGACCTTTAAGCAAAGTTGTGGATGGGATCGTGGTCGACAAGTTTGGTTTAGTAACCTAGGTCTGGTTCGGCTTGGAAGCTAGTCAAAAAGGTATAGCAACGTTTGAATCTGCTGCTGAAATCCAGTGACTTAGAAAAATGTGCTAAGTCTATGGTTTGGAGTGTCCCTGAGGTTGGCATCCCACGTTCTCCTTATCTGTGTAGAGTTTGGGATAGGTCCAAAAACAAAAGTTGGAGTAGATGTTTCGGGTCAGGGTGTCGGAAAAGTTGAGCCTCGTCCGAACTCGTTTGGATCATCATATCACAGCTTGTTTGCGCTCGACAAGCTCAGTGACACTGCTACCTTGGCACTGTTTTTCTCGTTGATCCGAGCCTCGTATGGTCTTTTGCCTTAAAGGGGTTTGGAAGTAGGTTGGAAGCTTTCCAACTTTGTCCACAGGCGCCTGGGCTGAATCCGAGCGGATGATGCCAAAAACCTGGGTTCAGAAATGGTCGGGGACGCACACGAGCTGCTCGACGTTTTGACCTTGTTGTGGCTTGGCGCTGAGAAGTTCCAGCAGGCTGTTCTCCTCGTAGGTTGGGCGGTTTAGGGTGCGGTCTGCGTCGTCCAACAGGGTTAGGTCCCGTGTCTCATGTTCCTTTTGGAGCCAAGTGCCGCAGTTATGAGGATCGACCAGAACGCTCGTGTCCAAACCTTGGCCAAGTCATGTCTGGTCGGCATTTCTGGCTGTGGTCACCACGTGTCTCTCCTCCAACAGCGGACGCTGTGGGCGTCGCAGTCATACGTGGCCGCCGTGGGGTGTCTCTGGTGTCCACGTCTTCGCCTTAACAGAGCCGGGTCCGAACCTTGAAAACCAACCGAGCTTTTCTCTCCCGAACTCCATCTTTGCCGCGAACCGCCACTGAAGCTCTCGCTGTTCCTCTCCATCCCGGCTGTTCCAGCGAGTGGCGAGTCGGTTTCAGTCTTGAGCTTGCTTGCCAAACGCTCGGCCGCGCCACTCCTCCGTCTTCCTTGCCGGCGCCGCGACCAGTGGGCAGTGGCCGCCGAGAGGGCGCCGCCGTGCCGGTCGTGTCGGAGGGCCGTCGCGTTGAAAGGTCCTAGTTTGGTTTTGGTAATTGAGTGACAACTTTAGGTGGACTAATGGTGTTTGAAGTGAATTACACAGGTGATTAGTCCATAGGTGATCATGTGTGAGCAACATATGCCATAGAGGAGAAATGGCTTGGAAGATATTGCAAGGCTCACACATGTGAAGAAGGATCTCATTGCATATGTGACATGACATGTGGTCATGTGGCTAAGATGGTGAAGATCAAGGCAAGACTTGGCTTGACGAACCGGTTGCGAAGGTGAAGGGCAAGTTGGAGGCTTTGAAGCCGTTGGTACCGAGTGTCGGGAGGCTTGAGCAAAGACTTGGCGCCGAAGAACCGAAGCAATGGTGAAGAGCAAGTGAGGTCAAGATCGATGAACCATGGAGGCCATGTGATGATATGAAGTGGATCATATCATTTGATGATAGGTTGGTGCATGTGTTGCATCAACACCGAAGGAGATGGAATGGAATGCGCAAGGCAAAGGCATAATTGTAGGGCATTTCATTTCACCGGTCATAGGTGTGTAGAGAAGTTTATGACTGGGTTTAGGTTAGATGACCGTACTATCAAGAGGAGCAAACTTGTTTGCATATCGGTCATCTAGTGCCACTTGAGCGATCTAACTTTGCGATGTTGTTAGGATCGAGTGGCGTGGTGAGAGCAAGTGAAAATCCTTTGAAATATGTTTGTGAAAATGCTAACACACATGCACATGATGTTGTACACTTGTTGGTGTTAGCACATTTGCAAAGGAGAAGTTGTTGGAGTTGGTTTGGATCAACACAGAGAAGAAAATGGAGTTTTCTGTGTATGGTCGGTGGTACCGACCAGGGTGTGTGTTGGGGCGTTTTTGGCCTGGCGGTAGTACCGCCATTACTTCGGTACTACCGCCGGCGGTGGTACCGACCAGAGGGTCGGTGGTACCGTGGCTCTAAGGGGTTTTGCGAGGCTCTCTGTAGATTTGAAAATGGCCTGGCGGTAGTACCGCCATTACCTCGGTACTACCGCCCGCGGTGGTACCGACGCAAGGTCGGTAGTGGCATGCTTTTCGCAGAGCTCTCTGTTCGCGGCCGTTTTTGACCTGGCGGTAGTACCGCCATAGCCTCGGTACTACCGACCTCGGAGGTACCGACCAGAGAGTCGGTGCTTCGCCTAAATCAGCGGGACGTGTGTTAAACGGCTAGTTTGACTCTGTCGGTACTACCGCCCTAGGGGGGTCGGTACTACCGACCGGAGCGCAGAATGCCCAGTGAAGGGGCATAACGACTAGTTGGCCCTTGGGGCTATATATAGTCGTTGAGGCTGGCTTTGGGCCGGCTGCTGGAGCACTCCAAAGCCTTGGTGGCTTGTGTGGATGTGCTTGTGAGCCCTCTAACACACATATGCTTTAGTGCTCATCCGATTGTGTGAGAGAGTGATCCTAGTGCGTTGCTTTGAGAGATAGCATCGAGTGGCACTAGGTGTCCGAGTTGCAAGCCGGTGGTGCTTATTACTCTTGGAGGTTGCCACCTCCTAGACGGCTTGGTGATCGAGTCTCCGTCGTGAAGCCCGCGTGAAGATTGTGCGTGGCTCCGGAGAAGGATTGTGAGGGGCACTGTGCTCGCCCCGCGGGGATCGCGAAGAGCAACTCTAGTAGAGCGTGTCATTGAGTTACCCTCACTTGTGGGTGAGTTCTTGCGGCGCTCGAGTGTCGAGCTAGGTGTGGTGCCTATTGAAGGACCGAGAAGCTACCCGAAAGCGACCAGAGGGGGGGTGAATGGGAGCTTCAAAATTTCCTTTCGGAAACTAGATGCCACTGTCCCAAACTCAACCCCAAAAGCGAACCCTAGAGCTTGCTAATGTCCACGACCCTAGATGTAGGGTGGATGCTTCCACGAAGCACAGCGGGACACTAGACAACCCTAGAAAGCCACCGCAAAAGACGAAACTCGAGTCCAATCAAGAACGAACGAACCGCGAACGAAACGGCGCGAAACTGGATCGACCGGACTCTGCCTGCGTCCGGTCAGCTGGGACCGGACGCGTCCGGTCAGCCAAAAACCGGTTTTGGACCTCTCTGGAACTGACCGGACGCAGTGACTGCGAGCGTCCGGTCGATCCCCGTGCGTCCGGTCACAAGCACGTTCGAGTAGTGAACAGGACTATGGGCGAGTCCGGTCACCACTAAACTCCAGCGTCCGGTCAGAGCAAAAACCAGAACACGCTCAAACCTTCAACGACCGGACGCGTCCGGTCAAGTCGTGACCGGCGTCCGGTCACCCCGAAACTGCACTGAAACTCCGGCGATTCAACCCGATCTCCTCCGAATCAAGTGCTCTAGGCTTGGGATTCGATCTGAGGAGTCACAAGGAGGTTAGTGAGCTATCTCTAAGAGATCATGGCTCGAACCTAACTCCAAATCGGTGAATCGAAGGAATTCGGGGGAAGGAAGAAAAAGAGACCCGAAACTAAAACTTGATCGATCTCCTAGACCGTGAGGTTAGAGATGATTTCTTTCGGTGGAAAGAAGTGCCTCACGATCTAGAACAACTCAGTTCAAACGGAATCGCAAAAGATGAACCGAGCACAAAGATCAAGCGACGGGAAAACTCAAGGCACAAAGCAATCCGCGAAGAACATGATGAACATGAAATCAAAACGCGAATTGACACCAAGAGATGGGATCCAAGGTGAGGATACGGTCCTCACTTCCTCGAATCAACAGTACACAGAGTGGAGTCTCTCTGCGGATCTCAACTAGCTAAAGCAGGGATGGGAGAGTGGGAAACCCTAGCAAATGAAGGCACTAACTGAAATAGCTAAAACTGAGATGGGGGAGGAGGGTGTCTCCCCTGGACTACTTATACTAACCTAGCCTAAGTCTATTTCCTACTCTACCCCTCTCTACTCTAATTACAGAGCGGACCAGCCTAACCCTAAGGCTATTCTAGTCCACCCGCTGGTGGTAGGTAGATCCGACGGCCACGCCCGCACGGTCTTCCGCGTCGCCTCCACGCAACCTTCAGATCGCCGCCACGTGCCGCCACCACTCTGCTCCCCCGGTTTTGTGGCCCAAACCGGGAAACCAGCCTTTTCCAACAGCCCCCGGTTTTGAGGCCCAAACCGGGAAACCAGCCTCCAGCCCGAGTTTTGTGGCCCAAACTCGGAAACCGTCCGCGCCCGAGTTTTGAGGCCCAAACTCGGAAACCGGCCCACGCCCAGGTTTTGAGGCTCAACCTGGAAACCTTCGCGCCCAGGTTTTGTGGCTCAACCTGGAAACCCAGCACCCAGGTTTTGAGGCCCAAACCTGGAAACCATCCACCCGTTGGTTTTTCCCTGGCTCTACCAACAAACCGATGTCGTAGAGGGGATGCACCGCCTGTGCACCCCTTCCACCGACATGATCGCACTTCTCCGCTTGTCGCTGTCGCAGGCTGCCAGCCACCACAGCTGATCCTCCGGCCTCCAGTCCATCAGTCCAAGTCCACGTCCGCCCTTCACCGTCCGATACATCGGCATGGCACGTCCGCCGCACGGCACGCCCATCCTTCATCGCGCCCGGTCCGTCGGCACGGCACGTCGCAACTTGACCTTCACCCGCCATCGACCACTGTCTCCGTGCTCGACACCTGCACAACACAAGCCAAAGAACATGCGCATCATCTCCGTTGACAATCACTCATCACACAGAGACTCGGCATACACCCATGTATCCGCAATCTCCCCCTTGATGAGTGCATTGTCAACTCCACAACAAATCATGAATAAGAAGAAGGAGGTAGGAAGGAGTGGGAAGAGAAAACCCAACCAAATGACCCAAAAGCCTAACAAAAGCCAAAGAAGGTCAAGTGGATGAAGCGAAAACTTGGTCCCCAAAGACATGGGCAACGACTCGTCGCAACCAAGCAAAGCAAAGCTAGCCCTCAAGAAGAGGTAGAACAGGCTCAACACCGCTAGCAGATACCAATTGAAGATCGGAGGACAACAGAAGCAAAATGCTAGTCCCTCAAGATAGAGGCATAGAGGCTCAACACAACTAGCATGAAAATCACTCCGAACCAATTGGAAATCAACCCAAACCAAATGGGAAAGCACACCAGACGATACCAATTGAAAGCCAAATGAAAAAGCTTATGAAAGCTCATGAAAAGCTAGGAACGTTTGCTAGTCCCTCAAGACAGAGGCAACGACTCAACACAACTAGCAAACTCCCCCTCGACAAATGCAAGCAACTAGGACTAATGATTCTCCCCTTAGTTGATCAACACAGGAGCATATGATTTGCATAAATTTCTCCCCCTAGTTGAAAATGCACTTATCAAGGCCAAAAGGTATCGGAGAAGCAACTCCCTTCACATAAACTCCCCCTAACCACAAGATCTCCTTCCAAAATGCATATGAAGTCAAAATGCAAGTTAGGAGCTTCAAGTATATAGTCAAAAGAGTGCAAAGATGCTCTAATCAGTATAGCTCCAACATCTCAATTAAGCACTCAAATAGCAAAGGCTCAAACTGATCACTTATACGAAATATGAAGCATATGAGCAGGTGAGCAGTTTTAAGCCAAAAAGATAGTCACCATCAAAATAGCACTAGACATGTATAGAAGGAATCCAAACAAGTGCTAAGCATATATACAAGGTGAACTACCCCTAGCAAAGTTCAATCATCATGCATAGGAATGAAGCATATACTTGTGATTTCAAATTCATATCGGAGTTGCAGCGGTAAAAGAATTCACAAGTTCATTTTTAGCATGTGATTGCGAGAGGTTGAAAGCTTGTCATCGCCTAACTTTTCAACCGTGCGAAGCCTATGCCGAAGCAATCAGAAGCTTAAAGCAACGGTTTCGGTCATACACTACATGGCTCAAGTTTAACTCAAAGTGCAATGAGAAACAGTCTCAATACCATGAGGTGTTGACAAGCAATCCCATCTCGATCTTTTCAATTCAACAATACTTGGTTCAGATTTTAAGCAAGTTATGAACAACCAAGCAAGTGAATGACTCAGAACTAGAGACATAGCAACCTAGCATATATGAAAAGCAGGAATGGACTCAACACACCCTACACATGCTAGTTGCATATCTCAATGGTGAACATTTTCAGATTTATATACATTAGGCATAATTCACCATTCCAAAAATAGCTCGCTCATAACATGTAACAGTGATCAGAAAGAGCATAAGCTACAAGCATCATCATAAGTATCGGAGCAATACTAACAAGAGCATAATTACATTCTAGTGAATATAGACATGAAGCTCAGAATGTAAATGCGTATGCCCGACACAACACTGAAAGAAAGAAGATACCAATTGGAAAGACTCAAGAAACTCAAAAGAAAAGAACCTCAAAATAAAAGAGTCAGTCTGTACATCTCAAAATGCTTCCCCCATCTAAAAGGGGAAACACACACCAAGCTCACCCCTCAACCTATTAAAGGTTGATTCGTCTAAAGGCTTGGTGAAAATATCAGCCAATTGGTGATGAGTATCGACATGGCGAAGGTCGATATCACCCTTCTCCTGGTGGTCTCGCAAGAAATGAAAGCGCACATCAATGTGTTTGGTTTTCGAGTGAAGCACGGGGTTCTTAGCAACGCTAATGGCACTCGTGCTGTCACAAAGCAAAGGAACTCGAGTAAAGCTCAAACCAAAATCACGCAAAGTGGCCATCATCCAGAGTAACTGGGAACAGCAGCTAGCCGCAGCAACATATTCAGCCTCCGTGGTAGACTGAGCGACACTAGACTGCTTGCGAGAAGACCACGACACCAGAGAAGATCCAATAAACTGGCAAGTCCCAGAAGTGGACTTGCGCTCGGTGCGACAACCAGCAAAATCAGCATCAGAAAAGCCACAAAGCGAGAGGGTGGAAGAAGCAGAATACCAAATCCCGAACTCAGGCGTGAAACGAAGGTACCTGAAGATGCGCTTCACGGCCTGACGGTGAGAAGTGCGTGGCGAAGCCTGAAAGCGCGCGCACAAGCACACGGCGAACTGAATGTCCGGCCGTGTCGCCGTCAGGTAGAGCAGCGATCCAATCATGCTGCGGTACTCCTTCTGGTCCACTGCTTCTCCATCCGTGTCGGCATCCAGGGCAGTCGTCGTCGACATGGGCGTCGGAAGAGGCTTGGCCTCACCCATGTCGAACCGCTTCAGCAAGTCCCTCGTGTACTTGCCCTGGTGCACAAACGTCCCCTCTCGGGATTGCTGGAGCGAGTAACTCGCTCGCTGATGTCGCCGATCATCTGTTCAGGGGGGTGTTGGCGCTGGATATGTCGTGGCGCCTCCCGGGAAGAAGTGACCTCCCCCTCAACAGCAGCTGGTTCCACCCCGGGTACAAAAGGTACCGCACGAGGTGGAGGATCCCACGGCCCCCAGGAAGAAGAAGTGTCGGGGCCGTGAGTCGTCGTCGAGGCCGCTCCTTGCGGCACGGCAGGTGGAGGGGGTGCTGGATCATCTATACCTTCAGCACCCTCGTCCTCGTCATCGAAAAGAGGCTCTCCAACCTCATGATCACCTGCACGCTCAAAACGAGAAGAGGGACAAACAAGAGTCTCGTCGAAGGTGACATCAGATGTCTCCATGACTCGGTTAGTGTCAAGGTTAAGTACACGATAAGCTCGAGTGTGAGTGCCATAACCCAAAAACACACCGTCAGAAGAACGAGACTCAAACTTGTCCAGGTTGCCTTTTTTCAATATAAAACAGTGGCAACCAAAGACTCTAAAATAACTCACGTTGGGCTGGCGACCAAAACGCAACTCATAAGAGGTCTTCTTCAAAAACGCTCTCAGAAAAATGCGATTCGAAATGTAGCATGCAGTGTTCATAGCTTCGGCCCAAAAGCGCCTAGGAGTCCTATGCTCATCAAGCATCGTCCTGGCCATCTCAACAAGGGTCCGATTCTTCCTCTCTACAACACCATTTTGGGGTGGTGTATAGGGGGAAGAAAACTGATGCTCCAAACCAAGGCGGTTACAAAACTTCTCAAAATCCGAATTTTTAAACTCGGAACCATTATCACTCCGAATAGCTCTCATCGAGTTCAAAGGGAACTCGTTCTGAAGACGCAAAATCAGATTGCGAGCAAATGAGAAAGTCTCGGTCTTCTCAGCTAAAAAGAAGACCCACGAATATCTCGAAAAGTCGTCAACAACAACCAAAACATACCACTTGCCACCAACCGAGCTCACCCGAGCCGGACCAACAAGGTCCATATGTAAAAGCTCTCCGGGGTGTGAGGTCATGACCTTAGTCACTGGATGGTGGGGAGCGGCAACCATCTTCCCATGTCTGCAAGAATGGCAAACTAGATCCTTCTCCAACGAAAGCTTGGGCAATCCTCGGATTAAGCCAAGTGAGCTAAGTCTTGCAAGCAAGTCAAAACTCAAGTGACCGAGCCTCCGATGCCACTTCCAAAGATCAGAAGAAGAAGGACTAGCCAAAAGACAGCGAGAAGATCCAAACGACTTCGAGAAGTTCGCGCGAAAGACATTCCCAAAGGGTGAAATCAGACATACAAGATCACCCTGAGGATCTAAGATCCGGCTAAGGTTCGGTTTGAAACGAATCTCATAGCCTTCACGAAAAAGTTGCGAAACAGAAAGCAAGTTAAAATGCAGGTTAGAGACAAAAGCAACCTCGCGCAACACAAAGTGCTCATTAACCCGCACTGCACCAACGGACAATACCTTGCCCTTACCTTTGTCGCCGAAGGTTATGTACTCCTTTCCGGCGACCGGACTATGGCTGGAGAACCATTTGGCATTTCCGGTCATGTGCCTCGAGCAACCGGAATCCACAAGCCAAATGTCCTCCAACCGCTCCTCCTACATCAATAAAAAGACATAGGGTAAGCATACGGTCCAACACTGGGGTTAGTGAAATAAGGGTAATACCAGTGTTGGGCCGGCTGCTCAAAAAAACGGTTAGCAGAAAAACCATTCCTAGCACGTCTACGAGGGAAGCGATCACCACGCTGAGAAAAACGTGGTCCGCTGGGGAAGAAGTGCTCACCGCGAAACTCTACCTGCGGTGGGACAAAGCGCTCAACAAAGCCTCCGCCACGGGGTTCGTTACCTGCAAAAGCAGGACCCCGTCGGGCACGCTCTCTACGAGGTTTACGCCTAGGAGCCTGGGGCTCAACTGCTCTAGCGTCTCTCCTCGGAGCTCTCTCCTGCCTAGGCCTAACAAACTGAGGTGCTGGACCTCTAGGCCTAGTCTCCCTCCTCGGGGCTCTCATCTCCTGCCTAGGCCTGGGACCCTGACGTCCGGACCTAGCAGCTCTCCCCTGGGCCTTCGGTACATGTCCACCATGAGCTGGATGGTACATGTCCGGGTTCTCCATCTCCCGAGCCCTGCGCGCCTCTCTCTTGCGCCTAAAGCAGAACTCGCTCAAGTGACCATCCCTCCCACAGAAATCACACTGGTACCTCACCGCACGCAAAGGGGGTTGTTGGTGACCAGGGCTGTGGTTGTGGTTCACTTTGCCCTTCTGAGGCAAACACTCCTCTCTGATGGGTGGCATAGCATCAAGCTTGTTCTTGAGGTGGTTTGGCTTGGGTGCCCAAATTTGGTTCTTGGGAGGAGCTCTCGGGGGTTCCTCAACCACACCATCTTTGGTGGTAGGCTTGGCAGGCTCTTTGAGTGGAAGCTTGGCAAGCTTGGGAGCAGTGGTAGAGTTGGGCTTCTCACAGGGGTTCAGACCACTAGACTCTCCAATCTTACCAAAAGCTGAGAGATCAACACTCTGGCCAAGACCTACACCAGGAGCCCCAGCAGCTCGCTTGAATTGGGAGATCATCATCCCGAGCTGTGGCTCACTACAGGAGACCCATGACAAGATGGTCCGAAGGTATGTGTTTTCTTCCTCGGTTTGCATCTTGTCATGCTTCACATTTGCAATTTCCATCTCCAGGCCCTCACACAAAGCACACCTCGTAACACAAGCGCTATCTGAGCTGGCCTTGACTAAAGACTCAATCTTGGCATTCTTCTCTGCCAACTCAGATTGCAAGACAGGACAAGTCTTGCACGCACCCAACAGCTGCGGCCTAGCACGGAGCTCATCCACCTCTCCAACCAACGCAGCATACTTACCTCTCAGAGTGAGAAGGTCAGTCATGTGCGCGGTGCACGACTCGCACTCCGCCTCCTCCGACACTACCACGGTGGACCGAGCGAACTCAAGCTCCTTCACCGTGTCCTCCCACTTCTGCCTAAACTCCTTGCGCTCTCTAGCGGCACGCCTAAGCAACTTATCTTGGCTAAGGAGGGCAGCAGTCAACTTCTCAACCTCGGAGGAAAGCTCGTCGTAGGTGAGAGATACCTGGGAGGTGTCGTCGTCGTCGTCGTTCCGAGGGGTACGCTCCGGCTCGCCGTCGACCTCATCGCCCAGCGCCATGGTGCAGAAGCCGTCGTCGTCGGCGAAGAAGCAGAGGCCGTTCAGCTTGTCCTCGATCCTCTTCTTCTTCTCGGACTCGTCATCGCTTGAGCTGGCGGAGTCGTCATCCGAGCCGTCGACGTCGCTGAGCGTGGCGAAGAACGCGCGCTGCTCAGCTTGCTGCTTCTCCAAGTACTTCTTCTTGATGTACTCTTTGTCGAAGCCGCCCCGCTTCTTGTGCCTTGGGGGAACGTGCTTCTCCTTGTACTTGGAGTCGCGCTTGCGCTCATGTTCGCCCTTGCCCAAGTGCTTGTTCTTCTTGGGACAGTTGGCGATGAAGTGGTCGGGGTCGCCGCACTCGTAGCATCCCGTGCGTCCTCCTCCTCGACGACGGCTCATGCGGTTGTTGTGGAACCGCGAGAACCGGTTGGCAAGCAAAGCCAACTCGTCGTCTCCCAAAGACTCCAGCTGGTCCTCTGTCACAGAAAAGAGAGAAGAAAGCGCAAAGCCAGCTGAGGGGTTAGAGGAAGAGCCGGAAACCAAAGCCATGGACGGGCGAGAAGGATTTTCAAAAGAAGCCCTCGCCATAGCATCAATCTCACTGGACTTGAGCTTACTGAAGAGCTCGTCGCAAGTGAGGGTCTCATAGTTAGGTGATTCGATGATCGCCTGAACCTTGGAATCCCACACCGAACGGTCAAGAGTGTGCAAAAGCTTCAAAGCACGCTCATGATCATCAAATGGCAACTGCTCTCTGTTAGCCCTCATCCTGTTGACAATCACCTGAAAGCGAGCGAATAAACTTTCTATGCTCTCGCCAGGTTGATGTCTAAAGTTCTCATACTCTCGCTTGAACGACTCGTAGAGTCGGGTTTTGACTTGAGAGGTGCCCTCATGAAAACGCATGAGAGTGTCCCAGATCTCCCGAGCCGTAGCGAGGTGAGAAACGCGATCAAACTCACCCATGCTCAAACAAGAGAAAAGAGCATTACGGGCTCGGCTATTGGCATCGTGCTCATCGATCTGCTGTTGAGTCACACGAGCAGCCAAGACCACGTAATCAGGGGAGTTGCAAATATCCCAGATCGAAGCGCCCAAGCTCTGCAAATAGGCCGACATACGTATCTTCCAATACGCATAGTTCGTCCCATCGAAAAACGGCGGTTTGCCCACGCCGCGATCCATGTCGCCTTCGGTGGATCTGGAACCGGCTAAGGTGGAAGATCCTTAACCTGCTCCGATACCAATTGAAGGACCGAGAAGCTACCCGAAAGCGACCAGAGGGGGGGGGGTGAATGGGAGCTTCAAAATTTCCTTTCGGAAACTAGATGCCACTGTCCCAAACTCAACCCCAAAAGCGAACCCTAGAGCTTGCTAATGTCCACGACCCTAGATGTAGGGTGGATGCTTCCACGAAGCACAGCGGGACACTAGACAACCCTAGAAAGCCACCGCAAAAGACGAAACTCGAGTCCAATCAAGAACGAACGAACCGCGAACGAAACGGCGCGAAACTGGATCGACCGGACTCTGCCTGCGTCCGGTCAGCTGGGACCGGACGCGTCCGGTCAGCCAAAAACCGGTTTTGGACCTCTCTGGAACTGACCGGACGCAGTGACTGCGAGCGTCCGGTCGATCCCCGTGCGTCCGGTCACAAGCACGTTCGAGTAGTGAACAGGACTATGGGCGAGTCCGGTCACCACTAAACTCCAGCGTCCGGTCAGAGCAAAAACCAGAACACGCTCAAACCTTCAACGACCGGACGCGTCCGGTCAAGTCGTGACCGGCGTCCGGTCACCCCGAAACTGCACTGAAACTCCGGCGATTCAACCCGATCTCCTCCGAATCAAGTGCTCTAGGCTTGGGATTCGATCTGAGGAGTCACAAGGAGGTTAGTGAGCTATCTCTAAGAGATCATGGCTCGAACCTAACTCCAAATCGGTGAATCGAAGGAATTCGGGGGAAGGAAGAAAAAGAGACCCGAAACTAAAACTTGATCGATCTCCTAGACCGTGAGGTTAGAGATGATTTCTTTCGGTGGAAAGAAGTGCCTCACGATCTAGAACAACTCAGTTCAAACGGAATCGCAAAAGATGAACCGAGCACAAAGATCAAGCGACGGGAAAACTCAAGGCACAAAGCAATCCGCGAAGAACATGATGAACATGAAATCAAAACGCGAATTGACACCAAGAGATGGGATCCAAGGTGAGGATACGGTCCTCACTTCCTCGAATCAACAGTACACAGAGTGGAGTCTCTCTGCGGATCTCAACTAGCTAAAGCAGGGATGGGAGAGTGGGAAACCCTAGCAAATGAAGGCACTAACTGAAATAGCTAAAACTGAGATGGGGGAGGAGGGTGTCTCCCCTGGACTACTTATACTAACCTAGCCTAAGTCTATTTCCTACTCTACCCCTCTCTACTCTAATTACAGAGCGGACCAGCCTAACCCTAAGGCTATTCTAGTCCACCCGCTGGTGGTAGGTAGATCCGACGGCCACGCCCGCACGGTCTTCCGCGTCGCCTCCACGCAACCTTCAGATCGCCGCCACGTGCCGCCACCACTCTGCTCCCCCGGTTTTGTGGCCCAAACCGGGAAACCAGCCTTTTCCAACAGCCCCCGGTTTTGAGGCCCAAACCGGGAAACCAGCCTCCAGCCCGAGTTTTGTGGCCCAAACTCGGAAACCGTCCGCGCCCGAGTTTTGAGGCCCAAACTCGGAAACCGGCCCACGCCCAGGTTTTGAGGCTCAACCTGGAAACCTTCGCGCCCAGGTTTGTTGCTCAACCTGGAAACCCAGCACCCAGGTTTTGAGGCCCAAACCTGGAAACCATCCACCCGTTGGTTTTTCCCTGGCTCTACCAACAAACCGATGTCGAAGAGGGGATGCACCGCCTGTGCACCCCTTCCACCGACATGATCGCACTTCTCCGCTTGTCGCTGTCGCAGGCTGCCAGCCACCACAGCTGATCCTCCGGCCTCCAGTCCATCAGTCCAAGTCCACGTCCGCCCTTCACCGTCCGATACATCGGCATGGCACGTCCGCCGCACGGCACGCCCATCCTTCATCGCGCCCGGTCCGTCGGCACGGCACGTCGCAACTTGACCTTCACCTGCCATCGACCACTGTCTCCGTGCTCGACACCTGCACAACACAAGCCAAAGAACATGCGCATCATCTCCGTTGACAATCACTCATCACACAGAGACTCGGCATACACCCATGTATCCGCACCTATTAGCCGCCGAACTACCAAAGTGTGTGGTCGACACAACGGGGACTAGCTTGGTGGCAACCAAGTGAACCTCGGGAGAAAAATCACCGTGTCAACTTTGTGTTCATCTTCTCGGTGGTTTGCAAACTCCTTTCACTAGCTTGTATTTACTTGTTCATATACATGTGCTAGTGTAGTTGCTCTTATGATTAGTTAGCTTGTGTAGCTTGCTAGTTACCTTTCTTGTGTAGCATAGAAGTTGATCCCATGAGTGACTAGTTGACTTGTAGTCTTGCTAGTCACATTGCTTAGTTTGTGTAGCTAAGTTGAGCTCTCTAATTTGGCTTGTGTAGCCTTGTTATTGAGCATTGCTAGTGAGCTTAGGCTTTGTGCTTTTGCTTAGTGGCATGTGTAGGAGCTCCCCGGTTGATTGAGTACTAGTTGCTTAGGTTTGTGTAACCTTGCAAGCTAGAATTGTTTAGGTGAGCTCTAGCTAGCCCGACACCTTATTTGCATTGTTTAGGATTTTTTATAAGGTGTCATAGAGTATAAGTAGAGGGGTGTAGTCTTGGCTAGACCGATAGTTTTAATTCCGCATTTGTTTCGGTTAGCCGGTGCGATTAATTTTAGAAAGGACTATTCACCCCCCCTCTAGTCCGCCATCTCGACCCTTCACGCGTGGGCTCCCAGTTGGGCCATCGTGCTCCTACAGCGGCGGAGAGGAGGCTGTGGCATCTCCTGGCATATGTATTGTTTGATTCTGGTGCATCACATTCATTCAGGGGGAAGTCCGAATCCCCACCCCCAGTCGGTCTGTTTGATCGGACAGGCAGAAGGAAGAAGAAGGACCATCGGGCGCAAATAAGGTAAACTTCAGGGGGTTTTCGGTAAAGTGCAGAGAGGAGCACAGTAGCGCCTGAACCTGTTCGTAGTTATCCGGTTTCCCAGGGGCTAGTTTGCAAAGTCGCGCGGGAGAGAGAGGGGGCGGCCGGCTCCTCTCCGCTGGGCCGCTCGGGTGGGCCTTCGGGCCAGGCCGCGCCGTGGGCCTCGCCCTCGCAGGCGGGCCGCCGAGCCGCGCGCCCCTGTGGGCTGGCTGGGAGCCGTCTGGGCCAGTTTCGGTTTTTTCTTTTGTTTGCTTTAAGAAATGTTTTATTAATTGTTTAACTGCAGCAACTTTGATAAATCATAGTAATTAGTGTGAGTGTCCAAAAATAGTGAAATAAATTTTGTTAAGTTCCTAAAATCATGATCTATCTGTTAGTATGTTTTGTTCATAGTAGTTTGTATAATTTCTGGTAGTGGTTAAATAAATGCTAAGATGCTTAATTGCTTAGAATAAATAGAAATAAGGAAGAATATGAGTTAGTTAGTTTAATCCTTGGTTAGGGTTGTTGTAGCCTTGCTGTTAATACAATCTGATGGTACCTTGTTGTAGTAGTAGTTAATACTCTAGTAGCTTGTGTATTCTTTGTTTGTTAGTTGTTAATCCATGCTAAGCATTGCATCATCATCGCATGCATATAGGTGACGAGCAAGAAGAGTTTGTGGTCGTCGGTGACCAAGAGTTCGAAGAGGTGATCGAGGAGTACGAGGAGGTGCTCGAGGTGCCGGAGGAGCTTCCACCACCACCACCACTTTCTGACTTTGTTCCTGTTGCTCCTGACCAAGGCAAGCCCCGGTGCATAACCTATATTTTTGAATATCTCTAAATGAATATATGTATGTTGTGCATTTATGTTTTCAGGAGTTATATGAAACCCACCTGCATATATATACATATCTGTAAGGACCTAAGGTGTCGCCTAGAGGGGGGGGGGTGAATAGGCTTTTCTGAAAAATTACAACTTATAATGCGAAAGCAATTAGTATGTGAGTTTCCAATTACTTGGAAACTCCCAATCGGAGTAAAACAACCCCTTAAGAGACAAACACAAAGTATATGTCAAGTATTTAGTACACCTAGAAGCTAACACCCTGCACCACAAAGATTAGATCAAGCGATAAACAAATTGGGCACAGTCAGTAAATACCGGACATGTCCGGTATCAATACCGGACAAGTCCGGTATGCACGGGTTGTGCGGGACTGCTCCTTTTCTTCTCCAATTTCTCACACAACCTGCAATCACTATGTATGATGTATATATAAAACTGATTGCTTGCAAAACAACTAGCACAACGAAGAATAACAAATAGCCGAAAGTAAAGCACAAAGGAATGACACAGTATTTGTTTCACCGAAGTTCGGCACCCCCTCGGGTCCTACTCTCCGTTGAGCCGGCTGCGAGCTACCACAAAGGTGGGCTCTAGAGGACACCACGGGTCACTCTAGCCGCGGTCTATTTCACCCGCAATGCTCCTTCCACTAATTGATCTCTTTTGAGGAGAGATCGAACCTTTACAAACTTTCCGAGGCACTTCACAAATCTCTTGGGTGCTCAACGGCGACGCCTAACCGTCTAGGACCGTAGAGTCCAAGAGTAACGAATGCGCACAACAAGATCGACGATTTGCACAAGTGCTCAAGAGATGGCTTGCTCTCTAATTTTGAATCTCTCTCAACCCACAAATGAATTTGGCAATTAGAGGACAATCACTCACTAAGAGAGGGTTGGAAAGTGTTTTGAAAGGCTTAGAATGAGTGTGGGAACCAGTAGCATCAGCAGCCTCCAAAGGTGGAGGCTTGGGGGTATTTATAAGCCCACATTCGAAACTAGCCGTTTTCTAGCCGTTGGCTGAGTCAGCTCATACCGGACACGGTATGCATACCGGACATGTCCGGTATCACTTTACTGCGTGAGAAAGACACTGAATGCACCAACTTTCAAACTTCCCGAGAGAACCCGGTAGTACCGACCACTTGGTCGGTAGTACCGCTAGTTATTAAGGAGTTTTCGCAACCTCTCTGAGTTGGACCAAATTTTGGCCTACCGGTAGTACCGCTATAACCCTGGTAGTACCGGTCAGTAGTACCGACCCAAGGGGCGGTAGAACCGCCCATCACAAAGATACTGTTAGCCACCAATCCGCAAATACCGGACATGTCCGGTATGCGTATGACTTCACTGCGCGAGAAATATCCTTAACCAACCATCTTTTTAAACCCCTAAAAGGATCTCGGTAGTACCGACCACTAGGTCGGTAGTACCGACAGTTAAGAGGGGGTTTTGCAACCTCTCTGTGTTGGGCCAAATTATGCCTACCGGTAGTACCGCTATAACTCCGGTAGTACCTTCCGGTAGTACCGACGCAAGGGTCGGTAGTACCGCCCATGCACAGGCTGCAAGACAGAACTCCGCAAATACCGGACATGTCCGGTATGGACTCCCTTTACTAGGTTCATCACTAGGCCAGAAGGATGGCCGCACTGCTGTGGGCTCATACCAGCACTTAGCTGAAAGTTAGCTCTAGCTCTCTCATGTCTCACTTAGGTTGGTTTGAGCACTTGTGAAAAGCATCTACTATATGTTGCATCCCTCTTAATAGTATGACTTTCCTATTTACTCAAGATAAATTGAAAGACAAGATTTAAACCTCTTGAGTTGATCTCCATTTGAACCAAAGCCGCTTGTCTTCATTTTTCATATCGAGAGGAATGGTTGTCGTGTTTGCAAGTAGATATCTTTCGAGCATAGCCTTCTTGAGCATGTGACTTGACTTCATGCAAGTGATAGAATGGAGTTCCAAATGTGTCAAGTCACTTCAATCAATATTGTAGTTAGGAATGTTGATTCTCCACTAGATGCGATCTTCAGGCTTGATTGATCCTTCGACTAAATGCAAGTACTTTCTTCTTCACTCTAGCTAGGTTCTTCGGCCGCCAAGCCGTCGCTTGCTCTTCACCCTTGCTTAGTACCTCAAAGACTCTTTCCTTGCTATCTTCACCATCTCAAGCCATTCAACCATACTTCATTTGGAATCCTTTCTTTGCAATCATAAATGAACTATGATTATCCCACAATACGATAACCCTTTATATCAATATCATTCTCATTGTTGTTTTGTGCTTGTGACATGATCTTCATACAACAATCCATCATTTTGGCTTTGCATTACATTTCAAGTACATAGTGAGATAATCATTTCCCTGTGTCACACTTAGCAAACATATTAGATCTTTAATCAACATTGTCATCAAATCATCCAAAATCACACTTAAGTGCAACATGCACTTTCAATATCCCATGAGTCCTACTAGTACAGGTTCGAGTAGCGCTATGCTTAGGATGAACGGTAGCGTGGGCAACCTGTCGTTGCTCACAAAGTAGGTGCTCTACTTTAAACTGATGATGATGGAAAGAAACTGAGACCGGGCAGGGATGTGGTTTGGTTCTGGTGGGTGTGACGAGTTATGTCCCGTGGCCACGGGCTTAGCTTCGGTTGCACTGTTTCCCTGTCTGTGTCGCTTAGGGACCGTTCGTTGTTGTGGGTGTTAGCTATGTCACAGATCCTCTTATCCCGAACACATACTTGCTTATGGGAGCGGGAAGGCTAGCTGACTCTTGCCTCGGTTTCCAGCTCTATGTGATCCGACCGTTAGATTTTGGTAGGAGGAGGTCCTTGCACCACTCACGGCCGGGCCGGTGAGTGGGGGCTTGGAGTCCCGGTCCTGGATGCGGATACTAGACCCCTTGGCAGGAGTTAGCGAGTTGGTCTCGGTTGTGCCCTGGTACAAACGGGGCGTGTGTTTTGGGGTACCCAGCTGGGCTACATTGATTTGCGAATCGCCGTTGTTTAAACGGTACCGGTATGGCAATCGCCCGACAGCGTAGTTTAATAACTGGAACTAAGGATGGAGAACTATATTGTATTGCTTACCACTTGTTTGGAAATAGAATAGGTGCTTACATAGAAATAGGAGTAACAACTAATATGGCTAAATAACATGTTACAACCTTTTCTTAAAAATGCTCTTTCAAAAATAAAGAAAAAAATCAGAGCCAAATAGCCTTTCATAATCCTTGTGAGTCGGGATCTATATTTCCCATTCGGGTAAGACTTGCGAGTACATTTGAGCACTCAAGGTTTGTTGTAACTTTTGTTGTAGGTGCAGCTTGAGCAGTTGTTTGGAGGACTCTTCTAGTGGGCACAGACCGAGTCCTCACCCCTTCGTTTAGATCTTCGCTAGTTGTTATTTTTCGCACCATTTACTTTCCGCACTTGAACTATGGCTTGTAATAATTAAATTCCTAAGACTTGTAATATATTGGTTTGGATTGTGTTATGTAAGCTCTACTCATTATTGGATCCTGGCGAGAAATGTGGATTGTTTCGAATTCTCCCTTGGGGTGTGCTCGACAGAACTGCTAAGTTTAGACACTCTCAAGTGCGCTTAGTGCCTAATGGAAGGCAAGTGTACTTGGAAGTGGATTTACTTAGGCGCTTCTGCCACACCATCCACCCGACGCCGTAGGCCGCCCGTCGTGGCTCCGACTCCGGCCTCCGGCGCGTCTCCATGGCTCCGGCGGCCCCCTCCCCCACGACGGGCAGCCTTTCCATCTCCCTCTCCGCCGGCCGCTGCCTCGCCGCCGGGCGCGAAGGGCCCCGCCACGGCCGCACGGGCAAGCGGGAGCAGCTCCTCCAACCGCTGCCTCACGGAAGGGCGTAGGCGGCCCCGCCACGGCCCTCGCGAGCGGGCGCAAGCGGCTCCGCCGTTTGCGGCCTCGCCGCCGGGCGCGAGGGGACCCGCCACTGCCGCGCGGGCAAGCGCGAGCAGCTCCGCCAGCCGCTGCCTCGTGGGCGGGCACGAGCGGCTCCGCCGGCCGCTGCCTCGCGGGCGGGCGCGAGCGGCCCCGCCGTCCGCGGCCTCGCCGCCGGGCGCGAGTGGCCCAGCCGTCCACGGCCTCGCCGCCGGGCGCGATCGGCCCCGCCTCGGCCACGGTGGGCTAGCCGAGCGCCTCGGCCATGACAGGCGAGCGGGAGGAAGAAGATGGATTCTGTGCATGACATGCGGGTCCCGCTCGTAAGTGGGAGAAGCTTTTCCAAAAGCCAAAGTTGTTCAACCAAACAGACTTTCAGCTATTATACAACAGCTTTTCCAAAGCAGCTTTTACAAAAGCCACAGCTGACAACAGCTTTTGCAAAAGCTACAGCTCAACCAAATGGGGCCTAAATGTTTGAGTCAAACCTGGTAATCCTTTTCTTGAGTTGGCCTCATGTCATATTTTTCCTGCACTTGAGAAGTACATTTTGAGGTACTCACCCTTCTCTTTGTTCCCCTTGCTACCCCATCCAGTTCTTCAAACTAGAAGACGGAGTCCCTAGAAGATGGTGTTTCCCACAGACAGTGTTGTGTTAGGCTGGTGTACCCCCAGTCGGCTTGCCTGTAGGGTTGGAGAAACTACTTCGCTGTAACTTTGATGTAATTTTTGCTTTAGATCCTCTGGTCATTTTGTAATATGTAATCACTTTTCTGGTCTTTTTGATCCTGACATACATGATAGTGCATTCGGTTGTGCCCTTAAAACCGAGTGTGACAAGAGGCAAGTTGGAATCAGATGGTCATGTCTCTGTTTTGTGGGACGGGATGAGGATGCAACGATTCTATTTTCTGTTCGGTTGAGAAGGGATGGGTGTAAGGAAAGTAGACCATCGGCCCATTTAGTTTGGAATTTGGTGTTTGATGAACAAGATGACCAAGTTGGACTAACGTGTTTGCAAGTGTATGTTTTGAAGTCCTATAGGTTGCATAGCGTACTTGGATAGAGAGTGGAACATGAAGGATTGATAAATACTGAAAGGAAGACACTAAGAGGATGTGTGATCAATCTAGAAGTGAAGCTAGGATCTCAAGATGCAAAGATTAAGAAGCCTGGACCAAGAAATAAACAAAATTAAAGTCACCAAAGCCAGGACAAAGATGTGAATGAATTGGAATTGTCTTGTGATTTTTGGTCAGCTCAAATTTATATGACACTAGTTCGAACTTGTAGAGATTTTCATTAGCTTTCCAAAAATTTCAAAATCATCAAAATCGGAGTTCATAGTTAAAAGTTATGCCCAAAGTATGAGCTCGGGACTCTATGGACAGTAACCATGAAGACCATTCTCCTTCGGTCCTGACACAGTGAAGAACTCGGGACCCTATGATAGTGATCAACATAACCATGCACTCCTAGCCCGGTTGCTTAGACTTTCTCCAACTTGATTTCCATCAATTCAAGGTTGTACGTAGAGCTTCTCATTAGTTTTTTAAAAAGCCCATGATCATCAAAAGTGAAGTTTGGAGCTAAAAGTTATGTCCAAAATACAAGCTCAGGACTCTGAATAGTAGAGTACAGACCAAATGAACAGTAGGGTCCGGAGCTATGTAGAGAGGTTCCATAAGGTGCGAGAGAGTCCAGATTAAGTGTTCAAACCATGCATCAAGGGTGCAGAGTTTGGCCCCACCTGTAAGCCTCACAACGCGTGCAACGATCATCCGTTAGTGACCATTAGAGGGGTCTAGACTGGATGAATAGTAGAGTCCAGACCAATGAATAATAGGGTCCAGAACTACGCAAATTTGCCCTCCAAACTTCCAACGGTCATATCTTGGCTAGGGGCTATAAATTGTTGCTCAAACCGACCAAATGAGGTGTGGAGAAGTGAGGAAACATACCAAGAGTGTTGCTACACCATCTTAGTGCTCTCCACATGCATGGTGCTTAGAGAAATATTCAGTGATTAGTGTAGATCGATGCTTTGCAAAGTGCTTAGGCTAGTTAGACCACGCTCATATGTGCTTGCTCTAGGTCTAGGCCTAATGTTTAGTGAAGTTTGCACACCTCTTTTTCTACTCGGTGCTTCGACGCACCATTGTTGTACATCGGAAGGGCTTGTGGACTTGTGAGACCACACCAACCATGTTTGTAGTGTGGTTGCCACCGTGTACCAGAGGGAACATGGTCCACGATGTTTCGGCCAAAAGCTTGATAGTGAAGACGGTGGGAGCATCCGGGAGAGCCTTGCCGGAAGACACGTCGGTGACCTACTTGTCCCTAGGGAAGGCCTGAGGCTATCCACAAAGTTATTCGACTGGGAGTTTGGCTGTTACGAGGGATTTCTTGTGAGGGGGAGGGTCCAACGAGGACTAGGGAAGCTTGCATGCTTCTCGATATCTTGGTAAAAATACTAGAGTTGTCGATGGGAGTTTGCATCTCTACCTTGCTCTTTAGCTTCCGTATTTACATTGCTACTTTGGTTGTGTGTTTTACCTTTTCTAGGTTAGTAGGTAGCAACACACCTAGCAAAACTCTTTTGCGGTAGAGATAACAATACACCTAACAAAACCATAGTTGCACATTTAGATAGATTAATTTCTTGCATAGGTTCTGACCAGGTGGGAATTAGAGGCTATAGTTAGAAGTAGATTTTAAGTTGCATATTTTAAACGCCCCCTTTAGGCGTCATGGTCCTTCCAATGGGATCAACCTATTTTCTGATTGGTGGTATCGGGACATAAAAGGTGGGATGAGCAACTGACATACATACTCAATTGTCAGTTTTTTGTTTATTTTCTTTTTCTTTCTTTTCTTCTTTATTTCTTTCCCTAACCATGCCTTTGCTTGCGTAGCACACCACACCTACCTCCTCCTCTACCGCTCGCCACCCTGCACTTCCTCCACCGGCGAGATCAGCCACACCCCGTGCCTCCTCCTCCTCCTTAGTACGACACCCAGAGCTCAAGCGATGGCAGTCCCACAAGCATGCGTGCAATGGTTCCCGAGATCGCGCAACTCATCGAAGCTCGCACATGGCAGCACCACCCCAAGCTCGCATTATGACGGCCCCCTGACCTTCTCTTCTTGCTCAACCTCTCCTATTTGACGAGGCAAGACGTGGTGGCGCTCAACAAGGCTGAGTGCAACTCGTCGTGGTCGGTGTTGGAGCTCATGTTGGCTACCCTCTCTTCTCTCTCTTCTCCCCTACACGTGCAAGTAGCGGCCGTCCCACAGAGACGACCTCGTCCGTCCAATTCTTGAGGGCAGGGATGCCTCACATCTAAAGGGAATATTCCTCTTAGAGACCTTCGTCACCCTCAACCAAAAACAATGAAATAGAGATAATACCACCCCATCCCATCTCATCCTAACATGCAAACACTACCATAGTACGTTGCAGTAGCAATATTAGCTTCCTCGCACTTTCACATCTATTCAGTCTAGTACCCATATCATCAAGACTGAGGAGCATCGTACCACGTACGATAGCATAGCTTTTTCCTTGTCCGGGTAGCTTTTAGCTCTTCTCATCATGCACGAACAACCCAAGGACAGTGTTGACGTCAGAAGTGATCCAAATCACACACCAGTAGGGCTACAACGCCCGGAGAGGTTGCAAATCAACCTGAGACAACAAGGAACCTAGATAAACTGATGAAAACCAATCTAAAGACCGGTTTAGATCAATTTAGGGTTTGATCCCTTGTGTTGATAACTCTAGAACTCTTCCCGGGAAGACCCGTCAGGGAGAAACACGTAGAGGTTGCCCTAGGACCAACAAGGTCGCCTAGAACGCCGCCGAATCTCGCTGGGAGATGCGTCGAAGAGCAAGATAGAAGGGGAAAAAAAGGGGTAAAGGGGTATAGTAGATTGATTTTGACGATTAGGGTTGGATACTCAATCGGCCATAAACCTCTCATATATATAGAGGGGGTTGGTCTTATCCCAATAGGAAACATCTCAGATTATAATCTCCAAGTTTCCTATCTGGACTCCATCGAAATATGGAATCTAAGAGTCCAATCCGGACTAGAAAAGGTAAACTCGATTCAACTGATCCTCAAACCGACTGAACCAGTTTAATGGGCTTTAACGCAATAGATAATAGCCCAAATGGACTAAATCGATTAACAGATCTTCATAATCCCAGTGACATCAGAGAAAATACCTTTAAACTGACACCTTAATGATCGCGAATTGGCGTTTATCACCATTCTAACACTTCCGACCAGTGTCACCTTATCGGAAGTCTTTGTAACTGGTCAGAATATACATACAGTAAGAGAACCAAGCGACCAGACCAATTTCACTTAGAATATCCGACCTTTTAGATACAAAGCATTAGAAGATGAATTCGGCTTCAAAATATTATGAACCGAATATGTCTTCTAGCTTTATTATACACTTATGACACTTTTGAGTGTCAACATATGCCCTCCTGTTTTTAGGTGACCTTTAGTAGAACCTAAAAACAACCAAACAACAATGATGTCCAACTCATTGGTTATTCAGTAACTAAGGATAAATATGCATATTGGTCATTTTTTGTTCTAAGGGCGATACATGTATCGACCATTGCTTGGAAGGAACTCAGGCTTCTTGCCAGACACTTGGAAAGTATTTCTTCAAATACCTTCCATTTATTGCTCTTGGGAGACTTTCACCTTGTAACGTCTATAGCATGTATGCATTCCCGAATATCACTTTGATCACTTTATAAGGACCTTCCCAACTCGGCGACCACTTGCCAAACTTATTGCTCCTCGTCCCAAGAGGTAGTACAGTCTTCCATACTAATTCCCCCACCTGAAATGATTTGCTCTTCACCTTCTTGTTGTAAGCTTTGGCAACTCAGGCTTTGTCTCTCTCTATCTCCTTGAGAGCTTTTAATCCCTTGTCGGTCGCCTCGTCAATGTTGACCATCATGGCGTCATGATACATAACAGAGGATAAATCATTTTGCTTAGCAAGTCTATATGCATCTAGATTCACCTCAACAGGCAACACTGCTTCTTGACCATATACCAGCTCGAAAGGGGTAACTTTCGTGGCACCATGTCTTGATATACGATGAGCCCATAGAGCTTCAGACAAAACCTCATGCCACCTGTTCGGGTTATCCTCGATCTTCTTCTTGATAAGCTTGATCAAAGTTTTGTTACTAGACTCAGCTTGGCCATTAGCTTGAGCATAGTATGGAGATGAATTGAGCATCTTTATCTTATATAATTCGGCAAAATCCCGCACTTCTTTAGAAATAAAAGATGTTCCCTGATTTGTAGTTAGCGTTTAAGGAATGCCGAAACTATGTATACTATGCTCAGTAATAAACTCAATCACCTCCTTGTATGTCATGTTCTTCAAAGGTACTTCCTCAGTCCACTTAGTGAAATAATATGTAGCAACCAAGACAAAGCGATGTCCCTTTGAAGATGGGGGATGAATTTGGCCAATGAAGTCTAGCCCCCAACCACGAAAAGGCCACAGTTTGATGATAGAATGAAGCATAGCAGCAGGTGCAAGCTGTATATTTCCAAATCGTTGACATTCTTCACATCCTTTGTAGTAACGAAAACAATCGGTCATCATAGTAGGCCAATAAAAACCGGCTCTACGCAGCAACCACTTCATTTTCGGGGCCAATTGATGTGTACCACAAATACCTTCATGGACTTCTCCCATAACCACTCTTGCTTGATCAGATCCTAAGCACTTAAGTAATAAGTCTTCAGCGGTTCTCCGGTAAAGCTCATCATTGTGTAATATGTAAAGCTCATCATTGTGTAATATATATTTGAACGCACTCCGCCGAACACTTTGATCAACTCTAGCATTTGGATCACAAAGATATTTCAACAAGGGAGTCCTCCAATCTTCTAAATCGGTCTTATTCTCATTAATAGTTGACTCGGACCGATCTAAGCCAATTGTTCTGACATCGACCAGGTCAATCGGATCAACTGACTGAATTAGTTTACAACCAACCTGGTCGATCGAGCAATCCGACCAAGTAAGCTTAAAACCGACCTGGTCGCCTGAGCAAATCGACCGAATCGGTCCAAAACCGATCTGGTCGGCTAAACAAGCCGATTGAATCAGTTTTTTGTGACTTGTACACAAGAATTCTAAATGTTGATGCACCGACTTTCCTTTTGTATAAAAATTATGCCTGCTGATGCTATAGCCAGAAGCTTGCTGAGCTAACATATTGGCTTTATGATTTTCATGCCTCGGTATGTGCCGAATTTGGAATTCGGCAAAGTGAGCAATGATGTCAAGACACATATCAAGATAAACATTTAGTGACCCTTCTAGACATTGAAATTCGCCAGTAACTTGTTGTACTACTAGCAAGGAATCACCATAAGCCTCAAGATGTTTAATTCCCAAGGAATACAATATTTCTAAACTGAATAACAGAGCTTCATATTCGGCTTGATTATTAGTACAAAAGTAATCTAATCAGCTTAACATCTTGAATTCAGCACCATTAGGAGAAATAATAACTATACCAACACCTTGGCCCTCCTTACAAACCGATCCATCGAAATAAAGTTTCCATGGTGTAAAAGTAACATAACTGATCTCATCTTCTAAATCAATATCATGCTCAACAATAAAATCAGCAAGAACTTGACCCTTTAATGCTTTCAATGGTTCATAGATCAAGTCATATTCAATTAATGCATACGCCCATTTGCCTACCCTTCCACTAAGGATAGGCCGATATAACATGTGTTTAATCAAATCGGCCTGGCATGTAACAACACATGTACTAGACAACAAATAATGTCTCATTTTAGCACAAGCATAGTACAAAGATAAACATAACTTCTCAATATGGGCGTACCTTGTCTCGGGATCAAGAAGACGACGACCAATATAAGCGATCACATATTCTTTACACCTTCGTCTTCGTGCGTCAAAACAGCTCTGATAATCTTCTCTTCGGCAGCAATATATAATCTGAAAGGAACTCCTCTCCTAGGTGCTCGAAGAATCGGTGGAGATGACAAATATTCCTTTATCTTCTCAAATGCCTTTTGTTGCTCTGCCCCCCAAGTGAATTCACATTCGTTCTTCAACTTCAATATTAGGGTAAAAGGAATAATCTTCCCGGACAAGTTTGCAATAAACCTCCTCAAATAGTTCACCTTCCCTAGGAACTTTTGCAAGTCCTTTTTGCATGTAGGCGCCTAAACTTTCTTAATCTTCTCTATCCTCTTAGGATCAATCTCTATGCCCTTATGATGAATAATAAATCCTAAGAACTTTCCAGCCGACATACCAAAAGCACATTTCAGTGGATTCATCTTCAATCCATACGGCGCATCCTTTCAAACGCAAGACATAAATCAGCTAAATGAGACACATGAGCAGCCGATTTGATCATAATATCGTCAATATATACTTCCATGATCACACCAATTAGATAATGAAAGATTAAATTCATAACACGTTGATAAGTAGCACCTACATTCTTCAATCTGAATGTCATCACAACCCACTCAAAGAGACCAACAAATCCAGGACAAATGAAGGCCGTTTTAGACATGTCTTCTTCGACCATAAATATCTGATTATAACCAACGTTGCCACCAAGAAAGCTAACAATTTGGTGTCCTGAAGCATCATTGATAAGCATATCGGCTATGGGCATAGGATACTCATCTTTGGGAGTAGCCCTATTTAAGTCTCTAAAATCAATACAGACTCTGATCTTACCAGTGTCCTTTTTCTCAACAGGCACAATATTAGAGACCCATTCTGCATACCTGCATGGTTGAATAAACCCCGCTTGTAATAATCGATTAATTTCTTCTTTAATCTGGTCATATATTGTAGAGTTAAAATGACGAGGATGTTGTTTGAAAGGTTGGAACTCAGGTTTAATGGGGAGCCGATGTTCAACAAGTTCTCGGCTCAATCCAGGCATCTCCGTTTAATTCCATGCAAAGCAATCAACATATTCTCTCAAAAGTGCGATTCACTCCAGTTTATAATCGGCCTCTAAGTTTTGATTTACAAACGTCGGCCTAGGTACAGAACCATCCCCAATATCCACCTGTTCTAAGGGGTCGACCGACGTGAAACCTTGACCCAAAACTTATTGAGCTCATCAAAATCATCAATAGCTTCACAAGCATTGGTCTTTAAAGTCTGATATTGTTCAACATGATGTTTTAACCAATCAATATTAGCATCCATTAAATTACATGATAATGTTAAACCGATTGTCAATCAGCTTTAGAGACACCGATACAAAGCCCTCCTTGGTAACGCTAATGAATTGAAAATCAGAAAGGTCCCGACTAGACAAGCAAGCAATAGCATCATGCCCCCCGAGCAAAGGAGCATCGGCCGTGGCAACATAGGCTGATGAATCTGAGTGCACAATTTCTACATCGTCGCCCACCCACTAAATGAGAAACTGATGTAGACTAGAAGGGATGCACCGATTAGCATGAATCCAATCACGCCAAGTATAAGGTTATAGCTACCTTGTATATCGACGACGAAGAAAGCAGTGGTCAAAGTCTTGCTCCCAATAGTAAGCTCCATGGACGCAACTCCTTTGGCCGAGATAGGATCTCCTCCTCTAACTCTAGTGATAGTCATGTTGGTCTTGACCAGCTCTTCATCAGTGCCACCAAGCTTCTGGTAAAGCGAGTATGACATGAGGTTCACAATTGCCCCGCTGTCGACCAACATCTTGTGGACCGATATACCATTGATATGACCCTTTATATGTAATGGCTTGAGATGATTGACAGAATCTTCCGGCTTCTGAAACACGACACTCTGCGTAGCAAGGTTAAACTCTGTTGCTGTCGAATCATCTCTGACCACATAATAGTCAGCAGATAAGTAAACCACATTGACCTCCACCCTATCCATGGAAGGTTTGTTGTCCACCGTCTCCTCATCTTGTTCTTCAGGTAATTCTTCACTGGTCGTGACGACATTAGTAGAGGAAACAAGATCATCAGGGCATGCGTCAGATCCTTCTGGAACATCAGGAACCGATTCAGTCGGCTCAGAACCTGGTCGGACCGGCTCATCTCTCAACTCAGTAGTGGTTGACTTGACCTCAAGTTCCAAACTGGTCGGCATATGATCTGACCTGGTCGGATTGGGATCCGACCTGATTGGCTCCGAGGCCAATCTAGCAGATTCGACATCTAGTTTGGTAGGCTTGGTATCTGACCTGCTTGATTCAACAACTATCAAAGTTGGTTTTCGATTAATAAAAGCCGACTCTTCACCACCTCGCTTGCCTTGAGGAAACATGAGATGTGTTGAGTTAAATATGTCTTCCCTCATTTTCTCAATTTGCTCCTGTCTTTGCTTGTTACAACGACCTCTCTGCAACTTCCTCCGTTGAGTCTTACTCAAGCCAGGAGGACACCATCTAGGCTGAGTATATCTGGGATCCCGTTCAACCAGACTTTTCCTTTTCTGCTCCAACCGCAACACTTGGAGGATCTTGCATCTTTGTCAGAGTTGGATCCTCAATCACCATCGGCTCAGCTTCACTAACAACGGGAGCTTCTATAGAACCGATTGTAATCATAGGAACAAGATCCGATCTGGCCGGAGGAGCAACGGGAGCATGTTGTACCCTTTTAGGCACATAAACTTGTCGTACTTGCGCCTTCCCTGTTTCTTGAGCAGTTAAAGTTCCCGACGTGATCAGCCGTTTCTGATTCATACCACTAGAGCTCGGCTGACCACCCAAGTGGTCGAATACTGACACCCTTGGAGGTTGATTAGTGGTCACTTTCCAGCTTGGTTGGTGATACATGGCTGGCGGCACAGGATATGGTACCCACACTCCTTGGGGACCCCATTATGAAGTTGGCGAATAGGAGGAGCCCACTGAAGCATCTAAGGAACAACTCTCGGTACCGGGATGCTACTTGAGTCACCACCAGCTGCTTAGACTTTCCATCTTCTCACTTCGGAGGAGTAGACTCTTTTTTTAATGGCCGATTCCGAGAATCGGCCTTTTGTTGTTTGTATTTAGCCATAAGTTTATCGAAAGTGCATGGCTCCCTAACAACCTTCCCCTTGTTCTTCTCCACATTAGTCTTCTAGGTACCAACTTCAAGTTTCCGTGGGACAAATGTGCGTAAGACATGCACTCCAGAAGGGGTATAGCTGCTGGAACTAGTTAAACCGACTGTGGGAGTCGACTTGTTTGTTTGAATTGAACTGGAAGGAGCTAGACTGGCCTGGTCGGTCCTTCAATCCAATTGAGTCGGCTGTTCCGAGGAAGGGCTAGACTGGTCGACTTGAGGACTCGACCTTCTCGGTCTTTGCTGCGCTGCCCTAGTCTCAAACCACCTTTGCTTGTTCAGGTGCCTCGCTGATCTGGCAGTGATTGTGAGCTTGCTTCTGCCATCATCACCCTTCCCGAGCACCACTTTGCACCCCGAATCACCCTCAGTATTCGGTGCAACCCGTGATTCGCCAATAATGACATTTTTGCCTCCGGTTGTATCGTCCTGCTCTGGACGAATTAAAATAGCAGGACCTCCTGCTTCCACCATGTGAACTGGGAAGGGGGTAGTATCGACTTGCATCTCAGTGAGACTCAATCGTCCTTCATTAAGGGCCGATTGGAACTGTCGATGAAAAACATTGCAGTCATTAGTGGCATGAGAAAAAGAATTATGATATTTATAATAAGTCCTTTTTAATTCATCGGGTGATGGTAACATATAATTAACTTTAAGATAATCGAACTTAAGCAATTCATCAAATATTCAGTCACACTTAGAGAAATCAAAGGTAAATTTCACTTCTTCACCCGATTTTTCTGAATCGGTTTGAGAGAAGGAAACATGATTAATTAGAGAATTCATCAAATATTCGGTCACACTTAGAGAACTCAGCAGCATAGCAATCCTTAGATTCATCGTGTGAACTATCAGGATATGTTTCAACAACATGTACACTCAGACGATGGGATTTGTGGGGATCATGAGGTTCTTTAAGACGCGATTCAATTGAAACGGCCTTTTGTAAAAGTTGGTTTACATTAAAAAAACTCATAATGTTCTAATTTATCCTTAATCTCACGACGTAAACCAGTAAAACACAAATCTGTTAGGTTTATTTCGGAGATCATTAAATGAAAGCATCGGCTCTTAATTTCATTAAAACGCTTAAAGAAATCAACTACAGGCTCGCTACACTCTTGTCGAACCGACGAGATGTGACAGTGTAGTTTCTTGGACTCCATCATAAAAGTGATTATGAAAATTTTCCTCTAATTCAGCCCAAGAACTAATAGAACATGACGGTAATGATATAAACCAAGCAAAAGTTGTACCAGTAAGAGATAAAGGAAAATGTCACACATTCATAAAATTTAGAGTACTAGCTTCACTCATTTGCGCAAGGAACGTACTAACATGTTCCATGGTTGATTTACTACCATCACCGCTAAATTTATAAAATTCTGGTACCCTCCAACCATCAGGTGCTTTCATAAATCAAAGTGTGGCAGATACGGTTTAAAGTAGGTGGTCCTACTATGTTTAATTTTGACTCCCAAGCTAATCTCGGGAGATCTGGTTATTTCCTCTTTGAACCGATTTAAGGCTCGTCCAAAATCGGTTGCGGCAGGGTTAGGAGCGTTGCCAGGCATGGGAATCTGACTTGGAGACTTTGGTGGATTGGGTAATACAACACCCTGTCCCCCCAAAGTTCTATTCATTGTCGCCCCCTGGTCGGTCCGTGCAGTCCGACCAGAATTATGATGGACGTTATTGGTATGTGTTGATGTACTAGCTCCACCATATCTGGTTCTATCAGTTTCGTTTGCTGATGAACCTGATTGTAATTGACCAAAATTTGTGTGTAAGGTTTGGCCTTCAAAAGAAATTAAAAGGCATACCGAACTGTGGCTATTCGGTTGGATGATCAGGCTCGACAGTTTTACCCTCTAACTTATCCATGTGAGTGCTAAGTAATTTAAACGAAAGCTAAATGGTATTAGTAAGAGCTTTTGTAGCGCCATCTAGCATTATTGAATAATTAGCATGGGTAGGGTAAGGATCGTCATGTACCTCAACATTTACCTTTTCAGTAGCATCTTCAGCGGTTTTTAAAGAAGTAGGAATTATTTCGCTAAAGTCTGGCTCCTTATCTTGACTGACTTTGCCGCGCCGGTCCTTAGAACAACTTTCAAGGAAAGCCTTCAGGACGGCGTCGAGTTTGGCCTGTGCTTGCTGCTTTAATTCATCGAGAAGCTCGTCAATACCCGAAGGACGGATGATGTTATCCTTGTCTGTAGCACCATCTTTGCCGCCCATCTTGGTAATAGATGAGATCTGATTTTGTTCGATCATCCCCAGTGGAGTCGCCAAAAAGTGTGTTGATGTCGGAAGTGATCTGAATCACACACTAGCAGGACTAGAACGCCCAGAGAGGTTGCAGATCAACCTGAGACAGCAAGGAACCTGGATAAACTGATAAAAATCGATCTAAAGATCGGTTTAGATCAATTTAGGGTTTGATCTCTTGTGTTGATAACTCTAAAACTCCTCCCGGGAAGACCCGTCAGGGAGAAGCACGTAGAGGTTGCCCTAGGACCGGCAAGGCCGCCTAGAACGCCGCCGAATCTCACTGGGAGATGCGTCAAACAACAAGATAGAAGAAAAAAAAGGTAAAAGGGTATAATAGATTGATTTTGACGATTAGGGTTGGATCCTCAATCGGCCATAAACCTCTCATATATAGAGAGGGGGTTGGTCTTATCCCAATAGGAAACATCTCAGATTATAATCTTCAAGTTTTCTATCCGGACTCCATCGAAATATGGAATCTAAGAGTCCAATCCGAACTAGAAAAGGTAAACTCGAATCAACCGATCCTCAAACCGACTGAACCGGTTTAATGGGCTTTAACGCAATAGATAATAGCCCAAACCGACTAAATCGATTAACAGATCTTCATAATCCCAGTGAAATCGGAGAAAAGACCTTTCAACCAACACCTTAATGACCGCGAATTGGCGTTCATCACTGTTCTAACACTTCCAACGAGTGCCACCTGGTCGGAAGTCTTTGTAACTGGTCGGAATATACATACAGTAAGAGAACCAAGCGACCAGACCAATTTCGCTTAGAATATCCGACCTTTTAGATATAAAGCATTGGAAGATGAATTCAGCTTCAAAATATTATGAACTGAATATGTCTTCTAGCTTTATTATACAGCTATGACACTTTTTAGTGTCAACAGACAGTATCAGACTTGCTTGTCCGTCGTGGCGTCTTGGTCAGATCGACAAAAGAGGACCAGAGGCGAGGGCGAGTGGACGTGGACGTCGACCCTTCTATAGTTCTATTGCCTTGTCGGTTGCCTCGGAGGTGGCTGGCCGGCCGGCCGCGCTTGTAAGCAGTGGCGGACCTAGGATTTTATCGCAGGGTATGCCAAACAAAAAAATTTATATAATTTGGTAGAACCATATTCCAATTCAGTAAAATCACATGGATTAAGTAACATGACAATCATTAAATCCAAAGATTAAGCTAAAGACTATGATAAATAGCAAATAAATACAAATAGTCTGAAATATAACCAATAAAACTAAAGGATGAAGTACTATTTATACTTGATTTTAGAGGAGACAAGAAAATGGAATTTTAAAACGGTGTTCTACATTGCTATTGGGAAATGGTAATAAAATTATGCCAAAGTTATATCATATATACTTATTAATATTGAGAGGAGATAATAAACGATTAAAAATTGAAAATACTTATTAATATTGAGAGGAGATAATAAAAGATAAAAAATTAAAAGCTAAAAGTGGAAAATGGAAAATAAGAAGAAAAATGGGAATGGAAAATAAAGCCAACAGTAGAAAATGGAAAATAAGAACAAAAAAATTGCAGCCACGAGAAATGGAACCAACGATCTCTTGGATGGATAGCAAAGGTATTACTATTGCGCCATGAGACAAATTTATGAGAATGGTTGTAACATTTTTTTTATTTTTAGAGAAAATATAATTGTTAATACAATGCTGCCCACACGGTATGCCGTGGACCACCTGACATACCCTGGGGTCCGCCGAGGACGCAACAGTTGCATTCGTCACGCGGCATCCTTTTTCCTGGTGGCTAATGATCACGAATCACGAACTCCGCCACTACTAGACAATGTGCTGCCGATCCGTCCACATGAGGTAAGGAGGTTGCATGGAACTTCTGCAGCGGGTTAATGCACTGGCAGCAGGCCACCGTTTCACCACCGGCCGGCCCAATAGAATGATGGCCACTTTGAAAAACACGCGCGCCTGGCCCTCTCTGCCTCAGCCAGCGGGAAAATTGGGCAAAGCCGAGGGAATTTGTACACGGCCCAACAGTTGGCCACTGCCATCAACCATGAAGCCACTCATTGTTGCAGCGACGAATGCCTGGGCGGCTCTGCAGATGAAAATGCCATCGTCCCGAATCATGCATGGATCGCCCAAGATATTACCATGTCAGATATGTCTAATAATTGTCCTAAGTTCATATATGGCTCCGCTAAGTAAAATGTTTAATTGCCACAAATGAAGTTATTGTGCTAAATTAAACAATCTAGTCCACCAAAACATGTACTTCTCCTGCATGGATTAGAATCTTATGGAACGTACGTATTTCAAGTTATCTTTGCGCACACTCTTTCTAAAACAAGCCATGCATCTCAGTATTTTAGGGGGAAAAAAAAACGAATTCCTTAAATTTCAGGACACGGGGAGTAAAATACTGGGTCCTCAACATCCTCTCGCTTCTATCTTTTTGGCAGAAAATATCGCGATTCCTTTTAAACTTAGCATTATACAAAACAACTAGCATTAATTAAGGAAAATAACAACCGAACTACTCTCCATCCTGAGGGGCAAGATAGTCTTTTGCTAAACTCTTTATTTTATCTGGAAATCACTTAGGGCCCATTTAGATCCTTAGAATTAAATTCATTTTAAGAATCATAATTTAGGCACATAAGCTAATATATTTATATATTGATTATATTTGTATATTATTGTTGACAAAGAGATACTCATGTGTTGCATTTTTACCGTTGGGGAGTGATCGAGTTAAAAAGAGTGGTATAAGCTACAAAGTAGAAATATAACATGGTGATCTATAGAATTCATTTTTCTCTCCCGCCCTATGAATTTGAGATAGACTTGTATGTGAACTTTGGAAAGTGATGGAATGTCAAATTCTAAACCAAATAGTTTAGGTTATTGAGTGGATTTCAATTTCTTCAAAATGAAGGAATCCAAACACACCCCCTTGTATTATAGGACGGATGGAGAGAATGGAAGGAGTAGTAACTACCCTATACATTTTTCTATCTAATAAAATCATAACTTCCCCTTGACATCTCCATGTGTTTTCAATAATATGTGTTTAATTGAAACCATAGCTCTAATTATATGAACTCTTATCATAGTCGTAGACCTTGTGTCATGACATGTGTCCTTGAACCCTAGATTTTATTTTGCTTTCTAATTTTCACCTTGCTGCAATTTTTTCATATTATATTAAATTAACTCTACAATCCCTTCGGAAGCTTCTCATTTTGTGTGTTATTAAAAATAAAGAATCTAGGTATTAGAATGCACCATTAGTTACATATTGGTATAAACAGATATATATTTTAGCCTACATACAATGCTCAAGGTCGAGTGGCACCGGGATATATAATTCATATGTAACTATCAGAGGTTTTTTAGGACTTTACTGTAGCCTGCGCGTGCAGGAAACTCATAATCCGACTGCACACTCTATTTTGGGAAACCAACCAAACCGTCTTCCCAAATAAGGAAAAAAAGCGGGAGCAAGAGAGAGCTTCACGCGCCAAACGAGCGTACCACCCAACCAGGCCGCTAGAAAAACAGATTTACCAGCCTTCTTGTACTGTAAGCATTTTATACTCTTCACATAATAATAGAAATTACCCACCATTTGGACCTAGAAAATCTCATGCATTGTTCAGAAAACCACAGAACTCAAAATGACAAAAAAATCTCATACATTCAACATTAAGCAAGTGTTGAGGCAAAAGTATCCATTCTAACAAGTATTTGAAAAGTCAGATTAATGCATTTCCTATGTTTCTTCCCTTCATATCTTCACTCCAAGATTCTTCATGTTTCGATTCTTCCTGGTGATTCTCTTCATATCTTCTGTTGCTCATGCATTTTACGATAATGACCTAACTAAAATTGCTAGAGTCATAAAACAAAATTGCTTGTAACCATTAAATAAAATGCTTTGTAGGGGTTGAAGTGATCGAGCAAGTCCATGTACAAGAATTCATTTATAGGACCATGACTCTACAAACATGACTGCAAACAAGAGGGAAACCGTTAGGTTGCAAGATAATGAATTACTAGATTCTAGTTGAGAACCAAACAAAAGCAATGTTTGACTGAAAAATCTAAAAGAAACAATTAACCAACAGAATTTTGCATGTCATTATTCATTTTCTAGATAAGGAGTCTTCTTTGTAATCTTCTCTGTGTGCCACAGATCAGAACTAAAACATTTAATTTCTATAAAAAGCAACAACACAATAAATTCATGATTAGGAGAAGGAAACTGACTAGATGTTATGTTCATGACAAGAACAGAGTGATTGTACAATATAACAGAACAATATTCAGGTACAGAATATAGAGGAACATACCAATTGACGGGAAACAGTAACATGAGTAGGGAGAAATCAATATAATAAAATATAAGCTCGTGAAAAAGTTGAGCCCAGCAGCCCATCATTTAAGAAAGGTTGAATAAATAATTTTATGCAACAGAATCTGTAAGCTTTCAAATCAGTCAGGCTTCAACATATAAGAAAGGTTGGATTTTCCTGCTACGTGCCTGGTTTAAAAGCATTATTAAGTAGGACAAATTATTTCTACTGCTCCCGGTTGAGGAAGTAGGTATTTAGGAGAGTGATGTTGGGAAAGTAGTGCAGCTAAGCCCACAGATTCTGTTGCATAAAACTTGTAGTGCGTGGAAATCTCAATTGCTTTACCTATCAAAATAACTGGATGCTCCCAGAGATAGTATTGTTAAGGTGGTCACAAAGCACCCTCAACTTCTTCACTACATCATTCAAGATGCAATCTTACCTTGAATCATTTTCCAAGAATACATTGGTATGAGAAACTGTGACATTCTCCAAGTATGAACAAGTCTTACTCAGTTATTTTAGGCACCTTTACCATTGTTCTATGCTCACTTTCCATTTCGGCTACCTCTTAAGCCTTTATTTCATTTGTTAGGCAAGATAGTGTTAAGAATTAAGCAATAATATGGTATAAATTAGGCAAAAAAGTGTGGTTGATAAAGCAATAATAGTGAGATAATAAAAAATGAAGGTCGATAGCTCAGCCATGAGGAGAAATGGGTGCACATAGTTCTAAAATATAGATGAGTAAGGTTAGTTGTAAAGGTGAGATCAGCGAGTGCCTATGTGGCCCCACTTGGAGGAGAACCTAGGACGGTGATACAGTGAGGAGCATCATGCCCATCCGGATCTAAAAGTCATGGAGCAGTCTGGACCACATGGTGACGTTGTGCAAGGCTACACTCCAGCAGCATGACACGAAGGTTGCACTCAAACCATGCGTCCTCTTGGCCCAGCAGCTCATAAGTGGTGCCTTAGACCTCCAAGCTGACAAACGGAGAGGTGGAGCACGGGGTGACTAAGTGGTGTCGACTCAGGGAGCATGAAGTGGAAGGGTGTCACAGCCTTGTAGAAAAAGGAGATGTGGATGCACCACCCCGATGGGGCAGCCGTCAGATTCATAGACACGCACGATGCTCCCATCCTCTCCCTCCACCATGGCAGAGACAAAAGGGGAGAGGGTGTCGGCAAGCGCATGGCGGGGGAGAGAAAGGGAGGAGACAATGAGCGATAATGCAGAGGGGGCTTGTGATAAGGCTGCCTTCTAGAGGCTTCCATCAGCGCAGGTGCATTGGATCATATGTTGGCGATGGATGGGTGTGTGTGTGTGCGCGCGCGTGCAAAGAAAAATTACCGCTAGGCTAAATGAAGTTATTGTCACACGAGGTAGTCTTTAACTAAGAACCTGTCATCTAAACATACATAAAGTGGTCCCTTTAAGTCGTGTCCTCTAGCACAAAAAAAGCAGGATTGACATCATCATCAACGGCAGATCATTATGACACTAAAAATTTGCTAAAGCTAGAACACAAAAATGCTGAACCAAAATGAAAAAAATGCTTGTTGATTTAGCATAAGTTGGCTCTAAAATGAAATATGCGGGCTCACCTCAGTTGTGAGGATTAGGCATTGCACCGGCGTGAATGAAGAAAGCTAGGATCCATGGGCCTACCTCTGCTGTGACAAGTGAAAGGGGTAATGAACAATACTTGCAAAAGAAAAAAAATGAACAGAAAGTGCATGATAAAGCTAATCAAGTCTGACCACATTATTCTAGGCCACCAGAATCTGGAATTATAGAGATTCAAAGAGAAATGGAGGGGAAAACACTGCCCATTTCTCAAAGAATCTACATACCACTCCAATGAAATTTAGTCAGTTCAAAAAACTCTGATTAAAAATGATCCCAACTTTACCATATCGATTTAGAACAAGTATTTTTTATGAACATATCATGGAGATAGGTAAACTTTACATAACACTGGATGTAGTTGACAACAGTAAACAGAAATTTCAAGAATGCAGAGTTCACTTGTGAACTAGGCTCCTCAATGCATGAGTTAAAATAAAAAAATAAAACACATAAATATTTAGGGTATATTGCGTAGTCATTTAGAATGACAGAAACGTGCACAGCCAGATGAAGGTAAACAAAAACATGATTACTGGCAGGTGTTGCGCCTGTCTTCCCAGATTTATTTATCTGTTAGGCAAAATAGTGTTAAGAATTAAGCAATAATATGATTATTAATTAGGCAAAACAGTGGGGTTGACAAAGCAATAACAGTGTTAATCGTTAGAGAATAATAGATTCTTAATTAGGCAAAATAGTGTACTTGGTTAAGTAATAACAATGAATACCAAAAAATAGCATTGGCGCAGCACATGGTGCAGCACCTCGTTGGCAGCAAGCTATAGGCCTCCAGGCTAACGATAAAATGGTGGAGCAAGGGGTTAGACAAGGCTGCCACATGAAGTGGAGGGGCGCCACCGCCTTGCAGAGGAGGAAGACACAGATGGGGGCCACCAAATGTGGCAGACCGTGGGAGTCGTTGACATGCACGACACTCCCATCGTTTGCTGCGATGGTGACAAAAGGGGTGAGGATCTAGCAAGTTGTTGGCGGCTCTTAACTCACATTTTATATCGCCAACTTTCTAGTTCTAGTTCATAATGCAAATAAACTAGCTCTAGTTCTAGTTCCAGTTTCACAGATCTGTGCATGAGGTTTTGAAAATTGACAAATGATGTGCTAACTAAAAGGATCAATGCTTAGATAAAGAGAAAGAATTTTAGTTTATGGATTGACCATGTAAGTTTCCTATCAATAGTCACGTGATTGCGTAATCTTTTGATTATGTTATGGCTTGATAAAATATATAGTTTTGGCAAGTTTCAGCCATAGGTATGGTTTGCTATCCACATTCATGTAATTGGCTAACTCAATTTGACATATAAAAAATTCTACTTACACAAAAAAATACTAATCATTAATCAATTATGAAAACAAGAGTCAAAATCGAGAGTCACCTCTGTATGAGTGTATGCAGCATTTCCTCCAAACTTGTTGTCACCCAACCGCTGATTTGAACTTCCCTCACCACAGAAAATTCTGAAGTCACAATAGAAAATTAAATGATCTGTTTAAGGGAGAAGAGAATGTGAAATGAATCTCCATAAATCTGAAATGAGTACTCAACTTGCCTACGTTCGAAGCTAATCAGTGTGTTTGGTTTAGCGGAGGGAGCCACTCTATCCAGCAGCAGGTCATCCCCTCTACTACTGAAAATACGCCATTGACTCGTTCCTGAGAAACAGTCGGACGACACCGTGCTTGTTCAATGTATTCTTTAATCCAAACGTGTCAGTTCATCATCCGAACCTGTTAGGAATGATTTCAAGCCGGACGCCTTGGTGCCGGATGTGACCACACCACGATCCAAACACGCTGTCTCTCCTCCTGATCGAGCGCTTCCCTTGATGACAGACCAAAAGTCACTCAGATGTCATACCAAAAGTCACAACAACAAACATTATGCAGAATCTAGCGACGCAATTTAATGCAACAGTAGTACGGGACAACAGTCATCACCACACACAGGGGGGCGCAGGCGCGCAGCAGAGCCACCAGAACGGAGGCGGCGGCCTGGACACTCAAATCCAAATGAATGAATTCAGAGGGAGGTAGGAACTCAATTCAACGTGCTGACAGCAAAGACACTAACTCTAAATTTTGGTCTCGGACTCGAGGAGCAAAATAGAGACAGATTTTGGAGCAAAAATAAGGACGGATTTGTTCGGGTCTAGCTGCCAGACACCCGAATCCGCTGCGGAGTAAATTCGAATTTGTATATAGAAACACAACTCGTACCCGCCCGCGAGGGCGAGAAATGGCAGCTGACCAAACCCCGGGAACGAACGGGGCACTCGCCGCTCGGTAGCATAGGCGTTGAATTAGGTCCAGCAGAAGCAGGCAGAGCTCCCAGAAACCAACCCACCCCCAACCCGAGCGGCAAGACGAAGCGACTCGGGTACAGTACAACAAGGTGAGGCGGAGCAAAGCGGAGAGAGCCGCGCACCTTCGGTGTTGGCGAGCACGAGCGCGGACGGGTGGAGCAGCCGCAGCAGGAGGAGCAGCAGCAACGCCCAGGCCGCCCGCCGCCACCGCGCCTCCGCCGCCGCCATTGCCGCGCGACCGTCACCCGCCGCTAGATCCCTCCTCGGGGCGCCATTCCCGGCGGATCGGATCGGATCGGATCAGGCCGCCTGCAGCGCCGCCCACCACGGTAGGTCTGGCAATCCGGCGAGGAATCGGCCGTGCGGGCGCGGCGCGGCGCCGCAGCAGGCTCCGCTTCAGCTTCCACCGCCCCATGCCCCCCTCCTGAGTCCTCTTTCTCGATCTCTCTGAATCGATCCCCTTCCTCTTTCTCTTTCTCCCACTCTGTTGCGCCTGCGGTCTGCGCTCGCTTTTCCACGGCCTCTCGCGTCCTCTTTTTATTATTTTTGGAAAAGCAACGGTGGATAGGGTGTGCATCCAGACTCGCCAACGCGTGCGCGTCCGAAAAATAGCATTAGGGTATATATTATCTTTGATAATAACATGGGTAGGTACCTTAATTAGATGTAGATTTAGCGGGTTACTTGTTTTTTTATAACATCAGAGATTCAGAGATGAATAATTTGATTCCAGCAAATCACACCAGATTGCTACTACTATTGTCGATGAGTTGAGTAGAGTTTACTGAGTTGATGTCCGGTTGATTTTGTTTTCTGTGAAAAATTCTAGGGCTCATTCATTCTAAAGCATCTAGGTTCGATCTGGAGTCCTCGAACTATCAGCCTCTCACCAGAAAAGACCGCGGCGTTGCGTACACACCCCCAATAAGCTCGTTTGGCATTCAATTCAATATATAGTGCCGTTCACCCTCCATTGATTTGGTGTAATTTGGAGCTGTGCTGCAAGCAAAGCTAGCCATCAAAGCTAGCTATATATCCTACCTACATATGGAGAGTACATCCCGGTCGGTTCCCCGTCCGCACTTCCATCGACTTAGCTATGTTTAGCTCTAAAATTTTTCAACATTTTTCGTCACATCAGATACATGTATGAAGTATTAAATATAGATAAAAAAATAACTAATTGTACAGTTTATCTATAAATGTCGAGACGAATCTTTTGAGCTTAGTTAGTCTATGTTTGGACAAAGTTTATCAAATAACAATGAAAGTGCTACACAACAGCAAAACCTAAAATTTTTCATCAACTAAACATGGTCTTAGTTCCCAAAATTTAGAGGAAAAGTTCTTGTAGCACTTTCGTTGTTATTTGACAAACCTTGTCCAAACATGGATTAACTAGACTCAACAGTTTCGTCTCAACATTTACAGATAAATTGTGCAATTAGTTATTTTTTACATACATTTACAGTTTGTTCTAGCTATTCAGCTAGATCACCAAATAATTTAGTTCTACTAATTAGCCACAGTCACAATATATTCTGTCAAATTAGAGCCGAGGCCTGCTTAGCAGTTAGCACCGCGCATTGCTGCAGTCACAGCTCACCGTGACAACTACTAGCTTTGTTTGGTGGCCATCATATTTCTCAATGAAGTCTATGGTTTATTTATAGACCATCATTTCTCAGTGAAGTCTCCATACAGCCAAGAGACCCAGCTTCAATTATTTCACTAATCTAGTAGTAGTAGCAGCAGTAGTAATAGTAGTAAACCATGCTCGCTCCGTGATCATCTCAGTCTGTATAAACCGACTAGGCGGACATGCGCGCTTCGCCGCGCTCGCTGCCGCCAGTAGGTAGGACGGATTGCGGGAGAAGTATTGTGCGCCAGAAAATAAGAGATATTGTGCGCCAGAAAATGAGAGATAAAGGTGTCAAACAAAATAAACAATTGAGCAAAGAGTAACGTACTCCATACGCAAGTATTAAGAGAGCGTCGTCCTACAATTAAAGTTTGTATTATTAGACACTGTATCGCCGTACCGGTTTTTAATAGAAAAAAATACTTACAAAAATCTTAAAAAGAAAAAAAAGAAAGTAGAAAAAAAAAGTAAAAGAAAAGAAAAAAAGCAAAAAAAAAACGCTACAGTAACTGAACCCACGGGAGGGCGCCAATCCTCCCGCGGGTAAAGGTCGTATCATGTCCCTTCACCAAACGCTATCTAAGGTTTTTCACACTACCATGTTTTTATTAGTAGTCCTAAGATCTATATAGAGAAGATATTCTACGGTTTGTCATAGTTGTTTGCAGAAGCTATGTATGCTTATGCTTAGAGAAATAGAAGATAATCTATGTTAAAAAGAAAAGGAAGAGAAAAAACAACTTATGATAAAGAAAAAAAGTTTTTTAAAAAAACCACGAGTGGTGATAACTTATATTGTGTAAATAGTACTCTTGATATGTTTTATTCCATATAAAATATTTTATTTGTACCAAAACCACTAAGGCCCTGTTTGTTAGCACACTCTAAAATTTAGTCACTAAAATTAGTCCCTAAAGTACCAAACATCTCACTAAAGTTTAGGGGTCACTAAAATTTAGAGGTCTTTAGTCACGAAGAGGTAGCTAAAAGTGACTAAACTTTAGTGATCTTTAGTCACTATATAATCAAGCATGGTCACTAAATTTTAGGGAGCATTAAACTTTAGTGGACACTAAAGTTTAGAGGATCTAACCAAACAGAGTCTAAATAAGCAAACCTACCGGAACCAAACAAGACAGCAAAGCACGCCGTAGACGCGAAGACCATCACGGCTCCTCTTAAACGAATAGGCAATTTCCAGATTAAAACCAGAATATAAATCATGATAAATTGATGATGTGCATATCTCAGAATGAATTGTTTAATAGCATAACAAAATAGGCATAACATTATCTCAAACATGACAACTGGTGTAAGCATAGCTCGTACACCAGATAGATTAAATAGCAAGAACAAAGACATAAGATCTGATATAACCATAGACATTAGATCACGAACGGTGTACCTTTCTGTTGCTGGAGAAGATGGTGGACTCGGTGCTGGCTGATCCTCGATGAGCGGTGGAGGAAGAGCTCGGAGCAGATGACGACGAATATGTCTGGACGTAGCGCCGCCAGACTTGGACGGTAGACGACCTGTTGTTGAAGACTAGAGCAGTCGCGCGACGAGCGCTTCCCAAAAACCTTATTCGTCTTCTCCCGGTGCAGGATCGCAAAGACGAGGGTTCCGGAGACCTACTCGCCCGGTTGCTGGTGCACGCAAGCGAACGGACTGGAGAAGACTAGATGGCAGCGCAAAAGCGAGATGAGGCAAAACCCTAGCTCGAGAGGTGTTGAGATGCGTTTTGGCGTGGCCGATATGTTGCTTATATAGTCCTGTTCAACCGACCTCGTGTCGCGATCACGATCTAAATCGGTTTAGGACTCTAAAGTTGTAACCGTGAAGGCCAAGAAACCAAAAACTAAAACTGCAAAAGAAGACCGCACTCCGCAAGACGTGGAGCCGGATTTCGGCGAACCATTCACGCAGGTGCCGCGCACCCGCGCCAGTCGCCACGCCACGCGAGCGCGCGTGTGGGCTACTCTTTATCCTCCTCACACTAGACTTGAGAAAGTGGAGAGGACTTCCATATTTAAGCAAGTCCTCCTTCTCTTCCACTAGCAATGTGGGAATAAAGAGTTTCACTTCCCCTCTTTGCACACATAAATGAGCTTTGAGATTTATTTAGGAATTTCAGAATTTATTATTAGGCCAAGCCCATGTAAAATTCTATCAGCTCCGTGCCTCAGCTACAGTGCGTAAATAGCTACGCGTCATCGTCACCGACATTCCGATTTCGATCAACAACGTGTTTCTCATGCATCCACCACCACCACCACCACCACCGGTCAGCAGCACTAAAGTGGAGCTCACCTTACACTTACCCCATGAAGATAGTCTGTGCACCTGTTCTGTTCTGAGATTTCGATCAGCAACGTGTTTCTCATGCATCCACCACCACCAAGTGGAGCTCACACTACTACATGTTTGATTAACCGAGACACCACCCTGTAGACGTCCGAGGCGGGCAAAGAGCGCCCGCCTCGGTTAACATTTAACCGAGGCGGGCTCCTTGCACCGCCTCGGTTAATATATTAACCGAGGCGGGCAGCTTACAACAACCGCCTCGGTTAACACCCATTAACCGAGGCGGTTCTTTTAAATCGCCCGCCTCGGTTAATGTGTGTTAACGGAGGCGGGCTTTTGTTACTTGCCCGCCTCGGTTATTCTGTGGCTATAAATGCACAACGCCGCCGCCCCCACCTTTCCCTTCCTCATGACTTCTCCACCATTGTTGACAGATTTTGAGGTCCCAAACACTCAAAAATATCTATTTTTTGGTGGGGGAAGTTTTACAGTTTAATTGTGTCAAGTTGTTGACCGCAGGTGATTATATGTTTGACTCTAAACCTCTCTTTTAATTTGCTCTTGTCTTCTTAGATTTGGGTGTGATCTCTAGATTCTAGATCTAGATCTATAATTAATTTTCTTATCTGCTTTTTGTATGTCTTTTGCTATAGGTTTTGCTTGCATAATAGAGAGGTCCGAGTGGATGTACCGGTCATCAAGATTAGATTTGTCATACATAGGCCATGTTAAAAAGTTTATTGTCACTGCTCGGAAACACAGTCAAAGTGTGAATCCACAAGGACGACGTATCATTTGTCCGTGTTCAAAATGCAAGAACCTTCTGTTGCATGAAGACAGTGTTGTGCAGTCTCATTTGATCAGGTATGGTTTCGTTCCAGATTACACAGTCTGGAGGTTTCATGGTGAAACAGATGTTAGTAGAGATAGCTCGTCAATGACGATGATGGCGAATGCAAACCACGATGGAGGAGACCAAGAACCGCCAGCTACCGGTGATAATGTTTGTGATTACCTCACCATGGACAATTTAGTGCAAGACATGACCGATGATGGCGGGGATGCGGTTCGTGCGATGGAGCCTGAGGATGTTGAGCTTTTTGAGAAAATTGCTAACAACCTTGATGAGGACGACATTCTGTTTGAGCCCTCTGGTGCTTGAGCAATTTAGAGAATGAAGCAGGCGGCAATTGCGTTCCGCTATATGAGAACTTTCTGAACTCCCGTGGACGGCGTTTGCGTTTTAACCTCCAGATGCTCATGTGGAAGGCTCGACAATGGCTGGTCAAACAAAACACTAGCTTTCAATGAGCTCTTAAGTATCCTTGGTACTACATACCCAACGCCTAACAAGGTGCCCACTAATACGTATCGAGCGAAGAAGCTTACCGACCAGTGTCAATGATCTTAGAAAGTTTGACGCCTGCCCTAACCATTGCATCTTGTACCGTGGCCAGTATGAGAGCTTGGTGAGTTGTCCGCACTGTGGCGCGAGTCGATACAAGAGAAGTCGGCTGTCGCGCAGATGCGAATGATGAGGTAGTCTCGGGTGGGCCAAAGAAGAAGGCCAACAAGAATGCCGGTTGTTGCGCAGATGCAGCAAATGATGAAGAAGCTGGTTACACGCAGAGGAAAAGTCCTGCCCTAACGATGTGGTACCTGCCCGTGATCGATCGCTTGCGGTGTATTTTCGGGAACCCTGAGGATGCCCAGCTGATGTCGTGGCATGCTTGTGGTGATCGCACCAAGGACGATAGCAAACTACAAGACCCTACTGATGCCCAGCAGTGGAAGCATTTTGACACGACATTCCCAGAGTTTTGCAAAGAGGCACGAAACGTGAGGTTTGCGCTGAGTACGGACGAATGAATCCGTTTCGGGGACCTAATAGCTCACATAGCACTTGGCCAGTAATTCTTACCATCTATAACCTACCTCCATGGCTGTGTCAGAAACGCAGGTATCTTCTATTGACCATGATTATTTCAGGCCCAAAGCAGCCTGGGAATGATATAGATGTGTTCCTGGATCCGCTCATGGAGGATATGAAGAAACTATGGGACGAAGGGGTTAATATGATGGACACATCGCTAAGAAAGAGTTTACTCTAAAGCCATCATTTTTTGTCACCATCACCGATTACCCTGGGCTCTTTTCACTTTCAGGGCAGATAAAAGGAAAGAAAGCGGCTGTGCAGTTTGCACGATGTACCTGCTATGTCTACCTCAAGGATCCTGCAAGATGGTGTACATGCGGCACATACGATTCCTTATCAGAAGTCACAGGTACCGACTGAAGGGTCGAGATGGCGGACTAGAGGGGGGTGAAATAGTCCCTTTAAATTAAACTTAATTGGAGCGGCTAACCGAACAAATGCGGAATTAAAACTATCAGTCTAGCCAAGACTACACCCCTCTACCTATACTCTATGACACCTTACAAAAGATCCTAATCAATGCAAATAAGGTGTCGGGCTAGCTAGAGCTCACCTAACCAATTCTAGAAGCAAGGTCACACAAGCCATGCAACTAGTACTTCAACACGGAGCTCCTAAGCAATCTAGCAAGCAAAGCACAAAGCCTAAGCTCACTAGCAATGCTCCAATACAAGCTACCCAAGCCAACTTAGAGACTCACTTAGCTACCACAACTCAGCACTAACACTAGCACAAGAATAAATATTGCAATACAAGCTAGTGCAAACCGCAGGCATTCGGTACTACCGAGCTGTAGGGCCGGACTACCGATGCGGTACTACCGGGCTTCCAAGACGGTACTACCGAGCTTCCTGCAGAAGCTACGAAATCAAAGGGGATGAGATGAATCTCAGATCTAGCAATTACTCCACTTCCTTGATGATGTAGAATGCGAATTAGCTTCCCCACGTCTGGTTCCTTGCCAAAAAGGTAAGATCTCTTTCACACCACGATCGAGTGAAGAGGGAGGAAGACACGAGAACACAAACAAGCGTAATATGCAGGACAAAGAACAATAAGAGCAACAGGTGTGACGGAACGACCCTAATCCCATGGCCCACGTGTCCCTGTCAACCTCTGACAGCCGAACCCATGTTCCATGTGATTAAGACCTGTTCGCCACCGGGCTACATCAGTGCCCAATGTCCGCAGGATCATCTCACAATTCGGTTACAGCATTGCATACTTTTACAATAACATCGGAATAATGAGCGGAAGACTTAAATAACATTAGTTTTACAAAGCAGGTTCCAAATAGAAATTAAGGTGCAGTTATTACAAACCAAGTTCTGATAATAGAAATAGACATAGGCAACATAGTGGAGAACAGCAAAGATACTTATAATCACCCCCCGAGGGTGTACAACTATTCTTCGGCCTCATCGGCCTCTTCCTGGACGATGGTCACGCAGCAGGGTGCAAGACACATCGGGGACTCTGTCATACCTGCAGCATGGGTAACAAACCCTGAGTACTGGGGTACTCAACAAGACTTACCCGACTAAAGAAAAAGGGAGAAGACTCAGGAATGAGAGGCTTAGGGTAGTCAAGGTAAGGCTTAAGCAAGATCAAGTATTTTGCAGAAAAGCATTTTTGTAAACCTTATTTTATTTTGAAAGATTCAGTATTCCTCAATTCTTCATCGTTCATGATTCATTTTACATTTCAAAACATTCCTAGTTGAGAACCACTCTCCGTTGACAGTCAGTGGACCAAGTCTCCATAACCGAGGAGCAACGTTAATCCGGATAAATAATACTCAGCTGAGGATCCCTATCCACACTGCATATGTAGCACCCAAGCTTGCATATGCCAACTCGTCTACCACGATTCCTCCAAGATTGGACCGGTCCTACGCCACCCGGAAGTACAGTACACCACTCCTTTCCAGGTACGACGACCACGTGGGTACATGCTACTTCCGCCATCTCTCCACTCCCAGTGCGCGGTTGTCGGTCCCAATCAAGGATTTCTCGGCCAGAGCTTTCCGAAGTATGTGAATAGTTACAAGTCTTGACCAGCAGGCCCCCATACGGATGGTCCCTAATTTTTCAGCCAGAACTATACCTTGGTCATATCTCACCCAAGCGTAATAGTCCTGTCAGTTTTTCAACCCTGTCCCGGTCGGTGTCAACTGTTGAGTCCCGGACTACAACATGACGGCACCGTACGCTCGGACAACCTCTCCTCGCTATTGACTAGGTACGGATCAGATACCTAGCCAACAGCCGGGGAGTAAGACCAAAATCCCATAAACATTCCTTAAGTGATCACACTTTTGAAATTGGCATTTTATTGCAAAGTCTAATTCAATAAGCATTGCTAAGCATTTTTCAAATACTTTTGAACAGCAGGTATCAGGTGTATCAGTGGTCAAGGTGGATAGTGCATCAATTAGGATAGCACACAACTCCTATAAACCTAATGCAATAATTTAACTCAAAAGCATTTAAGGAAATCATTTTATAAATTCAAGGAAAGGGTTAAATGCACCGGGGCTTGCCTTGAAGAGCAAAGAGGGCAGGCTCGAAGGCGGCAGGGCAGTTGTCGGAGCTCGGGGTAGCCTCGGGACAGGTTCGTCGGCGGCTGCCTCGATCTTGACTCCTTCTTCGGTGACTATACGAATGCAATGATGCATGCACATGAGTATGCTAGCATGAACAATGCAAAACAGGGCATACAACATGAACCCTAATCACTTTTCTATTTTCCTTAATTATTTAAAAAGGTCATTTTATGAAGTTGCTCCAAAAATTACCAAATTAATCACATAAGTTCATTATGGTGTAGATAGATGGCAAAACAAATTTCATAATTTTGGAGGTCATTAAGGTGCTCAAATAATCCAGACATTAATTAACAAAGGCACTATTTAACAATTAAAGATAAATGCTCAAAAATCAACTTGTTCCAAAAGACTTCAAAATTTCACCAGAGACTAAACATGGCATAGGAAGCTCACAAAATTTATCTCATGATTTTTGGAGTTATAAATAATTTTCTAAAAATCCAAAACTATCCATTTATTAATTAAAGAGGGATTTTACATTTTAAATTCTTGCAGAAAAGTCAAGTTTCATATTTTTATAAAATACTACACAGTGCATGGAGCATACCATAATTTTATCAGGATTTAAGGAACAACAGATTAATTCACACAAAAAAGAGAAAACAGAACACTATTCACACTCTTTCAGAAAAAGAAAAGAGCACTGTGCTCCTTCTTGCGGGCTCGGCGAATCGCGCGGGGTTCGGGCGAATCGCGCGGCGGCTGCAGGGCGGGGCCGACGGGCGGGGCTCGGGCGAAACGGAAGCGACTGCTTCGTCCGAGGCCTGGCCCGGAGGCTCGGCGACGGAAGCATGTGTTCGCCGAGCCTGGCTCGGGCGAAGCGGAGAGCATCGCTCGCCGAGGCTTGGCTCGGGCGAAGACGGAGAGTGCTGAGGCCGCTCGAGGCCTGGCTCGAGCGAAGTGGAGACGTTTCTGCTCGAGCTAGCTCGGGCGAAGCGGAGTGGAAGGCAAGCCGGAGGCTTCGGGTGCTTACCACGGGTCGGAGGCAGGGCTCGGCTGCTTCGAGGGAGCGCGGTTCGCAGGCGTGCTCAAGAGGTGGGCTCGAAACGTGGCTCGGGGTGAGGCTCGAGGGTGAGGCTCGACACGTGCTCGAGGGTGAGGCTCGCGGGTGGGCTCGAGAAGGAGACGACCGCGGCGGCACTCCGGCGATCCGGCGATCCTGCGCAACCACGAGACCGCAGGGCCTGGTTAGAGTCGCGCGGAGCCAAGGAAGCTGACACAGGGGTCAGGGGAAGATGATCGTGCCGGAGAGGTAGTATTTGACGAACCCGAGTTCACCGTGTTCCGTCGGAGTTGGGAAGATGGGGTTACGCGGGCGATTGGAGGCGGAGGGGTGAAATTGGTGGTGTGGGAAGGTGGAGAAGCTCAAGACGAAGGCAACGGTGGCTTCGGCGGGCTCTGGGGAGGCTTGGTGGCTCGGGTTCACAGAGCTCGCTGGTGGCGGAAGAACGGCGGCCGGCGGGTGGCTTTTATAGCCGAGCTCAGGGGCGGATAAGAGATGCGCGAGGGAGGATAAGGTCGGCCGCGTCGCGTGCTTGCGAATCCATGATGAAGAAGGACGGAAGTCTGCTCAGGGGCCGGGCGTGCGCTCCCCGGTGACGGCCACGCGGCGGCGACGTGCTGGGAGCAGTGGGGGACGGGGCGGAGGTCAGCGCTTTGCGCGTGCGGGTGCGGCATGATGGCGCGGACAGCGGCGGCAGGTTGGAGGCGCGCGTGCATCTGCCAGGCGTGCGACGTGCGCAGCGCCGGCGGCTCGGCTATGGCCGGACCCCCCCTAGCTCTAGGTTGAAGATGAACAGGGCTAGGTCTAGGGTTTGACTTTTGACTGATCTCTGTATTTTGCAAATTACTCCCAAAACTTGAACTGAGCAGCAAAAACTCAAAACATCAAAGTTGTTCAGAAAAAAGAGATCTACAACTTTGTCAAAAATAATATTTTCAAATTCCAAACATTTTTTGAATTAAATACGAAATCAGAAAAGGGGACACTTTTAGGATTTGAATAATTTCAAAATTACATTTGATTTTACATTGAAAGTTGGAAATCTGCAAATATGAAAGTTGTTCCTTTTATCAAAACCTACAACTTTGCTAATATACCCTTTTTCTGAAACTCAATAGTTTTTAAATGAATTTTGAAAACTGAAAAGGGGACAAAAACTGGAGTTTGAATGAATTTGGATTTACTTCAAACTTTGTACAGAAACTTGAAAATTTGTAAACACCAAAGTTGTTTCTCTTGGCCAGATCTACAACTTTGCTTTTTGGACCAACCTCAAATTTTGAATAATTTTTGAATTACAAAAAGAGGGATAAAATCCAGGGTTTGGAAATCAGGGTTTTGCAAAGGGATTTGAAATCTGATTTTGATTTTTGAACTTTGGCCAACACAACAAAACTTCAAGACATCCAACTGAACAAGAATTACACAAAGCTAGGCACAGAGGTGAAATTACCATTTTTGCCCTTATAGGAAGATTTGGGCTTTTAGGGTTTTTGAAAAGAGATTGCTACACAAGCACTAAGCAAACATAAATGCAAGGCAAGAATGATTAATGACTAATGATGATGACATGTCAGGTTAATTACAGTTAAACACCAGAGGTGTTACAGCCTTCCCCCCTAAAAGAAATCTCGCCCCGAGATTCCACGTCTTAAGAAGGAAAAGGCAAAACCTTACATCTACAGAGATTCGAGAAAGTCTGGATAGTTCTTTGCTAAGAAGTCTTCGGATTCCCAGGTGGCTTCTTCTTCAGAGTGCTGGTTCCACTGGATCTTGTACCATCTTGTGGTGGTTCTTCGGGTAACACGATCCTTGTGATCCAACACGCGAACTGGATACTCAGTGTATGACAGATCTGGTTCTAGCTCAACGCCTTCAACTTCAACCACATGTTCAGGTACTCGGAGGCACTTCTTGAGTTGGGAGACATGAAACACATTATGAACTGCTGAAAGATGATCGGGCAACCTCAGTTTGTAAGCTACCTTGCCACAACGATCCAGAATCTCAAAGGGACCAATGTAGCGGGGTGCTAACTTTCCTTTGACTCCAAAACGAGTGACTCCTTTGGTGGGTGAGACCTTCAGGTACACATAATCCCCGATCTCGAACTGCAGAGGTCGACGTCTCCTGTCAGCATAACTTTTCTGTCGAGACTGTGCAATCTTCTTGTTCTCTTGTATATGCTTGACTTTCTCTTCCATATCTTTTACTAGGTCAACTCCAAAGAATTCCCTTTCTCCGGGTTCAGACCAATTGAGAGGTGTACGACAACGGCGGCCGTACAGTGCTTCAAAGGGTGCCATTTTGATGCTCTCTTGGTAACTGTTATTATATGAGAACTCTGCCAAGGGCAAACAGTCATCCCAAGTATCTGCGAAGGTGAGCACACATGCTCTCAACATATCCTCTAACACTTGGTTGACTCGCTCAGTTTGTCCATCTGTTTGCGGATGATATGTCGTACTATGCAAGAGCTTGGTTCCAAGTGAGGTATGGAACGCTTTCCAAAACTTTGCGACAAACTGGGTACCACGATCAGAGATAATGCTCTTGGGTATGCCATGGAGTTTCACTATGTGGTTCTTGTACAAAGTGGCATAAGTGGGGACGGTGTAACTGGTCTTCACTGGCAGGAAGTGAGCTTGCTTAGTGAGGCGATCCACGATCACCCATATGGAATCAAAAGCTCTCGATGTCTTGGGTAGACCATTGATAAAATCCATACTGATATCGTCCCATTTCCAAGCAGGTACAGATAAAGGTTGCAATTCCCCTCCGGGCTTCATGTGCACGGCTTTGACTTTCTGGCAGGTATCGCACTGAGCGACATATCGGGCGATCTCAATCTTCATCTTTGTCCACCAGAATTGCTGCTTCAAATCCTGGTACATTTTGTTGCTGCCGGGGTGGATGGAGAATCTAGTCAAGTGTGCTTCATCAAGGAATAACTTTCTTAACTCAGGCACTTTAGGAACTACTAACCGATTCTTAAACCATACTACTCCTGCATCATCGATCCTGAAACAATCAGCCTTTCCGGATTGGACCTTTTCGATGATGTGTTTGATTCCAGGGTTATCTTTTTGTGCAGCGATGATCTGCTCTCTGATAGGGGTTTCTATTCTGATATTATTCAGAGTTCCTTGTGGAATCATTTCAATATTCAACTTTTCCAGCTCATAACACAAAGAAGAATCATAGGGTTTCATCATCAGACAATTGCAATAAGACTTGCGACTGAGCGCATCGGCAACCACATTCGCCTTACCCGGATGGTAATGCACTTCAAGATCATAGTCCTTAATTAACTCAAGCCATCTTCTCTGCCTCATCTTCAGTTCCTCTTGAGTGAAGATATACTTCAGGCTTTTGTGATCAGTGTACACATTACAGGTACTACCCAACAAATAATGACGCCAGATCTTCAAGGCATGCACTACTGATGCTAACTCGAGATCATGAGTTGGGTAATTCTCTTCATGTCGCTTAAGCTGTCGGGAGGCATAAGCGATCACTCGACCTTCTTGCATCAAAACACAGCCCAAACCAGTACCAGATGCATCACAGTAGACATCAAAGGGCTTCTCGATGTTCGGCTGGGCTAGCACTGGTGATGTAGTTAATAGTTTCTTCAGAGTTTGAAAGGCTTGCTCACAGGCTGGTGACCAGACAAACTTCACAGAATTCTTTACTAACTCAGTGATAGGCTTGGCGATTCTTGAGAAATCTGGGATGAATCGACGATAATATCCTGCCATTCCCATAAAACTGCGGACTTCATGAACAGTGGTAGGTGGCTTCCAATCCAGAATGTCTGCCACTTTACCAGGGTCAACTGACACACCTTCAGCGGATAGGACATGACCAAGAAACTGTATCTGATCTAACCAGAACTCACATTTACTGAACTTGGCATACAGCTGATGTTCTCTGAGACGGGATAGAACGATACGAAGATGTTCGGCATGATCTTCAGGGGTTTTTGAGTAGACAAGGATGTCGTCAATGAACACGACCACGAATTTATCAAGCTCTGGCATGAACACAGAGTTCATGAGGTACATGAAATGAGCAGGGGCATTGGTCAAACCGAAGGACATGACTAAGTACTCATATAGACCGTATCTGGTGGTGAAAGCTGTTTTAGGAATATCTTCAGGACGAATCTTTATTTGGTGGTAGCCGGATCTGAGATCGATCTTGGAGAATACTTTGGCTCCAGCCAACTGGTCAAAGAGAAGATCAATACGAGGCAAGGGATATTTGTTTTTGATGGTGACCTCATTGAGTGGGCGATAATCAATGCACATTCTGAGAGTCTTGTCTTTCTTCTTTACAAAGATTGCAGGACAGCCCCAAGGAGACGAGCTTGGGCGAATGAAACCCTTGTCCAACAAATCTTGTAATTGGATTTTTAGCTCTGCCAACTCTCTGGGAGGCATTCGATAAGCTCTGCGGGATATAGGAGCAGTCCCGGGCTTTAGCTCTATGGCAAACTCAACGTCACGGTCAGGAGGCAGACCAGGCAAATCCTCAGGAAAAACATCAGGGAATTCACAAACCACGGGGATGTCCCGGGTTTCCAGAACATAGGCGGTATTTATTTGAGTGGCTGCTGGTTTTTGAGGCATTGGAAGTTGGAGAAGGAGTTTGGCGGTACTGTTAGGAATATCCACTCTCACAACTCTATTCAAGATGTCGATCATGGCTTTATACTGACACATCCAATTCATGCCTAGGATGACATCTATCTCCTGAGCATGAAGCACTATCATGGTGGTGGAAAATACATGTTCCCTCAACATTACTGGTATACTGCGAACCACTTCCTTAGTACTTATACGCCCTCCAGGCGAAAATATGCAGAAACTTTCTTTTAAATCCTCAATTGATATTTCATGCTTGATGACAAAAGTACGACTGATGAAGGAATGCGATGCACCAGAATCAAACAACACAACTGCAGGGTGATTGGCAACAGGAAACCTACCGATCATGACGGGCTCCCCTTCTGGTATATCGCTGACAGCGGTGTAGTAGACTTGCCCGTGCTTCTTGACAATCCTGCCTTGCTGGGCCTGTTGCTGCTGGGCACGGTGCTGCTGCTGCTGAGATCCTCCGGGATTCTTCTGAGCATTCTGAGCATACCTCTTGGGCTTTGGGCACTCACGAGACCAGTGACCAAGCTGGCCGCAGTTGTAGCAGGGATGGTTGTAGGCTGTTTGTGGAGTGGTGATACGAACACCTGGGGCATTCGGCTGTGTGGCACTCTGCTGGTTGGCATTATGGGTGGTGGCCGCGGTACGGACGACCACTTGCTGGTTGGGGTAAGGTAGACGATTGTGGTGGTGGCTGGGGTGATAGATGATTCTCTGGCGTTTGTGACCGCCAGAGAAGCTGTCTGACCCTGCTTTCTTCTTCTTCTTCTCTTCCTGGTACTGGCGATTGCTTTCTTCAAAAGCAACAGCTCGGTCAACAATATCGTGATAAGACCCAGTCAGGTTATTGGACAAACTCCTGCGGATCTTTGGGTGCAGTCCTCTGAGGAAACAATCCCTCTTCTTCTCATCTGTGTTGACATACTCTGAGGCATACTGGCTGAGATGATTGAATTGACCCACATACTGCATGACTGTGGAGTCTTTCTGTTGGAGAGCCAGGAACTGATCAAGCTTCATTTTCATTAATCCGAAAGGGATGTGATGAGCACGGAAGGCAGTGCGGAACTCCTCCCAGGTCAACCGATGACCTTCTGGCTGGGCAGCCAACAGGTTGGCGTACCAAGCACTTGCCGGACCACGAAGCTGCTGTGAAGCGAATCGTGGCTTCTGGATATCGGTACAGTTGATAAGACCAAACTTCTGCTCCATGGTGCGGAGCCAATCATCAGCTTCGAGGGGTTCATCGGCCTTGGTGAAGACCGGTGGACGAGTTTCGGTGAATTCCACGTACGTGGTCTCTTGGTTGATGTTGTGGCGACCACGGTGAAAGTTCTGCTATCCTTGGTTTTGAGCCATTAGGTTGGCAGCGGCGGCCAAGGCTGCAATGACATCTGCTAGGGTGGCTGGGACAGGTGGAGGGTTTGGGAGGTTGGCATCATCAGAACCTCCAGCTCCAGTGCGAGTGTTCACAGGCATCTGTTAAGCAACTTGGAACTTAGCATTCATAGATAGGGTTCTGAAAACAACAGACTGATAGCTTCTTCTGATACAAAAGACTGATGACTTGATAAGGTGACTGACAGATGATACAGGCCGATAAAGGGAAAAGATGCGAAAAGAAAGATACATGCCAGATTTGGCAACAGATAGACTAACGCCCCCAAACCTAGACTAAGGTTTTAGGTAAGAAGATGGTACAAACACTACGAGTCTAGTCGTCGTCGATGATGATCATGTCTTCGTCGTCGTCTTCTTCGAGGATGAGCTCAGGCTCCTCCTCCTCGTCCTCGTCTTCAGCGTGGACGTCCTCAGCAGGTTCAATTTCTTTGTCCACGTTTGGCTCTTGTTCCACATCGGGTTCTTCCACTACTCCGTCCTCAGGGTCTTCCATAACCGGGGGTACCAAGGGGTGGAGTTGATCATACAGCTGATGCACTTCCTCATGAAGCATATCATTGAACTGTTCAATCTGAGTTGTGTACTGCTGCAGTCCGTGGAGCTGGGCTCTGGTAACGTCCTCGCGGGTCCAAGCATCATTGCGCTGCTCGATAGCGCGAACCGTGTTCCGGTTGGCCTGCTCCAGGGAAGCTCGTGCCTCATAAAACTCCAGGCGTGAGTGGTAGAAGTCATGCTCCAAGTTCTTCAGCTCAGCCTTCAGATCCTTGATCTCCTCCTTCAGGTTCTTACGGGTGCGGCGGGGAAAGCGACGACCGTTGGAAGATTCTCTAGTCTCCTCCCCAGCGCGTGGTGCCAGCTGGTGGCGTGGCACACCATGCGGTCCAGTCGACTTGCGGGCAGTCAGCTTGATACGGGCCATGTCTAGATAAGAGAAGATGGATGAGAAAGGCTAGCAAGAACAGGTAAAGGCATACTACCCCAACGAACTTAGAGAGGAAGTTAACTTTAGTGATTATGACATGATGCATGAATCGTTCCTACGGAACAAAGCAATGCAATAAATAAGGTACAAAGGGCTTAAAACATGTTGTTCCACTAGCTAGTGTTGCCATATGAGAGACAAGATGAGAGAAGCAATTTGGACTCAAAATAGTCAAGTCTAGTTTGTTTGGACTCAAAAGGTCTTTTGAAGTTTTCGAAAAAACGAACACTGCAACGTTAAAGTGAGATGCTCCGATACCACTCTGTGACGGAACGACCCTAATCCCATGGCCCACGTGTCCCTGTCAACCTCTGACAGCCGAACCCATGTTCCATGTGATTAAGACCTGTTCGCCACCGGGCTACATCAGTGCCCAATGTCCGCAGGATCATCTCACAATTCGGTTACAGCATTGCATACTTTTACAAATAACATCGGAATAATGAGCGGAAGACTTAAATAACATTAGTTTTACAAAACAGAGTTCCAAATAGAAATTAAGGTGCAGTTATTACAAACCAAGTTCTGATAATAGAAATAGACATAGGCAACGTAGTGGAGAACAGCAAAGATACTTATAATCACCCAACCCGAGGGTGTACAACTATTCTTCGGCCTCATCGGCCTCTTCCTGGACGATGGTCACGCAGCAGGGTGCAAGACACATCGGGGACTCCGTCATACCTGCAGCATGGGTAACAAACCCTGAGTACTGGGGTACTCAACAAGACTTACCCGACTAAAGAAAAGGGAGAAGACTCAGGAATGAGAGGCTTAGGGTAGTCAAGGTAAGTCTTAAGCAAGATCAAGTATTTTGCAGAAAAGCATTTTCGTAAACCTTATTTTATTTTTGAAAGATTCAGTATTCCTCAATTCTTCATCGTTCATGATTCATTTTACATTTCAAAACATTCCTAGTTGAGAACCACTCTCCGTTGACAGTCAGTGACCAAGTCTCCATAACCGAGGAGCAACGTTAATCCGGATAAATAATACTCAGTTGAGGATCCCTATCCACACTGCATATGTAGCACCCAAACTTGCATATGCCAACCCGTCTACCACGATTCCTCCAAGATTGGACCGGTCCTACGCCACCCGGAAGTACAGTACACCACTCCTATCCAGGTACGACGACCACGTGGGTACATGCTACTTCCGCCATCTCTCCACTCCCAGTGCGCGGTTGTCGGTCCCAATCAAGGATTTCTCGGAGCCAGAGCTTTCCGAAGTATGTGAATAGTTACAAGTCTTGACCAGCAGGCCCCCATACGGATGGTCCCTAATTTTCCAGCCAGAGCTATACCTTGGTCATATCTCACCCAAGCGTAATAGTCCTGTCATTTTTTCAACCCTGTCCCGGTCGGTGTCAACTGTTGAGTCCCGGACTACAACATGACGGCACCGTACGCTCGGACAACCTCTCCTCGCTATTGACTAGGTACGGATCAGATACCTAGCCAACAGCCGGGGAGTAAGACCAAAATCCCATAAACATTCCTTAAGTGATCACACTTTTGAAATTGGCATTTTATTGCAAAGTCTAATTCAATAAGCATTGCTAAGCATTTTTCAAATACTTTTGAAAAGCAGGTATCGGGTGTATCAGTGGTCAAGGTGGATAGTGCATCAATTAGGATAACACACAACTCCTATAAACCTAATGCAATAATTTAACTCAAAAGCATTTAAGGAAATCATTTTATAAATTCAAGGAAAGAGTTAAATGCACCGGGGCTTGCCTTGAAGAGCAAAGAGGGCAGGCTCGAGGGCGGCA